>OW971943.1:7510000-8760000 GCA_943193695.1 Acrobasis suavella
TCATCAACACAATGGCCAGACGGAGTACAAACGACGATATCCAGAGCCTTTAACATGGATGAGAGCAAGTAATTATATACCTTTCTTGTGCTGTGAAAATCTTTAATTTATGAATAATGCCTTAACTCCTAGGTACTTGTATTGGTGAACTTTATTTTATTTATGGGTCTAAATATACCACTTTCACCGCTTTGCAGTTAATCCCGTCAATAGGCCGTGAGTAAGTCATTTCCTATAAATTGTGTTATTTATTTAACAGGATAGAAGTATATGTACCTCGTATCGGTGGATCATTTGGATTAAAATTAAATCGGGCAAATCTCACTGCAGCAGCATGTAGCCTTGTCACACTGAAGTTGAATAGACCATGTCGTCTTATACAATCACTGACTACAAACACGAAAGCTATTGGCAAAAGATGCCCCGTCTTAGCAAAATACAAGGTATCTTTTTCAACAAATAAAATAACAATCTCGCTCCCCAGTACAATAAAAAATTCCTTTGGTCTTATAGCCCTGGGCTCTGTCCGCTTAGACTGGGTGTGTAATAACAACAAATCCTCTAATGATCATACAACCTAATGTTATTTAATATACTTTTGTTTAATATAAAGATCAATTGATATACCGTATTATTTTTATAATTTCAAATGACCTAATTTTATGTGGTATAATGAACATTATATATAATGCACATTTACATTAATAATTTACTTACTATAACATTATTTTGCTCTAATAATTATAAACTATACGTAGCATATGTCATAATTTTAAAACGCCTGTATTTCTTTATGCGCTCAAAGTATGAAATATAAAACAAGCAATTATTAAAAAAAACCGACAGAATTTTTATATTCCCAGTGACACTCTCAGAATTGAGACAAATTGAACGACACCTCTCAAGCTTTAATACATCAAGTCGTTTAGGCTGCACAGGGTCCCATAGAAATATACAAACATACATGCATACATACATACACTAGAAAAACATAACCCTCCTTCTGACACAGTCGGGTAAAAAGAAATTGGTTGCAAAAATGTAAGTTTTATGTATATGTAAAAGAAATATTTTAATGTTTGTAAATAATAAAATTGGTTACACATACTGCATTTTTTATGTGTAACCAATTGGCGCATTTTCATTTTTTTTTATCATAGGAAATATAATTAAAATATTCTTTTAATATCGAGGGAGCAGATGAAAAAAAATACAAATAATATTTGAGCTATTTAAAAAAATTAAATATAAAAAAATTTGGTTATACAGAAAATGCGCGCGCATTTTCTATCTAACCAATTTCTTTATTTTAATTTTTTTATAAAAATTTGAATATAAAAAAAATTGATTAGTCATAAAAAATGCGCGCGCATCTTCTACGTCTAACCAATTTTTTTTATAAAAGTTTAAATATAAGAAACTGCGCGTGCATTTTATATCTCACCAATTTTTTTTATATTTAATTTTTTTATAAAAATTTGAATATGAAAAAATTTGGTTAGACATAGTAAATGCGCGCGCATCTTCTACGTCTAACCAATTTTTTTTATAAAAGTTTAAATATAAGAAACGTTTAAAAAATTTGGTTAGACAGAAAAAATATTGGAAATAAAAAAATTTGGTTAGACATAGAAATGCGCGCGCATCTTCTACGTGTAACCATTTTTTTATAAACGTTTAAATATAAGAAAATACATGTGCATTTTCTCTCTAACTAAACTTTTCTTATATTTAAATTTTTGTAAATATAATTAAAATATACTTTTAATACCGAGGGAGCAGATGAAAAAAAATATTAAATACACATAATATTTGAATATTTTTAGCATATTTTTAAATATAAAAAAATTGGTTGGACCTAGAAATTGCGCGCGCATTTTCTATGTCTAACCAAATTTTTTTATATTTAATTTTTTGTAAATATTATTTTAACATCGAGGGAACAGATGAACGTACTTACATACAATTAAAACAAAAGAACGGTTATGTGCGGCGAAACACATACATAACCCTCCTTTTGTTTTAATTGTTTGAAATATCTTCGAGCTTTGGCTTCAAACTTAAATTTAAAATAAAATTAGGTAATCATTACTGTTGTAACTGATTATGTCCTAAAAAAATAAATGTCAGTGAATATGATTAATTAATGTAATTTTTTTTCCTTATATACAAAACACTTCTATTATTATAGTTTTTAATTAGTATATTTTAGTAAATCAAAGTTATATGAAAAGAGCATTCGGATAAGGGATACTTATATACAAGAAGATTATCATTTATGACAAATGAACGTTATATAAAAAGAGAATTTGGACAAATGATAACTATATAAAATGAAAATTAACCTACAAGTTATTAGAGCACACGATAGTTATATGGTATATGAATGTGGTGATGAAATGAAGTGGTGAAATTAGGTGGTGCGTTTTTATATGAATTGAAAATTATATTATTTGAGCGTTATTGCAATTGAAATTATATTATCTGTTATTATTACATATATTACACACCCGCTTAGACTTCATAAGTACCTATACTTAGTTGTAATATAAATGTATTAATTTTATGCCAGGTTGAAGTAAACGCTCTAGGACTTATACAATACGTCAATTTGAACATGTACCAAGGCCAAGGATACGTCCAGAATGATAGACTGGCGATATTAGCAATAGATTCCTTTTACAACTGTTACTTCAAGGAAAGATGGAATTTCAAAGGCTATGAAGTAAATACTGATACACAAAAGACTACATGGTTCAGAGCACCAGGTTTGTAATTTAATATTAAGTATACTTGCTTCACTTACAAAATGGCGATCAGCTGATCGTATTTAGCATGGATGATCGGATTAAATCTATTTTGCCATATAAATTTAATTTCGAAGTTAAGTGCACGGTTAGTACTAACTCAATATGCTCTAAAGCATTACGCGCACAAAGTTTTCTTTTGCGTACCTAACTTTTTTTTTTTTATTTTTTTATTTTTTTTTTTAATAATAAATGTATATTTATTTTCCTCCACAAAAAAACTTACTGTAACTTAAAAGGTTAAATAAAACTTAAAAATAATTAAATAATAATCAATAAAAGATGTGGAGAACTGGTGCCTATGATAGGTTTCCGAAGAACCTGTGTTACGGGTCACCAGGACTCGTCATCAACAAAAAAATTAATGAATTCCAACATATTAACTACAGAGAAATAAACAAAAATAAAATAACAATAAAACACTTATAAATGGAGAATGTAAAAATAAAAAGAAAAATACCAAAATAGAACTAAGTATCGCATATTATATACTCTATAAAGAAAAAACTAGCAACACACCTAAAAATAGCAATTTATTATCACATTAATAGTCTATGGAGTCAATTAATCTTTTTTCGGCTATAATTTTAGCTGGACAATCGGGGTCACCAGTTTTGTGACTGCACGGTTTTTTGTAGTGCAGGCATGTTGCACACTTTGGCGGCTCAGCAGTTTTCGTACATGTTTTTACCGAGTGACCTATTAGCCCACAATGACCGCAAGTGTCGGTATCGGCTTTGCATGTCTTGGCCGCATGTCCATACTGCTGACATTTGTAACACCTAGTTACTAAAGTGAAATCTCTCACGGGACAGGACGACCAATTCACGAACAATCTGTCCTTGGTTATTATAGCCTTGCGTATTTGTGCCGTAACTTCGATGATGTAGTTACATGACTGGGAGTCCTTCTTTCCCGATTTATGACTTAGCTTAATAGACGTCAAAAAAGTGTCAAGAGAGATGGCTTGAGGGTCGTCGGCTAGATTTTGGTTGTATATGTAATGAAGGACTTCCATTTCCTGCATAACCGAGGGCACTCCGATGACGACTATTCTTGGCTTTCGTTTATACGGCTCATCCACGGTGAGGCCAGAGGTCTTGAGATGCGATGACTGTTTAAGCTTCTCTATGTCAGCCTTGGTCTCGGTGCTGATAATAACACCACCGTTCTTGGTTTTGCGCAAACCTCTCACATGCAACTTCATTTCGTCTGGTTTTATAATCGTTTGCACGAGGGCTTTCGTCTCTTCGCTGGATTTCATCTTGTCACAGGGATAGATAGCCACAGAGCTTGTAGTGGTCGGCTGTATATATTTTTGTTCACCTTTCTTAACCATATCAGCGAAGGACACTGCTCCCGAGGTAGGTTTTGTGGACTCCTTGATGGTTTGTTGGAGGTCTTGAAGTTGTCGCGTGAGGTCCTGTTTTTCCTCGAGATCTTGGATGGTGGAATGATTCAGAATTGCTTTCTGCTTTAACGGATGACTGATAATGGATGGCCATTTGCGATGTTCCATGACCTACTTTTCGGCACAAATTGTGAATACGCAGTTTTTGGTCTGAATTTAACTTGCCTTCTGTTGAAATGGTACAAACCTCGTTCAGGCACTGCTCAATTTGTGTCATCCAGTTCTGGATTTCCGGAATAGATACGATTGCTACGGATTCATCCTGCTCCTGTTTTTTCCTGGGCTCAGGTTGCGGGGGTGAGCGCACGGGTGTGGGCGGAGGGCTGCGGCGCGTCAACGCGCTGCGGTTAAAGGGACTGTCCATGACTCTTCTTTATCTGACACTCTTTTAAAACATAACTTCGTCGTCTTAATAAACGCTTATGTAATTCACTAGATATAAGTAATAACACTGGTTACTATGCAGCAGTTTTGTGCTAAGGTAGTTCTAGGTCACGGATTAAAATTTAATATCTATGTTATAATAATAATTAGACGCGTCAGGTCGGCTCCCCTAATCGATGACGAGTGGAATTAAATTAATTATAATTGTTAAACATAAGTATTTTATCCCTTAATCGATAGTTACTAAAATGTAGATGATAATTATTATTGACGTAATTTTAGGTACCCTGGAAGCTATAGGAATGAGCGAACTTATGATGGAACGTATTGCATACGAACTGTCCTTAGATCCCGTCGAAGTAAGACTTATTAACTTGGATATTTTACTGCACGGTTCAATTAAAACAATGTTTGAAACGCTAAAATCTGATTCAGATTTTGATAACAGGAGAGCTGAAGTTGAAAAATTTAATAAAGAAAACAGATGGAAAAAACGAGGTTTAAGAACAGCATTTTTAAAAGTTTCTGCATTAATTGGATTTTTTACAGACGTAAACATTGTTGTTTACCACGATGATGGTACTGTAGTAATAACTCATGGAGGCATTGAAATGGGTCAAGGAATAAACACTTTAGCTGCGCAAGTGTGTGCTTATCTTTTCAAAATAGATGAAAGCAAAGTACAAGTCAAAGGAAATAATACAATAAATGTAGTAAACAATGATCCTTCTGCAAACAGTAGCTCTTCATCATCTGTCATATTTGGCGTTGAAAAATGTTGTAAGAAATTGTTGGCAAGATTGGCTCCCGTCAAGTTGGTATCAATTGATAAAAGTTGGGAGAAAGTTATAAAAACCGCTTTCAATTTAGGTGTCGATTTACACGTGCATGATCATGTTAATCGCACTGACATTCCGCCATATTTTATCTACGGAGTAGCATTTGCAGAGGTGGAAGTTGATGTATTAACTGGAGAATCTGAAATCTTAAGGGTCGACTTATTGCAAGATGTAGGCCGTAGTGTGAACCCTGATGTTGATATTGGACAGGTAAGATATTATGATTAGTTTTTAATTAATTATACAAATCTTATAATGCCTTTGTGACTCTGCTCCCGTGGTCCAGGTGTCGAGGCGATCGCCTTGTGACCCGGAGGTCATGGTTTTGAATCCCACTTGGAACCATACTTTGTGAGTAGTTGTTTCCAGTCTGGTTAGGATATTGCAGACTTGAATCACCTGATTGGTTCTGGTTTACGCTTTGGGGTTGCAGAGGTCCGAAGGTAATCGCTTTATGTGAAAGACAATAACCTCGTCAAATCTCCTCGGTGAGGTAGCGGACCCCGGGTTCTGAAGCGTTATTGCTGAGGATGCAACCGGGAAAAAATGCTCTGATTATATTATACAAATTCCATAGTATAATTAAAGGGTTTTGTATACATCCATACTATAAATCCTGTTTTAAAGTTTCAGGAAAAATTAGCTTATTGCTAACATTAAAAGATATAGTGTCATAGTAACCACAATATCAACCAAACGAGTGTTATAATCAGAGTCGGATTTAGAGGTCTGGTGGCCTCGGGGCAGCAAGGAGTGGAGGCCTGGCCTCAAATTTAATATTTTACTGATTGTCTGATTGGAGTGAATAATATAGAGTACTATAGGTAGAGGTAAAACAGCGAAAAAAAAATCAAAGGAAAAGTAGTTTACTACCGTTAACTAGTCGGAATCTGAAAGATTTTTTCGAAGTCCATTGTGGGAGTTCTACTATTGTGGAGGCCCCGGGCTGTAGCCCCGGCTGCCCTCCCCTAAATTCGGCCCTGGTTATAATGTTGTAATAAATCAAAAAACCGCAACTCGAACTCGATCCCTTCTTTGCGAATTAAACAGCCACATTCCCACAGGTAGTGAGAATGTGGCTGTTTATTGAGAAAGGAAGGGAGTAATAACAATGAGAGAGATTATGGTATCTTTATGTAAATAAAAAAAAAAACATTGTCAATCACGAGCGTTTTACTTACAAAGGTCCGAAATTTTAAAAAAGCCTTATATGTTATTCGAATTCACGTCGAATCCCTTCATTTTTTTTGTCCTTTAATTTCATAATTATACGATCCAAAATGTAAATAATTACGAATTTAAAAGTTACTTGAAACGGAACGTGTTTTCATCCACCAATCAACGTCAAGGGACGTCAAAGCTTTGTTATGATAACATGATTCAGGTTATGTTGTGCAAATAAAGACTATTTTTGAAAAAAATAATCTTAGCCCTTTTTGCATTTTTAGAAGTTAGGTTCATCAAACTCCAGAAATTTACCGAAAGTTAGTTTTGACATGATTGACAATTTTTTAAAATTGATAATCCAGTATTTTCATATATTTCAAAGGCAAGTAAGCCTAATGTCAGACACGTCTGACGTCATGATATTCCATAAGCCTGTTGATTTCGGACAGGAAGCACACAGGCTGTTGTATTTAAAATTCGCACTCCAAAGCCCAGAGCGTTTCGGCCGGTCCGTCGGCCGAATCCTACCGGCAATAGAAGTAAGTTAATATTAACCAAGTGAGATTACCAATGCCTGTTGATTTCGGCTAGGAAACAAACAGGCTTTTATAGCTTAAATTAAGTCCAAACCCCAGAGTGTTTTGGCTGGGCCGAGCCCTGCAAGTTATTGGAAAAAGTAAATGTGAGATTTTAAGTGCCTGCCTATATCGGCCAAAAAGCAGTCTGGGTTTTCTTGTTGTATTGATTGGAGTGAACTAGAGCACTTTAAAAAAAAAATACTTATAACTTTTCAATGTTAGAGTTATCGAGTTATAGTAGTTACAAGTAAAAGTAAAAAAAAAAAAACATATTTCGTAGTATTATAAAGAAATTTAATCATGTCATTTATTTAATCTTACACTAAAATAGTAACAAAGTTCATCTTTCACAAAAACTACAAACTAAGCTAGGTGATAGAATGCATCATTACTAGCGTTTTTGCAAGTTAAGTAACTCCGTGCGCGGACCAATGGCTGACCACAAGTGGTGTAATATGTTTTAAGCTATTTCGTGCTTCGGCTGTTGTTGGTCCTAGCTTGATAGCTTTGTCACCTGCCATACAATAATGATTTATTGTATGGCAGTTGACAAACCGTCAGATGCCTTTAGGTGAAAAATCTGTCATCAGTGTTTGCCACTTACACGCACGAAAAAATGGTTATTTATTTTAAAATTAAACAAAAGTAATGTTATTATTAAAAATCAAACATCATAAACAAGTCCTAATTGTTATTCGTCAAAACAAATAATTATTAAAAAATATAATAAGATAAATTTTATTTTCGTTTCTTATCACAAACAACATCTAAATATTCTCTGGATATTATAAATTAATAAATTTCAGTGTTTCAGTGTTCATTGATTTAGATTAAACGAAAGCACAATACACATATTTAAGGAATTGAGCTAACATAGGAAAGTACACGAAGTCAAACAGAGATATTATCAACTATCTTCAGCGATAGTAATTACAAATACACATGCAAAAATACTGAATATTCAAGATTTATTGGACCAAACTGCAGCTAGGGTTTTGGCTATAAATTCGGTGTATAAGACGGGATTGAGCCATTAATTTTTATTCAGCAAATGGGGGTGTTGTGGTTCATTTGGTCAAAATCAGTACAAACAAAAACTTCCAGAGGAGTCTGAACTTGTTTCTGATGCAAAAATTTTATTTCATCTTTAGTGCCTATCAAATTAATCAATGAGCTAACGGGTGATATTGTCTGGCAAAATCCAGTGCCTTCATCATTCCGATTTTGTCGACCTATGTCAATAAAATTTTGCAAAGAAACTTTTGAAAAATCAAAAGCTGTTGTGGATGAAATAAAAAAAAAAACAAATTATCCCCTTGAGCCAATCATCGATTAATAAAGAAGGTGAATGAATAAATGTGAATCACGAACTCTTTTTGACAATGATAGATGGCAAAGTAGCTCAAGTATTAATGGATACACCTTCCGGTTCCACATGTACAATTGTGGAGCTACTTCACGGCAAATGAATGATCTGATTAAAGGGAATGCTGACCGACCGTCCGTACTAAAAAATCATATCAATACGGACTTTCTACATTGCATGCTTGGATTCGTTGTATGAAAATGATAATTACATGCAACTTCTTGTATATCTTACAACCTCTCTTTTCAATCATGGTCAGTAAGAAGTAAAGAAAGAAAACAACAACAGCTAGAAAAGAAAACTCTAGTTCAAAAATGTTTTCGTGAGAAGCTAGGATTGATCATCGCTAAACCACGACAAGGAAGCGGTAATAATACCAAAGACGGTAAACTGTTAGAATATTTTTTTACAATGCAGAATGTTCTGCTGAAATCACAGGAGTGGATATAAATTTGATTAAACGGTTTTACATAATATTACAAGCTCTTTCATCTGGTGTTATGGTAAATGCTGAAAAATTTGGCAATTATGCTAGTATGATAGCTTTTAAGTCATATCCTGAGAATTGTATATTTTCTAATCTTCCAACTATTGTAGTACGGCTTCGCTTGTTTGACTACTTAATATTTTTTATTGCGCAATTTATGTTTGTTTACTTGTTCGCAAGCATTACATGTTATAATGTGTCAACATTGTATTATATTATAAGTATTTATTAATTAAAAGACAATAATAATAATATGACAAAGCCCTTCTGGCGAGTAGGCGACCAATACTGTGAAAATGAGTTCCTTTCGGCGTTTCTTCTCAGCAGTGGTCGTTACAAATTGCTGGTATCGGTAGCTTTTCTTTAAAAATAAATTATATTTTAATATACTTTACACGTAACGTAAATTATACTTATTGACGTGTAAAAGTGCCTGTAAAGGTCTAATTACTAATTAAACATTTGAATCTTTGAATCTTTGACGATCACTGTCCCGATAGGCGTATCGGCAAGCGGTCTTATAGCGTAGAGTCTTGACCAACACCTTAAGACTCTCTCGCTAGAAAGCTGGATCAAGGGTGAGATACAGAAGGCAGTACTCCTGGACTGGGCACGCAATGTCAGGTTTATCCCTCTGCGGCCCTAACCGCAGGTAGCTTGGGCCTTCAATCCCCGCTGCCAGCGGGCAGCGAGATTAGGTTTTTTATAAAATGTATATATTTTGTGTCTTTTATTATTTTTGAATATTTTTGAATATTTTACTTTTTATAGATATTTTATGAAAAAATCTAATCTAAAATTATCAAAATAAATAAAGAGAAAAAATAAAAAAAGTAAAGCAATAAAAATAGCATTATTTCTTTTGATAAATTTCTAAGTTTTTATGTTATTTGAGTATATTGACTATTAACCTTTTATATTTTATGGCACATATTTATTGACTAAAGTGCAGATTCTTTGATGAATTACTGTTAATCTGTACGTGATTTATGAATAAATAAAATAATAAATCATGTAACGTGTTTCGCTTGCTGTTTGCATTAGACCAAACGCGGACCGAGGGGACGCACCGTGAAAATGGGTCTTTTCCATTCCTTATTCCTCAGCGAATATCAGACATTTGGAAATGATACTTGCTAATAGCATACTAGAATGCTTTTCCAACATAATTGTGGACCGGATACACGATTGGTTGATTTTTGTATCACAAATTTGGTCTTCAAAAACACCTCTACCTATATAGAATATTTTTTATAGCTTAAGTTTTAATTTTAGAGCTATTTATCTTTTATAAGTCTTGCGTGGCTTTGGGTTTCGGTCGTATAAGCCCTTTTACCTTCCTGGAAAATGTTGTACTTGCCGTCTCGCTTTTTCACAAGTGTTTTAAATAAACTTTTCTTGTTGCACTGATTTTTGACAGTTACGCATTCATTTGTCAGATGGCCGATGGGCCTCACGGAGCAAGGACGCGTCGCTCTTTATAAAAAAATGACATTTAATTTCGTAAAATTACTGTCACAGTGTAGAATACTATTACAAATAGATATAGGTCGAACAGTCTGTAAACAAACGTATGAGTAACTTTCTTACACTATGTCACTTGACGTAATGTCAAAGCATAGAGTTGCATAGAGTTGTTACCTGACAGACATGGTCGGCTTAGATTTTTTTTCTCATGTAATCGACATACAATATCAATAGCCAATGTTTTTATTTAAGTGCCTATTTTTGTTGCAATAAAATAATTTCATAACAGCCAAAGAAACTTTGATAATACTCTTTGGTTCTATTAACTTTTAGATTTTGAGAAATATAAACCTTCACTCCCACTGACCGACTGGCTAACTGATCAACATGGCTGTTTGACCTGTTCCAGGGTGATAGGGGTGATGCTATATAAGCCAGAGCCCTTATCAAACTGAGGGGGGAAGGGTTGAGCAAGAAGGGGGGCTACCTGCTTAAACTCCTCCCTCTCCCACAAGCAACTAAACAAAACCTGAGAACGAAGGCTGAGCGCATACCACCCATACCAAGAACTGGGCTGAGCGTTTTTTTTTTGATGCAAAAAGAAGTTTTAGATATCTTAAAGGAAGTAATCCATATTTAAAAAAAGATTGTGGATTAGACTATGGACAGGAGAGGTGAATTGGGTCAATCAAGTCTTTGACGACCTCTGTGGACTAGTGGTCATAATCATGCCACGAAGTCACACCGGAGGTCCCAGGTTCGATTCCTGGTCAGGTCAAGATGGAAAATGATCTTTTTCAGATTGATCTGGGTCTTGGATGTTTATTTATATATGCATTTGTTATAAAATATAGTATCGTTGAGTTAGTATCCCATAACACAAGTCTCGAACTTTCTTTGGGGCTTGCTCAATCTGTGTGATTCATCCATATTTATAAAAAAAAGTCTCATCTTAAGAGAGTTCCACGTTGAAGATCCTGGACAATACAAATTATGTATGAAAATGTCGCCGGATATGGTGCAAACTCCTCTTGACTTAGATGGCCCTAAAATACAAAAAAATTATACCATGATGCGTGATTCTATTCCTGCTTTAGTTAAACTAGAATTGACATTGACATATCTAATTTGTGGATGTAGTTTCTAGTGGCTTATTGGCTAGGAAAATGCGTTCACACGCAGCCAATAGACCGGACAATCCAATGCGCGGGTGGTGGGGGAAGGCATTGTCTTCCGAAAATTTTAAATCATACTATCTCATTGTCCTATTGTCCTATTGTCCGATTGTTGTGATCATTGTCTCGGTTTCAGTAGATTGTCTTCATTTACACGAAACCATTAAGCCAGACAATCCAATAAGACATTTTTTTTTAACTATCAAGAATATAAAATAATGTCAGCATTTTTATATGAAAAGTGTGCATAGTGAAGTTGTATTTAACCGCACTATTTGCTATTTCATTGTAAAGTATGCATTATTATTTTATAGTGTGCATCACAGTTTAATGGTTGAGTTTATTTAAATTAAAAAAAAAAAATGTAAGGTATGTTTTCATGCTGTTTTTTCGCAAGTGTGTTAAAAAACGTCGTACGAGATACGTGCGTATATTGGTTTAACACACTCGGCTCCATTACACCCTCGCTTTTGGCTCGGGCTGAAATTCCGCCTCGTGTATTATAACCACCATAACGCACTTATATCGTAATGTTCTATTAATGCACAATTTTTGAAACTTTATTAGTCTACGATCTCTTTTTTCTTTCTTTAATATTATTTATAGTCATAATGTTGACCTCTAAACGGAAGATAAGACTAGGAATGACTGTTATGTCAACGCTCAGATTTCTTCTTGAAAGCATTGGTGAACTGATCTAGTAGGCTTGATAAGTATCAATTTCAAATACATAACGTATCAAACTTATAAAAGATTGCAATCGTAATCTCTGTGACATGAACTGAGTCACACTGCGTGACATGAGATTGGCGCGGGTCCCTCTTAAAGGTTAGTATTTGTACACTCACAAATGTCATAATTTGAGTACAATCGGTACATGTTTAAGTACTTTATTAAAAAATTTACATTAATTTCAAACTTGATATCATTCTTAATTAATATTTATGACACGACCTCCGTGGCGTAGTGGTCACCATGCTAGTCCGCCACCCAGAGGTCCCGGGTTCGATCCCCGGTCAGGATAAGTTGGAAAATGGTCTTTTTCAAATTATCCTGGGTCTTGGATGTTTATCTATATATGTATATGTTATAAAATATAGTATCGTTGAGTTAGTATCCTATAACACAGGTCTCGAACTTACTTTGGGGCTAGCTCAATCAGTGTTATTTGTCCCTATATATTTATTTATTATTTATTTATAGCAATGCATTTTCAGTCCACATATCTAATTTTAATATAAGTATAATTTTAAATTAAAATTATAATTCTTAAAGATAAATGATTTTGACTTTGTCTGTGTCAATTGTATTTTTTTAAATATATCAGTTATCCAGTGAATAGAGGGGGTCACTTTCTAAACATTCCGGTTACTCTAAATTTTTTCAATGTGTTGTCCATGCAATTTGCATTTTAAACACTCAGTAACCATACTGAGTATTTAAAATGCAAATTGCATAATTACCCTTCTGCGTGCGCGCCGCCCTATTGAAAAATCGGCAATTTTCTTCAGATTTTCGCTTATATTTATTTTCTTTCATTAGATGAATTTAAGCTTGAAAAGAGTTCTGCACAATAATGTAGAAAATTAATTTTCCTATAATTTACGTCCATCCAATTGGTTTAAAAAATGTACATGCATTTTGTAGGTAATTAAATTCCCTTCAAATTTTATTTTGATGCTTGTTTTCCTGGAATACGCATTGACTGAATTACAGTGTTCTAAATGGTTGAGAAATTTCCGGAATATTCAATTATGTAATTTTTTTTAAAAGTGATTCCATAATAATAACATCCTCTATGTTTTTCTTAACTCTATCTTAATTTCATTTAGACATTTTGCAAACCTAGCGAAAAAGAACGGACAACTTTCGAATCAATTTTGACAGATTTTGAAAAACAAAAACACAGAGACGGGCCTTAAGCTACAAGGCTTGAATGAACTGAATGACCTACTCGGGGATTTGTAGTTGCATTAACGCTGTTTTCCTACTCCAACAACCTGTAGGGCTCGGCAAGGCCGAAACGCTCTGGTATTAGGTAGGAGTGTGTTTCAACTAAAAAATTCTTTTCGTTCCTTACCAAAATCAATATTGATTTTGCTTTATTGCTTATGGAATGTCGCTCTGACGGCAACGTTCGTTTTCGCGCTTAAATTTAAACTGTCATGTATCAGAATTTTTTAAAATTCAACCCCTAGAGGGATGAAATGGGGTGACCACTACCTAGGCGAGTGCGATACACGAGCGGGGAGCAGGACGGTGAAAGTAGTCATCGGGAAACTTTTTGCATTAAATTAAATATAACAATAATATATCTATCTATCGACATATATAAAAGATGACATATCAACACACAGCCCAAACCGCTGGGTCTAGAGACTTCAAATTTGGCACATAGGTTTCATAAGAGGTCTAGGGATGCACTAAGAATGGATTTTCAAAACTCACGTAAAACGGGGCTGCAAAGTTTGTATGGGAAAACAAGATTAGTTAAACCATTTTATTCAAAACTACGCAGGAGTACTCTTGTCGGTTAATGAGTAGGTACAGTGGGCCACATAGAAAAGTATACTACCTCTATACTTTTGGTACTAAGTAATTGTTCTAATGGTGGTACTTTTCTATGTGGCCCACTGTACGTGTTGCAGGGTTTTTTAAAATTCAACCCCTAAATAGGTTAAGTGTGGTAATCTTCTATCTAAGCCATACTGAAACGTTCCGTCGCTCTCTCTTTCTAGCAAAGATGGGAACGGGAACGGGACAGGCGGAACAAAGTTCGTCGAGTCTGCTAGGCCTTTAAATCCGTACATTATAACAAAGATTGTTATATTTTATGAGTATTTAAACATAGTAACATAATAATTCATACATTATATTATGGCAACTAAATTAATAATGTTTAATAACAATTTAAAATCCTGTTTGAACCATTATCAACTTCGACGCAGATAAAGTCGCGGGTTAAGACTTGTGAAAAAAATAAAATATTACATGTTAGTTATTATAATAACTTATTTACCATCAAACACACTCGGCTTCATCTTGTGTGATAAACCCACATCTGTGTTGTAATACCCTTTAAGGTTGGTTGACTACTAGTTAAATCCTGAGTAAAGCTAAGGATCCAGTATATGACTCAAAGTAAAAACAGTTACTATAGTATTGTAAGTAGCTTGGTACTCTACTATTTAATAACTAATCTGAGTTTGACAGACAGTCACTAACCTTTATTTGGTGTAATTTTTACAAAAGAAATGCCAAAAACACACACTTATTCTGCAAATCGTGTGATTTTAGGTAGAAGGTGCCTTTGTGATGGGACTGGGATATTGGACCATTGAAGATGTGATTTGTGATAATAATACAGGAGAGGTACTAAGCGATCGGACGTGGAACTATCACGTACCACTAGCAAGAGATATTCCGCAAAATTTTAATGTCTATTTGAGAAAGAAATCTTTCGGTAATGAAATTCTTTTTGGATCAAAAGGTAAGTAAAAGCTTTAACAGATTTAAACTATACATATATTCTTTTAGCATCTCCAGTTGCATATTTTGCAATGTTAGTTTATAACGCTTTCCAAATTTTTGGTCTCTAAATATAATATTATATGCAATGGTCACCCAAGGATGCCAAGATATGGAAAAAAGTGAAGAATATACACAATTCATCTGCGGTTTTATATCCGCTATTTACCCATCGAAAAAACACAAGTCTTTGGGAATTCAATCGCTGCTAGAAATAACGTCTTTGAATTTGCCATAGGTGGAATTCAAATTCATACATGTTATTTAGTACCATATGAGACCAACTTCTACCGTTTTGTTTTTTGTGTGTTTACGTGCCCAACACTGGTGTCAGATTGTTGAGCAACCGAAAGGCATCTGACATATCCTGACGACCGCCATACAATGATGACAGCTTGGACCAATAACCGCTTCACGTGCCTCCCGACGCCCGGAGGAACTCGAGAATTTTTTTTATGACTTGTGGTCACCGATCCAAGTGCGAACCACTATACCCTGTTGCGGTGGCATCGATAGCATCGCGATAGCGATGGCATATTCTTTTACTATATGTGTGGGGAGAGAATCTAGCACATTTTTAGGTTTTTCTTCTTCCCTGTCAGCACGGAAGTTATAGAAGTTGAAAAGATGCTTATATGTTTTAGCTGTCGGTGAGCCTCCGATGTGCCTTTCAGTAGTAGTAGCTTTGGCTCTCAGAGAAGCAATTGTGGCTGCACGCAAAGATTCTGGAATTCCTACAACCGAGTGGTTTGCAACAGGTAAGTTCAAACAAGTTAAAAGAATTGATGATAAATAGGGATTTATTTACTCAAGCGTCGTAGGGACCTATTGATTTTTAAGATTAGATGAAAAAAAGCATATTAGGTTTCATAATGTGTTCCTCACTGATATGGATGTACGTGTCCCTTTTACCGGTGGGGTAATGTGTACGTACATGTTTTCGAAATGTAAAAAGAAGTAAAATACTTTAGGGAGCGATACTAATAATTCTGCTTGCAGTCCTAGTCGTCCTTGCCCTAAATCTGACTTTTATTTGGACGAGTATTCTTCTGGTGAAAAGTTTTCAAACCGTTAGATTAAGAAAAGTTTTTGTTCGTAAAACCTTTTATTGTGAGACCAAAGTAAAATACAAATCAAATGAGCTCAATCATGATAGGTTTTCGTCTTTTTATGTCTGAGTTCCCTACTCCGGCTTTATCATCCATCAGTTTACCAATAAAAATATTGTTAAATTATATTGTCATCCTGCCATGATATGTATGCCTGTTTATCGGACGCGTTCTCTTTAATACAAATTTTTATATACTCATTATTTAGCAGGCCTCCGTCCGCCATTCGCTAGTAAGCGATAAAACGTCTTTGCCAAATGTAAAAACAGAACTGTCAAATGCAACGTCAATGTCACTGTCTTATCAAGCTGAATACATTTCTTGTTTTAAACAGCGGCCAGAAATGAATTTCACACCACTACTTTCCTGGCCTAGGCCGGTAAGGTAATGCATGAGCCAAGAATCACAAAGTTACTGTCCACATTTTCGAGTATGTTTAAGAAAAACGTATTTCTTATATTATATACTTTTTTTTTCGTTTTCCAGATGGCCCATTGACCACAGAAAAAATATGCATGTTATCTGAAACTAAGACAGAAGACTTCAAATTCTTCTAAAGAGATAATAACGGTATTTAAAAAAGTTACCCACACATACGAGTATAATTCTTACGGTCAACTATATAAAAAAAAAATAGGTATCTTTTAAAGTTTCTTTTTATTTCTTGTAAACGATTATATTTTTAGGTCTTAGTTTTTATATGTATATGTATACGGTTTTCTGAAATAAAGTTCTTTTTTAAGCTTTTACTTAATACCTGTAAGCAACATTTGATAACTGCAGTCTGAAGCTAATTGATGAGAATATTAATGTTTGGCTTGAAATAAATACATAGGGCGCACTATAAGTTTCCGGAACTGGCCACTTACATAAACAATATTTAAAAATTTATTGCAACATTTGAAAATAGAACTCTTTGGCTGTAGAATGCAGTTTGTTTCATCTGACTGTCTTTTGTTTTTAACTTGTGGCGCCATTTAAAAAATTGTGTGTCTGCATCAACATGGATTTAACTCGGGAAAATTTTCGTAGTATGATTTTCTACGATTTTAAGTGTAATTTGACAGCTCAACAGAGCATCGCTCGGCTTGAAACAGCTTTTGGCAATGAAGCACCATGCAAGACAACTGTTTATAGCTGGTTTGCGGAATTCAAGCGTGGTCGTATCAATCTCAGTGACGAATCTCGCGATGGTCGGCCGTCCACCGCTGTGACCAACAAAAACATCGATGCTGTGCGCCGTATGATTGAAACAGACAGGCAGGTGACCTACCATGAAATTCGCGCATCCTTAGAAATAGGCATGAGTCAAATACAATTTATATTACACAAACATTTGGGTGTGAGAAAGCTGTGCTCGCGGTGGATCCCACACAACTTGACCGAGGCTCAAAAAACGGACCGCGTCACTTGGTGCAGTGCCATGCTTACCAGATTCAACGAAGATGCGTCAAATTTGGTGTGGGACATAGTAACAGGTGACGAAACATGGATTTATTGCTACGATCCCAAAACAAAGCAGCAATCGAGCGTATGGGTCTTTCAAGATGAGCCGAAACCAACCAAAGTGGCGCGCGTGAAAAGTGCATCTAAGCGGATGATTGCTTCTTTTTTTAATAAAACTGGACACGTGGCTACTGTTGCTTTAGAGAATCGTCGTACAGTGAATAGTGACTGGTACACGACCATTTGTTTGCCGGAAGTTATTGACGAACTCCGTAAAAATAACCGTAAACGCCGTATCATCCTGCACCACGACAATGCTAGTTCTCACACGGCCAGACAGACAAACGACTTTTTGAAGGCGAAAAATGTAGAACTCATGAGTCATCCTGCATACAGTCCTGACCTGGCACCTTGTGACTTTTTTCTGTTCCCAAAAATTAAGAACCAATTACGCGGTCAACGATTTTCATCACCAGAAGAGGCTGTCGAGGAGTATGAAAAACACGTTTCAGAGGTCACCACAGAGGAGTGGCACAAAAGTTTTCAAAACTGGTTTCATCGAATGAAAAAGTGCATAGACGCCAAGGGAGATTATTTTGAAAAATAATAAATTAATTTTGTACCTTTAATAGTATTTTTTCATATTCATTCCGGAAACTTATAGTGCGCCCCACGTAGTATAAAATATTGAGAATAATTCACTGTTTGTTACTAATGATTCGACTATTTAAAGTTTGTAGCGTGCTCCGTTGTAATCCTGAAAATAAGGTACTTTTGTGTTTTAATTGTGGTTTTTTATGTACAATTAAAAATTCACATTCATACATACATAAAATAAATAAAATATTCAAATGCATAAGGTTATATAATTATCTTAAAAGTAAATTTGCCAAATTATACCTACATTACTATTATAATATAAATTTGTAGTATTATATCAATAAATATAGTCATACAAAATTGAATGAATCACAAACATGGAAGGGACACATCCATATTAAATCGAACCACGGGCTATAGTATAATGATATTCAAAATTAAAAAAAAAAAAAACAAAAAAAAAACTTGAGGCGTATCAAGGGACACCCGGATGGAAAAAAGTAAAATATAAATATAAATAGGTCTAAATTACATCCAAACTATTTTCTGCGTTCTAAAATCAAGTTATTATATTATTATATTATTTATATTATATAAACCTACATTACCACTGACTGACTCACTGATTGACATAGTTGTTTGGTTTGTTCCCGGGTGACAGAGGTAATAAATGTGTGTAAAGGGCGTGTTTTTTTTTCCAAAATGTAGGGATTGTGAGCAATTTGACGACTGTCATTTCTTTTTTGATTTTTTTCAAAATCCAAGATGGCCGCCATACATCGTCAATTTTTCTCCATACTAATTTCATACAAAAGTGCCCCCTAAGTAGGCGCAGCCCCCCGCGAGGCCGCAGGCTGAGCTGAGTGGCGAGGCCGAAGGCCGAGCCCCTCTCCCCCTCCCCCCACCTCACCCCTTCATCCTCCCAAGTATGTTTCGCGAGGCCGCAGGCCGAGTGATGCCAGCCCGAAGGGCGAGCTGCGTGGCGAGGCCGTAGGCCGAGCCATTCCCACCAAGCGCTGCGTTGTTTTTTTTTATTTTGGATATCCAAGATGGCCGCCGAAAGTCAACTGTTTCCGATTTGGCTGAAAATCGATATCTATATGTATTTTGAGCCGAAAACTTCAAATTTTATATTTTATTTGGAATCCAAGATGGCATCTGGATTTTTCGAATTTTAAACTATATTTCTTCGTAGGGGTTTGAAATTTTGTGTGCTGGGGTAAAGCACCCCGCGAAACTCGAAACTGCAATCAGATTTTGGATCCAAGATGGCCGCCCACTCATTTTTTAAGGTTTTCTCAACAGACTGCAATTTTTATCCATTTTCTGAACTGAAAACATATTTAGCCTTCCTCAACAGCTGCAAGAAAAACCGTGGGCTGCTTGCAGCCCGCGCAACGCCGAAAAAGCTAGTTATCTTCATAAATTTGAATGAACGAAAAGTGTCATTACACCGTTTGGTCTTAATTTTCTCCGCCTAGCTCCCTTTTGCAACGCGCGATAAGGAACTTCGTTCCAAAAAAAAATCCCATTCTTATACATATTGCCCGGGCGACTTTTGTATGAAATTGGCGATTTTTTTTGTGTTTTCGTTGTTTTTATAATTTCATGATACTATGGTCTGTGGTTCGATTTATTACGAGCATGTCCCATCCACGTTATATAAGTGTGTAAAAAAGGAGAAGGCAATGGCAACCGTTCCATTATTTCTGCTAAAAATCGTTATTGTGTGCAGTTCTTTCCAAACAATGACACCGACAACTTAGCTCATGTAAATAAATTAGAACCTTGAGAGCAGCCTTCCTGTCTTACTTTTCATACAAACGCTTGTACGTAATTAAGGCCAACGCCTTAATTACGTACGAGCGTTTATATCAAGAAGAAAGATCACTTACAACGTAAGTGATCTTTCTTGAAAACTTTTGAACTAACAGATATCTTGTGCACTATTTCTAGGTTTCTTCGAAATAAAAAATGAATATTTGGAAAAACAAGTTCAGTAATACGATTCCAAAAATCTGCTTTTTTGCACAAATTTTACCTTTGACTATTTATAAATTACCCATAAATTGTAAAAATAAAAAGAATATTTCGGTAGTAACCTCGCAAATGTATGTAATGAAAATTTTAAATAAAAAACATTTATTTCACAAACTTGTAAGGCTTACTGACAAAAACGTATATCCTGGAACAAGTTTTATGAAATTTCCGCACCCTATGAATAGTTAATATTCGTTCAAAGGATAGTTAATAATAATACTAATTTCATTCAATACAGTGCAAACCGTGCCCTAAGGCTCTATCTATCTCTTTTTGGTTTGCTTTTTTTTCTAGCATTGTCTTGGATGAAAAAACAAGCTTTTCGAACTATGCTCGCGTTGACGAAAAGCCGCCGGGAAGCGCCGCCTTAAAAGCGCTAATTTAGAGTATGCAATCTCAGTAATGGCTAAACTACATAATACATAAATAGTAATCACTAATGCATCGCCAATGGTTAGATACTATTTGAACTTCGTAACCTGACCATAGACCAAGATTTTTTTATTACTTAAAAAGCCTACACTAGCCTAGTGCGATAGATAATTTACGATACCTGTTTGCCTCACTAGTGGTTCTGTGAGAACAGTAGACCTTGCGAGCCCTTACAATCACGAAATAACCGATATTTTACCGCTTCCCTGGCTTAGAAAAGCCATTTGAGAGTTTTGAAACCAACCTACCAATGCTGAAAAGAAAGTAGAAAGAAGTGCAGTGGGAGAGATAGTAAAATTAACAACTTTCGTCAAAGAACATATAAAATATGATAAATATTTTTTGGCTTTTTTATTAAAGCATGATACTGCAATTTTTTTTTTTATTTCTATATTCTTAGTTTATTCAGTGTTTTCAAACATAATAACCGGCCAAGTGCGTGTCGAGCCACGCGCAGTGTAGGGTTCCATAGTTGCGAATGCCCACTTTGTCGCTTATAACTTTTTAATTTGTAAACCCTACTTAGCTCTGATAATTTTTCTTTAAACTTCGTTATATATAAGTAAACTACTGTTGTGAATTTTTTCACAAGTCCCTAAATAACCGTTTTATAGATAGCGGAGCGACACTTGACTCTAACAAAAATTTGCAATATAAAACCAAATATTTCAAAAACGGATCCCTAAATCAAAAAATGATGTTCACGAGCTCACAATATTTTTGAAAGACCAGTTGTTGGGGGGGAGAAAAAATTGTTGGGGGCTTTTATCAACGCAATAGAACACAAAACAATGATTTTTAGAATTTTTGTTTGTTTGTCTGTGCGTTTGTGCTCGCTAATCTCAGAAACGGCTGGACCGATTCGGTTGCAGTTTTCACTAATGTATTTTGATAAACTTCACTTAACATCTAGTGTCTGTTTCATCTATCTTCTGTTATTACTTCTTGCAAACTGGAAGACCTATAACTTTATACTATTCATTGCGTAGTATAAAGTTATAGGTCTTGTACATGTCGACTTTAAAATACCTCAACACACAATTTAAAGTCAATAAAGCAGATGCTAGCAGGAAGTGAAATGTATGCAATAATAATCAGCGAGCACAGTATATGATAAGCCACCTGCCACATCCACAGTCATCATCATCACATTGTAGTCGTCATTAACTTTATTTCTTTAACATCAAACAAAAGTCAGGTGAACAAATACATCGAACAATTTTGCTCAGTCATATCAGTATTATACACTTAAGTACTCATATTATTTTATGACTGACTATAGTTAGTATTGTTTCATAAATGTCACATTTAATCTCTTAATCTATTGAATTCCGCATTGATAAGTTACAATTTCACAATTACAATTTTGATTTAAAGAGATTTTGGCATAATATTAACTATTATTTAATTGTTTTCATTTTTAATACGTGGAAATGCGAAACATTTTTCTTAACATCTACATAATCTATTTATGAGAGCTAAAGTGACGCGGTATAATATGTGTTTAAACGAACTTACCAAGTGAAGTTCGATAAATATTATATGAGTCATTTTAGTTGTCTCAATTAGTTAATTTGCCAACCGCATTTGAATGTAAAGATATTATAATTTTTCGAATGTCATCCTCAGCTAGGGGAGGAAAAGAAAAAGAGTCTATGTGAAGATTGGCCATGGAAAAAAATCTAGAAATAGTACGAAGCTTGGCAGAAGGATTTAAAGGACAAGAATTTGAGAAATGATTATTAAAACCATCTAGTGAAAATGAAGAAGATGCTGGAGTAGAACTTTTACTTAAATTCAATGAATGTAAGAACTTCCATATATTAGCCGAAGAGGAGTTAGACAATTGGTCATGAAAATACTTTTCTTTAGCTGCCCTTACCATTCGGTTACACAAATGACGTGCCTTTTTGTATGCGTTCCAGCTTTCATCTGACCTATCGCGCTTATACAAACGAAAAGACCTATCCCTACGAGTCATGGCCATGCAAACCCCCCTACCAATCCACGGGGCTTGTGGCTGCCTAACTTTGACAGCATGAACATATGCATGAGCATCATATATTTTCAAAATAAAAATATTTAATAAGTATACTTTTTCATCAATAGTCCCTGCCTCAAAAACATTTGTGAAGTCAGTGGCTATGGCATCTTTCTTAAGCTGGTCTAGATCTATATTTGCATAATCGCGCATCCAAACGATTTCAGGCTTACGTTTAGGTGGCTTAAGTTTGTATTGCAAGTAAATAAGATCGTGCTTAGAAAAGCCTGGAGCAGATAGTTGACCATGATTGATTACCAGATCTAAAGATTAAATTAATATTAAGTCAAGCCAAGTATCATCGGTATTAAAATTAAAATGAGTGGGACCCCAAGGCAGAACGTTAAGATCTACTGACTGTAGTATATGGCTCAGCTTATCAGCACGAGCATCATTTTTAAGAAAATTAGTGTTAAAATCGCCCATGATTATGTGGTGTGTGTAATCCGAACAATAAGAATCAAGAACGGACTCAAAATGAGAGAAATAATCAAAACCGGGAGGAGAATACACGACTCCGAGAAGTGCCTTTTTACCCTCAACAGAAATCTCCAGAAATAAAAAACTCTGCGGTGCTGCAGTATGTAGGAGGTGAGGAGTAAATAATTTTACAAGAGATATTGCTACGCAGATAAATTGCCACTCCTCTCCCCCCCGCACCCAATACGGTCGTTTCTAATGAGCACATAACCTGGAAGGCCATAAGATAAGGAAGAAAGAGCAGGTTTAAATCAGGTTTCGGAGACTAGTATGGCATCAAGTGGAGAGGAAGAAAAGGTATCAACTAAGTCACTATAATGTGCTGGTAAACTTTGAGCGTTGAAATGGCATACGTTGAAAGAGTAACGTTGATTACTGATAGCATGATTTAAGAGAGAGTTGAGAGTTTCCGGATCATCAAAAGAATAATTGCTACTATTTGAAGACGCGGAAGTGTAACTAATGTCGCAAGCAGACAGAAAATAACAATCATTATCAGACATTTACAAGTAATGTAAAACAGAAAAAAATATAATGCATCACCCGCTGTGATACGCACGCAGCGGGTGATGCATTATATTTTTTTCTGTATCTGTGGTGGCGAGTCAAGGTTCGGCGTCACAGAACTGATAAAAGAAACGCCATAAGTGTGAGAAGAGAGAGTCAATTCGCGTCGTTTGTTAATTCCTTGGCATAGAATCGTATCGAGTTTAAATCGTGTGTTTGTAATTTTGTGTTATAAATTTCATTCACCGATTTGAGCTTGATACTTTGTGTCCTGTTTTGTGTGGGATCTAGACTTCTAGATTCCTAAATATTTTATTTATACCTTTCTCATAAACCCCAACATTCCGTTGGAGCGTTTGAAAAGTACTGAATAGGTAATTTATACTGGGTGCTGAGACTGGCATTTGGGCGCTCTGGAACCTCTTTTTTCCTATCACATAGGTATTCTAGGTAAACCTGTAGGTTAGGTAGATGGTTAGTAAAGGTAAAGAAAAAAATAAAGAAACTGGTAAAAATAAAATAAAAGAAAATATCTGTCAAATCAAAGCTAGCGGTAAGATTATTACTAAACCTGAAGAAATTGGTAATATTTTTGATAATTTTTTTACTAACATACCTTTGGAACTTACTTCCAATGTGGATTCTAACCCCCAACGTGCTGAAGCCTTGCTTGTTGCATGTTAGGCCTTGTGATTCTAAATTTAAATTTAAGCATGTTGGCCCTAGTGATATAGTAGAAGCATTTAAACAGTTAAATTTAAAAAAATCGGAAGATCATTGGGGCATGTAGGTTGCTGTAGTAAGCCATATTATAAATGTCATAGCTGGTGATTTAGCTTTTATATTTAACGAATGTATTGATGAAGGCATATTTCCTAACCTAATGAAATGTAGTAAACTAATCCCCTTATTCAAAAAAAGGAGAAAAAACAGATCCTGGCAACTACAGACCTATATCTATCTTGCCAGTTTTGAGTAAGGTGTTCGAAAAGATATTGCTCAATCAAATGCTACTTCACTTCAAGACCTACAACCTTTTCCATAGCCAACAGTTCGGCTTTACTGGCGGAAAATCAACCACCGATGCGGGAGTGGCACTCATCACTCATATTTACGCCGCATGGGAGAGCAAAAATGATGGGATTGGATCCTTTTGCTATCTCTCTAAAGCATTTGATTACGTAGATCATCCGACACTTTTGCTAAAATTTAGTCAATATGGTGTTGATAAAAATTCAATTTTATATATAATAGAATAATAAAACAATATATTAATAGAATCTTATTAAACAGATAGGCTTCAGACTGTTGATTTAAACGGCATAAAATCGCACGGATCTAATGTTAAAATCGGCGTACCACAAGGTTCTATACTAGGACCTTTCCTTTTCTTAGTTTATGTAAATGACTTGCCTTACATGGTTGAGAAACAGGCAGGCACAGTGCTGTTTGCTGATGACACCTCGCTAATATTCAAAATTGACCGTCAATCGTCATAGAACAGATGCTTGCGCGGTGAACAGCACCTTGTCTTCCATTTCTGATTGGTTTACTGCCAATGACCTCATGTTAAATGCAAAAAAGACCCAATGCATTCGATTTTCTCTTCCCAATGTGTGGCAAGCTTGCGTCGACATACTGATAGATGGCGAAAAACTTGATCTTGTTGAAAGTACTACCTTCTTAGGTATTACGATCGACTCGAAACTTCAGTGGGGCGCTCATATATCAAAACTTACAAATAAGCTTAGCTCTGCGGCTTATGCTGTTAGGAAAATAAGACAATTGACAGATGTAGCAACTGCTAGACTAGTGTACTTTAGTTACTTTCATAGTTTAATGTCATACGGCATACTGCTATGGGGGAGTGCAGCCGATATTCAGACTATTTTCATTTTACAAAAAAGGGCAATTCAAGCTATCTACGGCTTAGGATCTAGAGACTCACTCAGAGAATTATTCAAGGAAATAGGTATACTAACCTTACCATCACAGTATATATTTGAAAACATACTGTATGTAAGGAAAAATATTTCCTCATACAATAAAGTAAGCGATTTTACCGTCAGAAACTTTCGCAATAAGAGTGACTTAGTTGCCCCGTATTATAGGCTCAAAACAGTTAGTAAAACGTTTATGGGGAAAGGTATACTTTTTTATAATAAACTGCCACAATCGGTCCTTGATATGCCTGACAAAAAGTTTAAAGCTTATGTAAAGAAGGTACTATGTGAGAAGGCTTATTATAGGACCGATGACTATCTTAAAGACAACAAAGTCTGGCTTGAGGTCGCTCTTAAAGGTTTGTATACTCAGAAATGGTCATAATCTGGTACATTAAGTACATACTGAATTTACAACTTGATTTGACATTATTTCAAAATTTCGACATTAAAAAAATAATTTAAATTATGACAACAAACAATGTATACTCTGTCCACATATCAACTATAAATATTAATTTCATTGTGAGTTGACGTTCTTGGAGAAAATGCTGCAGTGCAGATTGTTACCGCTTCTTCTGCACTAGCGCTTTGGAGGCGGCAGTAAACTTAGCTCTAAATAACTTTTTGACGTCAACAATTATTGTGCAATAAAACAAAGTGACGATTACTAAGAGATATTATAAATATCCTATGATAATATTGATTTTGAATTTGGTTAACCTTATCCTAATATATCCTTGGATTAGTTCTTATTTTGCATTCCCTACACAAGTCGCTTTACACACACATTTAACTACTCACACAACTGTTATGAGCGTGGTGGCTAATAACAGACCCTAGATTCACATTAGTTCTTATAATAGACTAGATTTAGGATAGGCGAGCAGTTGCGACTGTTTTTAGGTCGGTTTTAGGTAGATTTGTAATTAGTTTATCGGAATATAGTGAGGTTTTTGCGTACAGTTAAATTAATTAATCTGCTAAAGATACGTAGATACGATAGAACGAACAGATATATTATATAATCTCGTAGTAATTACTTGAATTTCTATAGTTGGGTTACATGTAGTACTATCATTGTTGTTGTCAATTAAGAGTCAGCTATGATTCATTTATAACCTTAGATCTATATAATTGAAAGATATAGGATCCAATCAATTTTGTCCTATGTATGATCGCGAATATCTAAAGTTTATCAGATTATGATATTAGATAGTTATGTGTTTATTGAGATTATAGTGTATCAATCATCTATTCACATGAGAAAGGTTATATAGAACTTTTGATCTAAATTAACGTTTCAAATATATTTGCTCTCAGGATGTAAAATAATAGAATTTCCATGGAAGCTCTGGTAATAACAATGCAGATAGGGTTAGGATTCTTGTTAGGTTAGTCGGGTAGGATTGGTTTTTTTTTATTTGGCTCAAGATCATTTTGATTTAGATTGCATTCCTACACTGTAATATTAGAGTCGCGAAAAGGTTAATCATCACCATGATACAGCCACAGGAAGTCTACTGCTGGACATAGGCCTCCCACAAGGATTTCCAAAACAACCGATCGCAAGCGCCTCCCTGCAACCTTGCTCAGGTCATCTGACCATCTAGCAGGTGAGTGTCCTACGCTGCGCTTGCCGGTACGTGGCCGCCATTCGAGAACCTGTTTGCCCCATCGGCCATCTGTTCTTCGCGCTATGTGCCCCGCCCACTGCCACTTCAATGAGCTTATCCGCTTGGCTATGTCGGTGACCTTCGTTCTTCTACGAATCTTCGAATATTAAAGGAATACTAACTATACATAGTTAATATTCGTTTAATAGATAATTAATAATAATATAATTATTTCATTCAATAGATTGCAAACCCTCAGGCGCTGTCTCTCTCTTTTTGCTTTGCCTCTTTTTCTAGCTTTGCCCTAGATGAAACAACAAGCTCACACTATGCTCGCGTTGACAATAGAGCAATCGGGAAGGGCCGCCTTAAAGCACAAATCTAAAGACGTAATAGTTTTTCAGTAAAGTATACCACAAAAATCCTCAGATTGTGGGATAGTGTTGGGCTCGCTTTTCTTGATCTGATAAATGGTATGTACTCGTATGGCTAACAATTGATTACAGAGCATCTATTTCATGTGTGCGTTTCTCATCGATCTCATCGACGCTCGGTCGCCAATTTAACACTTTTACTAACTTATTTTTTTTTCTCATCTATAGGTGAACCACGAATACGCATGGCAGTGTCTTTAACTTTTGCAATGTGAGAACCATTGGCTTTCAGCTCGCGCAGATAGTGGTATTCCCATACCTGGCTCGATATAGGTTTGTGTTATATTGACAATCAATCTAAATAAGTAATGAGTTATGAGGGTTTCGTAACCAAAGGGTAAAATCGGGACCCTATTACTAAGACTCCACTGTCCATCTGTCTGTTTATCAGTCACAAGGCTGTTTATCATGAACCGTGAAACCTGGACAGTTAAAATTTTCATAGATGATGTATTTCTGTTGCCTCTATACAAATACTAAAAACCTTATGAAATAAATATTAGGATTTTTTATTACTACAGAACCATTCGTGCGCGAGGTCGAATCGCACTTGGCCAGTTTTATCTATAAGTTAATAATTGGCATGTTCAATTCATTAATATATATGTTTCATTTCAGATGGTCCTTAGATTATGTCAAAGTATGTATGGCATCTGCAACTAGTACCAAAGATTTCGAATTCAACTAAAATTCACGTCTTGGAATTTAAGTAAAAATAAAAACAATATAATTTAAGACAAAAATCTGTATTAACATAAAGGCTAGTTATCCAAATTAAAATAGTCTTAACAATAAACAAACATTCGTAAAATTTTGTTTGTTTTTAACTTTTTGTTTCGATTAGATAGTTTCTTCTTCTTCTTTTAATTCCTTGTTTGTTTATTTATTATAACTTATTGTACTATGAAAACACACAATTACATAAAATAACAACATAAAGATTAAATTGACAAAAGTGGATTTATCCCATAATGGAATCTCTTCCAGTTAACCGGCGAATAGGAAGATAGGAGAATTACTCACAAGAAGGATAATAGAAGTTCGTAATTACATAGGATAAATGAAACTAACATTAAATCTAACTAAAATTACAACGCATATATCCTTACAACAAGATATATTCTTACATAAACATTCCTAAATATACATAAACATTCATAAATATGCATAAATATACATAAATGTACATAAACATACATAAATATACATAGTCCTTCCTTTCTTTCCTTTGTTCCTTTTTCTTCGTGTTTATGATCCGCTTTCTTATGTCTACCTATGTAAGATTTTTTTTTCACTTTGTTTATGTATTTCTGTACCTTGTTTACTTGATGCTTCGGTTGTTGCAGGCTTGTTACTTCGTTATTATTTTTAATTTCTGCTTTCGTATCTTTTGAATCCTTTGTATTCTAATTATTGCTGTTAAATATGTAGTAGTACTGTCGGATATTATGTATTATGAATTTTCCCAGACCTCTTTTCTCATTCTTTGAGTTCGCCTATCATTTCAACATTTCGAGCCATCTTTATTTGCTCTCTTCTTGATATCTTTTGTATTGCTATTAAAGCCAGAGTAATCATTTATGTCTATTAAGTATCGCTGGTTTCTTGTTGTACTGATATAAGTTATTTTGGACATAAGTATTATTTTTTGTATGGGAAAAAAGGAAACTTCAGGTTGCTCTAATGCCGCATTGCACTAAAACAAAAAGAAAATAAAAGATGCAATTTAAAAAAAATCAATGTAATGCATGCCACACAATTTTAAAGTAAAAAAGCTTGTAAAAATATCTTTATTTTATACTACCGTATACTCCATAATATTTACTAGATACATTTTAATCAAAGAGAATACTTGAAAATTTAATAAATTTAACAAGTAACAAAAAGAGATATTAAAAAGATACATACACAAAAGCGATTTTTACATAGATTGTACAGTGAGAAATATATGTTTGGGTACCTTTTTTACATACTGTTATTATCAGTTTAATAGAATTTGAAATCTTCTGTCTTAGTTTCTGATAACATGCATAATTTTTCTGTGGTCAATGGGCCATCTGGAAAACGAAAAAACATATTTAAGAAATACGTTTTGCGAAAAACGGCTTCTTTTGACAAATGTGCGTAGAAAAGCTTCATGTTCTCATTTCAAACTGTAAAAACAGTAGTTCATAAAATAGTTTTAAGGGCTATCTAAGGCTTTTGAAGACAACATTTTAATCGCCTTAATTCTTTTCATGTTTCGAAAAGGTAAAATAATTCTTGCATTGCAAAAGCATGCTCAGTCCGTGATACTTAATAGTTTCCCCAGGAAAAAAACTTTCAAAATAGGTACTATAACACAGATAACTTATACATTTCTAAGTAACAGATCCATCATTTCTCGACAAAACGAAAAATACCTACCCTTTCTTCAAATGACCTTGGACCAGACGATAAAAAATAACGTTATGAATTTGACTCGAATACCATCTGCGGTCCAGATCATATTGTTCATTTGCTTCAAGTTTAGAGAAACTACAGGAAATGTTTGAAGACCCGAGTTGAGTAAGTCTTGAGGTTGGACTTTCAATGACTTTCTAAGACCCAAGTCATGACGGACAGCACGAAACGTACGGTCGAGGTTGATGGGCAATAAATTCTCAGTGGGATTGGGCGGAGCACATTTTCCGCATGCATCCTGATAGGTGGGCTACTTTGATATCAAAGTGGACTCCCGAAAATTGTCGAAGGAAAAGAGGTAGGCCCCGGAAGCATTGGTGCGACTTGCAACAGTTTGAAAGGGAATGGTTAGAAGTGACACACGATCGAGAGGACACACGAGGGAGAGACCTTTGCTCAGCAGTGGGACAGTAGAGGTTAAAAGAAAGGCTTTGACTTATACTTGTTCAGCCGGCGGAACGGCAAGCGGTAGATACTTTCCGCGTCACCGCTAGCGAGTGACGGACGAAGGCCTGCTAAATAATAAGTATAATAGAGGGGATGGGACTTTGGGATTTATTCGAACACGCAGACATGTCATGTCATGTCAGTATGACAATATAATTTAACAATATTTTATTGGTAAACTGATAGATGATGAAGGCGGAGTATAGGAACTCAGATATAAAAAGTCGAAAACCTATAATTCGATTTGTCTTGTACTTCGGTCTCACAATAAAAGGCTTTAAAAAAAAACGTGTGGCTCTCGGGCACTGCCGCGGTAAAGCTATTGCATAGTATTTTTTATCAACTTATACAATATAATTATTTATATATTAAAGTTTTTTCTTTGATATAAATTCAAGTTACACTTTTTGAGCGTGGTGACCGATAAGAATTTTTTTTTCTTTTATTAAATAAATGATAAATTATATCGTTTAAAATATTTTCATTATATCGTTTACAAGAATTTTTATTATGAGCAAATAGCAGCTAGTCTCAGAGTTGGGCACAATTGGCCATTTTTTTTCAATTTCGAGGATAGATTCTTTATAAGAGACCACAGGGACCCCCAGATATGGATTTAGAAGTCTATCGGTCCAGAAACAAAATAGTCCAAAATGGCGGCTACCTTTTTCAAATTCGAGTATAGATTAATTATAAGAGACCACAAGGACCCCCAGATATCGATTTTGTAGGCAATCAGTCCAGAAACAAAAAAGTTCCAAATGACGGCTACATTTTTCAAATTCGAGCATAGATTCATTATAAAAGACCACAGAGACCCCCAGATATCGATTTTGAAGTCTATCGGTCCAGAAACAAAAGAGTCATAATGGCGGCTACCTTTTTAAAATTCGAGCATAGATTCATTATAAGAGACCACAAGGACAACCAAATATCGATTTTGAAGGCAATCAGCACCGAAACAAAAAAGTTCAAGATGGCGGCTACCTTTTTCAATTTCGAGCATAGATTCATTACAAAAGACCACAGGGACCCCCAGATATCGATTTTGAAGGCAAAACAGGTCCAGAAACAAAAAAGTTCAAAATGGCGGCTACCTTTTTCAAATTCGAGAGCACAGATTTATTATAAGAGACCACAGGTACCCCCAGATATCGATTTTGTAGGCAATCGGTCCAGAAACAAAAAGTTCAAAATGGCGGCTACCTTTTCCAAATTCGAGCATAGATTCATTATAAAAGACCACAGGGACCCCCCGATATCGATTTTGTAGGCAATCGGTCCAGAAACAAAAAGTTCAAAATGGCGGCTACCTTTTTCTAATTCGAGCACAGATTTATTATAAGAGACCACTAGGACCCGCAGATATCGATTTTGTAGGAAATCGGTCCAGAAACAAAAAAGTTCAAAATGGCGGCTACCTTTTTAAATTCGATCATAGATTCATTATTAAAGACCACAGGGACCCCTAGATATCGATTTTGAAGGATATCGGCGCAGTAACAAAAGAGTTAAAAATGGTGGCCAGTTTTTTTTTACATTTTGAGTATAGATTCAATATGAGGGACCACGGAGACGTCCAGATATCAATTTTGAAGGCAATCGATTCAGTAACAAAAAAGTTAAAAATGGCGGCCAGTTTTTTTACATTTTGAGCATAGATTCAATATGAGCGACCACAGGGCCGTCCAGATATCGATTTTGAAGGCAATCGGTCCAGTAAAAAAAATAAAATAAAAATGGCAACAATTTTTTTCGATGCAATCTGTTAAAAAGAGAACACTCGTACACTCCAAAATGTAACTCTTCCCGACGCAATCGGTTAGAAAGAGAAGGGTAAGTTTTTTTATTTGAATAATGTCCAAATCTCTACACGCATACGTCTAGTCGCACGCACACAAACACCGTGCCGAAGTCTTCCGAACTGAAACGACGTTAGATGAGTGTTAGGTATAATTTTGATTACGAAAACTCTTGATTCGGTCGCGCCGCGCTCAAGGCCCGCGATAAAAGCTATACAATAGCTTAAAAAAATCAAAATGACAACAATTTTATTCGATGCAATCGGTTAAAAAGAAAACACTCGTACACTCCAAAATGTAACTCTTCCCAACGCAATCGTTTAGAAAGAGAAGGGTAAGTTTTTAAGCTATTTTTTATTCGAATAATGTCCAACTCTCTACAGGCATACGTCTAGTCGCACGCACACAAACACCGTGCCGAAGTTTTCCGAACTGAAACGACGTTAGACGAGTGTTAGATATAATTTTCGTTACGAAATTTCTTGATTCGGTCGCGCCACGCTCAAGGCCCGCGATAAAAGCTATACAGAAGCTTAAAAAAACTTTTCTCAACCTGATTGTTTGAAAAGTTTCCATCAGAAGAATACCCGATCAAATAATATAGTTTGGGCAAGCATCTCTATGACTGCAAGCTGAACTATCTGTATCGCTCGCTAAAGTATTTCACATTTTTATCAATTTTAATAAGATAGTACACATTCCCCCACCCACACTGGTGAAAAGGGACACGTTCATCCACATCTGTGAGGGACACATTATTAAACTTTTTATTCTCTTTATCAACCTAATCTAAAAAAAAAAACAATCTTAATATATATCCACGACGCTCGAGTAAATAGTCCCCATTAATCATCATGGGCTCCCATAGTCTTTTTTTTTAAGTTTGTTTTAACTTACCTGTTGCAAACCACTCAGTTGTAGGAATTCCAGAATCTTTGCGTGCAGCCACAATTGCTTCTCTGAGAGCCAATGCTACTACTACTGAAAGGCACATTGGAGGCTCACCGACAGCTAAAACATAAAATCATTTCTTAAACTTCCATTACTACCGTGCTGGCAGGAGAGAAAAGAAAAACCTTGCAATGTGCCAGCTTCTTTTCCCACACAGATAGTAAAAGCCTTTTGAACGACTGGATGAAAATGCGAATGATGTTAATTCGGCGACGCGGCAGCTAGCAATCCATTATCGTCTTATTTGGATTACTTTTTTACCTACTCGTCCACTATCATGCTAGTAGTGGCCTCATTAGTTCTGTCTGCTTAGAGCAAGAATCAAAATAATCTGCCCAACCCATTACGGATAAAGATGTGAAAGTATGTATGTAAAATTTCCGCGTCGTGATTTGATGCTACCGCAACAGGGCAACGAGGCATAAAAAAATTTCGAGCTTCTCCGGGCGTCGGAAACGTCGCACGTCAAGCGATTTTTTTTTTCGTTGTTGGCGTTTAAATTTCGTTGAAGCTTATTTTGCCAGTGTCTAGTTAACCCGTGGCGCCAATTTCTTTATTCCTAACCCTAACCTAACTATACAATCAAAGGTTGGTGTAGGTCCTTTGATTGCTTCAAGGGAGCTTCTGGCAACAAATCTATACGAGTCCGCTGGTTTTCATAGCCGATTTGGCGGACGGCGTCTAAAAATGCCCACCACAGTCCGCAAATAAATATCACTACAGCCGCACTATGAGTGTCCTCTTTAACCATTTTACATATTGTCCATGAGCATGAGCATTTATAACACTAAACTACACCGATTTTATATTATAAAGTCCACTAGCATTAATTTGCAAAATAAGTTAAAGGAAACTCCAACTGAACCTCTTGACTTCCCGCCAAAAACTCCAAGCGATTATTGGTAGTAACTATCATCATTGTGAAGCATTAGCCAAGATATGTCAGATGCCTTTCGATTGCTTAAAAATCTGACACCAGTGTTGGCCACTCAAACACACGAAAAACAAAACGTTAGTCACATAAAATACTAAATAACATGCATGAATTTTAATTCCACCCATGGCAAATTCAAAGATTTTATTTCTAGCAATGATTGAATTCCCTAAGACCCGTTTATTTCGATGGGTAAATGGCGGATATAAAACTACGCAGGGGTATTCTTGGCGGTAAATGATTAGGTACGTGTTTCAGGATTTTTCAAAATCCATACTTTTTTCCAAGTCTTCGGCCTCCTTGGGTGACCATGCATTTGTATTACATTTGGAGACCAAAAATTTGGAAAGCGCACACCGGCTTCTGAAGCAACATTGCAAAAAATGCACTGGAGATGCGAAAAAGAATATATGAATAGTTTAAATCTGTAAAAGCTTTTACTTACCTTTTGATCCAAAAAGAATTTCTTTGCCGAAAGATTTCTTTCTCAAATAGACATTAAAATTTTGCGGAATATCTCTTGCTAGTGGTACGTGATAGTTCCACGTCCGATCGCTTAGTACCTCTCCTGTATTATTATCATAAATCACATCTTCAATGGTCCAATATCCCAGTCCCATCACAAAGGCACCTTCTACCTAAAATCACACGATTTGCAGAGTAAGAATGTGTTTTTGGCATACCAAATAAAGGTTAGTGACTGTCTGTCGAACTCTGATTAGTTATTAAATAGTAGAGTACCAAGCTACTTACAATACGATAGTAACTATTTTTACTTTGGGTCATATACTGGATCCTTCGCTTTACTCAGGATTCAACTAGTAGTCAACCGACCTTAAAGAGTATTACAACACAGATGTGGGTTTATCACACAAGGTGACGCCGAGTGTGTGTGATGGTAAGTTTAATAAAGAACATGCAATATAATTTTTTTTCACTAGTCTTATCCCGCGACTTTATCTGCGTTAAAGTTGATAACGGTTCTAATAGGATTTTTAATTGTTATTAAACATTACTAATTTAGTTACCATAATATAATATATGAATTATTATGTTACCATGTTTAAATACTTATAAAATATAACAATCATTGTTATAATCTACGGATTTAAAGGCCTAGCAGACCCGGCGAACTTTGTTCCGCCTGTCCCGTTCCCGTTGCCGTTGCCATTGCCCTTCCCGTTCCCATATTTGCTAGAAAGAGAGAGCGACGGAACGCTTCAGTATGGCTTAGCCACATTTAACCCCTTTGGGAGTTGAATTTTGAAAAATCTTGAAACATGTACCTAATCATTTACCGCCAAGAGTACCCCTGCGTAGTTTTGAATAAAATGGTTTAGCTAATCTTGTTTCCCCATACAAACTTTGGAGCCTCGTTTCACGTGAGTTTTGAAAATACATTCTTAGTGCATCCCTAGACCTCATAAGAAACCTATGTGCCAAATTTGAAGTCTCCAGACCCAGCGGTTTTGGCTGTGTGTTAATATGTCAGTCAGTCAGTCAGTCATTCATTCATTCAGTTTCTTCTTTTATATATGTTGATAGATAGATATATTATTATATTATTATATTATTGTTATATATTATTATTATTGAATGCAAAAAGTAGATGGCTATAAGTAGTTCCCGATGACTACTTCCACCGTCCTGCTCCCCGCTCGTGTATTGCACTCGCCTAGGTAGTGGTCACCCCATTTCATCCCTCTAGGGGTTGATATTTGAAAAATTCTGCTACGGATATTTACTAATTTACTGCCAGAAGTATTCTTGCAAACTTTCGAACAAAATAGACAAACTAATCTTGTTTCTCCATACAAACTTTGAACTCCTGTCCAGCCCCTTAGGGGGTGAGTTTCTTTCTTAAAGCAACTAAAATCTTTCTTAGTGCAACCCTAGAACTCATAAGGAACCTATTTGCCAAATTTGGAGTTTTCAGACACAGCGGTTTGGGCTGTGCTTTGATATGTCAGTCAGTCAGTGTCTAATTTTATATTTTAGATTATTTTGACTGAATTTGGTGCAGAATAGATCAATAGTACTCGTATATAAAAAAATTAAAATACTCTCATTTATTGACAACAATTGCATTTTTAAACTGCAACTTTAAATTTTACCGCGAAGCCTATGAATTTCGGTAAGGAAGCACACAGGATTTTTTAGTTGAAACACACTCCATATACCAGAGCGTTTCGACCTTGCCGAGCCCTACAGATTATTGGAGTAGGAAAACAGCATTAATGCAACTACAAATCCGTTGGCTAATGGCCATATCGATGAGGAGGAGCTCTTTAGCACCACGGGACCCAACCCTACATCTATTTTGAGTTGGAGCCAAAATTGTATTCGCAACAATGTGCGTATTGATTTTTATTCCCAAAATGGATGTATAATGAGCTTGTATAATATAGGCAGGCACGTGATGGGTCTGTAGTTCTTCGGATCAGTGGTACTACATGACTTATAGAGCAGAAAGGTGATACCCGTTGTTAGAAACCATGGGAGTGAACCAAGCTCTAGAGCGTGTTCGAATTGTTCCGCCTGTCGTTCGTGTGAGCTTCGAAATCAGTTTATCCAAAATTTGTGCACTCACACTCACGCCCGACGATACTCATCCAATCGCCCTCCGTGTGCTGGACCGGCACCAAACAGATGCTACGCCAAAAATTAATCATAGCAGAGGCATCCAGTGGCTGCCCGTCGGCCACACATTGGTCGGTTCCCTCCCATTTTTTGTATACCTTCCTTTGGTCACATATTCACGGGGGCCAATTCCAGTCCCCGAAAATGCCTGACTCACGAAACGCATGACTCGGGGACGGTTGTTGTCCCCTCTGAAACAGATTAGCTTTTCAATGAGAGTCTTGAATGTATTGATATGTCTCTCAATCCGCATTTGCCATGCGTGGACACCACTGACGGCCCGAGATACACGGTCAACTTCAGGGAACTTGACACGTGCAAACCGACACGCCGCACTATGGGAAATGGAAGAACAACGGCAGATCAAAATCGTTTATTAATGTAGTTACTGGCGCACTTTAAAAATTTATTGAGTACTATAAGAGAGCAAATTTTATATACTTAACTAGCTGATGCCCGCGACTTCGTTCGCGTGGACTTTATGACTCCGGCGTATAAATATAAATAAAAACTAATGAGAGAGAGAGAGAGAGAGAGAGACAGAGGGAGAAAGTACTTGTAACAGTGTTAGGAGTTAAAAGTCAATATTATTTTAATTCTTTCCTTCGGGAGCCAATATGAAAAGAGCTGAAGTGTTACTAACCCTGGAAAAAGCCACAATAAGTAGGCCATGCGAAAAACCAGTCCTTAGATCGACATCAGCAGCTTTAAGCCTCTAAAACTGTGACTTATTTTCATAGCAAAGCAAGTTAACATATGGAACTGTGTATTTTCAAAAGGAAAATTGTTGGGGATGAGTGGCATACGCGGAATAAATACAGTTTCACTGGCATCACTCACTTACTGTGAGCTTTAAGTGTCTCAGCAGACTATGCCGAAGTTTAGTGGCTAAAGTTCAGTGTCTAAAGTTCGGTGGGGATGACACACTAAATAAGCTGAAGTTCAGCTGCCGAAGTTCGGTGGAAACGCCGGACAGTAATGATGTGCCGATATGAGAATTTAATATTCCGTCTTTGGCGCGTCTGCGGCGAACGGAAACGGGAGCGGAAGAGGGAACGGAAGTGGAAGAGGGAACGGGAACGGGAACGGGAGCGGAAGCGGGAGCGGGAGCGGGAGCGGAAGCGGAAGCGGTGGCGGCAGCAGCGGCGGCGGCGGCGGCGGCGGCGGCGGCGGCGGCGGCGGCGGCGGCGGCGGCGTCGGCGGTGGCGGAGGCGTCGGCAGCGGAGGCGGAGGAGTCGGCGGCGGCGGCGGCGGCAGCGGCGGCAGCGGCGGCGGCGGCGGCGGCGCAAGCGGTGGCGGCGACGTCGGCGGAAGCGGTGGCGGCGGCAGCGGCGGCGGCAGCGGCAGCGGCAGCGGCGGCGGCAGCGGCGGCGGCAGCGGCGGCGGCAGTGGCGGCGGCAGCGGCGGCGGCGGCGGCGGCGGCGGCGGCGGCGGCGGCTGCGGCGGCGGCGGCGGCGGCGGCGGCGGCGGCGGCGGCGGCGGCGGAGAGGGAGCGGGAGCGGGAGCAGGAGTGGGAGCGGAAGTGGGAGCGGGAGCGGAACGGGTACGGGTACGGGTACGGGTACGGGTACGGGTACGGGTACGGGTACGGGTACGGGTACGGGTACGGGTACGGGTACGGGTACGGGTACGGGTACGGGTACGGGTACGGGTACGGGTAAGGGTACGGGTACGGGTACGGGTACGGGTACGGGTATGGGTACGGGTACGGGTACGGGTACGGGTACGGGTACGGGTACGGGTACGCGTACGCGTACGCGTACGGGTACGGGTACGGGTACGCGTACGGGTACGGGTACGGGTACGGGTACGGGTACTGGTACGGGTCCGATTCAGGCAAAAGCATCGGAAGTTCGGCGTTATGGTTGCTAGTAATTCAAATAACATTGCAGGCATGCATTGGCTGAAATTCAGCCGCTGAACTTCGGCATACAGTGCTGAGACATTAAGTTGGGTTCCGTTACACAGTTTCGGCGGAGTCAAATTTCGCATCAGCATTATTGGCCCTCCGACATTAAGACTTATTTTGTGAGCCGTGAGTCCATTTGCTGCAAGTGAATTAAGAAACTCAACTGGATAATTGGTGGCGTCGTCAACAACACTATCCAAGAAATCTAAATATATATCTATAAATATATATAACTCAAAGGTGACTGACTGACTGACATAGTGATCTATCAACGCACAGCCCAAACCACTGGACGGATCGGGCTGAAATTTGGCATGCAGGTAGATGTTATGACGTAGGCATCCGCTAAGAAAGGATTTTGATCAATTCTACCCCCAAGGGGATAAAATAGGGGATGAAAGTTTGTATGAAACTTTGTCAATTTTAAACCGATCGGGCTGAGACTTTGCATGCATAAAGCTACTATGACGTAAGCATCCCCTAAGAAAGGATTTTGATAAATTACACCTCTACGCGAGCGAAGCCGCGGGCACAAGCTAGTTAACAATAATTTGCGTCATAAGTTCTTTATTAATTGATTTTTAATTTTTTGGTGTCAATATGGCGCGTTCACATAACCAAGAATTTTCTGGTGTGTTATGCTCTGAAGGTCCGCAAATACTGAACTTATAAGTTCTACGTCGGACGAAATAACTTTTTTTTTTTTAAATTTTAATGTACAGCCACTTTTTTTTACTCTTTTATTATAGTATACATTTAGTATGTTTTTGTTCAGCGGCAACAAAAAACATCATCTAATAAAATTTCAACTGTCTAGCTATAATGGTTCATGAGATACAGCCTGGTGACAGACAGACAGACAAACAGTCGGACGGTCTAAGTAATAGGGTCCCGTTTCTACCCTACCCTATGGAACCCTAAAAATCGAATAAAATAAATAAAATAAGTATTGATGGGGGGCTCCCATACTACAAACGTGATTTTTCATAGATTATGGTACGGAAACCTTCGCGCGCGTCCGACTCGCGCTTGGCCAGTTGTATTATATTTCAACAAAAAGTTCTCATCAGACTTAACAACTTTTGCTAAGGCGGCATTTTAATATATCTTATAGTTTAGCTGGACCATTATAGTTCTGCATCATGTGTTCCATTTTCCAAAATCAATTATAGCCTATATGTTGCCCAGGCTTCACAGCTATATAACAAAAAAAGTTTCATTCGAATCCGTCCAGTATTTCCGGAGATTAGCGTGTACAAACAGACAAACAGACAAACAGACAGACATTTTTTTTTTATTTTCTTACTCTATTACTATATCTCCATAGCCCCAAATATTTTTTTTTGAAAAATTTTCAATTTACAGACACATTTTTTTTACTCTTTTATTATAGTATAGATGTAGTAATTTTGCTTGAATTAAATTTTTTTTTTTAACTCGACAAAGTGTTAATTCTAAAGAACGTTTATATCAGGTATGTTCGCTTCAATACTTTAAAATTAATTGCTGTACAAAATATGTGAGAATAGATATAAAGTGTAGATTCTGTAATATATTTATATGTATATATATAATGGATAAGTGAGGGGAAAAAATACAGTTTTCGAAATTCATCGCGACTTTTGACAGTTACCGATATAAACCGATCCTTTACATTTGATGTTGTTTTGGAGCGTAGGTGTTCATAAATAACATTTATATAAATTAAGTGCGGTTTCTGAAGTTATCGTGAAAAATATGATACAAGTTAGGTTAGAAAATCTCTTTTTGCTGTTTCTAATGTGAACTATTTAATTGATTACTTTGCGGTATATTTTACTTGAATATTCATTATTTATTGATAATAGGGCGTTTTATCTACATTTTGCACTCATTTTAGGGTAAAAATTTAAACATCAAAATGCGCACTACCCTTTTTTATCAAATACAACATTTGTTTTATTATCAGTGATATTCAAAGGCATCTTATTCCTATCTTTAATAGACATAGGGCAGAAGCGTCGAGAAAAAGGATTCATCATTAAAAAGAATAGCAATTGGTTAGATTCAGAATATTTGGTAAGTTTACCAATCTCGGATGAAGCAACGCCTGATTCGACGCCATCTACATCTTCTGGTAAACGCGGAAGATGTATATCTTATGGGGACTCGTCAGCATCAACCAAAAAAAGAAAAAAATATATTAGTGAATATGGGTTTATAAACACCTCAACAATGCCTTTGTCAAGGGATTAAATTCAAAAGGAGAAGGAGTAGAAGCAAATCTCATGAAAATATTTAGGCTTGCTGATAGTGATACAAAGTCTTTATATTTAATTCTCTTAAATAACGCAAGCCAGAGTAAAATGCTAACGGATCAAGAGGCATTAAGTGTGTTCATTGATTTAGTTAAGCGAAAGCACAATACACATATATGAGGAATTTAGCTAACGAGCGAAACTGTTTTATAATCCCACCGTATTATAAAGTACACGAAGTTAAACAGAGATGTTATCCACCATCTTCAGCGATAGTAATTACAAATAAACATGAAAGAATACTGAATCTTTAAGATTTATTGGACCACACTGCAGCTAGGGTTTTGGCTATAAATTCGGTGTATAAGACGAGATTGCACAATTTATTTTTATTCAGCAAATAGGGATGTAATGGTTCATTTGGTCGAAGTCACCTCTCAATAGAGGATGCCGAATTAGTACCACAGAGCTATCAAATTGTACGATGCGACAGAGCGGATGGCCGAAAACAGGGCGGAGCGTGTATAGTGGCCACTCCTCGATATGAGCTACGACAGAAACCAATTCCGGACAACATCGACGTGGATAGGCACTCTTTTGAAATAGTAGCAGCATCGGTATTTTTAGACAAAAGATTCTTATTTGTGTGTTGCGCGGTATACATACCACCAAATAGTAAAACAGATGAATATATGATAGTCTTTAATATAATAGAGAAAATATGTGCAAAATTTAATAACAATGTGATAGTTTTTGGAAATTTTAACTTGTATTCAGCAAATGTAGAGACCCATAATTATTTTGAGTATGTAGTAACATTTTGTGAATTCAGTCAAGGAAACATCATACCGAACTGCAACAACAGGCAGCTCGACCTAGTGTTGAAAGGAGGTGGGGTAAGCGGCAGGGTGACCGTAGTCGAGACGGATGGCTTACAATCGGTAGATAAGCACCATCCACCACTCGCAGTATGGATCACAGCGGAACACACCTCACAAGCGGTAGAGGAAACAAAGAGGAAAAACCAAATTGACTCGGCCCAAGTAGGTTAATGGAACTTTCGCAAAGCAGATATGCACAGTTTGTACAACCTATTGGAAAATATAGACAAGAGTGAACTGTACACGATAACAAACCCAGAAGAGGCAGTGCAGCATTTCTACGGACAAATTAATAAGGTCATAGGAGAGTGTGCTTCCGCTAAAAGGCCAACAAGAAGTGGAACTGAGTTTAAGTATCCAGAATGGTACACAACACAAATAATATCCGACATACAACGTAAGTACGAGTGTCATAAACGCTATAAAAAAAGTAAGTTGGAGAGCGACTAAAAGGAATTCTCACGTTATAGAACTAAAGTGAAAGAGGCAATAGAAAGGGCACATAACCAACATAGAGACTGGTTGCAAAGTAACATGGAAAGAGATCCGAAAGCGTTTTGGCATTTTGTTAAAACAAAAAGAGGTAGCGTTACCAAGCAGAAATTAATTAAAGAAGGCAGAATACTATCAGAAAAGGAATGTGCAGTTGAATTTGCGGAGTTTTCAGTTCGGTGTATAAGTCACAGCCGGCTAAACTTGATGTCGCCGCAGTAAGCGCCATGCCACCTACCTGAGCGGCTCGCGTGCAGGCACACCAGCTAGAAATTGCGGAAGTGAAACAAGCACTGGTCAAAATGAAGCCCAAACAGTCCACAGGACCAGTCGGTATTCCACTATTCATTTTGAAAGACTGCCGAGAAGTCCTGATGGCACCGCTCCTATATATATTTAATACGTGTCTAGAGAGAGAAAAATTCCCGGAACAGTGGAAATTAACTAGAGTGGTCCCGGTGCCGAAAGGTCGAGGGGGGACAAATGCGTGTGACCACAGACCAGCAGCAATATTGTGCGCACCAGCTTAAGTCTTTGAATCAGCCTTAAATATCTCAGTATATTCGCAAGTGACGGCACAGATGTCGGACGCACAGCATGGATTCCGACCTGAACGAAGCACAACAAGTAATCTGCTTAAGTTGATGACGCACCTAGCACCAGCGGTAGATTCAGGGGGCTAAGTGGATGTTGCCTATTTCGATTATCAAAAGGCATTCGACACCGTAGATAATGATATACTACTCATGAGGTTGGCAGAGGTGAGCTTTACGCCGAAAACGCTAGCTTTCTTTGCCAGTTACTTAAAGGATAGGCGTCAATACGTAGACTGGGCTGGCCAACAATCTGAGCCATACTTCACAAGGTCAGGAGTAAATCAAGGAAGTAATTTAGGACCCCTTGAATTTAATCTATTAATAAATAACTAACCAAACGTAGTATCCGAGTCAACTTGCCTTCTCTTTGCAGATGACTTAAAGTTAGTAAAGGAAATAAGAGATCCATCAGACTGTGAGCAACTGCAGATAGATATAGACAGGGTAGTGGAATGGAGTCAGAGAAACGGGCTCAACTTTAACGTTTCGAAGTGCTCGGTAATGACATTCACCCGAGCTCAGCAACCCTACGTACACCCTTATCACATAAAGGACGAACCACTGCAGAGAGTAACGGAAACAAAAGATCTCGGGGTTCACTTCACTTGTGATCTAAATTTTCGGAAACATGTCGTGAAAGCTTGCAAGAAAGCTTACCGGAATTTAGGGTTCGTCATGCGCCAGACTCGAGAATTTACGAATCTAAATGCAGTGAGAGCATTACATGAAGCGCTAGTGAGAGGCTAGAGAGCAATGCATGTATTTGGGCACCACACGAAACTAAGTACAAGTTGATGGTAGAGCGGATACAAAATAAGTTTACAAGATTATTGTACCTTAAATGTACGGAGTATATCCATATTATCCTTTAATGTACCCAACATTATTTGTGATAGGAATGGTGGGGTACAATACACTCGAAGTGAGACGGAGTCTGTACTTGACAACAAACCTGTTTAAAGTATGGAGGGGACGTCTTTGCAACCCAGACGTGTTGAAATGGATGGCGCTGTGCGTACCGAACCGGTACGTTTGGCGACGACACCAACCCCATATGTTCGCTATACCCCGAGGGCGCACGAACTTAATGAAAAAGGCGCCATTGACCAGAACTCTAAAAACGCTAAACGAAGTCGCCAACAGTATCGATATGAACTGTTGTTCCTTGACTGAGTTCACAAAGGCTACACTTTCTGTTTTGAGTTATAATTAGACAAGATAGATGTAGATAAATTAAATAAGCATAAACTGTACGCTATTGCATTAGGTTAAGCCTGTAATAATAGTGTATACACATATATTGAACAATAAACAACAAAAAAATAAACAAACTTCCGGTTCCACATGTAAGTACAATTTGTAGAGCTATTTCACGGCAAATGAATGATCTGACTAAAGTGAATGCTAGGCCTGCAAATTCATATCAATACGGACGTTCTACATTGCATGATTGGATTCGTTGTATGGAAATGATAATTACATATTTCTTACAATCCCCTTTTCAATCATGGTCAGTAAGAAGTAAAGAATACTGGTAGTAGGTAATACTGTTAGAATATTTTTTTACAATGCAGAATGTTCTGCTGAAATCACAGGAGTGGATATAAATTTGATTAAACGGTTTTACATAATATTACAAGCTCTTTCATCTGGTGTTATGGTAAATGCTGAAAAATTTGGCAATTATGCCAGAATCTATGTATGATAGCTTTTAAGTCATATCCTGAGAATTGTATATTTTCCATTCTTCCAACTTTTGTAGAAATGTTGATTTATTAATTTATAATATCCAGAGAATATGTAGATGTTGTTTGTGATAAGAAACGAAAATATAATTCATATTATTATATTTTTTAATAATGATTTGTTTTGACGAATAACAATTAGGACTTGTTTATGATGATTGATTTTTAACCCTTTCACCGCGAATGTCGGATTTATCCGACAAACATTATCGTGCCCATTCCGCGAGCGTCAGATATTTCCGACAAAAAAAATGCCCGATTTGCACATAACTGACGTATCCACATCCCTATTTGGTTGTAGATATTTATTTGAGATTTACTACCCCTCGCGCTGGGGGCATGACAAATGAAGTCTCGCGGTGAAAGGGTTAATAATAACGTGACTTTTGTTTAATTTTTAAATAAATAACCATTTTTCGTGCATGTAATTTTGACAGATTTTTCACCTAAAGACATCTGACGGTTTGTCAACTGCCATACAATGATGATAGCCGGGACCAACAACAGCCGAAGCACGGAATAGCTTGAAAATTATTACACCACTTGTGGTCAGCCATTGGTCCGCGCTTACTTAACTTGAGAAAACGCTAGTAATGATGCGTTCTATCACCGAGCCACCAAGCTTAGTTTGTCGTTTTTGTGAAAGATGTACTTTGTTACTATTTTAGTGTTAGATTAAATAAATAACATGATTAAACCTACGAAATGTGTTTTTTTTTTATTTACTTTTATTTGTAACCAGTACAACTCGATAAATCGAACATTGCAAAAATCATAAGTAATTTTTAAAAAAGTGCTCTAGTTCACTGGGGTTTAAAGTACTTATAAGATCCAACATAGGCAGGCACTTAAAATCTCACATTTACTTTTTCCAATAACCTGCAGGGCTCGGCCCGGCCGAAAACTCTGGGGTTTGGACTTAATTTCAGCTAAAACAAGCATTTGTAATCTCACTTGGTTGATAGTAACTTACTTCTATTGCCGGTAGGATTCGGCCGACGGACCGGCCGAAACGCTCTGGGCTTTGGAGTGCGAATTTTAAATACAACAGCCTGTGTGCTTCCTGTCCGAAATCAACAGGCTTATGAAATGTCATGACGTCAGACGTGTCTGACATTAGACTTACTTGCCTTTAAAATATATGCAAATTCTGGATTATCAATTTCAAAAAATTTGCATGTCAATACTAACTTTCGGAAAATTTCTGGAGTTTGCTTTTATGAACCCAACTTCTAAAAATGCAAAAATGCAAAGAATTTTTTTTTGCACTAAAATAATGTTTATCTTCACAACATAACCTTATTATTATTAGTTATCACACCAAAGCTGTGAAGTCTCTTGACGTTGAATGGTAGATGAAAATACGTTCCATTTGAAGTAACTTTTAAATTCATAATTATTTACAATTCGTAATTTACGTAAATTAAAGTAATAACAAACAAAAATGGGGGGATTCGACGTGAATTCGAATAACATATAAGTCTTTATTTATAAATTTTGGACCTTTGGAAGTAAAACACTCGTGAACGACAATGTTTTTTTTTTATATACATAAAGATACCATAATCTTTCTCATTGTTATTACTCTCTTCCTTTCTCAATAAAAAGCCACATTTTCACTACTTACTAGGAATGTGGCTGTTTAATTCGCAAGGAAGGGATCGAGTTCGAGTTGCGTATTTTGATTTAGTACAACATTATAACACTCGTGTGTTTGATATTGTGGTTACTATGACCCTATATCTTTTAATGTTAGCAATAAGCTAACTTTTTATGAAACTTTAAAACAGGATTTATAATATGGATGTATACAAAACCCTTTAAATATACTATAGGATTTGTATCATAATCAGAGCGTTTTTTCCCGGTTGCATCCTCAGCAATAACGCTTCAGAACCCGGGGTCCGCTACCTCACCGGGGAGATTTGACGAGGTTATTGACTTTAACATAAAGGGATTGCCTTCTGACCTCTGCAACCCCAAAGGGTAAACCAGAACCAATCTTGGATACTTTTTTATATGTGCCTTTCGAAAAACGGAATCATGTTTCTTTTCGGATAATCAGGTGATTCAAGCCTGCAATATCCTCACCAGACTGGAAACAACTCTTCACAAAGTATGCTTCCCAGTGGGATTCAAATCAATGACCTCCGGGTCACAAGGCGATCGCCTCGACACCTGGACCACGGGAGCAGAGTCACAAAGGCATTATAAGATTTGTATAAATAATTAAAAACTAATCATAATATCTTACTTGTCCAATGTCAACATCAGGGTTTACACTGCGGCCTACATCTTGCATTAAGTCGACCCTTAAGATTTCAGATTCTCCAGTTAATATATCAACTTCCACCTCTGCAAATACTACTCCGTACATAAAATATGGTGGAATATCAGTGCGCTTTATATGATCATGCACGTGTAAATCAATACCTAAATTGTAAGCAGTTTTGATAACTTTCTCCCAACTTTTATCAATTGATACCAACTTGACCGGAGCCAATCTTGCTAACAATTTCTTACAACATTTTTCAACACCAAATATGACACATGATGAAGAGCTACTGTTTCCTGAAGGATCATTGTTCACTACATTTATTGAATTAAATGGCTGCGGATACCAAAGAGAATATTATATCACTACGATAGAATTAAAACCCATAGAGATAACTACCTTCATGGTTTGATAAAAAAAACTATTCCATATCACGCTCGCGAATGCAATACTGTTTCAAATTCTAATTTTAAGCATAAGATTTTAATGTCGTTTACATTGTGAGAAATCATACAGTGCTCTATCACTTTTTTTTTTCCAGTTAAATTAATATTTTACAAGACATACATCATAATCAAATGGAACGCCACGCACTGGTGATGGAGCTATACGAAATATTATAGCATTATCACAAAGGGCAAAAAAAAAAATTTTAGGTTCAGAATTATCTCACTCTCACAATTGTTTGGGAATAGACATATCATTCGTTCCTTCAAATCACTTGGCAAGAAAAAAACAATCTTGTTTTATCGATTTGCGAATAAGCGCGTGAACTATGCACAAAATGTATAACTAGAACCGGTCCGTTTACAACACATGCACTTAATCCATTGGACAGCAGGGATAACATGAGTTGGTGACAGTAATTCATGCTAACTGGTATGAGCAAGATAGTTAATAGTTTATTGGTTACCTGATTGTAAACAGTGCGTAGATACAGTGGCGGGATGCGCCAACGCAGCGGACCAAGGTCGCGTGCCCAGGCGGGGATATCGACAGCGGTCATAAACATTTTTACTCGTTTTAACAAACGATGCAGTAAACGACAAACGAATGAATTACTGTATGCAATTATTTTATGAAAGAACGGTCTGAATATACAAATGAAAGAAATAAAAGGGTTACCAGATTTGATATACCGCCAACAAAAGTCCAAAATAAAAAAAAAAAACAAGTTAATTTAGTCCTTTTAAATCATTCACATTCACTGAATCGAAGAGCAAGCTGCTTGTGAATAATTCTGGGCAAAAGTTTATGTCAGTGCTCACTGTAGTCACATATTATATGCCTGATAGACTATCTGGGACGTCGACATGATAGACAGACGTCAACCGTACCGTCTCTCAGGATATATTCCCGATAGTTATTTGTCATCATGACTTTGTCTGCAATTGCACAGGCAAAACCTTCGGTTTCCTCAAATAGGTCACCGAAACGCAGACAGTTTAAGCAAATAGATTAAAGTCATCAATGTACAGTAGGTGAGAAATACTAAACCCTCTCTTTGGAGCCGGTAGCCTAGTCCTGAATCTTTCAGAAAAGTTCTAAGAGGATTAAGGGTTAGACAAAACCAAAACGGACTCCTGAAACAGAGAAAGCATCCGACCACGATACGCAGTCATATTAGATTCTCCTTCTGTAGCCATAATAGGCGCGCATGCAGTTCTCATTATTTTGCTGTGACCATCGTATGTGACGCACTATACCATCGGTAGCGGGAGCCTATTATTATTATTCATAAAAAAGTGTAGGATTTATCCGTCACGAATGAATGAGTGTTCCAACGACACTCACGTTCTTTTTTTAAATAACTCTTAATTAAGGAATACATACCGGAGCAATGTTCACCGTTGACTTTAAAATTAATCTTATCTGCATCCATGTCTTCACTTCTCTTCATTTTACTGAACTACGACTCCGAACGAATGTCGAACATTTATAATGATCATAAAACAAAAAGTATACAAAAGGTATTAATCCATATTCTTATGCATAGTACACACTATAAGATATATAAGATTTTCAGAGACTGAACGAGACAGCGTCTCAGTTTCGAGATTGACAAAAAACTGCTTTTGTCCTCCTATGGGCTTACTATAATAACCTCTTATAGCAGTCTTGTTTTAATATTACTTTGTCAATTTGTTCCATGACCAATAGAAAACATCATTAAAGTAATATTACTTTAATGTTGTTTTTGCAAAAAATTTTGTGATGTCACACCAAATCATTCGCTTAAGGGTACGTTAGACAGGTGTTTCGCCATACAAATTCTGTAGAGTGATGACTCCGTTGTTCGGTATTGTCTGTTTAAAGTTTTTAATTCTATCAATTTGTCTTGTCGTTATCTATGCTTGTATGGAATCATAATTGTAAAATGATAAGTACTTTAAAAGTTATGAGTCTCAAAACATTCCGTTTCAACACGTAATTTTAACGCAAATTTGGGCACAATTAAATACCGGAAGGAGTATAAAATCTTTAAAATAACATTCACACAAGCATAGATTGGTTATTTAAAAAATTAAATAACTTTACTTTTAATTAAAACATTCAGTTGTTTTATCACAAGAGCACTTCTCCCAAACGCATACTCGTAAATTTTTAGATGTGTAACGTAACGTTTTTGTGCGATAAGTCGGATACGACACACTAGACTGTAGTACCGATGTGCGTATAAATCGGTGTAAATAGTTCCGCACTGTTCATTTCCGAGTCTATCCCTTTACTACTAGCTCATTCTTAATCAGTACCAGGAGTACCATCTCCAGCGCCAGCGTTTATAGAGCACTATCATTTATCACTATCTTGCTCTACGTAATAATAAGGAGCGGGAAAGCACTGGTCTGTCGGGCGACATTACTTTATCTGGGTTTCTCAACGGTGTCATTCCACGAAGGCATGATTAGTATTATTGTTAAACCTCAAAGTAGCAATGAAAATAGTACCTAATTGTTTTTTTTACGTCTCTGGCTACAAGTCCTTTACAACCTATCTATATTTTTTTGTTTATTTATTCCAAATCTTAATTCTGATTAGGATACCCAACAAAAGGTAATCAAAACGTTTAAACAATAACATTATTCTCTTATTTATTAGAAACCATAATTGATTTAATCCGGGGGAGCGTCCCACAAATCGGCGCAATACGTTTCGGTCCACCCAAAAACGAGGTACACGATTTTGTGGTATCGTCTTAAGAAGATAGGTTTCATTTTTTTTCGCTACTAGTTACCGCTCATTGGTTGATCAAATCAGGTGATCCTTTATGAATAAATCGAGAATGCCAAGATGCCCTTATTTTGTAAGTATTCCAAAAATTTTAATGTTTTTGGTGCAATAAAGTATTTTTTTTGTTGAATTGTATTGTATTGTACGTAGGTAACCAACGTAGGTTGCCAACTAAGATTTGCAAAGTCCCCAAACACTTACAACTTGTTATTTAATTTGAATGTGATATTAGAGAAACTGCAGCTTTATCTTTATTTCGTTTAAAAACAGGTTAGTGGTACAATAAATTACTGCTTTTATTAGATTATTAACAAAAACGTATTTTTATATTTTATAATTTTAAGCTATGTTTGACTCGAGGAGAAAGAACTACGTTATCAATGTACCTACAGACATGAAAACGTATGGTATAAGTACATTTTTAAGTGCATTGGGCATTTTTGAGATGGCAAAAAAACCAGTGAATTCGCGATACCGTTGCCGTAACCGTCACCAAGTTTTCACTTCTGTCGGCACTCCCGGAGTGCCACTTTTTCATATAGATTCTCGTCCATTCCCTCAATCGGCTTTTACATTCTGCGTGAAAAGAGAAGTAGGTAGTACATTAAAAATTTTAAGTCTTTCGGTTCATTTTTTTTTCTTTTCTTCTACATTTAGATTATAAATAAGACTCCGTTTGTTGATAATAATTTTGCGGTAACCGACCAACGTTTTAAAGACTGCTAATGTGACAGTAAAATTATACTGCATAGGAGCTCATGGTGTATATTAGAGTGAATGATTCGCAGTGACCTCAACAAAACTGCTAGCAAATACAACATTAAAGTAAGATTGTTTTAATATTGTTACCAGACGCCCATCGGGCTCAAGAACATGATGGACTTAATAGGTTGGGGAAAAAGTCTTTTCGCATTTTATATGAAAATTCAAAACATTTTTTAATATAGTTTATTTACATTTAACTAAAGTATGTAGGTACCATTTTGTTCGATAACTTTTTGCCATTATAAGTAGGGACATGATCCCATTTTATAGAAATTTTGGGGCTTCTGCATCAAAAAACTGCGTCAAGTAGTTTTGGCAGTCCTCTCGTGATGTTAACCTGACACTGCCTAAAGAATTCTGAAGAGACCGAAACAGGTGGAAATCTGAAGGTGCCAGGTCAGGACTATACGGCGGATGCATTAACACCTCCCAGCCAAACTCTCTTAATTTTTGCTGAGTGGTTAAAGTAAAAGTTAAAAATATAATAATAAGCTTGAATTAGAACTAATTTTGCAACCGATTGTCGTAAAATTTTGTGCAAAAGTTCAATAATTTTATACTTTTACCTAAATTTTCATTCCATTAAATTTTATAAAATTTTAAAAATTTCGGAAACATCCCCATGAACCCAAAATTCTTCTTAAAATTTCGTACTTGAAAATTTTAAAACAACCATGTATGCGTGATCTTAAATAGTGTTTGTTCTCTCATACCGTGGCAGAGCGGTTCGACTGATGCTACCAAACTTGATCTAAAATGTACGGCGATTAACGCGTGTTCGTCTCTTACTTATCTATCTCATTTTCGGAGTGCAACAGCTATTAATCGAGTACAATGTATAATCGACCTAAAAAGATTAAATACTCGGTGCAAAATTTTATTGTTTGTTCAGATTGCATTATTTAAACTGGCAAAATTTAATGCCTTCTATTCAATTTTCACGTTATATTCACTATTCAAAACTAAAGAAATAAATTCGTGGCACGTGGGGGGGCCACGTGCCACGAATTTATTTCTTTAGTTTTTCCGGAATGGAAATTTCTGTTTGATGAACACAAATAAAAAAAACAAGATTAACAAAGAAAAGTCGATTTTTGATTTAAATGTACGTTAATCCAAATTTTAGGTTACCGTACAAAAAATGAAAAAAGAAAGGTTATCACTCGTGCGTCTGTCTGTCACAGCCAATTTGCTCTGATCTACTGGACCAAATCAGGTGAACTTTGGTAGGATGGTGTCATCGTATGACCTAAACACAGATATTTAAAGTAAATAAATGTTTTTTTTTTACAGAAAGGTCATTTTCAAAGTATGATTAAATAAATAAAATATAAATATATAGGGAAAAATAACACTTATGGACCTAGCCCCTAAGTAAGTTCGAGACTTATGTTATGGGATACTAACTCAACGATACTATATTTTATAACAAATACATATAAAGATGAACATCTAAGACCCAGGACACTTTAAAAAAGGCCATTTTCCATCTTGACCGGACCGCGGATCGAACCCGGGACCTCTGGGTGGCGGACTAATTCAAATTATTGAATAATTTAATATAGATAAATACCACATCATAGCTGATTTACTTCAACATCTAGTAATATACGTCGTTATCTCTTCACAGCTTACCTCGAAAGCGGTTATTCTCTTATTAATGTTCTCGTCGTTATGTGGTCCAATATGGATTGCCGAACATTTCTAATAAATATACATCAAACAATATTTCAAAAACTAATTTTTATAAGGTTGTTTGTTCATATAACTAGAACACTTTTACAATTTCAATAAACAAATTTAATACAGATGTAAATCTCCTGTATGGATTTTTATCACGCTATCACGGTAAATTTTGTTAGTGATATCGTGTGACGTCTTTTATTAAATAGTTTATGTAATATTATTAGACTAGAAGTAAAATTTTATCATAATATAGTTTTTCTATATACTAACTAGCCAAACCCCTATTAATTTTACACAAATATCAAGCGTTATTAAAAAATTATTGAAATTATTTTGTTAGCATTGTACCACCATAATGCATATCAAACATATTCATAATACACAAATACAAAGTTCTTACTTTTCAAAATTCAAAAATTCATATTAATCATACATTTCAATGAATATCTTCAGTTATTACTTCTTGGAAATCAGGAAGGAAACTGGAAGACCTATCACTGTATATATATATTTTTTTTATAAATATAAATATATACGGACAAATAACACTGATTGAGCTAGCCCCAAAGTAAGTTATAGACTTGTGTTATGGGATACTAACTCAAAGATACTATATTTTATAACAAATGCACATATAAATAAACATCCAAGACCTTCGGCGAGACCGTCGGCGACCACGGAGGTCGAATTCTCCATACCAAGGCGAATATCTTCGGTGACATTATGGAGAGCAGTAGCGGTACTGTGCCTAGGACGAAAAATTGATTGCAAGGGAGTAAGACAATTTTCATGTATGAACGCGGAGATCTGAGCGTGTGCAGCCGCTTCTTACACTTTAGAGAGGTAAGGTAAAATTGAAATGGGTCAGAAATCATTTAACGCCTGCGGATTGGAGACTTTTGGCAAGGGAGTGACATATGCTTTTCCCCAAAGGGTAGGAAACGTGCCTGATGAAAGGCAGAAGTTTACAATATGAGTAATAATTGGGAGTAAAATATTAAGAATATGAATTATCATTTGCCTACTGATACCGTCGCAACCAACCGCATTTGAATGTAAAGATATTATAATTTTTCGAATGTCATCCTCAGCTACGGGAGAAAAAGAAAAAGAGTCTATGTGAAGATTGGCCATGGAAATAAAATCTAGAAATAGTACGAAGTTTGGCAGAAGGATTTAAAGAACAAGAATTTGAGAAATGATTATTAAAACCATCTAGTGAAAATGAAGAAGATGCTGGAGTAGAACTTTTACTTAAATTCAATGAATGTAAGAACTTCCTTATATTAGCCGAAGAGGAGTTAGACAATTGGTCCTGAAAATACTTCTTTTTAGCTGCCCTTACCATTCGGTTACACAAATTACGTGCCTTTTTGTATGCGTTCCAGTTTTCATCTGACCTATCGCGCTTATACAAACGAAAAGACCTATCCCTACGAGTCATGACCATGCGAACCCCCCTACCAATCCACGGGGCTTGTGGCCGCCTAACTTTGATAGCATGAACATATACATGAAATATTCAATAAGTATACCTTTTCATCAATAGTCCCTGCCTCAAAAACATTTGTGAAGACAGTGGCTATGGCATCTTTCTTAAGCTGGTCTAGATCTATATTTGCACAACCGCGCATCAAGACGATTTCAGGCTTACGTTTAGGTGGCTTAAGTTTGTATTGCAAGTAAATAAGATCGTGCTTAGAAAAGCCTGGAGCAGATAGTTGACCATGATTGATTACCAGATCTAAAGATTAAATTAATATTAAGTCAAGCCAAGTATCATCGGTATTAAAATTAAAATGAGTGGGACCCCAAGGCAGAACGTTAAGATCAACTGACTGTAGTATATGGCTCAGCTTATCAGCACGAGCATCATTTTTAAGAAGATTAGTGTTAAAGTCTCCCATGATTATGTGGTGTGTGTAATCCAAACAATAAGAATCAAAAACGGACTCAAAATGAGAGAAATAATCAAAACCAGGAGGAGAATACACGACTCCGAGAAGTGCCTTTTTACCCTCAACAGAAATCTCCAGAAATAAAAAAACTCTGCGGCGCTGCAGTATGTAGGAGGTGAGGAGTCAATAATTTTACAAGAGATATTGCCACGCAGATAAATTGCCACTCCTCTCCCCCCCCCCGCACCCAATACGGTCGTTTCTAATGAGCAAATAACCTGGAAGGCCATAAGACAAGGAAGAAAGAGCAGGTTTAAACCAGGTTTCGGAGACTAGTATGGCATCAAGTGGAGAGGAAGAAAAGGTATCAACAAAGTCACTATAATGTGCTGGTAAACTTTGAGCGTTGAAATGGCTTTCGTTGAAAGAGTGACGTTGATTACTGATAGCATGATTTAAGAGTGGGTTGAGAGTTTCCAGATCATCAAAATAATAATTGCTACTATTTGAAGACGCGGAAGTGTAACTAATGTCGCAAGCAGACAGAAAAGAACAATCATTATCAGACATTTACAAGTAATATGAAATACTAACAAATAAATATATATATTGTCGCGTAAAGAGATGAATAACATTGTCAACGTCACGAATTCGAACAAAAAGAATTCAACTGAAGGAAAATTTCATCAACAGCATCAGAGCACGATTGACCTAGTGGTCTAAGCGATGGACTCTGAATCTAGAGACCGCTGTATCAAATCACAGCCACTTATAGTGTTTTTGAAGTTTTACAAGAAGTTTCTAGATAATACTAGACTAAATGAAAAAGAAAGTACGGGACAGAAAATGAGTGAGAGAGAAGGTGATAGAAAATTAGTCATTTGAGTTTGGAATTCCGGCTTACACATATGGAATAAACACACAGAAACGAATATGAATGTTCTTTTTTTGGACTGTGCCGCTCTCTTCGCTTTCGCAGGCTGCTCAGAGGAAGCAGCTAAATCTCGTGAGTTGGGACCCGCACTCGATTTCTGCTCAGTCTGCTGCACCTCATCCTCCGACTCTGGCAACCTAGCAAGATCGGCCTCACTGTAGATCCGCTGCTTCGACCCGATCTTAAGCTCGACAATTATAATGCCGCTCATAGTCCAGCTCCTCTTCAGGCCGAACCGCTTGCGCGCCAGAATGAATGCAGACTGCCGCTGTCGAGTAAGGAACTCCGAGACGCTAAACGGCGATCCTTTAAATAGCGTCTTCTTCTCCCACACGGCAGTCTTGAACGACAGCTTAATAAAGCGAACAAGCACGGGTCAGTATCTTTCCTCGACCGTCTTGCCTATCCGGTGACAGACCGATAGCTTCTCCATTGAGATCCCCGAGACACCTAACTTCTCTTGGAAAATGTTTGTGACAAACTTAGGCAAGTCACTAACTTCATCTGGGACTCCACTTAACCAGATTGCCTTCCTACGATGTCTGGCTTCCAATGAATCTTGAGCCATCGTAAGTGCAGAGACTTGCTTACCAAGCAGTGACAATAGAGTTGTTGTCTCAGTCTTAAAAGCAGCAAACCGCTCCTCAAGCTGAGACAGCCTGGCATTAGTTGTTGCAGTACTGGACCCCGTGCTGGTTGACCCCGCACTCTTGAGCTCCTGTTCAAATTCTGCAAGCTTTCTGTTGAACGATGCTTCCATTGCCTGTTGACTCTAACCAATCTCTTCGAAGTTTGACATCTCGGGATGATCCAGTATATTAGTGTGATGACAATGTAAGGTTGTAAGTTTTGTGAGTAGTTGGCAGGACAAGAGCAGTGTGAAACTATTTCAGTGCATCAATTTGTGAAAATAACACTTCTGGGTTGTTAATTATGGTCTGTGCTGTTTAAATACAGAAAATAAACAAATGTAAGTACATAAAATGTATTTAAATTAGAATTTTTCTACAGAGCTCTATGTGCACGTTTTTCACACCTACCGCCGAAAAAACGATTTTACTATTTCAGGGATGGTCCCATAGTAAAAGTTGTTCACATTAGTACACATTAGTTTATTAGATTAGTATGTTTAGCCCCTTTCGAATTGATACCCCCTTTCTGTTATACGCTGTATACCTATCTTTTTAATCGAAAAAAAAAAACAAACAGATTTTTTCTTTATTGATAAAGAAAGACAGAAAAGAAATACCTAACTAAGTCGTGAGATTACAAGCATAAGAAAGAAAAAACATACAATACAATTAATAATCTCCTTTTTAAAAGTCAATTGAAAAAAGAAACAATCTACAGATCCGAACTTCGATCAAAAATGGGCCAGCCAATAAAGCTGCTTAGTTGCCATTTTAATGGTGAATAGAATCTGCCAATCCACACTGGGTTCCATTGTGCTCAGCTAAAGTCTTTTGTACTTTGTGAAGCGTCTTCCAGTAATCGAACCTCTGGACGCTAACATCAACACGAGTTAGAAATGAGCGTGAGGTGTCTCCCAGGAATCGAACCTGGGTGGCCCGGTCATAGTTCTAAATTAAGAAAGACATAATTCTGCCTAAGACACGGACAAAATGTTACGGCCAGTCGACGATAACATACGAAGGTGCGCGCCTTTTTAACAAGATACCCTCGGACATCAAAAATATTAATTCGTTTGATGTATTCAAAAAACAATTAGCCAAGCACATAATTTCAATCTACTGTGTAACTCTTTGTTAGTGTGACAACGAATATATTCATGTCTTGTATTTTATGTTCTCATGTAAGTGATGTAAAATATGTCTTTATGAGAATAAAAGTCTTTAAACCTAAACCAAATTAAGAAAGACTCCTGTTACTTACTTAGTATGACAGGGGTTAAGGTGTCTATGAGGAACCCTATTCAGGAGTGATGAACGGAAAACAGGTAAGTATACCACCAGTTAACAATCATTTATTTACAGTTCTGCAATACTAAACTTACATACTAGCACTGGGTTTGCACTTTGCAGTGGCACTCATATGTATACGGGAATTTATCTTAAGAGAGTGAGGAGCTTACTCTCAACAGTAAATAATTACGGACGCGAGTACAGCGGCAAGCGATGCGGAATAACGGGCTCGGGGTAGTAACCCTGAGATAAAAAGGGGTGCGCGCGGGCACCGGACGGATATTTAAACGGAGTACGCAATAGACCGGCCGGGAGGCCTATTCATGGCCTATGCGCAATGGGTTACGTCAAGGAAGGCACCCAGGGATGCGGGGCCGGGCGCGCGGGGAGGCGCGAGCTGAAAGAGGTGCAAAGACGCACACCTTATAACGGGTTCACGGGACGCGAACAAACGTCAGTGTTGGGGCGTTAACCCTGCGCTTGGGAGGCGCGAGGGCAGCAGAAGGGGTACGGTAGTACACCCTGTAAACGGTGCGCGCGAGGTCGCGAGCGAAGGGGTGAGCGGAATGCACATCCTACAACGGGTACGCCAGACGCACACGGGCGTCGGCGTGCTACCCCTGCGTATTGAAGACGCGAGGGGAGGCGAGGGGTACGAGAGTACACCCTGCAAACGGAGCGCGGGCGTACGGATGAGCGGGATGCCCACCCTACAATGGATACACCGGACACACTTGGGTGTCGGAATGCTAACCGTGCGTGTTGAAGACGTGAGGGGAGGGGGAGGGGTACGAGAGTACACCCTGTAAACGTGGCGCGCGCGTACGGGTGTGCGTAAGAGAACTATGGCATTAGGTCACGCAGATAGTGGTATTCCCATACCTGGTTAGATATAGGTTTGTGTTATTGACAATCAAATTAAATAAGTAAAAGTTATTACAGTTTCGTAACCAAAGGGTAAAACCGGGACCCTATTACTAAGACTCCACTGTCCGTGTCTGTCTATCAGTCACCAGGCTGTATCTCATGAACCGAGAAAGCTGGACAGATTAAATTTTCATAGATGATGTATTTCTGTTGCCTCTATAACACAGATACTAAAAACTTTCTAAAAAAAATATTGAAGTGGGGCTCCCATACGAAAAACGTGATTTTTTATTGCTACGGAACCATTCGTGCGCGAGTCCGACTCGCACTTGGCCGGTTCTTCTTAGAGATAGTTTATTCTACTGATACAAGTGTGGTAAGTTGTTCATTACAATCGAGGCGGGTTGACTCACAAGCGGGCGAAGCCCGCGCATGTGTCTATGGAGCCGAGACTTATAATGAACAATACACACGTGTGCCATACTTTGTTTTTCAACACATTATTGAGGAAAAAAACATGAATAATAAAACAATTCATTTAAACTTACAATAAATATTGTTAAAGAAAATTTGAAATATGGCGAGCTTAGATTTTCTTTCTCAGGCGCACTTCGCGCATGTGTGAGTCTGTATTGATAAGAGACACACATAAATAAATTCACCAACAGTCAAACGATTATTTAAAATAAATATTTTGTTTTAAAACAGGACAGATTTATGAATTCATTTAGTTATGTAACAAGTATTTTAATTAATAAATAAAATGGAATAATTTGAGTAAAACAAGGTTTTGATAAGAGTCTAGGCTGGCTGCATGCAGATATTATGTGTTTCAAAAATAATATTTTGGATTTATAGAATCTTATTCCTAAAACATTTAAAAAACACTTGCGCGGTAAGTAATATTTACCGCACGATTTCGAATGTGAGGGTAATGAATGGTATTACATAAGTAAAATCAGTGTAAAGTAAATAGCACTTTCCGAGCTAATGTGTTGAAAAGATAATAATGATACATTTAAAAAAAAAATATAAATGTAGGTACTGCATGCCACACAATTCTAAAGTAAATAAACTGGTAAAAAATCTTTTTTTCATACTACCGTATAGTCCATAATATTTACTAGATACATTTTAATAAAAGATAAGACCTGAAAATTTATTAAATTTAACAAGAAATAAAAAGAGAACTTAAAAAGATACATAAACAAAAGCGATTTTTTCATAAAAAAAGGCTTTGACTCATACTTGTTCAGCCGGCGGAACGGCAAGCGGTAGGTACTTTCCGCGCCACCGCTAAAGATCTATAGATGTATGGATATTAGTTACTCATTCATACAACAACTTATAAATGGATTATAATGAACCCTTACAATAATAATCATAACCTTCGTGTAAAATATAAAGGTACACAGACGAAGTCAGCAGTCAAACGTAACGCCCTATCTGTAAAAGTCTCCGAGGCACGAGATAGTGTGTGACGTTCTCGATCAGCAGTCAAACGTAACTCCCTATCTGTAAAAGTCTCCGAGGCGCGAGATAGCGAATAACATTCACGATCAGACTCCCTTTGAGTGGAACTCTCCGAGGTGTGAGTCATTGAATTTCGTTCTCGATAAACACTTAGTCGTGCCTGCCTTTTGTCATTGGATTCTTGGGATTATTCATTAGCTGTCTTTTAGCTTGTCTAATATTCTGAGAAATTTGACTTTCTTCGTAGCATTTTTGAAAGCAAAGCACAAATGCAATAATATATACATTAAATTCAATAAATCTATGTAGCCAAGAATTTTTTAAAGATAATGTCCCAAATACCTAACCAATCCACAAAGCAAGATCACAAAATCCGTATTTCTATAGACAAATGTCAAACTTAGTTCAATAAATCTATAAAGCCAAGAAGCTTTTGAAGATATCCGAAATATCTAACCAATCCACAAAGCAAAATCAGAAAGTCCGTATTTTCATAGCCAAGTGTCAAATTATAAATCAACACTATTATCCGAAATATTAACTAATCAATCCACAAAGCAAGATCAGAAAGTCCGCATTTTCATAGCCAAGTGTCAAATTATAAATCAACAATATTATCCGAAATATTAACTAACCAATCCACACAGCAAGATCAGAAGTCCGTATTTTAGTCCTAACCAACCCAAAAAGCATCAAAACAAGATCAGAAGTCCGTATTTTCATAACCAAGTATAGCCAAATAACAGTATAAAATCAACAAATTCAACAATTTAACAACAGCAACTAACCAAATCGAAATTACAAAAGAATCAAAAAGTCTTACGTACAGATATTTTTTTTAATGACATATATACGAGTAGGTTGCCTCGGACGGCATTTTTTACTTGACCGGACAACACCCATGTTTTGCCGAAAGGGCCGAAGCTACGGTGCCAGAAAAGCCTACTTAGGACTTACAGGGCTAAACATTCAGCTTGTTTTTATACTTTTTTACAAAAACAACCATAGTGCATTTTAAAATTTCTTGAATCGCCCATAGAAAAATTATTTTTAAAATTTAAATGACGATAACTTTTTTATCTGACAACAGATTTCGATGAAACAAAGCCTATATGTTGTTCAGGGATGAGCTTAATTTTTTTGTGAAAACCGCGTTAAAAATCTGTACAGAAGTTTAAAGATTATCGAGTACATACAGACAGACCGACAGACAAAAAAATCTTTTTTGTGTTCTGGTACTCTTTTTTTATCGCCCACTTTTTTTGTTAATTTAATTAAATGTACAGACACGTGGTTCTTACTGTTTTATTATATGTATTGATTTTAACAATTTTAATAACATAGTACACTTTCCCCCACCCACTCCGGTGAAAAGTGACACGTTCATCCATATCTATGAGGGACACATTAATAAGCCTTTTATTTTCTTTATCAAATTTATCTAAAAAAAAAAAAACAATCTTAATATACCCACGACGCTCGAGTAAATCCCTATTAATTATCGTGGGCTCCATAGTTTCTTTTTTTAGGGTTTGTTTTAACTTACCTGTTGCAAACCACTCAGTTGTAGGAATTCCAGAATCTTTGCGTGCAGCCACAATTGCTTCTCTGAGAGCCAATGCTACTACTACTGACAGGCACATCGGCGGCTCACCGACAGCTAAAACATAAAAGCATGTCTTAAACTTCCATTACTTCCGTGCTGGCAAGGGAGTAAAGAAAAACCTTAGAATGAGCCAGTTTCTCTCCCCACACAGATCGTAAAAGCCTATCGAAGGACTAGGTGAAAATGTGAATGATGTTAATTTGGCGACGCGGCAGCCAGCAATCCATCATCGTCTTATTTGGATTGGTTTTTCCCTGCTCGTCCACTATCATGCTAGTAGTGGCCTTATGAGTTCTGTCTGCTTAGAGCAATAATTAAAATACTATGTCCACCCCATTAGGTATAAGGACGTGAAAGTATATATAAGTAAAAATTCCGCGTCGTGATTGGAGGCCACTGCAACAGGGCAACGTATCACTGGTTCACACTTGGATCGGTGACCCCAAGTGGCATAAAAAAATCTCGAGCTCCTCCGGGCGTCGGAAGGCACATGAAGCCGTTATTCGTCCCAGCTGTCATCATTGTATGGCAGTCGTAGTCGTAGATATGTCAGATGCCTTTCGGTTCCTAAAAAATCTGACACCTGTGTTGGCCACGTATACACACGAAAAACAAAATGTTAGTAGTAGGTCACATAAAGTACTAAATAATATGTACCTACGGATTAAATTCCACCTATGGCAAATTCGAAGACGTTATTTCTAGCAATGGTTGCATTCCCAAAGACCCGTTTAGTTCGATTGGTAATCAGCGGCCCCAAAACCGCAGATAAATTGTTTGTATACTCTTTAATTTTTTCCCTATCTTCGGGATCGTTGGGTAACCATTCCATACATTTAGAAGATAAAAATTCAAAAAGCGCATACCAGGCTTTGAAGCAACACAGCAAAAATGCAACTGGAGGTGCGAAAAAGAAGAGTTAAATTGTTTAAATCTGTAAAAGCTTTTACTTACCTTTTGATCCCAATAGAATTTCTTTGCCGAAAGATTTATTTCTCAAGTAGACGTTGAAATTTTGTGGAATATCTCTTGCTAGTGGTACATGATAGTTCCACGTCCGATCGCTTAGTACCTCTCCTGTATTATTATCACAAATCACATCTTCAATGGTCCAATATCCCAGTCCCATCACAAAGGCACCTTCTACCTTAAATCACACGATTAGCTATGTAAAAATATGTTATTGGCATTTCTTTATTAAAAAAAAACTCCAAATAATGATTTGTGTCCGTCTATCAAACTCTGGTTAGGTATATGTTGTATTTTAATTTTTAATTTTTTCTCATAGATGGAGATAAAAAGTGGAGTACCTATGCTACCTGCGGTAATATTTTTACTTTAGGCGATATACTGGATCCCTCACTTCACTCAGGATTTAAACAAGTTCGTACTTCAACGCCTAAATAGTTATTTATGCAACTGTTGTATAATAAGGGGTATTAAAACACGAAAGTTGGTTTATCACACGAGGCAAAGCCAAGTGTGTGTGATGATATGTTTAATAGAGAACATGCTATATTTTAATTTCTCTTAAACTTGAATGAACTTTAGAAGAAAATATTAAAAAATTAAAATAGTATATCCTATAGAGGTATTGTCAAATCAGCGCAAAAACGGACGGCGACGTCACACTTACATTAGTCTTACTTGCCTTTGAAATACTTAAAAATTCTGGACTTTCAATGTTCACAACCATGTCAACAATAACTTTCAGTAAGTTCCTAGAGTTTGTTTGCTTTTATGAACCCAACTTCTATTTTTATCCGTTTCGCATGCAAAAAGTGTTTTTGTAAAAATTGCGATTAATTTCGCAATAAAATAATGTTATCCTCACAACATAACGTGAATTTTGTTATTACAACACAGGTGTGATGTCACTAGACGCTGATTGGTGGATGAAAACACGTTCCGTTTCAAGCAACTTTTAAATTAAAAATTATACGTAAAAATAGTAAGCAATACCAATTTTTAACAAAATGGGTATTGATTACTATTTTTACGTTTTTCTAACATTTTAGTAACGAATCATTGATAAATTATATATCTGTATTTTGTCCAATGCTGAGTGCCTAATACAAACAAACTATGTTACATAAAGGTAATAAAGGAATTATTTATCGTAAAAATTATTTACATTTTGGATCATACAATTATAAGAATGCAAATAATACTAGTATCGAACTAAAATGGAGGAATACGATGCGAATTCATATAATCAATTAGATTTTTTTTTTTAATAACATAGCAGCTGTATTAATAAAACGCGTGAGCACGACAATGTTCTTTTTTTTAATTCATAAAGATACCATAAATTGAGTAGTGACAATGTGGCTGTTTTATGAGTAAGGAAGGGATCGAGTTAAAGTAGCAATATTTCATTTAGTTCATCATTATAATATTCGTTTGGACGATATTATGGTTACTATAACACTTTTGATGTTGACAATGAACTGTTTCAGAAACTTTGATAGAGGATTTATAGTATAGGTGTATATAAAACCCTTTAAAATAATATAGGATTTGTATGATTATTACAAAATAAACAAAATATCTTACTTGTCCAATATCGACATCAGGGTTCACACTACGGCCTACATCTTGCAATAAGTCGACCCTTAAGATTTCAGATTCTCCAGTTAAAACATCAACTTCCACCTCTACAAATGCTACTCCGTAGATAAAATATGGCGGGATATCAGTGCGATTAATTTGATCATGCACATGTAAATCGACACCTAAATTGTAAGCGGTTTTTATAACTTTCTCCCAGCTTTTATCAACGGATACCAACTTGACGGGAGCCAATCTTGCTAACAATTTCTTAAAACATTTTTTAACGCCAAAAATGACAGATGGTGAGACGTGAAGTAAGTAAAGTTAATGATAAATTACAAACCTGGTGCTCTGAACCATGTAGTCTTTACTGTATCAGTATTTACTTTATAACCTTTGAAATTCCATCTTTCCTTGAAGTAACAGTTGTAAAAGGAATCGATTGAAAATTGCGACAGTGTGTCATTTGAGACGTATCCTTGGCCTTGGTACATGTTCAAATTGACGTATTGTATAAGTCCTAGAGCGTTTACTTCGATCTGGAATAAAATTAATACATAATATTTTAGTTAAGCACACTAATTCGAAAAATAATTCTTGTTTTAAAATAATAAGATAAAAATAAGAAACTCTACCACCTCAAACTTTTATGTGTAATAGAATGGAATAGAATGTGTTTTTGGTCGTAATAAAACTCATCACACACAACTTACAAGTCATTAAAACATTTAGTTGTGGTTGACACCAATATTTAACAAAAGCCACTTTTGTGTGAGTGACCTGCTAAAACGCGTGTTTCTAGTACCATACTTGTTATGTATCATATCTTTCTCCCTTAAGGCATAGTCTGAGCATATTAGGCTCTAAGCAGACACAGCCCAGAGCTACAAGACCAAAGGCAACTTTTAGCGTAATGGTGAGCGAGATTGTTATTTATTTGTTGAAAAATCATACCATGTATTTTGCCAAGGCGGGGCATCTTTTGCCAAGTGCTCTCGTGTTTGTAGTCAGCGTCTGTATAAGACGTCATGGTCTATTCAACTTCAGTGTGACAAGGCTGCATGCTGCTGCCGTGAGATTTGCCCAAGTTACTTTTAATCCAAATGATCCACCGATACGAGGTACATATACTTCTATCCTGTTAAATAAACAACACAGATTATAGATTGTCACTGCTTATTGACGAGATTAACTGCAAGGGGTGAAAGTGATACATTAAGGCTAATAAATAAAGTAAGTTTCACCAATACAAATACCTAGGTGTTAAGGCATTATTAATAAAATAAAGATTTTTATAGCACAAGAAAGCTATATAATTACTTGCTCTTATCCATATTAAAGGCTCTGGATATCGTCGTCTGTACTCCGTCTAGCCATTGTGTTGCTGAATAAACTTCTATTCCTTGTGAATTCGGTCGAGTAACGCAAACCATAGTTTCCATGCACATGTGATACTGTTCTTTTATTAAGTTTTCACCTTCTATAACTTTCACAACATAAAGATGTGTTCGATTTTCATCAGTTACAGCTTCTTTTTAATCAACGACAGGTTTTTTCGTTCCACTATATGTAACTTCAACAAGCTTTGCAGCATATTCAGCTAAAGCTCTAGACTCTGCAACTATTATTCCCACTGGTTGATTGAAATATTTTACTTCACCATTGCAAATTATTTATTCGTCATATCTCGATAGAATTACACCAGTTGGGGTAAAAGTATTTACTCCTGGAATATCTTTTGCTATATAAAATGCCAAAACTCCAGAAATGGCCTATAAAAATAACAAAAAACAAAAAAATAAAACTACCACAAAACAGTTTAAATTAAAAAGAAAACGTTAGTTTTGTTCGAATTCATAATACCATTCTTAAAATACTTACTAAAGCTTTACTAGAATCAAAGCCTTCTATTTTTCCATTGGGAACAGTAGCCAAAACAAATGCTGCAAACAACTCTTTTGGAAAAGAAGGTAAGTCTTCAGTATATTCTGCTTCGCCCGAAACTTGGGTCTGTTATGTACAGGAATAGGAAACAATCATGATACAAATAAGTCGGTATTTAAATTACTTACGTCCGAAAATTTGTGTAAATATATTGTAAATTATTCCAGATTTTTAATTAGAAAAAATAGAGTATTTATATAATATTTATTAAAATAACTACTAATTGGGACATTACAAAAATGTTGCCTTACCAAAGCTTCTACTTTTGGAGTGGGTTTATTCAAAGGATATAGCTCTGGATTCGTGTCGTATATTTGTTGAGCCCGGGACACAGGACGAGTTTCATGCAACTTCACGACACCCGACTTATACTTAGACTCTAGTTTTTCTTCAGAATAAAGCGTCAACAAGCCCTGAAAATGTATTTATGCATGATGAAAAAAAAAAAACATGCCATCAAAAACATAAGTCGTAAAAAAAAACAAGTCTCGCAAGTTGGTTCTTATACCGTAGTAAGTTGTGAGATTCATGTAATAATACCAAGTTGATTATATTTATTCAGACCCTACTTAAGAGACGTAATAAGCTAACCTAACAATATCTTATAGTGACCATATCGATATTCAAAATCTTTTATTAATGACCTGGCCATCGCATGAATACACTATGTATCTGAAGTATTACATATTACATTAAATTTGATTGTTTAGTGCGATTGCCAAGTCAATCTATTTAGTTAAATCCTAAAAGATTTTTAGATTGATATTGTAACTATAAGATTAATTTTGTAGCAAATAAAAATATGTTTATAATTAATAAAATCAACGGATTTACAAAAATAAAGTAAATTGAGTAACACAAAATCTTCATTCAATACCGACTGTTGTACGTAATGTAGAAAACGATAACCAAAGATTATATAAAAATAATTGTTATATTTAACTTTCAGACCTTATAAAATAAGCCAAGCGCCAGTTTTTTTCTATACGCTACAGATGACTTCAGTGGCATATCGGTTACCACCAACTCTTCCTTCAAAACCTTTAACGCCCCTTGTAGGGTGTTATTAGTGAATAATGATTTCCTGACTAAATACTTTTCAGTCTCATATGCTCGTGTGAATGATGGCGATAATCCACCGATTACTATCCTTGCTTGGATAACTTCAGTATTGCTTTTGTATTTATAAAAGAACCCTGCATTGACAATAGCATGAGCATTTTGGGACCTCGGCATTACCTGTAAAGTAAAAATATTTATAAATCTGTTTACCCGTCTAAAGCCAGAACTTCATTCTTTCTTTTAATCATGGGGTAAGTAAAAACATATTCTTTGAACGATAATGCTGTTAGCATAGCCATTTCTGGCGTGTGTGATCCGTTGATCATTCATTCCTTATTTTTTTATCATTATATCTAATACAAAACAAAAAGTGTACTAAAATAAAGGTTTATATAATTTGCTATGTCAGTTTTAGATTAGATTGCAAATTTTGAAAACAGAAGAACTTAAATTTATTTTTATATAAATGCTAATGCAATGCATGCTTCTGTATGTATAAACATATGATCATTCAAAATGAAATATCTTGTTAAAATGTCCTTCACTTAATTAATTTTATGCATACATCTCATACCTTAAATGTAACGATGTGATATTCATCACCTAGTAGGGGAAGTATAACTTTAGATATTACTTTCGATTTCATATCCAGTTTCAAAAAAATCTTCCATGGGTATCGTTTCATTACCATTCTAGTTTACTAAAAAAAAATTTACAAATAAAAAAAAGGAAAAATTGGAAACGACAATGCAAGAAAAAAACATCAAAATAATAATCAGTGATTTAAAAACTTATTATTAATTTAGATATCGGAAAAGAGATTCAACGTGTATATACATAATAATGATAATTTACTTATTTTAAACTGATCTGACTCAGACTTAGAGTATTTTAATGACAAGCTTATAACAAAGGTGTATTATGTTATAAGTTTGACGTGTGTTGTGTAGCATTTGTAGCTCTTAAGGGGATACCTGAATTCCGGGGTCCAGTGCTACCCCCATTTGAAATAAATCATTTATTAAGAAACGGAGACATAATTTAAAATTTTGTCTTGATCTGACCCTAGATAACCCTTCAAACTAGTTCATGAACTATTGTTTTCAGTTTGAAGAGAGCACGGGAAGTTTTTCTACGCACATACGCCAAAAGTGGCCGATTTTCGCAATTGTGCGTAGAAAAGCTTCACGTTCTCACTTTAAACGGTAAACAATAGTTCATTAAATAGTTTGGAGGGTTATCTAGGGTCTGATCCAGACAAAATTTTAAATGATATCTCAGTTTTCTTTAATGATATGAAATGATTTATTACAAATGGAGGCAGCACTGGACCCTGAAAAATTCAAGTAGCCCCTTAATGAGATGATGCGATTTTGATTCGATTTTATGTGTCTTGATCCGGTTAATGGCTCAAAATCAACTTCATCAGGTAAACTTGGACTATGGTCCAAGTTTACCTGATGAAGTTGATTTTGAGCCATTGAGCAATCAAGTAATTTTTCTGATCAATCTGTGACTGTCAACGTCACGAATTCGAACAAAAAGAATTCAACTGAAGGAAAATTTCCTCAGTAGCGTTAGAACACGATTGGCCTAGTGGTCTAAGCGATGGACTGTGAATCCAGAGGCCGCTGGTTTAAATCACAGTCACTTATAGTGTTTTTTAAAGTTTTGAAAGAAGTTTCTAGATAATACTAGACTAAATGGAAAAGAAAATTCGGAACAGAAAATGAGTGAGAGAGAAGGCGACAGAAAATTAGAAATTTGAGTTTGGAGCATTGATGCGATTTTGTTCGAAATAGGGGGGGGGGGGTATAAAAATGGAACAAGGCGCCACCTAAGGCAGTTTTAGTTGGAAAGCGAAATCCGAAGAAGGAAGAAAAGATAAAAGAATAGTGATTAAAGTGAAACAGTGAGTAAAGTGAAGTGTTCAGTGCAGTGAAGTCCGCGCGTGTGACAGTGCAGTGACGTTTCCGCGCGTGAGACAGTGCAGTGACGTTTCCGCGCGTGTGACAGTGCAGTGACGTTTCCGCGCGTGTGACAGTGCAGTGACGTTACTGCGCGCGTGACAGTGAAGTGACAGTTGGAGAGAAAGAGGACTGACGCTGTCAATTGTGAGTACCGCTTGTGTTGTAATTAAAGGCACCATTCCATAGGATTTTTGTTTCGTTTCCTATCCCCAACCCTTTCTCGTGACAATATATAACTTCACAGTCGATGGTATTTGAACTAAATTATATTTTTAATATTAATTGTTTATTTATATTATATCTTTAATTCTTACAGATTGATAACTGTGCTCCAACTGTCATCAGAAGAAGGAAAATATCTGATGAAAAATCATTGTGCTGATGCTTGATCATTAAATTGCCAGCCACGGAACCAATCTGCAAAAAAAAAAGATTTTTAAAATGTTTATAAACTTGTATATCATTTTGGAAACATTGTAGACTAAAATGCAATTTGTCATCACTCCGTTATGCTTCCAAGAGTGACGTAAGACGCGATTAAGAAAGATTTATTTACAACGAGGGTAATAGATACCGAGCAGAAGCGTTTATTGTGCAAAAAATTTCATGTACAGCAACAGGACTTCCCAGAAATATGACTATGGATAATTTCTCTCTTTATAGGGGAGGCCATTGGTATATCAGTGGACTGACATTGGCTGTTAAAGAAAAAAGTGAAAATACATTTCGTACAAAAATACAAAAAATAAAAAGTAACACATATAATTTACTTACATTTCTTACAGGAATATGTGCAACTAGATTAATATGATCGTAAAGTTTAAATAAATATTGAAAATCATCATCTGATTTTGCTTGTTCTTGAAAGATATCGAGTACCTCATTCAAAGTATTGCCCGCACCTATTATCAAATTTTGATCGATTTCGTGACCCTTAAGTTCAGATACTGTGCTTATATCTATGAGAACTCTTGGATATTCAATAATATGGTATGCACCTGCAAAAACAATCTTTAACTTATCATTCTACATATGTATTTCATGGTTTAAGTAAATAAAACATAATTGTCAAAATTTCCAAACAAACCTTTGGCCGTATTTCCAGAAACCAGCATATAAGAATTGTCGCCTTCCTTTGACAAAACTTCAAAAATATCATCAGTTGTAGATACCTTATACCAAGATTTCCCATCTTTAAGTTTGAATGAAATATTCTTAGGAGGATCAACTTCACTTTTCGATAGAAAACACCAATCGTTTTTATCACATTTTTTTATCGCATATATTTCCTGGTTTTTTACATAAATTCAAGTCTTCTATATCAAGAATTGTATCTGTATCTTTCGCGAATGTTTTAAATGCTTCTAGTATGGGTCGGTATCCAGTACATCTACAAATATTACTTCCAAAAGATTTCTCTTTTTCAAGTTTGGTTAGGTCTTTGTTTTGCTGTAAGAGACTGAAAAATTGAATACTTTTATGTCACATGGCAAAGGTAATGTACTAAGTTAGGAAAACAAAGTAATAAATATTTCATTTCTCATACATACAAAATTATTTCCTTAAAATTATATGTACTAACTATATCTGCGTTTAATGTAATTAAACTGTCACATACTGTTGGAACAAGTGATATAGCCTTGGATCATGTTTACACAGTCAGTCGGGCCTGGCACATTTGAGTAATACCACTACGACTAGAATAAAATATAACATTTAAAGTAACAATATTTTTCTTTTTTTAACTTTTCTTTCAGTTTTAAATATTGCCTGAACTTTCCTTTGATAATTATCGGCACGTTAGGAGTGTAGTTGATCTTAATGATAAATCTTCGAGATTTAATAATAGATTAGCTACAAAGTATTTGTATATATATTTTTTTATATTTAAATAATTAGGAAAACATGTGTATACAGTTCACCAGATGAACAGTTATTACTCTAGATTATATACTATGTATAGCAGGCCAGCTACATTTGCCAACATAGAAAAACATGAAAGGTACACGTACTTATTACTTACATAAATAATTTACACAATAATTAAATATTGAAAAAAAAAACTAACAAACAGATTTTATTTCCCTTCAGGTCTTTCTTCCATATCTCTATAATTCCTCGTCATGTCTTCACCAAATTAATAGGGAACCAACTTGGCTTTCAAATAAAAAAAAGAATCATCAAAATTGGTTCACACGTGGCAAAGATATCGCGTAACGTACATACAAAAAAATATAAAAATACATACGGGTCAAATTTAAAACCTCCTCCTTTTTTGAAGTCGATCATAAAGGTACAATAACCATAATCTCAAACTAACGTTTAAAACAACTTTTACTATGGGACCACCCCTGAAACCTTAAAAAAAATATTGTGAAGATTTTTTTACTATTTCATGGATGGTCCCATAGTAAATTTGTTTGCATTGATTAGTACGTTAAGTTTCTTTCGGGTTGATACCCCCTTTTCGTTACACGTTGTATATCGTTTTAATAATAAAAAAAAGATTTTTTCAAATTTTTTATAAAGAAAGTAAAGAAATTACTAAGTCGTGAGGTAACAAGCATAACAAAGAAAAAAACATACAATACAATAATAATTAATAATCTCCTCCTTTTTAAAAGTCGGTTGATTTTTCAACCGACTTTTAAAAAGGAGACACATTCTACAGATCCAAACTTCAATTGAAAATGGGCCAGCAAGTAAAGCTTTATTGCCATTTTCGATCGAAATTTTAACGATGGATTGAATCTACCTATGCATGTAATGGTGCGAAATCATACCTGTACATAGACATGATCCAACCAGGAGAGCAGTGTCCACACTGGGTTCCATTGTGCTCAGCTAAAGTCTTTTGTACTATCCATCCAATTTGTTGCCCACCTTCTCCACGGTCGTGATCTCCCAACCTTCACAGGATGTTACGGACACCAAACACTGTGAGGATTGTCCTAATAATACTACAAGCTACTATTTTTAGTGCAAATATTTTAACAGGAACGTAGAAATAGCCTTTCGGCTAGAGAAGAGGAACAACAGAAACGTTCTAATGTGCTAATACATGACTTTTTAACCACCCGCCTAGTACTTGGAGCAAGTTCTGTCGATGATATTCAACTACATTCTATAAAAACAATTACTTAATCAAAAACGAAGAAAAATATTGTGCTTCTCATACAAATCAGCACTCCACCAAGTGTATTTTGTATCAAAGGATGTGTTTTTATCGAATTTGAATAACTCTTCATAAAAAAGTTTAATATATTGGATTGAACTTGCTCCAAAAATTACTTTGGTGGGTATAAAAAAGTCACCCTGTATGAACATTATTTTAAATTATGTACCTATTTTGATTTCTAGAAAGCTATTTGATGTGTTAATCTAAAAACGTAAAGATACGGTTGCCTGCATAGAGATTTCGGGAAACAAAATTGGCCTATTTTTGACAGAATTTTCTGTGTTGAATTGGAATTAAATCGTACATATATATTATTGCTGAACATAAAATACGAGTCATAAATTTATTATATAGACCAACAAAACCAATATAAAAACCTTGTTAAAAGCGCCATTAAATGTAAATGAATAAAAAAATTACATATTTACATAGACCTCATCTTTTTAACAACAATTTATACCGATTGCCAGCTGTCGGATTGACAGTTGTCATAGCTGAACATGACCTACCATAACATGGTCAATTACTGGTTGAGAAGATAATAATATTTACTCAAAAGAACCGAATTGACTGCCATTGGAAGCGCATCAGAAGACATGATGACAGTGACGATGCAGGCGCCGCAGCCGCCCTCTCTGCACATGTACTTGGTTCCTCGCAACTCCAGCACATTGCGGAGGTACTCCACCAACATCATCGTTGAGCTGACCTCACTTCCAACTTACGTGTAAAAAAATCACTTTATTTTATCCACTTTTATAGCGCGACGAACAGGCCGATGGGAAAAAAAGTTTCTCGAATGGCGACCACGTACTGACAAGCGAAGCGTAGGACACCCACCTACGAGGTGATCTGACGGCCTGACTAAGGTCACTGGAAGGCGCTGGATGCAGGCCGCTTTAGATTGGCCATTTTGGAAAGGCCTATGTCCCAGCAGTGGACGTTATGCGGCTGAGATGATGATGATATACAAGAATTGCTCGTTTAAAGTATATGATTTTTTTTTTGACGAGTAAGACAGATAGCTATATCAAAAGGCCAGGCTTAGTAAGTTAGTTTTCATTTAATTTTTATTTTTTAATCACTAAGCTAGTGAATAGAGCCAGGCTTACACCAATTTCTTGGTTAAACTTTCACAAGCATTCAATCTCGATTAAAGGCTTTCAAAGGTCTATTTCAATGTTAGTCAGTAGGCGTTAGTTACACACCAAAATATTTTGCATTATTGTATTACAAAAACAAAAGTCAAACAAAAACTAAAGCCTAGGTTTAGTAAAATGAAGAGAAGAAATCAGCATCAGAATAAAGGAATCTTATAAACAAGTACAACTTGCCCTTCGCATACGTATTTATAAGTATTTACAGGTGAACGCTCAATCTCTAGATTGATATTTATGATCTTCTCTGGAGAAACATAGAATTCCCAGACCTTTCTTTTCGGACGGACTTGGCGGGTGGGGCTAGGCGAAAAAAAGTGTAAGATTTTTGGGTCCGGCCGTTAGGCCCTCATTCCGCGAGGCGCTCGGCCGCGACGCTCTCGAATTTCAAAATTTGTTTGTCCGTGACGCCCTCGGCCGTGACGCCCTCGTTTTAATATTTTTTTTTGCAAAAATCTCGTGTGAGTACTGTTAAGCGCAGAAATGTTAAACGTAAAAAAAACATCAAATTCACGTGCGTAAGGATCATTTAGTGAGCATGGAATATTGTAATTTTGAATTGTCCAGAAAGATAAAGTAAAATAAAAATATGTAATTTTTGTTCGAGTAGACATTTACGACATCAAAAACATAACTTGTAAATAAAATAGTCTCGCAGTTCAGTCCTTCTACCGTAAAAAGTCTGTTTATTTATTGAGTCCCTCCTAATGGGACCTTCTGTCTTACGTCATTACGTTATTAGCCAACCTAACAAAATCAAAGTCAAAGTAAAAACAAAAGTTAATGTGGGATAAATTTATCTTATTTTGAAGGTATTATTTTAGTGCAAAAGCTAAAAACTACTACTCGAAACGACCACTAGGAAGATTACGCCGAAAGAAACCCAGTTCAGTAGTGGTCCCTTCCCAGCCCGATGGGCTATGTTTCAGTTACAATACAGATTTACACTTAAGCTCAGTATACATTTTATTATACATCTAAATAATACAATTAAAATTTGTAGTTAACTATTTCCAAGAATTTTGATATATATATGATGAGATAAATAGTCATTTACATCATAACAAGCATTTTTTAATCAATGATTTTTAACGGCAGTCTTAAACTTAGATAATGGTAACGCTACTACATTATCTGGAATTTTATTGTAGAGACGCAAGCTAAGACCCACAAAAGACTTTTTGTCTTTTTTAACCGAAAAGCTGAGATAGCTAATTTATTTTTATTTCTAGTGTTAGTACTATGAATATCATAATTTTTCTTATATAAATGTATGTGCTGACGTACTTAAATAATGTTCACATAGATGGATTGCGAAGGGAGAGTCATAATATTTATGTCTTTAAAAAGTTTCCTTAGAGACTCTCTAGCACCTAGTTTATACATAAACCTAACACACTTATGGTGAAACAAATATAGTATTTATTTCTGCAATATTACCCCATAGCAATATTCCATAGGACATCTATGGAAGTAACTAAAATATACCAAATGCGCTGTATCAACGTCCGTCATTTGCCTAACTCTTCTAATCGCGTAGGTTGCAGAGCTAAGTTTTCCAGCAAATTTTTTTATATGTGCAATTGGGAATCAAGCCTTATTCCCAGAAACGTTGTGTTATCTACCATACCTAATTCCTTCCTTATTAATAAGTAATCGTGTTGGAACTTTTCGGTAAGCAGAACTTTATACATTTAGTTTTGTTTGCATTTAGTTTAGTTAGATTTAATCAATTCAAGAGCTTTACCTTTTATTCCATAGTGTACAAGTTTGGATAGAAGGGTTTCGTGGTCTACACAGTCAAATGCCTTGGTGAGGTCACAAAACACACCAATTGCATTCTGACAATACTCCCAAGCATCATAGATTTTTGTAAAATTGCATATTATATGTATGTATATAATGGATCCGTTGTTGCATATTATAGTGACCAAGTGACCATATCAAAATTAAAAATCTTTTATGTTTTAAATAAATAGAATCCGATCCAAGGTACAGTTATTTTTTTAATAAATAAATACGCTGTGGTAAAACAAAAACAATAAGTATTATGTGATGATAATTAACTAATTAAAATTAAATTTACAATCATAGTTTTCGTGTTTGCTCACCGGCTGGAGTCCCGGAGTAGGGTTCTAAACATCTATACTAAGAAGATCAGGCAAGGTAGTGTGAAATTTATACTCAACACGGCACACGTTTCAAAGAAAATTAAAATATTAAATCAGAAACACTTCTTTTCTCAACAGTACACTTACCTTGTTTTACAATCGAGAGCGGCACGGCCGAGGGCGTAGCGGACAAACAAATTTTAAAATGCGAGAGCTTCGCGGCCGAGCGCGTCGCGGAACGAGGGCCTAACGGCCGGACCCAGATTTTTCTGTCACTTTTTTCCGTCAAGAATTTTAAAAGTTAATTTCATAAATTTGACTATCGCGCCGATAGCTAAGTTTGGAGAGCATATGCCTGAACTAGTCGATGTTCCCGTTTCAGACTCAGCACACGCTAGTATTTTTTATTTTATTTTATATTATTTAATTTGTTATTATTTGTTAGTACACTTTTAAGCCACGGGTCCATGGGTCCTTTTTGGCGTTCATGGGGCCAAAGCTATCATGAAGGGGTCTTTTAGTACCCTTTTATCTAAAAAGCGAGATGGCTGCATCTATAGAGGTCTCTCTTTTAATGTACCAATGAGCTGCACTAATGGACAGTCCACATTATAGCTGGGGAGCCCAAGAGGGGATTTTTGGAGCGCGACAGAGGGAACCTTGCACCCTGTTGAGTACCTCCACTAGGTATAAGCTTATTCATCTAGGATAGCCCAGAGACAGTAAAAAAAAAAAACAATGGTCAGAAATACTGTAGCGCGTCATGTTAAGATAAAGTGGGTAAATTACATGATGAAAAGTGTGCATTTCAATAATCTGATGATTTGAGCGTGATATAAGGGAGGGGGAGGGTCACAAACTTGAAAAAAAAAAACGTTAACTGGACATACTTGAGTGCGGAATAGTAAGGATAACGGAAAAAATATAATCTGACCATTTTTCACAAGTCAAAGTAGCAAAAACCGTAAATGCAGGTTAATGCGTGCAGTTGGAATATGCATGTATTCCCTGCTCCATGCTTTTTTTTTTCAACTTTTCTGTATCTATCACTCTATCGCACCGTCCCCAAACTTGATAACCAAATCTTCAAATGGAAGGGGTACGGATTTCTGAAACGTTAGGGTAAGAGACGGTTTTTTTTTTTAAACGCAAAAAATTTACTGACATTTGACGGCAGATAATAATTTTTAATATTTTTTTAAATTTAAGATAGCCACAATTTATAAGTGTCAGATTAAGAAAATCCCTCCAAATAATCGTTAGATTTTGTTGGGCTATCATGATCAGGACACCAAACTGAACCTACTGGTATAATAAACTGACGCGCTCGAGTATTATTTTTTTTTGGTTTTCATAAAAAAGCCTCTACGAGCTTGCGTCAATTCCGAATCGTAGTCTTTTGAATGGGAGTTTTTTCAGGCTCAATTAACATTCCCTCTGAAAATCGGACGCGTTAAATATTTTTTTTCTATTTTCAACCCTTCCGTATGGCTACCACCACCATGGAAGTCGGCAGATTAACATGCCTACGTTATCAGAAACAAGTGGGCATTTAAGTTATCAATATTTGACGCGCTCGAATATTTCCATTTAACTTTTTTTTTTACAATTTTGAAAATGTGTACTCACTCCCACCAAGGGGTCTACGTAACCATTACCAAACATTAACTACATTACCATTTTTTCTTATTACTATCTAATTTTCAAAATCTATAGGTCCCCACGGCGCTCGAGTAATTTCAAATTTAGCCTTGTTAGCTCCCCAGCTATTATAATTATTTATTATTATTAATTGAAAAGTGTAGGATTTATGCGTCACTTTTTTCCGTCTCGAATCAATAATTTACTACGAAAGTAACTTCGTTCCAACCGAGTGTTACACGACACTCACGTTCTTTTTTTAATAACTCTTAACTAAGTATAACATACCGGAATATTGTTCACTGTTGACTTTAAAAATAATCTTATCGGCCTCCATGTCTTCACTTGCCTTCATTTTACTGAATTAATGTTCCGAACGAACGTCGAAAATTTATAATGATCAGAAATTCAAAAAGTTTACAAAATGTATAATCCATATCCCTACGCATAGTACACACTATAAGATTTTCGGGGACAAAAACTGTATTTCTTAGGCTCAATTTACATTGCGGCTGAGTCGCAGCGTTCGTTGAAATCGTACATAGCATAATTAACTTTAATATAAATCGTATAATGTTCAAACTATCGACTTCGGCGCGACTCTGCCGCCGTCAACGCCATAGTTTGAACATAATATTATTATTGGCATTAAAGTTCATTATGCTATAAGCGATTACGTAATTTTTAAAAATAACGGAATTATTTCCGTCATTTTTAAATATTTCGAATTTTTAAAACTTAAGAAAATTATGTATGCGCGATCTAAAATAATATTTGTACATACCTGTTAAAAAAATTTTCAAAACATACCAAGGTTGCGCTCCTGCAGTTAAAAAACGGAATTTTTCAGAAAACAGGTGACTGAACGGTTATGATGTAGTTACAATATAATACAATATTATACAAAAAAACTTTATTGCACGAAAAAAACATTAACATATTCGGAATACTTACAAAATAAGGGTAACATAATATAATGAGGTACAAGAGGCGGCTTTATCGCCGAAGCAATCTCTTAAAGGCTACTAAAAAGAAAAGGAGTGCGAAATATATAATAAGATAGCAGGTGGTGCAGTTAGAATTTTATAAACTAAATTAATATAGTAATAAATACAATAACCAGTTAACATTCTAAATACACATAATATATAGCATAATAAATAACTTAATCTATATATAACTATTTACATAGCATGACACAATATAAATAAATATAATTTCATTACATACATACAAATAAATAAATATCACAATAATTCAAAATAAACCAGTACACGATGCTTAGACAGGAAGAGGGAAAATACTGTAGCGGAAAGAAATTAGTTACACAAGTACTAAGAAAGTTATTTTTAGTTAGGGTTTTAAAGTTGTTCAACGTTTTGGCGTATCGAATGGATAGAGGTAGGGCGTTCCAAAGTCGAGCAGCATAGACAGTGAAAGAGTATTTATAGAAACTGGTCGAGAGAACTGGAGCATCGAGAAGAAGTTTATCTGCACTATGCAAAAGTCTAGATAGAGTTTTAAAGAAAAAACGTTCCTTAAGGCGGCCCTTCCCGGCCGCTTTGTTTTCAACGCGAGCATAGTTTGAAAACCTTGGTGTTTCATCCAGGGCAATGCTAGAAAAAGAGGCAAACCAAAAAGAGAGAGATAGCGTCTAAGGGCATGGTTTGCATTCTATTAAATGAAATTAGTATTATTATTAACTATCCATTGAACGAATATTAAGTATTCATAGGATGAAAGCGTAAAATTTTTACCATGCTTAAGGTTCTCCACAGCGCGTTGAGCAACCTTGAGCCTTCTTATCAGACCCATAGTAATGGACTACATTTCAGAGCCATAACTCATCACTGGTAACACACATTGATTGTAGACTTTGTCTTGAGGCATAGTGGTATTTTGGACGAGAAGACACTGCATAGTTTCCCGAACACTGCTCAGCCGAGTCGGATTCCACCACTAACTTGAAGCTGGAACTTCCTGCCTGGATCAATTCACCCAGTAGACCAGTATATCTATAACTTCGAGATTGGAGCTCTCAACAAAAACAGGTAGTGGCGCGACATGGGCATTCGAAATTTCTTCCGTTTTGTCCATGTGACATTTTTAGGCCCACTGTTGGGAATCTCGATTTAGGTCTCCGATCACAGATAGTACTTAACTCCGACAATGATATTATTTGCAAATCGAAGGTGAGTGATATACTCGCCAATGATATTGATGCCAAATCCTTCTCATTTCAGAAGCTTGAAGGCATCTTATCTTATCAACCGAATCTAGTCGGCATCTCTTCTATATACCTACAATAGGTATTCATGTGTTCAGGGCGTTTGTGTAGATCATGAAACTACTTGTTGTAGTGTTTTAAAGTGATCGAGGGGATAGCAGTGATGTCTTAAACATGTGGGCGCCGTCGGTTTGTTTTATGTTAATTACATCGCACCTAGGTGTATTTACTTGTATTAGGTGTATGGTGTCTTTTGAAAGGATATTAAATGTTCTTTAATTTATTTCTAGACAGCTAAAGCTTATCTTTAATATTATTTTTTTTTCTTTTTACTAAGAAACCGCTTAACTTAAGGTACATTTGTTTGACATGAAAATTATGCCACACTACAGCTTTATACTACATTACAGCTTTCTAGTACTTATAGTCTCTGAGTAAATCCGTGGACGGACAGACAGACAGGCAGACGTGACAAAACTCTAAGGGTTCCTTGTTTACCACGGAACCCTAAAAATAATATTTGGAGATCGTTAAATAAATCATATATTGCCAAATATTTTTTAAAACATCATTAATACGCTTTAGGTGTTTGGAAATAAATTAAAGAACATTTAGTAAACTTTACAAGACACCATATACAAGCAAATAGACCTAATAGGTGCGATGTAATTAACAAAAACCATCAGCGGCCATGTATAACACGTCACTGCTATCCCACCAAAAACATTTTCATGTAAAAATGTTGCCAAGACGAGTTTACATAGGCGGAATCTAAATTTTCGCTGAGATGGGCGGACAGGGATCGGGTAGATTAACGTTCAGATACTTTCTGGAAATTGAATTCTGTACACAGATATATTTATAATTGTACATTCAAATATATACAGGGGTGAGGTTTCCTCTATTTACTCATATACTAAGGTACACATAAATTACAAGATACAATTGATCATATATCGTGTTACATTCATCAATTAAATAAATTATAAATACGTCATGTTATTCGATAGAATGACGATTGTGGAAGATCTCTATGTAAATGTAAATATATTAAGTTATCATAGATGGATACGCTGATGCATGCAAGTGTGATGCAGCGGGTGATGCATTATATTTTTTCTGTATGCTAGTAGGCGTGGTGGCGAGTCAAGGTTCGGCGTCACAGAACTGATAAAAGAAACGCCATAAGTGGGAGAAGAGAGAGTCAATTCGCGTTGTTTGTTAATTCCTTGGCATAGAATCGTATCGAGTTTAAATCGTGTGTTTGTAATTTTGCGTTATAAATTTCATTCACCGATTTGAGCTTGATACTTTGTGTCCTGTTTGTGTGGGATCTAGATTCCTAAATATTTTATTTATACCTTTCTCATAAACCCCAACATTCCGTTGGAGCGTTTGAAAAGTACTGAATAGGTAATTTATACTGGGTGCTGAGACTGGCATTTGGGCGCTCTGGGACCTCTTTTTTCCTATCACATAGGTATCCTGTAGGTTACAGATGGTTAACCTTATCCTAATATATCCCTGGGTTAGTTCTTATTTTGCATACCCTACACAAGTCGCTTTACAAACACATGTTTAACTTCTCACACAACTGTTATGAGCGTGGTGGCTAATAACAGACCCTAGATTCACATTAGTTCTTATAATAGACTAGATTTAGGATAGGCAAGCAGTTGCGACTGTTTTTAGGTCGGTTTTAGGTAGATTTGTGATTAGTTTATCGGAATATAGTGAGGTTTTTGCGTACAGTTAAATTAATTAATCTGCTAAAGATACGTAGATACGATAGAACGAACAGATATAACTTATATATCTCGTAGTAATTACTTGAATTTCTATAGTTGGGTTAAATGTAGTACTATCATTGTTGTTGTCAATTAAGAGTCAGCTATGATTCATATATTACCTTAGATCTATATAATTGAAAGATATAGGATCCAATCAATTTAGTCCCATGTATGATCGCGAATATCTTAAGTTTATCAGATTATGATATTAGATAGTTATGTGTTAATTGAGATTATAGTGTATCGATCATCTATTCACATGAGAAAGGTTATATAGAACTTTTGATCTAAATTAACGTTTCAAATATATTCGCTCTCAGGATGTAAAATAATAGAATTTCCATGGAAGCTCTGGTAATAACAGAGCAGATAGGGTTAGGATTCTTGTTAGGTTAGTCGGATAGGATTGGTTTTTTTTTTATTTGGCTCAAGATCATTTTGTTTTAGATTGCATTCCTACACTGTAATATTAGAGTTGCGAAAAGGTTAATCGTCACCATGATATCAGCCACAGGAAGTCTACTGCTGGACATAGGCCTCTCACAAGGATTTCCAAAACAACCGATCGCAAGCGGCCTGCATCCAGCGCCTCCCTGCAACCTTGCTCAAGTCATCTGACCATCTAGCAGGTGAGTGTCCTACGCTGCGCTTGCCGGTACGTGGCCGCCATTCGAGAACCTTTTTGCCCCATCGGCCATCGGTTCTTCACGCTATGTGCCCCGCCCACTGCCACTTCAATGAGTTTATCCGCTTGACTATGTCGGTGACCTTCGTTCTTCTACGAATCTCCAAATTTTAAACGAATACTAACTATACATAGTTAATATTCTTTTAATAGATAACTAATAATAATATAATAATTTCATTCAATAGAATGCAAACCCTCAGGCGCAGTCTCTCTCTTTTTGCTTTGCTTCTTTTTCTAGCTTTGCCCTAGATGAAACAACAAGCTCACACTATGCTCGTGTTGACAATAGAGCAATCGGGAAGGGCCGCCTTAAAGCACAAATCTAAAGACGTAATAGTTTTTCAGTAAAGTATACCACAAAAATCCTCAGATTGTGGGATAGTGTTGGGCTCGCTTTTCTTGATCTGATAAATGGTATGTTCTCGTATGGCTAACAATTGATTAGAGAGCATCTATTTCATGTGTGCGTTTCTCATCGATCTCATCGAAGCTCGGTCGCCAATTTAACACTTTTACTAACTTATTTTTTTTTCTTAGCTATAGGTGAACGACCAATACGCATGGCAGTGACTTTAACTTTTGCAATATGAGAACTATTGGCTTTCAGCTCGCGCAGATAGTGGTATTCCCATACGTTCGATATAGGTTTGTGTTATATTGACAATCAATCTAAATAAGTAATAAGTTATTAGGGTTCCGTAACCAAAGGGTAAAACCGAGACCCTATTACTAAGATTCCACTGTCCGTCTATCTGCCCGTCAGTCACCAGGCTGCATCTCATGAACCGTGAAAGCTAGACAGTTGAAATTTTTAAAGATGATGTATTTCTGTTGCTCCTATAACACAAATACTAAAATATAGACAAAATAAATATAAAAGTAGAGTTTCCATACTAAAAACGTGATATGTTTCATTTCAGGTCCTTACATTATGTCAAAGTATGTATGGCATCCGAAACTAGTACAAACGATTTTAAATTCTACTAAAATACACGTCTTTAAATTTAAGTAAAAATAAAAACAATATAATTTAAGACAAAAACCTGTATTAACTCAAATCAAATTAAAATAGTCTTAACAATAAACAGACATTCGTCAAATTGTGTTCGAGTTTTACTTTTCCTTTCGATTAGATAGTTTCTTCTTCTTCTTCTTTTAGTTCCTTGTTTGTTAGTTTGTAATAAGTAATAACTTTATTGTACTATGAAAACACACAATTACATAAAATAACAACCTCTCGGACCTTGGAATCTCTTCCAGTCAACCGGCAAACAAGAAGATAGGACAATTACTCACAAGAAGGGTATTAGAAGTTCGTACTTACATAGCATAAATGAAACTAACATTAAATCTAACTAAAATTACTACACATGTATACTTACAACAAAATATATTTTTACATAAACATTCATAGATATACATAAACATTCATAAATATGCATAAACATGCGTAAATGTACATAAACATACATATTTCTTCCTTTCCTTCCTTAGTTCCTTTTTCGTCGTGTTTATGATTCGATTTCTTATGTCTACCTATGTAAGTTTTTTATTCAGCTATTGCATAGCTTTTATCGCGGGCCTTGGGCGCGGCAACTGAACCAGAAATTCCGTAATGCTTGGGCCGCACCTGCGCCTATCGTCACGAAGCTTCGTGCTATTACACGATACACGCAAATGTGACCGGCCGTTATCGGGTATTGTTCCGAATATTTGGACTTCGTGTAGTTATCGTGCGGGTGGCGATACATCAAAGGAATTATGCACGCTAACAATTCGCTCTGCGTAGTCGCAATTGCGTTGTTCATTCTTTTGACATTTGTTTTCAACTTGTTCGGACGCGTGCTGTGCGACGGTGCGACAGTTGTCAATGCGTAAAAATGGAGCAGAACGATAAAATAGTGCTAAAATTTTTTGCTGTTTCTTTCCAGGTTTCAATAAATGCATTATGTAATGGTAAGCACACATGTTAAAGAAAAGAAAGTCGTCGTCCATATTTAAAACACGTCGATGACGCCATCTTGAATTATTGTCAGATATTTCGTGAAAAATAACGCAGCCGCTAGTGTGACCAGCGCTTTATCGCGATTACTTTTTAGTATACAAAACGTACGAAGATTCGCCGCGAATTGCTTCGGGAGGATAGGCACAAGTGCGGCCGAAGCATAACGAAAATTAAACCTAACACTCGTCTATCGTCGTTTCAGTTCGGCAGACTTCGGCAAGGTGTTTGTGTGCGTGCAACTAGACGTATGCGTGTAGAGAGTTGGGCATTATTCGAATAAAAATTTATTCGTTGAAAATTATTCACGAATAATTCATTCGCGAATAACTTATGATTTTATTCGTTATTCTAAATAACGAATATTTTTTTTTTAACTTACCCTTCTCTTTTGAACCGATTGCGTCGGGAAGAGTTACATTTTGGAGTGTACGAGTGTTCTCTTTTTAACCGATTGCATCGAAAAAATTGGTCGACATTTTGAATTTTTTTTCACTGCACCGATTGCCTTCAAAATAGATATCTGGACGCCCCTGTGGTCCCTCATATTGAATCTATGCTCAAAATGTAAAACAACTGGCCGCCAATTTAAACTTTTTTGTTACTAGATCGATTGCCTTCAAAATTGATATTTGGACATCTCTGTGGTCCCTCATATTGAATCTATGCTCAAAATGTAAAACAACTGGCCGCCAATTTAAACTTTTTTGTTACTAGATCGATTGCCTTCAAAATTGATATTTGGACATCTCTGTGGTCCCTCATATTGAATCTATGCTCAAAACGTAAATAAACTGGTCTCCATTTTTAACTCTTTTGTTACTGTGCCGATATCATTCAAAATCGATATCTGGGGGGGGGGGGTCTCAGTGGTTTTTTATAATGAATCTATGCTCGAATTTAAAAAAGGTAGCCGCCATTTTGGACTATTTTGTTTCTGGACCGATTGCCTTCAAAATCGATATCTGGGAGTCCCTGTGGTCTCTTATAATGAATCTATGCTCGAATTTGACAAAGGTAGCCGCCATTTTGAACTTTTTCGTTTCTGGACAGATTGCCTTCAAAATCGATATCTGGGGATATCGATTTTGAAGGCAATCTGTAACTTTTTCAAATTCGAGCATAGATTCATTATAAAAGACCCTGTGGTCTTTTATAATGAATCTATGCTCGAATTTGAAAAAGTTAGCCGCCATTTTGAACTTTTTTGTTTCTGGACCAATTGCCTTCAAAATCGATATCTGGGGGTCCTTGTGGTCTTTTATAATGAATCTGTACTCGAATTTGAAAAAGATAGACGCCATTTTGAATTTTTTTGTTTCTGGACCAAGTGCCTTCAAAATCGATATCTGGGGGTCCTTGTGGTCTCTTATAATGAATCTATACTCGAATTTGAAAAAGGTAGCCGCCATTTTGGACTATTTTGTTTCTGGACCAATTGCCTTCAAAATCGATATCTGGGGATCCTTGTGGTCTCTTATAATGAATCTATACTCGAATTTGAAAAAGGTAGCCGCCATTTTGGACTATTTTGTTTCTGGACCGATTGCCTTCAAAATCGATATCTGGGAGTCCTTGTGGTCTCTTATAAAGAATCTATGATGATGAGGTTCGTTAATATTTTTATTTTCTGCTTTTGTATCTTTTGAATCCTTTATATTCTTATTATTACTTTTAAATCTGTGATAGTACTGTCGGATATTATGTATTATGAATTTTCCCAGACCTCGTTTCTCTTTCTTAGAGATTGCTTATTATTTCAACATTTCGAGCCATCTTTATTTGCTCTTTTCTTGATATAATTTGTATTGCTATTAAAGCCAGATTAATAATTTATGTTTATTAAGTATCGCTGGTTTCTTGTGGTATTGATATAAGTTATTTTGGACATAAGTATTATTTTTTGTACGGGAACAAAAAGGAACCTTTAGGTTGCTCTAATGCCACATTGCACTAAAACAAAAAGATAATAAATTATACAATTCAAAAAAAAAACAATGTAATGCATGCATCACAATTCTAAAGTGAAAAAGCTTGTAAAAAATCTTATTTCATACAACCGTTTATAATATTTATCAAAATGTACCTACTAGATACATTTTGATAAAAGATAAGACCTAAAAACTTTATAAGTTTTACAAGAAATAAAAAGAAAACTTAAAAAATACATACACAAAAGCGATTTTTTCATAGAATGGACCGTAATTTTTAAAATACATGTTTGGGTGACTTCTTTACATACCGTTATTATCAGTTTAATAAAATTTGAAATCCTCTATCTTAGTTTCAGATAACATACATATTTTTTCTGTGGTCAATGGGCCATCTGGAAAACGAAAAAACATATTTAAGAAATACGTTTTGTGAAAAACGGCTTCTTTTGAAAAATGTGCGTAGAAAAGCTACAAAACGAAAAATATCTACTCTTTCTTCAAATGAACTTGGACCAGACGAGAAATAATAACGTTATAGATTTGACTTGATTACCATCTGCGGGCCAGATGATATTGTTCATTTGCTTCAACTTCAAAGGAACTACAGGAAATGCTCGAAGACCTGAGCTGGGTAAGTCTTGAGGTTGTACTTTCGATATATCAGACAAAGACCCAAGTCATGACCAACACCACAGAACGTAAGGTCAGTGGGTAACGGTTGATGGGCAATAAATTCACAACGTCAATGAATATATATACTCGTACCTTGGCCTGGTAGTTTCCTTCAGCAACCGGCAAGAAAAAGAATTAACCGCCGTTGCTTCGCTATTGGTCTATTACAGGGCTTAAAAAGGGCAACCTTCCGTTGTTGCTAAAGTGAAGACTCACCGATACGCGTATCTTGCCTGTCCCAACTTACGGTGCTCAATTTGGTCATTGACCAAAAGTCCAAGTTTAAGATTTGCCAAAGAGCAATAGAGCGGAGTGTTTTGAGTGTTACCAGGCTCGATAAGGTGCCAAACACAACGCTTCGTTTAAAAACCGCAATTTGCTGATATTAGACATAAAGCCGCTAAATTAAAGTGGGATTGAGCGGAGCACATTTGCCGCATGCATCCTGATAGATGGGCTAATTTGATGACAAAGTGGACTCCCGAAGATTGTCGAAGGAAAAGAGGTAGACCCCGAAAGCATTAGTGTAATGACTTGCGACACTTTGAAAGGGAATGGTTAGAAGTGGCAAACGATCGAGATATTTGGAAGGAGATGGGAGAGACCTTTGCTCAGCAGTGGGACAGTAGAGATTAAAAAAAAGACTTTGACTCATACTTGTTCAGCCGGCGGAACGGCAAGCGGTAGGTACTCGTACTTTCCGCGGAACCGCTAGAATGTAACGGACGAAGGCCTGCTAAATAATAAGTATAATAGGGGATGGGACTGTAGGATTTGTTCGAACACGTAACCGTGTCATGTGACGACATGATGACAATATAATTTAACAATATGTTATTGGTAACTGATAGATGATGAAGGCGGAGTATGGAATCTCAGATATAAAAAGACGAAAACCTATAATCATAGAGCTTATTCGATTTGTCTTATACTTTGGTATCACAATAAAAGGTTTTACAAAAAAAAAAAACATTTCTCAACCTGACAGTTTGAAAAGTTTTCATCAGAAGAATACCCGACCAAATAATGTAGTTTGGGCAAGCATGACTATGACTACAAGCTGAACTATCGGTGTTGCTCGCTGAAGTATTTCACACTAGCTGTGCCCGCGACTTCGTCCGCGTAAAAATCCGTTCAGCAGTTTCGGACTTTCGGGTGTACAGTGTGCATACAGACACTGACATACAAACAAAAATCTTAAAAATCTTTTTAGTGTTCTGTAACTCCTTATATATCTTGCTCACGAATACATACTTTATTATCTGTATTTGGTGCACGCGATTTCGCCCGTGTGAAATTCAGTTTTCTTACACTCCCTTGTTGATGACACGACAAATTTAAAAAAAATGTCAGATTAGTCTGTATATTTACAGATCGATTTTTTTTATTGTGATACGGTATACTTTTAATATTGCAAATGTGACAGTTTATAAGGATCTATAGACGTATGGATATCAGTTACTCATTCATACAACAACTTATGAATGAATATAATGAACCCTTACAATAATAATCATAACCTTTGTGTATAAATATATAGGTACGCAGACGAAGTCAATAGTCAAACATAACGCCCTATCTGAAAAAGTCTCCGAGGCGCGAGATAGTGTGTGACGTTCTCGATCAGCAGTCAAACGTAACTCCCTATCTGTAAGAGTCTCCGAGGCGCGAGATAGCAAATGACGTTCACGATCAGCACTTAGTCGAGAATCCCTTTGAGTGGAATTTTCCGAGGCGCGAGTCAATGAATTTCGTTCTCGATTAACACTTAGTCGTGCCTGCCTTTTGTCATTGGCTTCTTGGGATTATTTATCCGCTGTCTTTTCGCTTGTCTAATATTCTGAGACAGATTTGACTTTCTTCATAGCATTTTTGAAAACAAAGCACAAATACGATAATATATATATTTAATTCAATAAATCTATGTAGCCAAGAATTTTTTAAAGATAATATCCGAAATACCTAACCAATCTACAAAGCAAGATCACAAAATCCGTATGCTACAGCCAAATGTCAAACTTAGTTCAATAAATCTATAAAGCCAAGAAGCTTTTGAAGATATCCGAAATATCTAACCAATCCACAAAGCAAGATCAGAAAGTCCGTATTTTCATAGCCAAGTGTCAAATTATAAATCCACAATATTATCCGAAATATTAACTAACCAATCAACAAAACATGATCAGAAGTCGGTATTTTAGTCCTAACCAACCCGAAAAGCATCAAAGCAAGATCAGAAGTCCGTATTTTCATAGCCAAGTATAGCCAAATATCAGTATAAAATCAACAAATTCAACAACAGTAACTAACCAAATCACAAAAGAATCAAGGTTCAACCTATCAACCTATGTTAATAGGTTGCCTCGGACGGCATTTTCTACTTCACCGGACAAGGTTTGAGGAGCGAGCCAGGGACTGTAGCAAATTTGGGGTGCTGCAACACCCATGTTTTGCCGCAAGGGCCGAAGCTACGGTGTCACAAAAGCCTAATTAGGACGTACAGGGCTAAACAATCAGCTTGTATTTATACTTTTTCACAAAAACAATCATACCGCGTTTTAAAATTTCTTGAGGCGCCATCTGTTGCTATTTAATGTAACTATAAAATCGCCTATAGAAAAATTATTTTTAAAATTTAAATGACGATAACTTTTTTATCTGACAACAGATTTCGATGAAACAAAGCCTATATGTTGCTCAGGGATAAGCTTAATTTTTTAGTAAAACCGCGTAAAAATCTGTTCAATAGTTTTAACGATAAGTCTGCCTGTATGTACTCGATACAGACAGACAGATAGACAGACAAAAAAAAAACAAAAAAATCTTTTTTGTGTTCTGTTACTCTTTTTTTATCGCCCACACCCATTTTTTGTTAATTTGATTAAATGCACAGACACGCGGTTCCTACTGTTCTATTATATGTGTATATTGATTTTAACAATTTTCATAACATAGTACACTTTCCCCCACCCATTCCGGTGAAAAGTGACACGTTCATCCATATCTATGAGGGACACATTATTAAACCTTTTATTTTCTTTATCAAATTTATCTAAAAAAAAAAAAACAATCTTAATATACCCACGACGCTTGAGTTAATCCCCATTAATCATCGTAGGTTCCATGGTTTCTTTTTTTAGGGTTTGTTTTAACTTACCCGTCGCAAACCACTCAGTTGTAGGAATTCCAGAATCTTTGCGTGCAGCCACAATTGCTTCTCTGAGAGCCAATGCTACTACGATTGACAGACACATCGGAGGCTCACCGACAGCTAAAACATAAAAGCATGTCTTAAACTTCCATTACTTCCGTGTTGGCAGGAGAGAAAAGAAAATATTTAGAATGTGCCAGCTTCTCTCGCCACACAGATCTTAAAAACCTATCGAAGGACTGGATGAAAATGCGAATGATGTTAATTTAGCCACGCGGCAGCTAGCAATCCATCGTCTTATTTGGATTACTTTTTCACCTGCTCGTCCACAATAATGCTAGTGGTGGTCTTATGAGTTCTGTCTGCTTAGAGCGAGAATCAAAATACTCTGCCCAACCCATTAGGGATAAAAACGTGAAAGTATGTATTCCCAAAGACCCGTTTATTTCTATGGGTAAACGGCGGATATAAAACCGCAGATAACGGTATATGCATAAAAAAAATATTTGTTATGTAACCAGTTTTTCCATAAATATTCAAAAGTAAATTACGAACAGTGAAAACAAAATAAGAATTGGTTAAAAAACGAACGAGATATAATAATTTTACGAAAATATGTTTATCTCATTCGCAAAAACGCCATTTTCTATGAAAAATGTATAGACGATGTGGACTTTGACGTCACCAGTCCATATCGGACTTCTCTTTCTAATTGAAACTTTAAAGTATCACATGTCCGTCGCTGATTAAGATATTTTATAAATTCTTTCATATTTGTTTACTGTGGTAAATAAGGATTTTATTAAACAATTAAAAAAAATACGTGCATATTCCCTATTTCCATATCTTCGGCCTCCTTGGGTGACAAAAATTTTGAAAAGCGCTTACCGGCTTCTGAAGCAACATTGCAAAATGTGCAACTGAAGATGCGAAAAAGAAAATATGAATAGTTTAAAGCTGTAAAAGTTTTCACTTGCCTTTTGATCCAAAAAGAATTTCTTTGCCGAAAGATTTCTTTCTCAAGTAGACGTTAAAATTTTGCGGAATATCTCTTGCTAGTGGTACGTGATAGTTCCACGTCCGATCGCTAAGTATCTCTCCTGTATTATTATCAGAAATCACATCTTCAATGGTCCAATATCCCAGTCCCATCAAAAAGGCACCTTCTACCTAAAATCACACGATTTGCTGTGTAAGAATGTGTTCTTGACATTATTTTATTAAAAAGAAACCAAATAAAGGTTAGTGCTGTCTGTCGAACTTTGATTAGGTATTAAATAGTAGAATACCAAGCTACTAAGATTACGATAATAACTATTTTCTATTTATTCGAAACGATGTGTATTATTTATTTATATATATTGTATAATATATATTTATGTAATATGTTTTTAATATGGTGTATGTTTGGAGCAAACTGTTTGAATACCTTGCTCTTGCGCCTACTACGCTACATTTCTATTTATACCGAAGATTGACTGGTAGATAATGCTATTATTATTGGTAATAAAGTATGAAATAAATAAAATAAATAAATATTTTTGCTTAGGGAGATTAGACGTGTCTGACATTAGGCGTGGATGACGTACTTGCCTTTCAAATATATGAAAATTCTAGATATTCAACTAAACATGAATATCAATTTTAAAATTTAAATTTCTGGATATTGCTTTTATGAACCTGACTTCCATTTTTATCAAAAATAAATGTAAGTTAATTTTGCAATAAAATAATGTTTATCTTCGCAACATAACCTGAAACATGTTATGACAAAAAAGCTGTGACGTTAGTTGACGCTGATTGGTGGATAAAAACACTTCTGTTTCAAGAGACTTTTAAATTTGAAACGTAAATAACGTTTTGGTTCATACAGTTAAGCTAAAATCAAACATAAATGGAGGGATACGACGTGAATTCGAATAAGCTCGTGAATGAATTTTTTTTTAATACATAAATATACCATAAATTTCTCTCATTACTCTCTACCTCTACCTTACTCAATAAACAGCCACATTCTGACTACCTACTCACTAAGAATGTGGCTCTTTAATGAGTAAGGAAGGGATCGAGTTCGAGTTGCATATTGTGATTTAGTACAAACACTCGTTTTTTTGGCGTGTGTAATATATGTAATAACAACAAATCCTCTAATGACAACACACAAAGTTATTTAATATACTTTTGTTTAATATAAAGTTCAATTGATATACTTTATTATTTATATAATTTCATATGACCTAATTTTATGTGGTATAATGAACATAATATATAATGCACATTTACATTAATATTCACTTACTATATCAAAACTTGGTTACACGTACAAAATGCACGCGCATTAAAAAAAATAAAAAGACTTAAATTTGGTTAGACAGAAAATGCGCACGTATTTTCTGTCGAATTAAAAATTTTGCACTTTTAAAATTTTTGAAAATATAATTTAAAAATTATTTTAATATCGAGAGAGCAGATCAAAAAAAAATTAAATACAAATACTATTTAAATTTTATTTTTAAATTTAAATATAAAAAAAATTGGTTTCACATAAAAAATGCGCACGCATTTTCTGTGTAGCCTAATTTTTTTTATTGGATTATTTGGATGAAAAAAAATTTATTTAAAACAAATAATATTTGAATATTATTTACAAAAAAATTTATTTTTAAATATTCTTTTTGAAATCGAGGAATCAAATAAAAACATTTAATTATGTACAAATAAAATTTAAAATTTTATTTAAACTATTACATACCAAGAAAATTACTTACACATTTTTTGTGTATAATTCTTTTGAGTAAAATTATAATATTTATTTTCAATATCGAGGAAGCAAATGAAAAAAGAATTGCTACGTACAAATAATATTTGAATTTTAATTACAAAAAATTACCTGCATAAAAAATGTGTAATATTTTTTAAATTTAATATTATTTTAACAACGAGGAAACAGATGAATGTACTTACATACAATTAAAACAAAAGCGTTTCGCCGCACATAAGCCTTATGTGCGGCGAAACACATTGTTTTAATTGTTTCAATTATCTTCGAGCTTTGGCCTCAAACTTAAATTTAAAATAAAGTTAGGTTATCATTTCTGTTGTAACTGATTATTTCCTTAAAAGGAAATACCCGTAAATATGTTTAATTATTTTTTTTTCCTTATATAAAAAATACTTAGGTACATTACCAATTTTTAAAAAGTATATTTTAGTTAACGTTACATGGTGATTATGAAAAGAGCATTCGGATAAGGGATAAAATATATAGAACGTTATATAAAAAGAGCATTTGGACAAGTGATAATTTTATACAATGAACATTAAACTAAAAGTAATTAGAGCACACGATGGCTATATGGTATAAAATTTTAGGTGACGTGAAATTAGGTAGTGCTTTTTATATAAATTGAAAATTATATTATTTGAGCGAGAAATTATATTATCTGTTATTATTACATATATTACAAACCCGTTTTGTTAATATTATGTTTACTATGACCCTAGTTCTTTTAATTTGGCGATAAGCTTACTTTTTCAGAAATCTTTATACAGGATTTATTGTGTGGATGTATATAAAACTCATCAAAAATACTACAGGATTTGTATCATTAGACGAGCGTATTTTTCCAGTCACATCCTCAGCAGTAATGCTTGAGAGCCCGGGCCCACTAGCTAACTAAGGTGGTTAGGTGATTTGACGAGGTTATTGGCTTTTACATAGAGCAACTGCCGTCTGACCTGCACAACCCAAAGAGTAGACAAGAAACAATCTTGGATAGTTTATTGATAAAACGCTCGATGGCGTTCGAGAGAGATTTTTTTTTCAGTTAATCAGGTGATTCAAGCCTGCAATATCCTAACTAGACTGGAAACAACTTTTCACAAAGTGTGCTTCCCAATGGGATTCAAACCCATGACCTCTAGGTCACAAGACGAACGCCTTGACACCTGGACCACGGAGGCATAGTCACGGAGGCACTATAAGATTTGTGAAATTAATTAAAAACTAAACATAATATCTTACTTGTCCAATGTCAACATCAGGGTTCACACTACGGCCTACATCTTGCAATAAGTCGACCCTTAAGATTTCAGATTCTCCAGTTAATACATCAACTTCCACCTCTCCAAATGCTACTCCGTAGATAAAATATGGCGGAATGTCAGTGCGATTAATATGATCATGCACGTGTAAATCGACACCTAAATTGTAAGCGGTTTTTATAACTTTCTCCCAACTTTTATCAATCGATACCAACTTGACGGGAGCCAATCTTGCCAACAATTTCTTACAACATTTTTCAACGCCAAATATGACAGATGATGAAGAGCTACTGTTTGCAGAAGGATCATTGTTTACTACATTTATTGTATTATTTCCTTTGACTTGTACTTTGCTTACATCTATTTTGAAAAGATAAGCACACACTTGCGCAGCTAAAGTGTTTATTCCTTGACCCATTTCAATGCCTCCATGAGTGATAACTACAGTGCCATCATCGTGGTAAACAACAATGTTTACGTCTGTTATCACTCCAATTAATGCAGAAAATTTTAAAAATGCTGTTCTTAAACCTCGTTTCTTCCATCTGTTCTCTTTATTAAATTTTTCAACTTCAGCCCTCCTGTTATCAAAGTCTGAATCAGATTTTAGCGTTTCAAACATTGTTTTAACTGAACCGTGCAGTAAAATATCCAAGTTAATAAGTCTTACTTCAACGGGATCTAATGATAGTTCGTATGCAATACGTTCCATCATAAGTTCGCACATTCCAGTAGCTTCAAGGTTACCTAAAATTTCATTAATAATTATCATCTTCAATTTAGTAACAATAATGAATAAAATATGTTAAACAATAAAAATCAGGTCCAATGAGAATTTGTGTGCGTAATGTTTTAGCATATTCAGTAAGTACTAGACGTGTACTGAGACACAGAATAAGTATTAGTTCTCAAGTACAGAAGTCTTACTCTAAAAAGAAATTCAAAGAAATATCTACTCAATGTTCAATAGCATCAGAAATCGACACCTCCTTGTTTAGATACCTAGAATTTTAGTTCAAGCCAATTTATCCTTATTTCTCTAACCAAATAGTTTATAATAGGTAGGTACCTGCAAAAAACCGATTGAGTGAGCCATTTGCCAGGGTTGACAGAGATAAGTTACCACTATCGCCATCTAGCGCACCGCGCCCGTGACGCAGGCAATGCGCAACTAACACAGCGACGCAAGACACCGCGCACTGCGCTGCCGCGCCGTCTCATCGGAGTTATGAATGATTAACTTTCTACACATTATTTCTCGAACCATATTTTGCCAGTAACAGAAATAAAATAGTTGATCGTCAATCTCAAAAAATCTCATTTTCCTTTTTCTTTCCATGATGACGCAGTTGGTGAACACAGGTAAATGAACCGCGCGTGCATCACTGCTCACTGCTTGTTAGCGATAGCGAGTCATCCCTGCTTAATTTTCCGCTTCGAAGCGGTCGCAATGCGTAGGTATATTTTCGATACCTACACGCGGAGTGAGACAGGCCTGACTGAACTTATAACTTAAATTCATATGGCGAAACAGACATAAGAATCCGATCTTCCATGCTAAATACTATCAGCTGATCGCACATTTTGTAAGTGAAGTAAATGTATAATGATAAATTACAAACCTGGTGCTCTGAACCATGTAGTCTTTACCGTGTCAGTATTTACTTCATAACCTTTGAAATTCCATCTTTCCTTGAAGTAACAGTTGTAAAAGGAATCGATTGCAAATAGCGACAGTGTGTCATTCGAGACGTATCCTTGGCCTTGGTACATGTTCAAATTGACGTATTGTATAAGTCCTAGAGCGTTTACTTCGACCTGGTATAAAATTAATACAATTTATTTTAGCTAAGCATGAACTTTTTCGAAATAATGTTTTTTATTTTAGAATAATAAGATAGAGAATAAAAAACTCTTACCGCTTAAATCGTTTATGTATAAATTTTATTAACAACGTGGAAACGGGATGCTCATAATAAATCAAACCACGTACTATACTATAATAAAACTAAAATAACAGCCAAATGTTTAAAAAAATTCGGCAGTTCCATATGAAAGTGTGCAACCGCCCGGGAAATTTGTATGGGAATGTCGAACATTTTTTTTTTGTTTTTGTCTGTTATTTTGTTACCATTGTGTGATCTGTTAGACGGTGTTGTTCTAGTACGTATGGTACTAGAACCACGCCTTTCTCTCTTATAAGATAGACTGAGCAGTTTAGATCTTGCAGTTCTAAGCAGACAGAGCCAAGGGCTACAAGACTTAAGGCAACTTTTAGCGTAATGGTGAGCGAGATGGTTGTTTTATTTGTTGAAAAATCATACCTTATATTTTGCCAAAGCGGGGCATCTTTTGCCAATAGCTTTCGTGTTTGTAGTTAGCGATTGTATAAGACGACACGGTCTATTCAACTTCAGTGTGACAAGGCTACATGCTGCTGCAGTGAGATTTGCCCGAGATACTTTTAATCCAAATGAGCCACCGATACGAGGTACATATACTTCTATCCTGTTAAATAAACAACACAATTAAACGATTGTCACCGCCTATTGACGGTATTAACTGCAAGGGGTGAAAATGGTATATTAAATAAGTAGGGTTCATCAATACGAATACCTAGGTGTTAAGGCATTATTCATAAAATATAGATTTTTGTAATACAAGAAAGTTATATAATTACCTGCTCTCATCCATGTTAAAGGCTCTGGATATCGTCGTTTGTACTCCGTCTGGCCATTGTGTTGATGAATAAACTTCTATTCCTTGTGAATTCGGTCGAGTAACACAAACCATAGTTTCCGTGCACATGTGATACTGTTCTTTAATTAGGTTTTCACCTTCTATTACTTTCACAACATCAATACCTCTGCCTGTTGCGATAATACCTCCGTAAAGATGTGTCCGATTTTCATCAGTTACAGCTTCTCTTAAATCAACGACAGGTTTTTTAGTTCCACTATATGTTACTTCAACAAGCTTGGCAGCATATTCAGCTAAAGCTCTTGACTCCGCAACTATTATTCCCACAGGTTGATTGAAATATTTTACTTCGCCACTGCAAATGATTTCCTCATCATATCTTAATAGAAATACACCAACTGGGGTGAAAGTATTTACTCCTGGAATATCTTTTGCTGTATAAAATGCCAAAACTCCAGAAACGGCCTATAAAAATTATAACAATTAATAAAAATAAAACTATTTTAAAACATTTGAAATTAAACAAACTCGTTATAATTGCTAGAAATCATAATAATTATATCATTATGAAAAAACTTACTAGAGCTTTACTAGAATCAAAGTTTTCTATTTTTCCATTGGGAACAGTAGCCAAAACAAATGCTGCAAACACCTCTCTTGGAAAGGAAGGTAAGTCTTCAGTATATTCTGCTTCGCCCGAAACTTGGATCTGTTATTTACAAAAGTAAGAAAAAATCGTGACAAAAACAAATCGGAATTTGAAATACTTTGGGTTTATTTATTTTAACTTGTTTTAGATTATAATTAAATAAACAAAAACACAAATATTTATAGTGCTTTCATAGGTCTTATTGTGCTTAATTGATTGAAACAACTACTAATTGGGATATATAAAAAAAAACATGCCTTACCAAAGCTTCTACTTTCGGAGTGGGTTCATTCAAAGGATAAAGCTCTGGATTCGTGTCAAATATTTGTTCAGCCCGGGACACAGGACGAGTCTCATGCAACTTCAAGACACCCGACTTATACTTAGATTCTAGATTATCTTCAGGATAAAGTGTCAACAAGCCCTGAAAATTTATTGATGCTTGAATTACGTTTGTTGCAAATAGAAATTTGTTTATGTTGAATAGAATCAATGGATTTTCAGAAAAAAAAAAAATAGATTAAATAAAATTTTAAATCAATACATGCTGTTGTATGTAATGGAGAAAAGTATATTCTAAATAAAGATGATAGACAACATAAAAAAATATTATTTCTTTCAGACCTTATAAAATAAGCCAAGCGCTAGTTTTTTTCTATACGCTACAGATGAATTCAGTGGCATATCGGTTACAACCAACTCTTTCTCCAAAATTTTTAATGCCCCTTGTAGGGTGTTATTAGTGAATAATGATTTCCCGACTAAATACTTTTCAGTCTCATATGCTCGTGTGAAGGACGGCGATAATCCACCGATTACTATTCTTGCTTGGATAACTTCAGTGTTGCTTTTGTATTTATAAAAGAAACCTGTATTGACAATAGCGTGAGCACTTTGGGACCTCGGCATTACCTGTAGAGTAAAATTATGTATAAATATGTTAATTTGTCTGCCAGACCTTCATTCATCCTTTTAATCATAAGGTAAGTAATAAAATATTTTTTGAATGGCAAATTATGTTAGCATAAAAATGTTATTTATGAATCTGGCTCGTGTAATCCAGTGACCATTCATTTTTCCTTTTTTTTCATCGTATACCTTATATAAAAAAGGGTACTCAAGTAAACGTTTATATGATTTGCTGTGACAGAGGTCATCCTGTCATCGTCTTGGGTCTATTCCATACATATAATCTAAATTGTATCAAAATATTGCATTGTTACTCGTTTTATATACGTGTATGTGCTGAATTTCACCTCAATGTGATATATCAGCAAAGATAATTGGATTGTAAATTTTGAAATAACAGAACTTAAATTTATTGATAATAAATGCATATTATCAATAAATGTGAGACAGAAACATGCAATGGCATGTTTTTGTTGGCATGTATTAACGTATGAAGATTTTAAATAAAAAACCATGTCGAAATGTCCTCCACTTAACTAATTTTATGCAAATATCTCATACCTTAAATGTAACTATGTGATATTCATCGCCTAGTGGGGGAAGTATAATTTTAGTTATTACTTTTGATTTCATATCCAGTTTCAGAAAATCTTCCATGGGTATCGTTTGATTACCGTTTCTGCTTGCTAAAAAGAAATTAATAATTACAAAAAAATAATACCAAAATTGGAAAAGAGATATTATTAAATTAGCATTACATTGCTGGGTAAAATATCTTAATTAAAAATCAATGATTTAAAAAGTTAATATTAATTTAGATATCGGAAAAGAGATTTAATATGTATTTTATAATGATAAACAACTTCTTTTGAATTGGTCTTACTCAGACTTAGAGCATTTAATGATAAGCTTGTAATCTTATAACAAAGGTGTATTATATTATAGGTTTGCCGTGTGTTGTTACACAACCATCTAATTGAGAATTGTAGGTAGCATTTGTAGATCTGAATTGGATGATTCGATTTTTATTTGATCTTTTTGTTACTTAATCGAATTGATTGCTCGAAGTCAACTTGATCAAGTACACTCGGATCATAAGGCCGGCCGCATATTATCAGAATTTTTCTGTCCGAAAATTTCTGAAGGCTGTTGCTACCACCCCGCACACCTATCAGAAATTTCGATCCGGCGATTTCGAATTTAGTACGCGGTTGGCCGTCAACGTAGACGGAACTGGGTTCATCTATTTAATGGGCATGATGACTGAAAAATAAAAATGGACAATCGTTAAATTATTAGAAAATACACGTGGCGGACGGGCAGCAGCATACAACAGCATCTGTTCAAAATCTCTTTATATTATCTAATGCAATCACCAATCCATTTGCTCAGTGTGGTGAGTATTTGCAAATCCTGCCTAAATTGGGAGAGGCCTTTCCAGCATTGCACTAATTTGAGATTGATGAGTTATTTTTGCAAGCTTTATTTTTCTATTTTTAAATAAAATTATCCCAGAGTCTCGATAAATCAAATAGCGCATTTTTGTAAAATAAATATGGTATTTATCTCTGCAGCGTTACCTCATAGCAATTTTCCATAGGAAATAACACTATGGAAGTAACTAAAATATACCAAACGCACTGTATCAATGTCAGCTATCTGTTTAATTCTCCTAATCGCGTAGGCCGCAGAGCTAAGCTTACCAGCAATTTTTTATTTTTTATATGGGCACCCCGTTGCAACTAGAAATCAATCGTAAGACCCAGGAAAGTTGCATTATCTACAATGTCTACTGCTATTTTAATAAATAATCTTATTAATAAATAAGTATTTGTGTTGCAACTTTTGTAATATTCGGTACCTAATCAAACGTTGTGAGGTAACCGCTATCTAAAAATCGTATTTTACCGTGACTCTATGCAAAATTAAATGCGCTGTTTCTTCGTCATTTTTTGTATCTTCGAAAAAAGAACAAAAAATTTTCCAGTCTTCATGCCTATTATTTATGTTTAATATGGTGGGCGGGGTCTAGTACAAAATGTGTGCCCCCCCTCAGCCCCGCACTCCATCCGAAATTCAACCGGCCGCACATTACTAGATCTTTTCCGTCAGAATATTTCGGATGCTCGCCGGAAGGCACTCTGTCCATACATTTTGTTCTAGACCCCGCAAACTTTCAGAATTCTGACGTATCTGACGTCCGACAAAATGCACCGCCGAATGCAAAGTATCTGACGTCCGAATTTTTCTGTTTAGCTACGATTCAGACCGACCGGCCCGCATCGATTCGGGCCGGACCGGATGCGGACGCACGCCGCGGCAGCCGGCCACGTGCGTTAGAGCCGTAACGTGTCGTGTGAGCCGTACGCGTGCCGCGGGAGCCGTATTCGTGCTGCGGCAGCCGTATTCGTGCTGCGGCAGCCGACAGCGCCCGCGGCATGCGTAAACGCCCCGAGAGCCTAGAAGTGCTGCTTGCATTGCGTTGTGTAGACACCATAGAATTTAAATAAAAAATGGTGGAATGGGACGTGGTATTACTTGATTATTAAAGTTATTACGTCCTTATCCTTAAGTGTACACAACTTCGAATGACTCGTCTCGCTGCACCGCCGTTCGCGTTTCGACAGCCGTACGGCTCCGAACTGACGCATACCGATAGGCTATCTATCGCGTTATCCGTCGGGAGCCGCTCAGAGCCGACCGGAGCCGACCAGCGCTGACTGGAGCCGACCGGAGCCGTACGGCATACAAGGAATGTATATGTGGCAAAAATATGACTTAAATTTCTTGTTACAAGTTTCAATTTCCTTTACCACATTGTGAAATGCTTTACGGACCAGGCCGATGCGAGCCGGTCGGTCTGAATCGTACCTAATTTCGGACGGCGCGCTTTCCATACATTTTGTTACACCACGCACACCTATCAGATAACCGCTCCTCAGTTGTCAAGTGAATGTCGTGCATTCACTTTGTGCAGCGTATAATATGGCGGATATGGATGTAATGAGAGAAAAAATACGAATGTTTATGGAATATTAAATTGCGGATGCAAATTATCTCGTCGATCTAGTAAATTACTCAATAATATAATAAAATAAATTGGTAAATAAAATATAAATGAATAAATAAATAAATCTATTTTTAACCCCCACAAAAAAGGAGTATTATAAGTTTGACGCTAATGTCTATCTGCCTGCCTGCCTGCTTGTGTGTTTGTCTATAGCATCGTATAGCGCTCGAACGGATGGACCGATTTCAATGCGGTTTTTAGGGTTCCGTACAAAAAATGAAAAACGTAACCCTTATAGAATCACTCGTGCGTCTGTCTGCCCGTCCGTCTGTCACAGCCAATTTGCTCCAAATCTACTGGACCAAATCAGGTGAAATTAGGTAAGATGGTGTAATCCTATGACCCAAATACAAATGTGCCAAAAAAATAATTATTTTTCAAATTATGATAATTTTCGAGGGACAAATTAGGAAATTAAAGAAAAAAGATGTACAAACCTTACTGTGTCATTTATCAATTGAAAGGGCTCGTTATGCGAATCTCAAATATATTATTGTAAAACTAGCTGCGCCCCGCGGTGTTACTCGCGGAAAAGTAGCCTATGTAAAAAATTTATCAAAATTGGTCCAGCCGTTTGCGTGTGAACAAGTAACAAACATACACACACACACACACACACACACAAACTTTCGCCTTTATAATAATAGTGTGATAAATAGTTTTGTTTTTATTCATGAGAGAAAAAATTTCATCTTCGTCGACCATTCCCCCTGATCTCCGAAACTACTGATCCTACAATTTTGAAAAAAGTACAAAATAATATCTTTTTGCCCATCAATTACGCTAAACGTAGCCCTTGGGTCTAAAGGTCCTGGACGTTGTCTGCTAAGAGCTGCAGGGGCCAAAATGGTGTACCTGTCCCGTTAGAGGTAGAGATATAATACGAGTTTTTATGAACACAATGCGTTTTAGTATCTCTAAATCTATAACCACCACAAAAATAAATGGATCGCCGTCCATTTTGTTTTTCTTTACTCTTGATGACCACGCTGCATGACGGCCAGCCTAGGTCTAAGGTCAGATTCGCCGGATCGAATTTTCTGATAGTATGCGGAGTAAAACCAGTGGCCGTCCGATTTTTTTGACAGAAAATTTCCTATAATATGCGCCCGGCATTCGGATCACAAAAAATTCTGACGTCAGATGGTTTGCATCCGGCGCTATCAGATTCGGACGTCAGACACGTCCGAATTCTTACAGTATGTGGAGTCTAGAACACAATGTATGGACAGAGTACCGTACGGCGGGCGTCCGAAATTTTCGGACAGAAAAATTCGGATAAAATGCGGCCGCCCTAAATTAATCTATAAAATAATATATGACTGCGGAGTCATTTTAGGTAGGCGTATAGGCGTAGGTATTTTATTTAAATTGGGTACAAAATTATATGTATATTTTAATTCTTACAGATTGTTAACTGTGCTCCAACTGTCATCAAGAGAAGGAAAATATCTGATGGAAAATCATTGTGTTGATGCTTGACCATTAAATTGCCAGCCACGGAACCAATCTGCAAGTGAAAAAATCTCTCAGATTGCAAACTGCAAACCATCTATAAAAGAACAAAGTGAAACCAATTTTTGAAAATTTTATGATTAATGTCGATTTGGCAGCATTGTAGACGAAAAACAATTTGTCATCACTCCGTTGTTCTTCCACGAGGTACGTAAGCGAATAAGGAAGGTTTATTACATAGGAACAAGAGTAATAGATAACGAGCAGCATCGTCTTTTGTGCAACAATTTCTATTTACAGCAATAAGCCTTTCCAGAGTTATGATTATGGATAAATTCTCTCTTTATAGGGAGAGGCCTTTGGTATATCAGTGGAATGACATTGGCTGTTAAAAAAAAATAGAGTACATTTTATACAATAATACAAGATATAAGAAGTAAAAGATATAATTTACTTACATTTCTTACAGGAATGTGTGCAACCAGATTAATATGTTCGTAAAGTTTAATTAAATAATTAAAATTGTCATCTGATTTTGCTTGTTCTTGAAAGATATCGAGTACCTCATTCAAAGTATTGCCCGCACCTATTATCAAATTTTGATCGATTTCGTGACCCTTAAGTTCAGATACTGTGCTTATATCTATGAGAACTCTTGGATATTCAATAATAGGGTATGCACCTGCAAAAACCTTAATTGTATCATTCCATGTATTTCAGGGTTTAAGTTAATATTGTCAAATTCCCATACAAACCTTTGGCAGTATTTCCAGAAACCAACATATAAGAATTGTCGCCTTCCTTTGACAATACTTCAAAAATATCATCAGTTGTAGATACCTTATACCAAAATTTCCCATCTTTAAGTTTGAACGAGATATTCTTAGGAGGATCAACTTCACTTTGCGATAGAAAACACCAATCGTCGTCATCACAACTTTTTTTATCGCATATATTTCCTGATTTTTTACATAAATTCAAGTCTTCTATATCAAGAATCGCATCAGTATCTTTTGCGAATGTTTTAAATGCTTCTAGTATGGGTCGGTATCCAGTACATCTACAAATATTACTGCCAAAAGATTTCTCTATTTCAAGTTTGGTTAGGTCTTTTTTCTGCTGTAAGAGACTGAAAAATTAAATGCTTTTATGTCACAAGGCATAGGGTAATAATGTACTAGGTTAAGAAAACAAAGCAATAAATATTTTATTTCCCATACATACAAAACTTCTTCCTTATAGTTATAAGTACTAGCTATACCTGTGTTTAAACTAACACATATTGTCCGACAAGTGGTACAGCCTTGGCTCATGTTTACACAGACAGTCAGGCCTGGCATAATTGAGTAATACTTCTACAACTAGAATAAATATAACATTTAAAGTAATAATATTTTTCTTTTTCTTAACTTTACTTCCAGTTTGAAAGTTAGACTGAATTATCGTCCCGTGATTATCGGGAATGTTAGAAGTGTATGTAAATGTTAATCTATAAATAAATCTTTTACATCTAAAATTAACTTTCAAAATATATATTTTAAATTTACATAAATAATAAGGTAGACATTTGTATACAATTCACCTTATGAACAGATATTAGGCCTTGGGCCTTAAGTCTGCCTGTAACATTTTTGTAATCAAGTTTATTAAATAAACAAACATTCCTGTAAATATGTGTATTGCCAGCAACATTGGCTAACATAAAAACATTCTTACCACTTACATAATTAATAACACAAAAAAGTACAATAATACTAATCTTTAACAAACGTGTAATAAACTAGGGCTCTTTGTAATGGATATTTATATGTAACGTAACAAAAACGAATTAATTGAAAATAAAAAGTTATTACACAACATTTGTTTACTTCGTTGATATATATTTTACATTTATTTTGGTTCTCCATCAAACTACTGAACCGATTAAAATAAAATTTCCACCACTTTGTAAGAGACAACCTTATAAATCACAAACATATTTTCAAAATGGTTTGTAAATGACTTGTAAAGTCTTGTGGTAACAGGCATTAAAAAGAAAAAAAAACATACAATAAAATTAAAAACCTCCTGTTTTTAAGTCGGTTGAAAATAGCCACGTTTTACAGATCCAAACTTTGATCGAAAATGTGTCAACCAATAAAGCTGCATTTTTCACGTTCGAAATTTTAGCGTTGGATAGAATCTACCAATGCATGCAATGGTGCGAAATCATACCTGTACATGGACATGATCCAACCAGGAGAGCAGTGTCCACACTGGGTTCCATTGTGCTCAGCTAAAGTCTTTTGTACTTTATGATATCCGTCCAATTTGTTGCCCACCTTCTCCACGGTCGTGATTTCCCAGCCTTCACAGGATGTTACGGACACCAAACACTATAAGAATTGTCCAAATAATAGTACTTGCCCCATTTCATAAGTGCAAACATTTTAACAGCCACGTAGAGATAGCCTTTTGACTCGAGAAGACGAAGACAGAGACGTTCTTATGTGCTAATACATGACTTTTTAACTACCCCCCAAATTCTTGGAGCAAGTTCTTTCACTAATACTCAACTACATTCTATAAAAACAATGACTTAACCAAAAAATGAAGAAAAATATGGTGCTTCCCATACAAATCAGCACTCCACCTAATGTATTTTGTATGAAAGGATGAATTTTAAATAACTCTTTATTAAAAATAGTTCAGTATCGTTGATTGTACTTGCTCCAAAAATCTGCATAAATAAATCTTTTTTATTACCTATTTTATATTTCTAGACATCTATCCAAAAACGTAAAGATACGGTTGTCTTCGTTTAAATTTTGAGGACAAAAATTTGCCTATTTTAGACAGAATTTCTTCTATTGAATGGGAATTAAATCATACCTATATTATTGATGAACATAAAATACGAGTTATAAACTTATTATACAATATGTAACAAAATCGCTGTCCAATCATTATAGGAGCAACTCAGATCGTCAATATGAACAACTTTTCTAATGGGACCAATGCTTGGAACTCGAAAAAAAATGGACATTTTCATACAAAAGTGTTCGGCCTACCCGGCAATTTGTATGAAAATGTCGATCGAATAGGGTCTTTATTACATATTGTATAGACCAACAAAACCAATTCAAATAATTGGTCAAGTACATGTCAGGCCACTCGCAGTGTAGGGTTCCGTAGTTACGAAGGCCAACTTTGAGTTCATGCTACTTAAAACGTTAAAAAATTAATTTTCTATTGAATTTGTATAAACTTTTCCTTTATCGAGTACATTTTATAAGTCGGTCGCTTATAACTTTTTAATTTGTATACCCTAGTCAACTTTAATAGTTTTCCTTCGTTATATATACTACTGCTGTGTATATACATGTCCATATATAACCGTTTAATAGATAGAGAGGAGGGACACTTGACTGTGACATAAATTGCAATATAAAGCCAAATATTTCAGAAACGGATCCCTAAATCGAAAAATGAAATTCACAAGCTCATAATACTTTTGAAAGACCTATTCAACGACACCACACACGATGGGTTACTGAAGAAAAAAAAATAGTACTCCTACTTACATGGGAGCTACTCTAAAAAAATTTTTTTTCAATATTAATTTTACCATTTTTATGGCATGATTAATATACATATCTATACCAAATTACAGACATGGCGAAACTGTAAGGGTCCCTTGTTTATTACGGAACCCTCAACTAGTCTAGTAGTAAGACGGTCGCGTGACTGGGGGGTTACTCCATAAAATAATACGTTAGTCGTTCGATTGTGATGTCCTCTTTACATGTCAAACCAAATTAGACTTTAATGTCGTACGATAGTGCTAAATGTTGCTCGACACTGAAACGCGGATACACAGTAACGTCCGTCTTGCGTACAGCTTTTAGAGTAACACCCCTGAGACGCCATTGACAGCTAAAGTGGTTGAAATTGTACCATTTTTACCAGGCTTGGCATCGGGTGTAAAGTAACGTTAACAATCGCTGGCGTGCAAAAGGTTAAAACTATTGAAAATAGACAATAATGACATATTCACAAAGATCTCATCTTTTATCAACAATTTGTACCGATTGCCAGCTGACGGATTGACAGCTATAAGGGCGGAACATGACCAATAATGTCATGGTCGATCACTAGTTGAGTAGATCATTTTTACATAAAACGATCGACATAAGTACGTACTGAATTGACTGCCAGTGGAAGCGCATCAGGAGACTTGACGACAGTGACGATGCAGGCGCCGCAGCCACCCTCTCTGCACATGTACTTGGTGCCTCGCAACTCCAGCACATTGCGGATGTAGTCCACCAACATCATCGTTGAGCTGACCTCACTTCCAACTTACGTGTAAAAAAAAAATCACTTTATTTTATTTTGACGACCTCCGTGGCGTAATGGTCAACAACGCTAGACCGCCAATCTGGAGGTTCTGAGTTCAATCCCCAGCCAGGGCAATTGGGAAATTGGCCTTTTCAAATCGTCTTGAGTCTTGGGTGTTATCTATATGTATATATATTTACCATAAAATATGGTTTTGTTGGGTTACTATCTCATAAAACAAGCTTAAGCTTACTTTGGGGCTAGCTCAATCTGTGTGATTTGTCCGAATATATTTATTTATCCACTATTATTATACTTATTTGTGTCGCATTGTACATTTTTGTTTTATGAGTTAGACAGAGCCGAGGATCGCTAAATAAAAAGGCCAGACTTAGTAAGTTAGTGGGTCTATAAATAAATGTAAAACAGGAATCGAAATAGTGTCAAATCACCAGCTTGTCTTGAATAGAGCCAGGTTTATACCAAATTCTTCATCAAACTGCTACAAGCATTAAATCTCGATTGAAAGCTTTCAAGGACTATATCAATGGGAGTCAATAGGCGTTACATACCAAAAATATGTTCTATTCTTGTGTTACAAAAATTAAAGTCCAAAAAACTAACGGAGAGAAGAAATCAGCATCAGAAAAAAGGAATCTTAAAAAACCCTTCGTATATTTATAAGTATTCTCAGGTAAATCCCCAGATTGATTTTTTCAGGAGTTCCTCCTGAAAAAATCATAAAAACAGAACTCCAAGACAAGCATAAATTTTTTTTATGCCTGACATGGTCGATATTCCCGTTTCAAACCTAGCACACGCCAGTATTTTTTATTTTTGTTTATTGTTTCATTTATTATTTTCTATTGGTTCACTTTTAAGCCACGGGTTCATGGAAACCCGGTCTTTAGGGGCGTTCATGGGGCCAAAGCCAATATAAGAAGGCCTTTTAGTACCTTTTTTGACTGCATCTGTGGAGGTCTACCCTTTAATGTACCATTGAGATGCACTAACGGACAGTCCACATAATAGCTGGGGAGAAAGAAGGAATTTTTGGATTTATTTTGGTACCTTGCACCCTTTTGAGTACCTCCTTCAGGTATAAACTATTGATCTAGATGCATGTGTCAAGGGTAGCCCAACAGAATAGTAAAAAAAAACTATGGTCAGAAATACTCGAGCGCGACAGATTAATAGAATGAGCTGGGTTGATAGCATGGAGAAAATGCATTTCAATAATCTGACGATTTGAGCGTGACATAAGGGAGCAGGAGGGTCACAAACTTGCAAAAAGAAAAACGTCAATTGGACATACTCGAGTGCAATCAATTTTTATTTTAATTTTGAAGGAAATAATGTAAAAATAACGGATATCATATAATCTGATGATTTTTAAAAGCCGAAGAAGCAAAATTTTAAATGAAGTTTAGTGCGTGCAATTGGAGTAAAGCATGCTACTCTACTCTTTGCCTCTCTTTACCTTCCCTTTTACTTTCCCTATCCTTCACTCACTTGCACCATACTCACACTTGATCACCAGATCTTAATATTGAAAGGGTTTGGCCTGCAGAAACAGTAACGGTTAAAGATGTGATTTTGTTTGTATGCACAATGGACAGTGATAGTGACTGCTACATTTTAGTGTAAATAGACAAACGTGTATAATAGTGATAAATATAGATAAGTACCCACCTAGCTAATTGCATAAGGAGTGATTTTAATAAAGTAATTGTTATTAGTCTTTAAATTAACTCCCATAGCGTAGGTACACACCTCAGTAGTTAATCTCTTGCATACACGACTTGATAGCATAGGTTAGTGAAAAGCTTACTAAAAAGTCAGTACCCACATAGTCAACAGAGATTGATTAAAATAAAAGCAATACATCATGATAGTAGAGAATTCATAGTTATTTTGTTGAGAGAGTTATACAAATAACAGATAATTTATAGTAAACTAGCTTTAGATACTCAGATACTCATTTATTCATAATTATTATTACACGTCACAATGTATATCAATATAACATAGTTAGTATACTTCTGTATACGAAACAATTATAATATTAAATGAATTTCTAGAAAATAATTAGGTACATGTCAAATATTTAAAATAGAAATAAAAATGTCAAGAGACTACAACATATACTTAGTTACGGCCATGAATTCCTCGATACTATAAAAAACTTTACCAAGAAGCCACCGTTTCAACCTTGTTTTAAATGAAGTCAGACTAGGTGCATCTGTGACTTCATTGGGCAGTCTGTTATATACATCCGGGCCCATTACACAAGTCGATTTACTGGACTTGGTTAACCTACACGGTAATGTGACGAGCTTGCCTTGCTTCGCACTCCGAGTATTGTTCGAATGTACCTCGTTCCACTTCTTGTACCTCTCTTTACGTGTTCTCACATAAACTGCTGTTTAGTAGATGATTATGGAAGGAAGTGTAAGGATTCCAAACCGTTTAAACAAAGGTTTGGCTGATGTTCTCTGCGACGGTTCCTGTGCGAGGGCTCTTAGCGCACGCTTCTGCATACGAAATGCCCTTTCCCATTCCACCGCCCGGCCCCACAGCTCCGCACCATACTGCAGCACAGAGTGCACAGTGGCGAAATAGCAGGCTCGTGCTGCTACATACGAAACAACTCGAGCCACTCGCTTAAGTGCAAAGCACGCAGTGCTGAGTTTGCTGCAAACTTTACTAATGTGGCTTTCCCACATCAGTCCCCTATCAATTTCGAATCCTAAGAAAGTGGTTTCACTGACACCTATGATTTCATTACCATTCACAACAACCACCAGCGGTCTTACGACATGTCCGGATAGGTTGAAGTGAATGAAATGAGTTTTGCCAGTGTTTAAGGCGAGTCCATTTATGCCAAACCACTTGAACAGCTAGTCAGCAATATGGTTCAACTTAGTTTCGAGTTGGTCAATTGTGGGTGCGGTTATAATTGCAGCAACATCGTCCGCATACATGAGGATGTCTGCGTTAAGTATCGCATCAGGGAGGTCGTTTAGCAAAAGGGAGAACAATATGTTTGATATTGAGGAGCCTTGGGCTACCCCCATAGTTGAAGACAATGGATCGGACCGGTTCTTGCCATCGCCTGCGTCCACTATCTGCTGTCTACCTCTCATTAGCTTATACAGTATATTATGCGCCTTGCCGCCAATGCCATAATGCAACATCTTGAGGTCAATCACTTCGTGGTCAGCAACATCGAATGCTTTAGACAGGTCGCAGCTGAAGACTGCCACATGCATTTTGCGCTCGCGTGCGTCCAAGACATGACCGATGATTTTTTGGGTCATTGATGTTGTGGACCGTCCTTCCCTATATGCATATTGGTTGTCAGATAGTGCATTAGTTGACGTCAGATGCGCGATTAACCTTGAACAGAGCCCGTTTTCGAAAACCTTAGCGATGGCTAGAATAATAGATACGGGTCTGTAGCCATCTATATCCTCTTTCTTCCCTTTCCCCTTGTATATGGGAGATACCTTGCTTAGTTTAAGCAATTGTGGATAGGTTCCTTCCTTTAGGCATTTATTAAATAATTCGGCTAGTACAGGGGCGAGGAGAATAATAGCCATTCTCCATTGATATCCCATATATATCTTTTGATTGTTTAGGAGGTATTAGAGAGGATACTATGCGGTAAACTTCATCCGCCGTAAAGGGTTGAAAACGTAGCGAGCGATCGGCAGGCGCACGACTTCTCAGCAGCGTCTCATTTACGCTAGTGATGTCAGCCTTGGAAGCATTGCATGCGGCTGCCGCATTGAGGAACCGTGTATTCATTGTATTTACCGCGTCTTTGGGGCTGCTAAACTTGCTTCCATTTTTGTCAGTTATTACTTCAGTAAAGTTAACTTTAGTGGAATTATTCTTCCCTCTCTTTATTTATAACATTCCACATGCTTTTGGAGGAGTTAGCACTATTTCTAATGATTTTAGAATAATAATTGCATTTTTCATTTTTTATTAACAAGTCATATTTAGCATTCAATTCGTCAAAAAATTGCTTCAAATTACTATCATTGGGAAATAAATTGCATAGTGTCTTAATGTCGAATATAAGATATTTCAAATTTATTACTGTCAAATTTATTGTCTTATTTTTAATATGCATTTTTCTAGCGGGAAAGCACGTCTCTAATTTATTTACGATTACCGTCGTAATGGCCGCGGCAGATGTCTCCGCCGTTTTGTTACGTTCGAAAATGGCTGTCCAATCTACACTATCTATCGATCTAACAAAGTTCGCACGGTTAGCCTCACTGAAGTTTCTGACAATTCGCGTGAGCGGACCGGTTGGGGGGCTTAAGTATTTTATTTCACCTCGGACTGCAACGTGGTCACTCAGATGAGTTTGCACAGGTTTTGCCTTCACAGACCCTGTCTGTATGTTTGTGTACAGATGGTCAATACTTGTTTCACTGTCCTTGGTTATCCGTGTCATAAAATCAACAACATTAGTCATATTGTACACCGATAACATATCGGCCAGCCTTTTTACCGTTGGATTTGGTTCACCTAACCAATGTATATTAAAATCACCTACTGTCATGCACTCAATCTCGCATTCGTCGATTTTCTCAAGCACAGGTTCAAAATGGTCAAGGAACTCATGACCAGTAATAAGTTCATCCGGTAAATGCAAACTATTGTTATTCCATAGTCTAACAGATCGATTGCTGAAATTTCACAAAACCGTTCAACTGATAATGAGGTTAACATTGTGTTTTCAATGCATTTTATATTTTCTCTAACAAATATGCACGACCCGCCATGAACAATTTTTTCCCGAGAGAATTGTGACGCTAATTTGTAAGCGTCTAAGCTAATACATTTAACTTTGTTAACCAGTGCTCCGTTACGGCCAGAATGTCGCACTTTAGTTCACAATTCAATAACACTTCTAACCGTTGCGTTTTCTTATTAATAGACGCGATATTTTGGTGGCATACTATGATCGAACGGGTTGCGCAATCCGGTGGTGCATACGTATTGTTCATTTGATCACTGTTGCTGCGAGAGCTGCTACTCGTTGACTGCGCGGCTGATCGTGACGGCTGGGCCTGCGCCGGCGCCCCGCTCTCGGGGCGCGGGGCGAAAGTACTTCCACTCGGATATCTTTACACCTTGTGGCCACGAAGTCGGTGTGTAAATACGCTCGTATTCACTAGTTGGGACTCCTATTATAAAAGCTGCGTGTCTTTCGGTTTTCAGTTGATGTTTTTCAACTACTAATTTGTCGCTATCCACTATTTGGTGAACATGATTATGTACGTCTTGTTGTGTCGTTTCAGGCTTAAATAACCAAGCTGGCATATATTTAATTTGCTCCTCAGTTTGAAGCTGTTCCTTAAATTGGCCGGATCCAGTCATTATTGGGCGTTTTGTTTTGGTCCTTCTGCGTTTCACTACTTGCCAGTTGGATTTTACTTCGGTATTCACCGTTGCTATTGTGTCCACTTCTGACGCCAGTTTAGTGGCTCCATTTAGTGGGGATGGCTCGATGTTTACCTCAGCCGGGTCGATCGTCGCTCGGCTACTTGCATTTGCTGTCCGGGGTCGGCTTACCTCGGGAGTTTTCGTGGTTAATGACGTTGACACAGAGGCTTGGTATTTCTTTTTTGCACTCGTTACAAATGCCTTGTGCGGTGCAGCATTCCTTTTCGCTAGCCGAATCGCTCGTTGTGTCGGCGGCTGATCGGATGCCGTCGTCGCGGTTGCCGAAAGTGATGCCTTGCAAACACTTGGTTGCGAAGCTTGAGACCTACCCTCCAGTGCAAATCTTAACAATGCAATCTCCTCGGAATTCTTCATTATTATATTGTTTTGTTCAGTAACTTTGCACTCTAGGTTCACTATGTTATCTTTTAGGCCGTTAATGACCTCAGTCAACTCGCGTATTGCAACTTCGGTGGCTTTTTGTGCCATAGTTTAATTTTAATTATAAAGTAACGCGGAAGTGCGTGTACTCACGGTGGCTATCCCCACCCAATCCCTTTAACCCGCGACTTGGTCCGGGTAGAACTCGAAAATGGTTCTAATGGGACTCTCCCTCCCCCTGTCCCTGTCCGCTGTCCGCTTTCCGCTGTCCCCTGTCCCCTGTCCGCTGTCTGCTGTCCGCTGTCCGCTGTCCGCTGTCCGCTGTCCGCTGTCCACAGTCCGCTGTCCGCTGTCCGCTGTCCGCTGTCCGCTGTCCGCTGTCCGCTGTCCGCTGTCCGCTGTCCGCTGTCCCCTGTCCCCTGTTCCCTGTTCCCTGTTCCCTGTTTCCGTTTCTGTCATTTGCTAGACCGAAAAAGAGCTACGAAACGCTTCAAAATGGTCAAACTAATATTGTTTGTCCATACAAACTTTGGACCACCGTGGGGGATGAAATTTGAAAATTTTTAAAATACGTATTCACTTATTACCGCCGGGAGTACTCTTGCGAAGTTACGAATAAAATGGTCAATTTAATCTTTTTCTCCATACAAATTTTGGGCCCCCGTTTCTCCCCCTTAGGGGATGAATTTTGAAAAATCCTAAAATATATATTACTTATTTTGAGCCGGAAATACGCGTAAAAGGGTCAAACTTATCTTATTTCTCCATAAAAACTTTGGACCCCCGTTACACCCATTAAGAAGATGAATTTTGAAAAATCCTTAAACACGTGTTTACTTATTTACCGCCAGAAGTACTCTTGCTAAGTTTCGTATCAAATGGTCAAACTAATCTTGTTTGTCCATACAAACTTTGGATCCCCTTAGGGGGTGGATTTTGAAAAATCCTTTCTTAATGCACCCCAGGACTTAATAAAAAACCTATGTGCCAAATTTGGAGCCTATAATAAATAACCTATTTTGACCCCGGGCCGTTACTTACGCCTTACCCTTCGTCTGGAATTTAGATGAACCAACCAGTTGGGGCCGGTCTGTTCCGATGTTTGGGGGATTAGCCTATTTTTCGTCCTTTTTAGGGTTCCGTAGTAAGCAAGGAACCCTTATAGTTTCGCCATGTCTGTCTGTCTGTCCGTCCGCGGTTTTACTCAGCGACTATAAGTACTAAAAGCTGTAATTTGGCATGGATAATGTATATTAATTATTCAAAAAAAAGACGTGTGGCACTCGGGGACTGCCGCGGTAAAGCTATTGCATAGCATTTTGTATCAACTTATGCAATTATAACTATTTTTTTTTTATGCAGTATTTCTTTTTCTTTGATATTAATTCAAGTTACACTTTTTGAGCGTGGTGACCGATAAGAAAACAAATTTTTCTTTTATTAAATAAATAAAAAGTTAATATTGTTTAAAATATTTTTATTATTTTACAATACATGTGGGTTTTATTATCTTACAGTAGCTGTTGGTTATTCAGGAATATTTATCCGTATTTATATTTATAGTATATAACGCCGCGTCCAAGACTGCCGAGTTGAAACGACGTTAGACGATGCACGGCCTTCAAGCCACACCTCCGTGCCCGTCGGAGTGGGGAGCATGAGGTTTTTTCGTTACGGAATTTCTGGATTCGGTCCCCGCGATCAAGGCCCGCGATAGAAGCTATGCAATAGCTTAAAAAGTGGTAAAATAAAATACAGATTTTTTTATTTTAGAGTAGCTCCCATACTTGTAAAGTAAAAAGTATTTTTTTTTTCTCGATAAACAAAACATGTGGGGTATTGTTGAATAGGTCTTTCAAAAACATTTTGCCCTCTTTAACACCGTTTTTCATTGTAGCGATCCGTTTTTGAAATATTTGGTTTTGAAGTGAACAGTTTTGATAGAGTCAAGTGTCCCCCCATCTATCTACTAAACGGTTATACGTAGGCCGCTAGGAAAGTTCTAAACACCTTAGCCTGAAGATTTCTCAAAATAATTTCCAGCATTGGCAGTACATTTCTCCATACGCCAAAACCAGTCATTAAAAATGTGCTCCCATGTTTCATTTGGCATTTCTGCACAAGCGTTATTCCAAGCTGCAATTAAGTCCGCGTCGCTGGAGAAACGTCGTCCTTTCATTGCCTCCTTCACAATGGGCAGCAAACCAAAGTCACAGGGCGCAAAATCAGGGCTGTACGGAGGATGTTCCAGCAGCGTCAGCCCCGACTTCTTTATAAATGTTCGTGTTGTCTCAGCCCGATGTGCCGGTGCGTTCTCATGGTGCAGGCGCCATGTGTCCAAGCGCGAATTCGGACGTAGTTTTCTAAGCTCTACAATAAGTTGAGGCAGACAAACTTCTGTGTACCAATTAGCCGCTTATCCATAATACTTTTAACAACACCTCTTTTACTAAAAAATACCAGCACCATTTTCTTCTTAACCGATCGTGACTGTTTTACTGCAGTTGGCATTTCTTCATTTTCAAACACCCATAGTTTGTTTTTTGATTTACTTTTTATATCGTAGTAGTATAGCCAAGATTCGTCACCTGTTACTATACTATTTATATTCTGTGACTTTCCGTGGTCAAACATTTTTTGCATATTTTGCACCATTTGATGCAACACTCTTTGAGCGTCAGTCAAATTGTGGGGTACCCAAAGCATACATAGCTTGTTTACTTTGAGATGGTCATGAAGAATACTACGAATGGCTGGTGCATTAAGATGCAAGATTTCCTCTATCTGTCTGTAGGTTATATGTCTGACTTCTATAATTAGTTTCTTTACGATGGCTATGGTGTCTGGAGTAACCACTTCGCGCGGCCGCCCTGATTGTGGATCATCATACAGGTTAAAGTCTTTGTGTTCAAATTGTTTGTACCACCGATATACACTGCTACGACTTAGTGCTGTCTCATGGAATACACACTGCATCTCACTAACAATATCATCAGCAGTTAAACCGCGCTTGAAATTATACATGATTATCACACGTAGGTCGCGACGCGTCAACTCCGACATCTTGGGGTAAACTAAGATAATATAGGAAACGTAAGGGATGTTTCTTGTTGCCAAATAACATGGTAAGACGTGCACAATAAAATGACGGAGTATGGTGCAGTTCGGCTAACGTGTATGAACAAGTCTCAAAACTTTCCTAGCGGCCTACGTATATGAACAAGTGAAAAAATTCAGAGCTATAGTATATATAACTAAATTTAAAGGAAAACTATCAGAGCTCAGCAGGGTTTACTAATTTAAAAGTTATAGGCGATCAACTTATAAAATGTACTCGGAAAAGGAAAATTTCGTACAAATTCAATAGAAAATTAGTTTCTTGGCGTTTTTAGTGGCATAAACCCAAAGGTGGCATTTTTTACTACGGAACCCTACACTGCGCGTGGCCTGACCAATTATTTTGGGTAGTATTTCTTGCACATTCGCCACAGCTTTTTTTAAAGCCCACTCTCTATCTTTGCCTTGGTTATTTGATTGTTTAGTATTTAAAATAAGTGATAGATCAGGGCAAAACTTCTTTCTTAGGCGATTATATTCAACTATAGCTATCTGTTGTGCTTTGATACTGTTAAAATCGATATTTACAAGGTGTACACCTTGTAAATTTGTGACTCTAGAGAGGGCTACATAAGCCTGCCCACATGAGAAAGTTGATGATCCTATATCAATAAGAGCACTGTTCAAGCTTAAATCTTGGCTTTTGTGTATAGTTATAGCGTATGCGACACAGATTGGAAATTGCTCGCGATGAAAGAATGCTCTGTTCATAATTTAAAATTTTGATATTATATATCTTGAGGAAATGAAAAATGTGTGGGTGGCAATCTTTGATCCAAAATCTGAATGCAGTTTCGAGTACCCCTACAAATTTTCAGACCTCTACGTAGTCACAGTGAGACGTTATGAACGAAATAAGTTAATTTTCTAAAACGCAGACACCATCTTGGATTCCAAAAAAATGTCAGAATTTTAATTTTTTTGTTGTATTTGTATTAATATTAGCTTACATCCCAAATTTCAGCGTTCTAGTACTTCAGGAAGTACCTTAATAATTTTGATGATCAGTGAGTGAGTCAGTGAGTGAATCAGTGACGAAATCGTGAGTTTTTAGACATTTATAAAATCTAAAGTATAATAGCTACGACATTCGAACTTTGTATGTTTAATGATTGTACTAGTGTCAATATATCTTGAAATTTTTAACTATTTAGCATCATCCAAACCAAAGTTATGAGAGTTCAAAAAAACGACAAAACGTTTCGGTAAAAGGTAGGTAGTGCCCTTGCGCTCCACTTGGCTCGTCTATAGAATACTCGATACTGTCTATTAGAATATTATTCTTCTAAGACAGTGAGTTACTTTAATAATTTATAGTAAAAAAATTATAGTTATTGTAACTCATTTAATAAAGTACTTTCATTAGTGTCTAAATAAAGATATGGGATAAGTAAGTGTGGGATAGCGCCACACGTTTGAAACTGTACGCCACGTAATAAAACCCCGTAGAGACCAGCGCGCAAGCGCAATATTTTTGTATTAGGGCCGTAACAGACGGGGCGCAAGTTGCGCCGCGTAACAGCTAGTGATGGGAGTTGCATAAATACTTAATCAACCCATTTGAATATTTACTCAGTAGATTGAGTAAATACCCGATAAATATCCTAATTAATCCATTTGGAGAGTAGATTAATTTAAATGAGTTGCGACTCATATTCATATTCATTATTTCATGTTTTCATGACAATTTTGAAACTTAAATCTTGCAATTCTTGTTGGAAAGTGTGTGCATACGCCATAATATGCTTAAAATGTCGGTAAACGTTAAATGCGACGTTAAAATATATGAAAATACCATACTAATCATACACTGAAAGTAGACTTCTTTGACTAATTATCATTTTTTGCTGGGAGGTGTGCAAAGACGTAATTTGATGTTAAAATAAGTAAACAGACATCAAATGCGATGTCAATATATGAGTACGCTCTATTTACTCTATTTATTAAATCTAGTGAGTAAATACTCAAATGGGTAGATTAAGTACTGTCCACTGCCCATCTCTAGCTGTTACGCGTCGCAACTTGCGTCCCGTCTGTTGCGGCACTTACAGTCAGACATGCGGTACAGATCTCCATCAAGCACAGAAGATTTTGGAAGAAAGGACCTTGTTTGAGCTACCGCAGTTTTGTATAGCGGCGTTTGTGGTCAACTCGTTCGATTATAGACGGTGGCCTAGCTCATCTCATCAATAGACCGTTGTTTCATTTTTTGACATTCTATCTCTTTTCTTCGACAATCTCGTTTTTTTTTTTAAATCTGTAACACCGTTTCTTCGATACACCGAGCTAAATGCCACACAATAAGTAGGTAGGTAGGAAAACGGACCCTCATCGTCTTAAAAGAACCAGAGGCCTGTTCGTTAAATGTGGTTGGCCCGACACAATTTGCAAAATGTAAAAAGTTGTAGGTAAGCAATTTGATGGCAAAGAATAATATTAACTTTTTAATTACATTTAAGATGGCCGCCATACAAGGGGAATTTATAACTGTCAGATAAATAAATCCTTTTAAACAATCGACAGATTTTGAGTGAGCACAATCAGGACACCAATCTGAATCTACTGATATAATAATCTGACGCGCTCAAGTATTTCAATATGTTTTTTTTTGTATTTTCATAACACTACGTCTTGCGTCACTTCCAAATCGTCAGTCTTTTGAATGGGAGCTCCTTTCAGACTTAATTAACATCCCTCTGAAAATCAGACTCGCTTGAATATTTTTTTCCTATTTTAACCCTTCCGTATGGCTTTTCTACCAATCTATTCTAGCTACCTCCACTAACCAAATCAGCTGATTAGTATGCTTTCGTTATCAGAGACAGGTATTTAAGTTATCAATATCTGACGCGCTCGAATATTTATTTATTTATTTTATCTATATTGTTCATCAAATACAAATTGTTCAGAACAATAGGCGAACTTAAAGCTAGCTTTGTTTACTAGTAAATATACCAGTAAGACTACCAGTAATTTTCACAATTTTGAAAACCTGTAGACACTCCCCCTATCAAAATCTAATAGGTCCCCACGGCGCTCGAGTAAATCCAAATTTAGCCTTCTTGACTTCTCAGTTATTATTATTAATAAAAAGTGTAAGATTTCTCCGTCACTTCTTCCACCACGTATTAACAATTTACTACGGAAGTCACTTCGTTCCAACAGAGTGTTCTATGACACTCATGTTCTTTTTTTTAACAACTCTTAACTAAGTATTACATACCGGAGCATTGTTCACCGTTGATTTTAAAAGTAATTTTATCGGCCTCCATGTCTTCACTTCCCTTCATTTTACTGAAATAATGCTCCGAACGAATGTCGAAAATTTATAAAGATCACAAATTCTAAAACTAAAGTCTTTGTTTACCAAAGGTATTAATCTATATCCCTATGCATAGTACACACTATAGGAATTTTAGAGATTAAAAATTGTACTTTTAAGTCACGGGCCATAAGCCCATAGCATATTATATCGGAGATCAGATCAGAATTCGAACGTGGCTGATCAAGCAAGCATAGAGAGCGAAGTGTTTCAGTTTCGAGATTAGTCTGAGAGCCTACAAGTCGCATTTCACAACCGATTCTCGTAAATTTTTGTAAGCAGGTTCGATAATATTCTTACCTACCAAGATTTAATTTCCGTTTAATTTTTCGAAATTTTTAAATATGATGTAAATATCTACGTCATTATTAAAAATTTCGAATTTCAAAACTAACTTCAAAAAAGCATGTATGCTGGATCTAAAATAGTGTTTTTGAGAAAAGAAAGTGTGGCACTCGGGGACTGCCGCGGTAAAGCTATTGTATAGCATTTTTTATCAACTTATGTAATTATAATTATTTATTTATGCAGTATTTGATTATTATTTTTTTGATATGAATTCAAGTTTTTTCTCTTATATTAATTCAAGTTACACTTTTAGAGCGTGGTGACCGATAAGAAAACATTTTTTTTTTCTTTTATTGAATAAATGAGAAGTTAATGTCGTTTAAAATATTTTCGTTATCTTACAATACATAGGTTATTCAGGAATTTTTATTATGAGCAGTTAGCAACTAGTCTACACGCATACGTCTAGTCGCTCGCACATAAACACCGTGCCGAAGTCTGCCGAACTGAAACGAAGTAAGACGATGCACGGGTTTCAACGCCGCGCCGCTGTGTGGGCGGAGTGGGGGGTGTTAGGTTTTATTTTCGTTTAGGATTTTCTTGATTCGGTCGCCGCGCTCAAAGCCCGCGATAAAAGCTATGTAATAGCTTAAAAACAAAAACATTTTTAAAACATATCAAGTTTGTGCTCTTACAGTTGGAAAATGTTTTTGGTCTTTTTTAGAAAACAAGTTACTGAGATGTAATAACGTATAAAAAAAGCTAGACTACGTTTATTTGGGAAAGTCTTATTCTGTTAGGGTAAGAGGACTTAAAACATATGAGAAGAATGCCTTCCGGCAGGCATCAGTAATATTCTGATAATACGGCCGGCTATCGGTGTGACTGATGCTGCTATACTTGAACTAAAGTGTACGGCGGCAATCTACGGCAACTGACGCGCGTTTGTCAGCTACTTACTTATCTATACATTTTCGTAGTGCGACAGCTGTTTCGAGTTCAATGTATAATCGACCTAAAAAGACTAAATACTTACGTTAATTTTAATTGTTTGTTCAGACTGTATTGTTTAAACAGGCAAAATTTTATGCTTTTGTTTCCTATTCAATATTCACGTGGGGCGACGTATGTATGCGTACTTCTTTAGTTTCATTATGTCTAAGTATGTATTGTAGTCGCAACTATATTGTACAAAAGTTTTCAAATTCTACTAAAACACACGTCTTTGAATTTAGGCAAAAATAAAAACAATATAAGTTAAGATAAAAAAAAATCTGTATTAACATAAAGGCTAGTTATCCAAATTAAAATAGTCTTAACAATAAACAGACATTCGTAAAATTTAGTTTGAGTTCAATTTCTTCCGATTAGATAGTTTCTTCTTCTTCTTTTTAGTTCCTTTTTCTTTGTGTTTATGATTCGCTTTCTTATGTCTACCTATGAAAGTTTTTTTTTCATCTTGTTTATGTATTTCTGTACCTAGTTTACTTAATGCTTCGGTTGTTGCAGTGCTTGTTGCTTTGCTTATACTTTTATTTTCTGCTTTTGTATCTTTTGAATCCTTTTTGTTCTTATTGTCACTCTTAAATCTGTGATAGTACTGTCGGCTATTATGTATAATGGATTTTCCCAGACCTCTTTTCTCATTCTTTGAGTTTGCCTTAGCATTTTTACATTTCGAGCAACCTTTATTTGCCCTCTTTTTGATATCTTTTGGTGACCAATTATTATTGCTTTTATAGCCGGAGTAATCATTTATGTCTAATAAGTATCGCTGTTTTCTTGTGGTATTGATATGAGTTATTTTGGACATATTATTTTTTCTACGGGAAAAAAAAGGAAACTTCATTTTGCTCAAATGCCGCATTGCACTATAACAAAAAAATAATAATGAAACATTTACAAAAATACATTTGAGAAATGTAATGCATGTCACACAATAGTGAATACGTTGCTATTAAAAACAACTTTTTAAATAATCAGATTTACTAAGTCTTTTATTGCGAAATAAAAGCACCATCAATATTTTTATCAAAGGTTGGTAAAGTCTTTATCTACGTTTGGTAAAATCATGATGGAAATAATTATTGTTTGAATTCATCTTTTGAATTAAATATCAAATGTCTAATTAGCACTAACTTTTTTTCTAGTAAGCTATGAAATTCATAATAAATACTAAGACAAACAGACATAAACCGACAAGACGAGTGAGTAGGAACATGAATGCCAGCTTTAAAAAAAATATACGAATAAGGGTCTCCTACGGTGTCCCAGGCAGCAGTTTAACATTTAGATCTTCGGTCGTAAACTTTTTTACTAAAAAGTTCTCGGGGCGAATTAAGAATATAAACGTATTTTTACCATTTCTTAAGCGGGTTGCGTACAAAATTGTCGGCACTGATCTCATTTTCGAAATCACTTTTAAAATCTTTGTACTGATATTCATGGTTCTTGCTGTTCACAGATAAATCTTCTAAATTGTGATCGTTTAAAGAAGTCATGTCTTTGAATAATGCAGAATCGTGACTTTCTCTTAATTTTTTGTTTTCATCATTGTTAAAATGATCTTCCTTTATGTTCAGACTATTGAGGTAATTAGGTATCCCGTAGTCATTATATTTTGGTATCAGCTCGCTGAAAGTATAAGCAACAAGTCAATTAAAAAAAAAAACAAACACCCGACTGCCTTTTTAAGGGTTCCATAGTAAACAAGGAACTCTTATAGTTTCGCTATGTCTGTCTGTCTGTCCGGCCGCGGTTTTACTCAGCTACTATAAGTACTAGAAAGCTGCGATTTGGCATGGATATGTAATATATATTAATTATGGGGAAAAAACGTTAAAATAAAAAACTGAAAAATTTTTTTTAGCGTAGCTCTCATACCTGTAAAGTGAAATGTATTTTTTTTTCTCTCGATTAACCAAGCATGTAAGGTATCATTGAATAGATCTTTCAAAAATATTTTGTTAACACCGTTTTTGAATTTAGCGATCCGTTTTTGAAATATTTGGTTTTGAAGTGAACATTTTTGCTAGAGTCAAGTGTCCCTCCATCTATCTGCTAAACGGTTATACAAATTCACAGCTATAGTATATATAACAAACTTTAAAGGAAAACTATCAGAGCTAATTAGGGTTCACAAATTAAAAAGTTATAGGCGATCAACTTATAAAATGTACTCTTAAAAGGAAAATTTCGTACCAATTTAATAGAAAATTAGTTTTTAGGCGATTTCAGTGGCATAAACCCAAAGTTGGCATTCGTTACTACGGAACCCTACACTGCGCGTGGCCCGACACGCATTTGTCCAATTATTATATACCTAGTGTCACTCTCAGAATTAAGACGAATGTAATGACACCTCTCAAGCTGAAATCCATCGAGCCGTTCAGGATGCAGAGCATGCCAAACATTTGAATTTGGCGCCAAAAAGGGTCCGGACCCGTGCTTCACCTAAGTTCTCCACCTGGGTGAAGCACGAGTACTTCTAAGGTCCCGTGCTCCAACGGATGACGGTATTGTACAGTGAAACAGTAAATAGTTTTCCTTTTATGATTCAAAAGGTCTAAACAATTCTTTAATAGGAGTTAATTAATATGCACAATAATACATATAATTAATTTTATTGCGTTACTGATACTGCACTCTCTGTTATTTCATCTTATCTTGATAATAGAACTCAAAGAGTTGAAATCAACAGAGTATCCTCAAATAGTGCACCTGTGAGCATGGGTGTGCCTCAGGGTTCAATAATTGGTCCATTTTTTTTTGATTTATATTAATGACCTCCCCTGTCTTGCAGAAAAGTTGTGTAAAGTAGTATTTGTTTGCTGATGATACATCTTTACTTTTTAAGGTTGACAGAAAATGCACAAACTATGACGATGTAAGCAATACTATGTCACAAGTACTTAGTTGCTTTACGACTAATAATCTGGCCTTAAACACACAAAAGACTAAGTGCGTTAATTTTTCACTATTGAATAAACCTAATACTCACATACCTTTGAGTCTTAATGGTCAAGTTCTAGAATGGGTACCCAACACCAAATTTTTAGGCATAACTGTAGACTGGAACTTAAAATGGGATAAACATATTGAGGCCACTGCCAAGAAACTTAGTTCGGCAGCATATGCTGTGAGGAGGGTCAGACGGTGTACTAACCTTGAAACTGCTAGGCTAGTATACTTTAGTTATTTTCACAGCATAATGTCATATGGCTTGCTCTTATGGGGTAAAGCGGCTAACATACATGCTATCTCTGTGCTACAAAAGAGAGCAATTCGGTCGATCTACGGACTAAAATCACGCGATTCCTTAAGAGAGTTATTTAAATCTATAAATATTCTTACTGCGACATCTCAATTTATTTACGACAATCTTCTATTTGTTAAATCTAGGTTAAATAATTTCAAGAAAAATAGTGATGTTCACAGTTATAATACTCGTAACAAAAATCAGCTTCATACGCCTAAATTTCGACTTGCTAAAACTAGAAAGTCACTCTTAGGTCTAGGTATAACATTATTTAATAAACTTCCCGAAGCGATCGTTAACCTACCAATGGCAAAATTTAAAACACATGTTAAAAAAGTTTTATTGAACAATGCGTACTATACTATCAATGATTATTTAAGAGATAAAAACGCGTGGATACTTCCTAAACATTTTCCATTACACTCCACACATGAAACATAAATAGCTGCATTTTCTGTTACCATAATAAGCCTACTGTAAAAACATGTAAATGCTCTGCGATCAATAAGTGACCAACATATAATTAATATTTTCTCTTGACAAGGTCTGCGGGTTCGGGTTTTTCATGCTCACTAAAATGTCCAATCCGGTGGTGGCGTCGCTGGTCGGGTCGTTGGATTCCCTCTAATATGGTTGAGTTTAACGATGGCTGATCCGTGCGTCAACTCGTGAACGGGTGCTGCCGGGAGGGACTGGTCAGCTCGGCTTCGCTTTTTTGACTACTTAATATTGTTTATTACGCAATTTATGTTTGTTTACTGGTTCGCAAGCATTACATGTTATAATGTGTCAACATTGTATTATATTATAAGTATTTATTAATTAAAAGACAATTATAATAATATGACAAAGCCCTTCTGGCGAGTAGGCGACCAATACTGTGAAAATGAGTTTCTTTCGGCGTTTCTTCTCAGCAGTGGTCGTTACGAAGCGCTGGTATCGGTAGCTTTTCTTTAAAAATAAATTAAACTTTAATATACTTTACACGTAACATAAATTATACTTATTGACGTGTAAAAGTGCCTGTAAAGGTCTAATTACTGAATAAACATTTGAATCTTTGAATCTTTGAATCCCAACAGCCCATTTTTATAAAAAGAAAAGGTGGAATAGTATTAATTTATGATAGTTTACAATATTATAAATACAAGACATATAAAAATGGTAACCAATTTTGGGTGTGCAGTGAGTCTAAAAAGAAGAAGACTTATTTAAAGATCTATTCATGTAGTGTTCCATGTGTTGAAACTCTATATGCAAATTAATAAATAACGGTACATATATTTTTTCCCTTCAGACTCCGTCTCCCCCTCGGGGAGGCATCAACATTTCTAATACTGGACAGTGTCCCCTAGGCTGGGGAGACATGAATTTATTTTAAAATTATATATTACTAAAAATGTTTGGACATTTTTACACAACGCCATCTAGTCCCAAAGTAAGCTAACTAAAGCATGTTACGGGGTATAAGTATTCTATAAGTTGTCTACTACAACTTATAGAATACTTATATCCTTTTTTTAAATATATATTAAACACCCAGACTCGAGACAAACACAAATGCTTATCACACATGTGTGATATGTCGTCATCAAGGGTAGCCGTCAGGGGAGATAGGAGTCCGAAGAGACTTTTTTAATCCCTCTATTGAATAGAGTCTATTCCAGTCGTGTTGTTTAATGATTGGCCAACAGTTATACATATATTATACAATGTGGAAGGGACATACCCGTAATAAATCGAACCACGGGCTATACTAGATCACAATAGTATAATGAAATAAAAATAACAGCCAAAAAAAATTTTTCAACATTTCCATACAAAAGTGCGCAGCCGCTCGGGCAATTTGTATGGGAATGTCAACAATTTTTTTGGTTATTTGGTTGTTATTTTAATTTCATTATACTATAGTGATGTAGTATAGTCCGTGGTTTGATTTATTACGGGTATGTCCCTTCCACGTTGTATATTATTTCAGGACAACAAAGTAGTTAAGAAAATGGATCACGGAACAAAAAATGGTGATAATAATTGCTGTACACCGGATCATGATAAAAAAGAAGTATTGTTAGCCATAGAAAAATCTAAAGAAGAAGCTACTACTTCCAATGAGCCTTTATCTAGAATTTAGAAAAGGGTCGTAGAACCGCTGTACCGTAAAGGTCTAAATTCAGTCACCCCCGTTCCTTCTTTTTCGAGCAAGAAACATATCATGAATACGAAACGAAAACAAGGTTTTCAGTCAAGCAAAACCTTGTTTAAAGATATTTGGGAGGTTGAGATTCCCGGCAAATTTCTACATTTGTTATTAGCTAATTATACAAATGACACCGATCAGACGAGAATAATTGTGTTTTGTTCTGAGGAAGCAAGAAAAAAGATGGAGGTCATTGAAGAATATTTCATTGATGGTACGTTTTATAGTGCTCCAAAGCCATTTTATCAATTAATTGTGTTACATGGTGATGATGGAAGAAGTAGTACTAATACAAAGACTGTGCCTTTGATTTTAGGCTTTGATGAGCAATAAAACGGAGAAATCATATTGTGCTCTATTGGATCTAATAACACATCAAATTAACAACTGGAAACCCAAAATAATACACGCAGATTTTGAACCAGGGCCAACAAATGCGTTAAAACTATTTTTCCCAGATATTATAATAAAAAGGTGTTATTTTCATTTCACACAATATATGGAAGAAATCGAAAAATCTTGACATCAAAAATAAAATTTACAAACGCATTGTAGGTCTATGTTCCAGCCTGCCTCTAGTGCCCCATGATCGTATTGCAGAAGGATGGCAATATATTTTGTCTGAAAGTGAAACTTTTAAAAATGCGAAGATCCGGGAATTTATTCAATATTTTGAGAAAAAATATATTAGGAAAAATGTAGATGAATGGTGTTATTCAACGAGAGGCACCGTACAAATAATGTAACGGAGAGTTGGAATTCTAAACACAATAAAGAGTTCAAAAAAACCATCAACCACCAACTGAATAAATTGCTAACAGTGATATCGCAAAATATCGCAAAATACATATACTGTGAGAATGACCATTTTATATTACATTCGCAAATGCAATGAATTCATAAGGAAATTTCCTTGGGCCATTTTTTGGAAAAAATGCGTTAAAATAATTTAACGCATTTTTTCTTTGGAATGGGCCCCTCCCAGTAGATATCCGCAAATCTCGCCTCGCGTTCAAAAAAGCCGTTCGTGATCATTATTTGCACAAACTGTCAGACGGATAGAATATATTTTTATGTAGATTTGTATAATTTACATATAATATATGTATTTATGTATATTTAGTATTTGTATATATGTAGAATATGTAGAATGTAGTGAATTTATATTTATATATCTATAAATCTATATTAGTATATATTTTTTATATTTAATTTTTATTTTTATTTTCAGTTAGTTTGTATTTATACGTATAATATTATTTATTATTCTGTGGTATTGTAAGTAAGTATTTTGTTAAAATATAAGTTCGCTCAGTTTAAATTTTAGAGTTTTTGCACCATATTTCCGAAATTTACGTATGTCAGCATCACCTGTAGGTTGACTGGTAGAAAAGGCCTACGGCCTTAAGTCCGCCAATTATAATTTCATGTAATAAAGTTAAATAAATAAATAAATCGTATTGATTGAATATTTGTTAAATTATGTATTTTTTTATTTACTTGACTGTACTAAGGGACAATAACGTCATCAGTTAAAACACAGGACCTTAGAAGTCCCCGTGCTTTACCCAGGTGGAGAACTTTGGTGAAGCACGGGTCCGGACTCGCCAAAAATACGCCATTTTTTTTTAATTTGATATACCCCGTGTCACTTTTACAGTAAATACAAAACTAACAACACCTCTGAAACTAAAATCTATCGAGCCGTTCAGGCTGCAGAGCGTGCCAAACAATTATACTCGTACATAATTACATACATTTACATACTCTCGAAAAACATAACCCTTCTCCTGGTGCAGTCGTGTAAAAAATTTCAACATAATATTGACTGGCTAAAAGCTTTTTTCTACTCTCTAAATAAACATGTTTTAATGTAATTTGTTGATTTACTATTAATAAAGGTATACTAAAGATACAAAGATAACTAAACAAGCAGCTTGGAAGCTTATAGAAATAGCCTGAACTGAGTATTTTTACTTTTGGACAGTTTCAGATAAAATCACACAAAGTCCTGTCGTTTAGCTAGTTTAAAGCCATATAAGTAATACATCTGCCATCTTCCCAAAAAAAAAAAAACCCAAGTATGTATAATAACACCTCTAAAAGATTTTTAAATGCCCGTTGCTGTTTGGTTATTGACCGCACAAGGGTTACAATTCAAGTTGGGGTGAAAAAACATTGTTTGTATGTATGTTTGTATCGCGATAACTCTCGTTGAACTTATTTTGATAATATCAAGAATGAGTAAAGCAACTATTCATAGAACTTTTAAGAGCAGCCTTCCCGTCTTACTTTTCATATAAACGCTCGTACGTAATTATGGCATTGCAAGTGATCTTTCTTGAAAAATTTTGGACTAACATATCTTGTGCACTATTTCTAATTTTCTATTGAAATAAAAAATTAATATTTGGAAAAACAAGTTCAGTATACGCCTCCAAAAATCTGTTTTTTTGCACAAATTTTATCGTCGAACATTCATGAAGTACTCATAAATTGTAAAAATAAAAAAAAATATTTCGATAAAAACCTCGCAAATGTAATGAAAATTTTAAATAAAAAACATTTATTTCACAAACTTGTTAGACTTACTGACAAAAACGTATATCCTGGAACAAGTTTTATGAAATTTCCGCACCCTATGAATAGTTAATATTCGTTCAATGGATTGTTAATAATAATACTAATTTCATTCAATACCGTGCAAACCGTGCCTTAAGGCTCTATCTCTCTCTTTTAGGTTTGCTTTTTTTCTAGCATTGTCCTGGATGAAAAAACAAGCTTTTCAAACTATGCTCGCGTTGACGACAGAGCCGCCGGGAAGGGCCGCCTTAAGTTCGTTGGACATCAGAATCGATTTAGTCGGTTTTGAGATTTACACATTTAGGTTCTATAACTTTCGAACCGTTGATCAGATTTAGATGAAACTTAACATTTCACGAGATAGTATTTTCATAGGTATTTCTTCGGTTGTCAAAATTGTTAAACCAGTTTGAAATAAATTAGTATACATATTTTACAAATATAAACTAGATGTTGCTGATATGAAAGTTATTTCTCTGAATTACGTTATAGTTAGGTTTCGAAAGACATTAAAATTGGTTCAATAAAGTAACGTACTCGTATTTTGGAATAGTAATAGTAAAACGAGAGCATGAATCCTATCTAACGTTTAGAAATAGGGGTCAGTGTTTGAACCTTACCTTTGAAGACCTTCTTCAGAGAGCAGTTCCTCTCCGGCATAAAAATCCGGTTTCTGAATAAAACTAGCTACATCTATTTGAGCATAATCATTTTCATTATTATTAACTCCATAATCTTGACGTCTCTTTATAATATGAGCATTTTTAACGTTACAATCTTCACTGCTTGGTACTTCTTTTTTCTTCAAACGTTTGCCTAAATGTCTTGACTTTAAACCTCGGTTAGAAATATGGTCATAACAAAAACACTCGTTTATATAAATTACTAAACAAAGTAAATAAAAATTTCGTAGCATTTTGAAACATTTTCTGTATAGTTGACGTTACGTTGCCTTTGGTGACAATTGTATTTATTTTTATTTTGTGACTTTGAAAATAGCATCAAGAAATACGTCGAAATAAATGACCTCTTTTGAATGTGCGTGGTCAGTTTTTATTGCGATGGGATATCCATTTCAGGAAGACTACCAGGCTGAGGTTCAATTCCTAAGCAGGTCAAAAGCAGCTCAACTTTAAATCCCACCATTACGTTCATAATGCTGAACGTTTTTTGAATGGTTATTCCTGAATGGTGAACTGTTTGTTGTTTCTGGCTTGTTTTGGTGATGAGACTGCGAAGACGTTCAAATCCTAGACAAAAAATTATTATTTTTACCGGTTTTTATATTTACGTTCAACAAAATTATATCTATCATTTTTAATTAAATATGTAAAAATTCGAGTTGTTTACTTTGTTTTCGTATATGTACATAAATTTAATTTGAAATTGATCATTAAAAATGGCTAAAATTTTAATGAGAGCTATAAAAATTGTGAAAGATAGTTTTGAACGGACGTTTGCGTGAAATAATTTTGATAGTACCTAGTTAGCTGGTTTTCGAAATTATAAATAAATTGTAAAATCGTGAAAATATAAATGTTTTATATTTTTAATGATGGAAGCCGAGCAACCACCTGAAAAAATATATCCACCACTTCATATTATCGTACTTTTCCGAATTGCCATGATAAACAGTTATTGTACGATGGTAACGACTAGTGTTTGGAAGTTAATTTTATTGTGGGCTTCATCGTACAAAAGCACAATGTCTCGTCATAAATATACGATTATATTTTATCTATAACCATGTCGTAAGTAACATTTTAACTACATACCTATTCAAAGTTTATATTTAGATTATTATGTGTTAAAACTTGCAGCTTCTTCACTAAGTGATATTATAAATAAGATAAATATATACAGACAAAGTAAGTTGAAGACTAACTCAACGAGATAAAGGCTAGGTTTTAGTAAGTACGCAGTGTTTGTAGTGCACAAAGGATTTTATTACAAAGTATGGGTAGGTATTTGATATTCGTAGATTGCGACATGAATCTAAACTGTTATTTTCTTTCAGGTATTCTGGTGAAAAAGCGAACCAGCCTAGCAACAGATCCAGCCTTGTAAAATGCTTGGAATTCAACATTCTGCATTTCACTGGTTCAATCACAGGTTCCAAAGGAGGCTGTTATCCTCTGGCTCTCTGTCTTTTTTGTATTTAATAATAGGCTCCAGTAAATCCTGTTTTGTATTTTTTAATTGATGTCATCATGGTACTTCTCAGAGAGTAACCAAAGAATCCTATAACACAAAATGTATAAATGTATGTAGTTATAATTTTAATAAATAACTTATACTTAAGAATGTGTTGTTATTTATATATAATAAATATTTTACAAAGATTAGCATTGCTATTACTTACAAAAAAATATGTTACGTAAGTTGGAGTACCCAACTAGTTTTGACTTATGTTGTACTAAAATAAAGAAGTAATATATCTTACTCTGTTTTTGAAATCCAAATTTCCAATAAAAGGTATTTAGTAGGATTAATTAAGGTCCCATGGTAGCGTTACTTCAATTACCTAGTAACTGTTTTGTAAAAATCAAAAGTAAAGAAAAAACATATACACAAGAAAACCAACTAAAATCCTCCATAAAAGTTACTAAAAACTAAATTTTTAAGGATTGCTTTATTTGACACTTGAGACGCGCAATAATCGTTTTCGTGCTGTTAAAATAGACGTCATGGTAGGAATAGTCCATACAAAAAAAGGTGAAAGGTGTCACGGTAGCATTAAACAATGCAGTTCAGTTTAAGTGCTGCCATAAGAGATAACGGTAGGATTCCAGGACTGAATAGATATATTTGAACACTCACAAATGACATAATTTGAGTACAATCGGTATAAGTACTTTATTTACAAATTGACATTAATTTCAAATCTGACATCATCATTAATTAATAATTATGACATAGCAATGTATTCTCAGTCCACACATCTAATTTTAATATCAGTATAGTTATAAGGTTGACGTTTTTGGAGAAAATGCTGCAGTACAGTTTGTTACCGCTTCTTCTGTACTTGCGCTTTGGAGGCGGCAATAAACTTAGTTGTAAATAAATGATCTGACGTCAACAACTAACTATTAAGAAATCGAAAGAAAAAAGAAATGACAATTATCAAGTAATATAAATATCCAAAGATAAATAAATGATTTTAGACTTTGTTGACTTTGATCTTTATCCTTAATGGGTCAGTCAAGTCAAAATCAAAATTTTTTGAGTTAGCAGTTTTGGTCTTACAGTTCTAATGAGACAAAACACAGCTAAGACACAAAGGCCATCTATACGTTTTTATTGCTAATCGATTTTAGAACAGACAGGCTGAATTAAGAAAAATTTTGATATAGGTAGCTATATTAAGCTAATAAATTGGGTATTTTCGTATTTATGATCATGCCATCTACGAGTAAGTACTGTGTTATATTGAATTGTCAAGTGCAACCGATAAAAGTATACAGTCCGATAAAATCTATCTTCTATCTAAATATATATAACTCAAAGGTGACTGACTGACTGACATAGTGAGCTATCAACGCACAGCCCAAACCACTGGACGGATCGAGCTGAAATTTGGCATGCAGGTAGATGTTATGACGTAGGCATCCGCTAAGAAAGGATTTTGATCAATTCTACCCCCAAGGGGATAACATAGGGGATGAAAGTTTGTATGAAACTTGTCAATTTTAAACCGATCGGGCTGAGACTTTGCATGCATTAAGCTACTATGACGTAGGCATCCCCTAAGAAAGGATTTTGATAAATTACACCCCTACGCGAGCGAAGCCGCGGGTAAAAGCTAGTATTATATATATTGAGACCCCACTAGATCCCATCGTTGGCAAAGGCCTCTCTCTCGGCTCTCCATTTATTCCTGTTTTTTCCTTTCGCATACTAGTTCTTCGAGTAGGCATCTAGATCGTTACGCCATCTGCGCCTAGGTTTTTCATTTTGTCCATATGTTGAGGTCCACAAAGTTTGTGTTTCGGCCCATAGTTCAATTGGCATGCGGCTGACGTGACAACTACAGTTTCATATTAATTTAGCAATAATAATATTTAAGTCTGTAATTTTTGTGACGGATCGCAGGGGTTTTCGGACTCTATGTATTCTTTTGATATTAAGCACGCTGCGCTCCATAACAAGCTGGCAAACCCCGAGTCCAGACTTCTGAGCCTTTGTCAAATGCCAAGCTAATAATATTTTTAAAGGACGAATGTAATACAAGTCTGTCAAGAAGTAATAGATAATACATATGGACAAATCTCACTGATTGGTTAGTAGCAAAGAAAGTTTAAACTTGTGTTGTGGGATACTAATTTAACGACACTTTTATTTTTGAATACGTACATAAACAAACACTCAAAACCCAGAATAATTTAAAAAAAAAAAAACAATTTTTATAATTTACGCTGGCTGGGGATTGAATCCAGAACCTGTAACGTAAGTACTCGTTACTTAAAAATTATATAAAAAATAAATAAATAATTAAACCTAAATATCAAAATAATAACTTAACTTAAACCTAAAAATAACTTAAAACTATAAATAACAATAAAATAATATACATACCTAAATCCCAAACTAAAATTAAACCTTAACTTATTATTGTACAAGTTTCATTCTGTTGACTGTACCGAGTTGGCGTTCTATTGTCCTCACAATCGGCTCCCATTGGTCCTCACCCATCGTATGATCCATTACGTCATCGATCAGGCGATCGCGCTGCGACCGGCGCCCGCGGCCCGCGCTCCCCGAGGCGGCCCGAGCCTCAGCCAGCCTGAATGTCGGCAATCATAAAAACATCTCGTAGCGAGCGGCACGTATTGCGCGCTCCGCGTCGGGTTTGGTTACTTACGTCATAAACGTCTTCAAAGTACCTATACCTAAGTCTCTCGATGAGCATTGCTTAATTTAATTAGAAGTTTCATTGAAATCATCGTACTTGTGAAATACGTGGACACCAGTGTTGGCCACTTACACACACGAAAAACAACTAAACAAACGTGGATTTAAACCCCTAATTGGGTAAGTGTTGAACAGATATCAGTCAGTAGCTTAGCTGTAGTTTGTAAGTGTAGATTAAGTGTGTATTTTGCAAGCTAATTCACCACTATGTATCACTCATCTCTTACTGGCTGTCAATGGAAAGAAAGCATCTGATCATACCTGCCAAGCTGATTTTGCATCTCACAAAAATAATAATCATATTGTGTCACTTATCACTTTCATCCTTTATGTTTGGGCTTTTCATCTCATAATCACAAATCATTGTAACTCGCTGTCTGCTAAAACAAAACCGCTCTGATTGCCACTGACACTGCACCTTCTACACATTTGGTACTTCCGATAGCTTATCGCCGCCAGCCATCAGTGTTGCCAATCAGAGTGGGATCTGGGATACATTCCTTACCCGTACTATTATTTATAGGGTTCAAGATTTGGGGCATTCTGCTCCCACGATCGACATCACGCACCGAGCTACCGCCCGTCGTAGATTCTTCGTCGCACGGGGCTACGCTGACCTACCCCCGGAATACCTACTCGCTGAGCTGCCGACCACCAGGAGCTGCTATCACCGTCCGCACCCGGGAAGTACCACCGTTAGCGAACAAAGTGAAAAAGTGCAAACAGACGGGCCTTCCGCCCACGACCTTTCTTTAAATTTTAAATAAATTTCTAGTCGAAGCCTTTCGTTTTCTTTTAAAACCCGGCTCTGCGACAGTGGCGCCAACGTGGTTATTTTAAAGGTCTGTTTTTTTTTTCACTTTGTTAGCAGTAGTTGTGTGCATGTGTTTGTTTTTATTTTCATTTTTGTGAAACGTCCTTTTTATTTTTCTTTCATTTTCATTGAAACTAACTAATTCGCACTTAATTTAACCCTGCGACCATTGCATTTGTTAAAACTAAAATTCTTCCGTACTAAAAGTACAGTCGGCAGGATATAAAATTGTACAAGTGTGAATTAATTAATTTTTAATCATTTTTCAGCTTTCATTTCTTTTCCTTCTTCATGGTGTTGATTTATATTTTTTTTTCACAATCATTTTTTTTTATTTGCAAAGACGTTGTAGTTTTTAACGCTGGTTTGTAACAGAACAGGTTATTTATCGATTAGTATTCGTAGCTTAGTCAAGATTATACCGAAATATTTTGTTCAACACTTACTCAAGGAACACACGTTACTTATATTTTTTTCTCTGACTCTTTTTCCTTTTATTAAAAAAACATGGCCTATCACATAAAACTTTTGTCACTAAACAAGGCTGAGTTGGAATACGAAGTAGGCGTCAGAGGTGAAACGCCAGCTAGTACAGTCACGGAACTGCGAAAACAAATTTCAAAATTATCAGCTTTATTCCCATCAGAGGACGTCTTGAATAGCCCATATGATATAAATAGTGATTTGTTAGGTGTAAACGCTGTTATAAGCAAAATTTCAACAGTTTTAGATTCGGACGAATTGCCAGACAAAAATACACTTTTGCGTACTCAAAATTTGTTACATCATATTTATCACCGCCTTAAAAGAATTCAGCCCACTGATACACAGTCTAAATCAATGAGAGACTCTGCAATACTTAAATTTAAGGATTACTACCGGAAATATGACGCTATCAAGGATAGTGTCGTTGATCCCCTTGATTTCCAAGCAACCGAGCAGGAAGCTACGAACCCCTTAAATATCAAGGTAACTTGTGAGCGTGGGATTTCTAGCGAAATTACTAAGATTAAATATGACGGAAAATCATGTGTGCGCACATTTATACAGCGTATTTCAGAATTTTGTGATGCAAGAAAAATTGATGACTCAAAGCTGTTGTCATATTGTACGGAAATTTTTGTAGGAGATGCACTCCATTGGTATAGAGGCATCAAAGCTAACGTTAAAAAGTGGAGTGAACTCGTTTCTATTTTGATTAAAGATTTCGGACCGGCAGATTATGACTATAGGCTAATTTCTGAAATTCGTTCACGAACTCAAGGTGAGACTGAGAACATAACAATTTATCTGTCCATCATGACAGGTATGTTCTCTCGTTTGTCAAAACCCTTAACGGAAGAGGAAAAATTAGAAATTGTCCTTCATAATATAAGACCAACTTATACGAGCACTTTAGCAGCAGTTTCAGAAATAAAAGACATTGACTCTTTAAAAACGATTTGCCGAAATTATGAAAATTTCCAGTCTCGTCTCGCTCACTTTCATGAGCCAGTTAAACCCTCAGCTGACACTTTAGCTCCGGAATTTGCCTATTCTGGTGGTACCAAACAAAACAATTACTATCAAAGGCAAACTTATAATCAAAATCTTAAATCAAATAATACATTTTACAAAAACAATTACAAAAACAGCTACGATAGTAAAAATACAAAATATGAAAACAACAACAATAAAAGCTACAATAATAAAAATACAAAATATGATAATTTAAATGCTATAGATACAAACACAGGAAATGATAAGAAACGTTTTTGTCCTCGCTGCCGCGTAGACACTCATAACTTACGTCAGTGTACGGCTAACAAAGACGAGGTATTTTGTTTTGTCTGTGGTCGAAAAGATGTTAAAACACCACAGTGCCCGACTTGTTCAAAGGCTAAGCGTACTACTACAAGTACAAAAAACTGAATAGTGAGAATTGTGCCAATCCCCAAAACAATAAATTTGATAAAGCCGATTGGAATTGTTGGCTTAAAACCGTTTCAAACTTTTTTAGGTCCTATAGGATTGACACAATTCTACATAAAAAACCACCACTCGATAATAGACCTTATGTCACTCTCGATATTAATGATATTCAAATAGCTGGTCTTTTAGATTCTGGATCTGCTATAACAATAATTGGTAACAATACACATATACATCTATTAAAACATGGATTTTTCATGCATGACGACACTAATACAACAGTACAAGCTGCGGGTGGTCAAGTGTTACGAAGTATCGGTTACTTTTCCTTACCTATTAAGTTTGATAACCAATTGCACATAATAAAAGCATTTGTTATACCATCTATCACTTCCAACCTTATATTAGGAGTAGATTTTTGGAGAGATTTTGGAATTTGTCGTAAATATTTAAGTAGTTTACAATTCACGGAAGACAAAAAGGCAACACTTGAGCTCGAAAATTCAGGCAAACATTTACACGGTTATAATAATTTAACAGAAACAGAGCGTCAGTTAGCAGACAATGTTATAGAACAGTTTAAGGATATTTCTTTTGAGCGAAAGGGATTAGGAGAGACAAGTCTTATAACGCATAGTATTGACACTGGCGACGCACAACCTGTTCGACAACGCTACTATCGCATGTCACCAGAAAAGCAGCGCATCCTGATCGAACAGGTCGATGAAATGTTGTCCTTGGACGTCGTTGAGGCTTGCGAAAGCGAATGGTCTTCTCCTGTTCTTCTTGTTACAAAGAAGAATGGCCAACCTCGCTTTTGTCTTGATAGTCGTAAACTAAACTCTGTAACTAAACGTGACGCTTACAGTTTGCCATACGTTTCTGAAATCCTTGACAATCTTAGGGATGCTCGTTATTTGTCTAGCATAGACTTAACCAAGGCATTTTGGCAAATCCCTATTGATGAAAAGGACAGGAACAAAACTGCATTTTACGTACCAGGCAGAGGAACTCTACGTTTTAAACGTACCGCCTTTGGGCTGACCAATGCGCCTGCTACGCAGCAGCGTCTCGTCGATCTTCTGTTCAGAGAATTTGATTTAAAGGTCTTCTGTTACCTTGACGATATTATCGTCGTATCTCAAGATTTTAATAGCCACGTCTCCCTATTGTTGCGAGTTCTTGAAAAATTGAAACAGGCAAACCTTACGGTCAATTTAGAAAAGTGCAATTTCTTTAGAAGCCAACTGAAATACTTGGGCTACGTTGTTGATAATGAGGGGTTACGTACCGATCCAGAAAAAGTCGAGGCAATCCTTAACTACCCGACACCTACTTGTCGTAAGGACCTTAAACGCTTTCTCGGCACTGCGACTTGGTATCGTCGTTTTGTCCCTAATTTCAGCACCGTTGCCGGTCCCCTCAATAAGTTGACATCTAGCAAGAAAGGCGCTCCACTCTTTAGGTGGACACCTGAAGCGGAGTTTGCCTTCCAAAAGCTTAAGGAGTCGTTGATTTCAGCACCTGTTCTTTCTTGCCCAGACTACACTCTGCCCTTCGAAGTACATACTGATGCTTCGAACTATGGTGTCGGTGGTATGTTGACCCAAACGGTTAATGGTAAAGAACACCCTATAGCCTATATGAGCAAGTCATTGTCTGCGGCAGAAAAGAATTACAGCATCACAGAGCGTGAAACATTGGCTGTATTGACTGCGATTGAGCACTGGAGGTGTTATTTGGAGAACGGAAAGCGCTTCACCGTTTATACAGACCATAGTGCACTAAAGTGGTTCCTTTCCCTGAATAACCCCACTGGTAGACTGGCGCGTTGGGGTGTGCGCTTGTCAGCATTCGATTTTGAGATCAAACATCGTCGTGGTGTGGACAATGTCATACCTGACGCCTTGTCAAGAGCGGTCCCTGTTGGTACCATTTCTACGTCTAATAGCTTCACGAGTACCAACGATCAATGGTATAGGGATATTTTCAATGGTGTACTCAATAGACCACAAAATTTTCCAAATTTCCACATTAAAAACAGCACATTATATAGACTGACTAAAAATAAACACGAGCTAACTTCAGAGTTCTCATGGAAAGAAGTCGTACCGAAAGAACTCCGTCATCAGGTCTTGGCTGAAAATCACAGCGAACCTATCGCAGGTCATTTAGGTATTTTTAAAACCTATCGTCGTTTGGCTTTACGCTATTTTTGGCCAGGAATGCACACTGATGTGGTGAAGTTTATAAGTTCATGCACAACTTGCTTAGAATACAAGCAGCAGAACCACAAGACGTTTGGGGAGATGGGTCGACCTAAACAATGTTCACGGCCCTTCCAGATGATTTCCATCGACCTTGTTGGTCCACTTCCAGTCAGTCGTGCTCAAAAAAATTACATATTAGTTATAACATGTTGTTTCTCGAAATATTGTATCGTATCAGCCATCAAAAGACCTACCGCGGACGTTATTATTAAAATCTTAGAAAACCAAGTTTTTTTAGTTCACGGCGTGCCACAGACTGTCCTGATGGATAACGGAAGTCAATTTATCAGTGGTGCAACGGATGCGTTCTTTAAAAAATACAATGTCCCGAATGTATTTTTCACTCCAAAATATACGCCACAAGTGAACATGGTTGAGCGATATAATAAAACTATCATCACTTGTATTTCCACATTTGTAGAAAATGATCATAGAACTTGGGACATTTTCATTCCCAAAGTCCAGTTTGCCATAAACAATTCCGTTAATGAGGCCACGGGTTATACTCCCTCCTTTTTAGTCTATGGACGTGAGCTTGTTTCGTGTGGTACTCATTATGTCGATAATGATTTGGGTAAAGAAATTTTATTTTTACCTCGTGATATCTACGCCGAAAATATAGGTTGCCTTTCAGCCATTTTCGATGAAGTTCAAAAGCAGTTGTGGCATGCTCACGTTAAAAATACCGCACATTATAATTTGCGCCGTAAACCGGCGGAATTTGAAGTGGGTAATTTTGTCATGAAGCGTACCTATGTTATAAGTGACAAGGATAAATATTTTAGTAAGAAACTGGCCCCAAAATATATGAAATGTAAAATAATAGAAAAAAAATCACCACTTGTCTATGTTTTGGAAAATATGCAAGGAAAAAACATAGGTTCTTGGCATATTAAAGATTTAAAATCGATAGGAAATATTAATTAAATAAATAAACAATACACACTTAAGCATAAATTGTCCCAATTACCGTTAAAACCAAAAAATAAATAAAACAAGGAGTATTTGTATAGGTTATTCGTGTTTTAATCATAAACCGATACCCTTCCTATAGTAAGGATGCGACGTTATTATTACAAACGAATATCGTTGTTGTTTATTTGCGTGATGTATGAAAATAAAGAATAAAAGATGAAGAGTGTATGAGAAAACAAATACGTAAGCGTGATTTGTTGCGGATTTTATCTGAGGGATAAAATCCTTTCGGTACCGGAGGGGGTAATGTAACGTAAGTACTCGTTACTTAAAAATTATATAAAAAATAAATAAATAATTAAACCTAAATATCAAAATAATAACTTAACTTAAACCTAAAAATAACTTAAAACTATAAATAACAATAAAATAATATACATACCTAAATCCCAAACTAAAATTAAACCTTAACTTATTATTGTACAAGTTTCATTCTGTTGACTGTACCGAGTTGGCGTTCTATTGTCCTCACAATCGGCTCCCATTGGTCCTCACCCATCGTATGATCCATTACGTCATCGATCAGGCGATCGCGCTGCGACCGGCGCCCGCGGCCCGCGCTCCCCGAGGCGGCCCGAGCCTCAGCCAGCCTGAATGTCGGCAATCATAAAAACATCTCGTAGCGAGCGGCACGTATTGCGCGCTCCGCGTCGGGTTTGGTTACTTACGTCATAAACGTCTTCAAAGTACCTATACCTAAGTCTCTCGATGAGCATTGCTTAATTTAATTAGAAGTTTCATTGAAATCATCGTACTTGTGAAATACGTGGACACCAGTGTTGGCCACTTACACACACGAAAAACAACTAAACAAACGTGGATTTAAACCCCTAATTGGGTAAGTGTTGAACAGATATCAGTCAGTAGCTTAGCTGTAGTTTGTAAGTGTAGATTAAGTGTGTATTTTGCAAGCTAATTCACCACTATGTATCACTCATCTCTTACTGGCTGTCAATGGAAAGAAAGCATCTGATCATACCTGCCAAGCTGATTTTGCATCTCACAAAAATAATAATCATATTGTGTCACTTATCACTTTCATCCTTTATGTTTGGGCTTTTCATCTCATAATCACAAATCATTGTAACTCGCTGTCTGCTAAAACAAAACCGCTCTGATTGCCACTGACACTGCACCTTCTACACATTTGGTACTTCCGATAGCTTATCGCCGCCAGCCATCAGTGTTGCCAATCAGAGTGGGATCTGGGATACATTCCTTACCCGTACTATTATTTATAGGGTTCAAGATTTGGGGCATTCTGCTCCCACGATCGACATCACGCACCGAGCTACCGCCCGTCGTAGATTCTTCGTCGCACGGGGCTACGCTGACCTACCCCCGGAATACCTACTCGCTGAGCTGCCGACCACCAGGAGCTGCTATCACCGTCCGCACCCGGGAAGTACCACCGTTAGCGAACAAAGTGAAAAAGTGCAAACAGACGGGCCTTCCGCCCACGACCTTTCTTTAAATTTTAAATAAATTTCTAGTCGAAGCCTTTCGTTTTCTTTTAAAACCCGGCTCTCCGAGTGACGGACTACCGTGTTAACCAATACGCCGAGAAAATCGTCAACAACGAGCTTAATATACACTTATGGAATTTCAATGTCACAAGGGGTCACAAACTAGGTAATCATCATTTGCAGATTTTATCTTTATCACCCGACTACGGCGAGGCCTAAAGGAGGGTCATGTATTTTCATCTTTTTCTTCGTATCTCCTATCCCATTAGTATATCCATGCTACCTTAAAAATGGAGTTATAGTGAAAGCGTCTCAACTGTATGCTTGTTATAGGGTACATACGTGACGTCACAATAAATTTAATATGGCGCCCTCGATATCTTAAAAAGTAAGTAACTAAAAAATAAAATAAGACATACCGTGTTTGGTATCATATGAAAGGGCTCAATTAGCACATTTCAAAAATGTAACCTTACAGCTGCTTCTCCATGCTTTCCTTGCAGTTACTGGATATACGTTATTTTTCAGCATTAAATTTCCCGTAGTCGCGTTTTAATTTTTAAAATCAGTTATGTTTTTCTGAAATCAAAGGTTACACCTCTATTTGCCATTCTATCACAATCTACATCTCGAGAAACCCTACCCACACCCGGCCATCTGGTAAGCTTGCGACAAACGGCTGACATAAATTAGAGCGCATTAGGGGCACCCAGCAAAGCCTTCCATACGCAGAAATGACAGCCGGGTTCAGCACTATGCTTAACTAAATTGATATATTTTTACCGGCTTTGGAAAGGTGGTTATTTATGGCTGGTCGTACATTCGGGTATCTGCACTCTGCTTTATATGTTACTAACGGTCCGCTCTGGATACGGACGGGCCCGTTTCATATATGAAATCCTTTCGGAAAATAAATTGAAATTTTATACGTGGTTACAAGGAAATCATCGATCAAACAGATAAATAGGCAAACAAAAAGAAATATTATTTTATATAGGAAGATTTTTCTTTTAGCGCTTAAATTATATTATTAACATAAACAAATTAAACGTGTCGATTGTTGTGAAATGCATTTTTAAAGGATGTTATGTAAGTAGTTGATCATCATCATAATTTAAGAGCGGTGCTTTTGTCAGTGAAGTTTCTTCCATTCTATTTAGGTTTCTGTTTTTTTCTTCTTCTAGATAGTTGATAAACACTGCTTTAATAAAGTAAATCATTTTTAGATCTTTGAATATTCCATGCAAGGCCTTTTGATCCCCAACCAAGTAGTAACTACTCGGACATATTCTAAATCTTTGACTCTGACACTCGTTCGCTCATCGTAAGTGTCACTCAAAGTGACGTTTACGTACTTATCAACGGCGGCGAAACGGTTTGACTGTCATCGAAGCTCAGGCTCAGTTTTTTTTTTAGTTTATTGTGAGGCTAAGGTATTAATAATGACAAATGGAATTAACCCAAACTCGATGAAGTTCCGTTGTTTTTTCACTGAGTTCCATCGACCACCTTCCGTCCCTGAGATCAGACTCTAGACATCGTCTACCATAAAGTGCTCGTCAAGACAAATCAAACGAGTCTTATTCAATGAGGTTATGTTGTTTTATTACTGATTGTTATCAAATATCTCTCTACTCCATTATCAGAACAGCTCATTGACTCCATAATATTGTATTGTCACCTGACTTAAACAAATATACAAAATCTCAGCTCAATCGGCTAGGGATAGTTGGTTGAAAATAAAGTTGAAAGATTTGTCCTAAACATTAACCTAACAATACCATACATACATACAAGATACATTGCAAGTTAAATAAAAGCATGTAAAAAGAGCACACACTAATTTCTGACGTATCACTGAACAAGGTTTCTTTGTATTAAAAAACAACACTTTTGCTTGCAAACAATATTTTACCGCGACTTGCAAACAATATTTTAAAGATTTAAAAATATTAACATTACCATCGATCTACATATTAGAAGCCTGCAAATTTGTTCGGAAACATCCTCAGTTCTACACTAAAAAAGAAGACTTACCACGAAGATATCCCACACGAAAGAAAAATGTGCTCGTGACACCCGCCTCCAAGCTAGAACTCTTCAAGTCTGGCCCGCTAGCAATGACAATAAAAATTTATAATTCCCTACCTGACAGCCTACGAAACGAAGAAAAAAATTCCGACTTCATAAATAAATTGAAACAAATTTTAATTAATAAAACATACTACACAATAGACGAGTTTTTTAATGATAAAAAATAAATAAATAAATAAATTGAAATTGATGTTCCGAATAAAAAACTGACATTGACTACGTCTATGACTGACATTGAACACAAATGATAAACATTCGCAAAAAAATAATAATACTTACCATGATATTTCAAATATGTACCAGTTATATTTAAATACACATATACTAGGTAAAATACTAGGTTTATATTTATGAATTAACCTCTGCATAACATAAAATCCGCTTGCCGTTCCATTTTTCTCTTGCGATACCCGATTGGGTTCATAGTGTACCTTATAATATGACAGTGACTTTAAGTAGTTAGAACTGATGTACATTATGAAATGCAATAAATAAATTGAAAAAAAAAAAATTGAAATTGCTTAACCCATAATACCTAACTTTTGTTAATTTGTAATACACGTTTTAAATTAATAGCGGAAAATTAATCAGAATAATGAACCGAAGTGCTCCTTTAAACAGTAATATAAACTTGAAATGATCTTCCATTTACACTGAACAACGCGAACACGAACAGTCGAACACATTGATTCTGTAATTTAATTAGTAAAAACATAATCTATTCAAATTAAGAGAAGGCTGTTAAGCTAACGGCTTGAATGAATTAGTGCCTCTCGATGGTTGGGTTCGACTTTAGTGTTCTGTTTTAGCGCAGAACCAGAGGAAACGAGTTTTAAGGTGAACCCACCCTTTTTAGATGGAGCTTCATTTCTTAAACTCCGTAAATTTTGTACATATATAGTGTTGAAAAAAAATTTAGTCATACTACCTAATCAATAACTCTGACCGATGTAGTAAAGTAAAAAGTGCTCTAGCCTAACAAACTCTAACGTAAGATAGGCAAGATTTAGTTCAAGGGCCTACCTGAATTTTCCAAGGTCCAGTGCTGCCCCCATTTGTAATTAATCATTTGAAAGAAAACGGAGATATGATTTAAAATTTTGTCTTGATCAGACCCTAGATAACCCTCCAAACTATTTTATGAACTGTTGTTTGCAGTTCAAAGTGAGAACGTGAAGCTTTGCTACGCACAATTGCGAAAAACGGCCACTTTTGGCGTATGTGCGTAGAAAAACTTCACGTTCTGACTTTAAACTGTAAACAGTACCTAGTTCACAAAACAGTTTGAAGTATTATTAAATGATGTCTGTGTTTCCTATTAAATGATTTATTTCAAATGGGGGCAGCACTGGACCCCGGAAAATTCAGGTATCCCCTTAATGGGGCCGCTCTGCCTTCTTAGCTTGGAAGAAATAATAAATTAATATATAGGGACAAATAACACTTATTGAGCAAGTTCCAATATAAGTTGGAGACTTGCGTTATGGAATACTAACCAAGTCCAAAACCCAGGGCAATTTGAAAAAGGCCATTTTCCAACTTGCACTGATCGAGGATCGAATCCGGGACCTCTGGGTGGTGGACTAGCATGGTGACCACTACGCCACGGAGGTCGTCAATATTATTTCATACCATCAATTATATAATATATCAAAAATTACAACGCAGTTTAATAAAATTAAATACGTTAGTAAATGAAAATAAATAATCTTTATTTTCAGATATGAACTGCACACGTACAGTATTAAACTACACATAGATAAACTATAATTTTCAATCTTCTTCTTTGGTCTTTAATTAAACATTATTAGGTATAGGCCTCTTAATGGTAGGTACTTACATTTGAACTGGACTTCTGCAGTTCGCATCCAAATCTTGCATTATTTTATAGATGTGATCAGCCCATAGGTTTCATACATTTCCTTCAGTTAGGCCGAGTTATGCAATAATAAGTTATAAGATATCTTCTTCAAATACAGCCATATTGCGATACATGCTCAGGAATCCCTATATATGAAGACATGGTAATTTTACATCTAACGCTTAGAACAGTACCGTGCTAACCATCACTTCAAAGCCGGCTTTTAGGTCTTAATAGTATGTAGGCTCTGTGGCGGACAGAGCCTACATACTATTAAGACCTAAAAGATCTTTAAAGATAAAAAGAGACTTGATAGTGTATTTTTTAATGAACTTCACTGCCTCCGTGGTCCAGTGGTCAAGGCGTTTGCCTTGTGACCCGGAGGTCATGGCTTCGAATCCCACTGGGAAGCATACTTTGTGAAAAAGTTGTTTCAGTCTGGTTAGGATATTGCAGGCTTGAATCATCATCATCCGTAAAGAAAGATGATTCCGTGTTTCAGAAGACACGTATAAACTGTGGGTACCGAACGCCATCTAGCGTTTGATCATCAAACTATCCCAGGATTGGTTTTGGTTTACCCTTTGTGTTGCGGAGGTCAGACGGTAGTCACTCTGTGTAAAAACCAGTAACCACGTCAAATCTCCTTGGTTAGTTAGCGGACCCCGGGCTCTGAAGCGTTACTGCTGAGGATGCAACCAGGAAAATACGCTTGGAGGATAATGATCTACAGAACTTACGCTTGTACTTGCGCTTAGAACAGGCTTCTAGTAGATAATCCCTCCTTGACGCAAAAGCTTGATACGCCCCTGCTAGAACTATTGTAATGTACCCGGCTAACATCATTTATTCATATTAAGTCGATGTTAGTAAAGATGGGTTTTAAACTGTATAAGGTAAAGTATACTATTCACTTTTGTTTACTCTTTACTAGCTTTTATTTACCTAGTTTCACCGTTGTCTGTCTGTCTGTAATCAAATCTTGCAAGTTAAATCAGACCCATTTTCCGGTTTCTGATTGAGCAGAAATGTTTCACGCATACGTATATCGCGTGACAATGCAATAATATTATAATGACATAGAGCTAATCTAATTATGGAGCCGAGAGGTGGGTAAAGGAACTCAGTAATAAAACGCTGCAACTTTATCGAATTTAGGCTCGTTTGATTCGTCTTTAGAAGCGCTTTAAACTTTTACTTAATGTAATAACTTGTTATGTCTATGGTTTATGACTGCCAAGTTTTATTTTCTGACAAATTTAATAGAGCAAAGAAGAAAGGGTAGGAAATTCATATACCGGCCAATATTTTAACATTTTTAATTACAGACAGACTAAACACTAATAAAATCAAACCTCATCCATCCGTAAACATATTGTTTTGTTAAATCAAAAATTTATCCTTTCCACGCTGGTTCGAGAGAGAAAAATGAGAAAGTATCAACTGAGTCACTTCTCCCGCAGATCGTAGAAGTCGATAAAGGGAATGGGGAAAATGTGAAACGTGCAACCAGGCAATGATGGCTAGCAACCCATCACTATTTTGATTTCTTTTCCCACTTTCTCACTCTCGCACATCATCACGCCAAAATGGCCTTTAAGTATTGCAGCCTAGTCTTCATCTGCTTAGGGCCGCCAGACCCAAAATAAGCATGTGCAACTATAATATACAAAAATATCGCTGTAGAGTAATTTTTTTGCAAAAGACCCCATTAACAAGGGTTTGGTCGAATCCCGGATGGTAATCCAGGACTTGGCAATGGTTGAGATAATGACTATTGAATTTTTCTAAGCGAGTTTTCCGCTATCGGTAATCCTTGACTTAGAGCGGTCTTTGTAGCTATTTACGCAAAGTTTTGTTTTTCTTTTGTGATTGTACGTAGCAGTGACGTGCACAAATATTTTTACAGGGTAGGCACTAATCTTAAGAGCAGCCTTCCCGTCTTTCATTTCTAACAAACGCTCGTACGTGATTGTGGCGTTAAATCTGATCTTTCTTGAAAACTTTTGAACTCACAGGTATTTTGTGCGCTATTTCTAGGTTTTTATAGAAATAAAAAATTATAATTTTGAAAAACAAAGTCAGTATAAGCCTCCAAAATCAAAATCTGCTATTTTGCACAAATTTTCATAGGTATTTCTTCGGTTGTCAAAATTGTTAAACCAGTTTGAAATAAATTAGTATACATATTTTACAAATATAAACTAGATGTTGCTGATATGAAAGTTATTTCTCTGAATTACGTTATAGTTAGGTTTCGAAAGACATTAAAATTGGTTCAATAAAGTAACGTACTCGTATTTTGGAATAGTAATAGTAAAACGAGAGCATGAATCCTATCTAACGTTTAGAAATAGGGGTCAGTGTTTGAACCTTACCTTTGAAGACCTTCTTCAGAGAGCAGTTCCTCTCCGGCATAAAAATCCGGTTTCTGAATAAAACTAGCTACATCTATTTGAGCATAATCATTTTCATTATTATTAACTCCATAATCTTGACGTCTCTTTATAATATGAGCATTTTTAACGTTACAATCTTCACTGCTTGGTACTTCTTTTTTCTTCAAACGTTTGCCTAAATGTCTTGACTTTAAACCTCGGTTAGAAATATGGTCATAACAAAAACACTCGTTTATATAAATTACTAAACAAAGTAAATAAAAATTTCGTAGCATTTTGAAACATTTTCTGTATAGTTGACGTTACGTTGCCTTTGGTGACAATTGTATTTATTTTTATTTTGTGACTTTGAAAATAGCATCAAGAAATACGTCGAAATAAATGACCTCTTTTGAATGTGCGTGGTCAGTTTTTATTGCGATGGGATATCCATTTCAGGAAGACTACCAGGCTGAGGTTCAATTCCTAAGCAGGTCAAAAGCAGCTCAACTTTAAATCCCACCATTACGTTCATAATGCTGAACGTTTTTTGAATGGTTATTCCTGAATGGTGAACTGTTTGTTGTTTCTGGCTTGTTTTGGTGATGAGACTGCGAAGACGTTCAAATCCTAGACAAAAAATTATTATTTTTACCGGTTTTTATATTTACGTTCAACAAAATTATATCTATCATTTTTAATTAAATATGTAAAAATTCGAGTTGTTTACTTTGTTTTCGTATATGTACATAAATTTAATTTGAAATTGATCATTAAAAATGGCTAAAATTTTAATGAGAGCTATAAAAATTGTGAAAGATAGTTTTGAACGGACGTTTGCGTGAAATAATTTTGATAGTACCTAGTTAGCTGGTTTTCGAAATTATAAATAAATTGTAAAATCGTGAAAATATAAATGTTTTATATTTTTAATGATGGAAGCCGAGCAACCACCTGAAAAAATATATCCACCACTTCATATTATCGTACTTTTCCGAATTGCCATGATAAACAGTTATTGTACGATGGTAACGACTAGTGTTTGGAAGTTAATTTTATTGTGGGCTTCATCGTACAAAAGCACAATGTCTCGTCATAAATATACGATTATATTTTATCTATAACCATGTCGTAAGTAACATTTTAACTACATACCTATTCAAAGTTTATATTTAGATTATTATGTGTTAAAACTTGCAGCTTCTTCACTAAGTGATATTATAAATAAGATAAATATATACAGACAAAGTAAGTTGAAGACTAACTCAACGAGATAAAGGCTAGGTTTTAGTAAGTACGCAGTGTTTGTAGTGCACAAAGGATTTTATTACAAAGTATGGGTAGGTATTTGATATTCGTAGATTGCGACATGAATCTAAACTGTTATTTTCTTTCAGGTATTCTGGTGAAAAAGCGAACCAGCCTAGCAACAGATCCAGCCTTGTAAAATGCTTGGAATTCAACATTCTGCATTTCACTGGTTCAATCACAGGTTCCAAAGGAGGCTGTTATCCTCTGGCTCTCTGTCTTTTTTGTATTTAATAATAGGCTCCAGTAAATCCTGTTTTGTATTTTTTAATTGATGTCATCATGGTACTTCTCAGAGAGTAACCAAAGAATCCTATAACACAAAATGTATAAATGTATGTAGTTATAATTTTAATAAATAACTTATACTTAAGAATGTGTTGTTATTTATATATAATAAATATTTTACAAAGATTAGCATTGCTATTACTTACAAAAAAATATGTTACGTAAGTTGGAGTACCCAACTAGTTTTGACTTATGTTGTACTAAAATAAAGAAGTAATATATCTTACTCTGTTTTTGAAATCCAAATTTCCAATAAAAGGTATTTAGTAGGATTAATTAAGGTCCCATGGTAGCGTTACTTCAATTACCTAGTAACTGTTTTGTAAAAATCAAAAGTAAAGAAAAAACATATACACAAGAAAACCAACTAAAATCCTCCATAAAAGTTACTAAAAACTAAATTTTTAAGGATTGCTTTATTTGACACTTGAGACGCGCAATAATCGTTTTCGTGCTGTTAAAATAGACGTCATGGTAGGAATAGTCCATACAAAAAAAGGTGAAAGGTGTCACGGTAGCATTAAACAATGCAGTTCAGTTTAAGTGCTGCCATAAGAGATAACGGTAGGATTCCAGGACTGAATAGATATATTTGAACACTCACAAATGACATAATTTGAGTACAATCGGTATAAGTACTTTATTTACAAATTGACATTAATTTCAAATCTGACATCATCATTAATTAATAATTATGACATAGCAATGTATTCTCAGTCCACACATCTAATTTTAATATCAGTATAGTTATAAGGTTGACGTTTTTGGAGAAAATGCTGCAGTACAGTTTGTTACCGCTTCTTCTGTACTTGCGCTTTGGAGGCGGCAATAAACTTAGTTGTAAATAAATGATCTGACGTCAACAACTAACTATTAAGAAATCGAAAGAAAAAAGAAATGACAATTATCAAGTAATATAAATATCCAAAGATAAATAAATGATTTTAGACTTTGTTGACTTTGATCTTTATCCTTAATGGGTCAGTCAAGTCAAAATCAAAATTTTTTGAGTTAGCAGTTTTGGTCTTACAGTTCTAATGAGACAAAACACAGCTAAGACACAAAGGCCATCTATACGTTTTTATTGCTAATCGATTTTAGAACAGACAGGCTGAATTAAGAAAAATTTTGATATAGGTAGCTATATTAAGCTAATAAATTGGGTATTTTCGTATTTATGATCATGCCATCTACGAGTAAGTACTGTGTTATATTGAATTGTCAAGTGCAACCGATAAAAGTATACAGTCCGATAAAATCTATCTTCTATCTAAATATATATAACTCAAAGGTGACTGACTGACTGACATAGTGAGCTATCAACGCACAGCCCAAACCACTGGACGGATCGAGCTGAAATTTGGCATGCAGGTAGATGTTATGACGTAGGCATCCGCTAAGAAAGGATTTTGATCAATTCTACCCCCAAGGGGATAACATAGGGGATGAAAGTTTGTATGAAACTTGTCAATTTTAAACCGATCGGGCTGAGACTTTGCATGCATTAAGCTACTATGACGTAGGCATCCCCTAAGAAAGGATTTTGATAAATTACACCCCTACGCGAGCGAAGCCGCGGGTAAAAGCTAGTATTATATATATTGAGACCCCACTAGATCCCATCGTTGGCAAAGGCCTCTCTCTCGGCTCTCCATTTATTCCTGTTTTTTCCTTTCGCATACTAGTTCTTCGAGTAGGCATCTAGATCGTTACGCCATCTGCGCCTAGGTTTTTCATTTTGTCCATATGTTGAGGTCCACAAAGTTTGTGTTTCGGCCCATAGTTCAATTGGCATGCGGCTGACGTGACAACTACAGTTTCATATTAATTTAGCAATAATAATATTTAAGTCTGTAATTTTTGTGACGGATCGCAGGGGTTTTCGGACTCTATGTATTCTTTTGATATTAAGCACGCTGCGCTCCATAACAAGCTGGCAAACCCCGAGTCCAGACTTCTGAGCCTTTGTCAAATGCCAAGCTAATAATATTTTTAAAGGACGAATGTAATACAAGTCTGTCAAGAAGTAATAGATAATACATATGGACAAATCTCACTGATTGGTTAGTAGCAAAGAAAGTTTAAACTTGTGTTGTGGGATACTAATTTAACGACACTTTTATTTTTGAATACGTACATAAACAAACACTCAAAACCCAGAATAATTTAAAAAAAAAAAAACAATTTTTATAATTTACGCTGGCTGGGGATTGAATCCAGAACCTCCGAGTGACGGACTACCGTGTTAACCAATACGCCGAGAAAATCGTCAACAACGAGCTTAATATACACTTATGGAATTTCAATGTCACAAGGGGTCACAAACTAGGTAATCATCATTTGCAGATTTTATCTTTATCACCCGACTACGGCGAGGCCTAAAGGAGGGTCATGTATTTTCATCTTTTTCTTCGTATCTCCTATCCCATTAGTATATCCATGCTACCTTAAAAATGGAGTTATAGTGAAAGCGTCTCAACTGTATGCTTGTTATAGGGTACATACGTGACGTCACAATAAATTTAATATGGCGCCCTCGATATCTTAAAAAGTAAGTAACTAAAAAATAAAATAAGACATACCGTGTTTGGTATCATATGAAAGGGCTCAATTAGCACATTTCAAAAATGTAACCTTACAGCTGCTTCTCCATGCTTTCCTTGCAGTTACTGGATATACGTTATTTTTCAGCATTAAATTTCCCGTAGTCGCGTTTTAATTTTTAAAATCAGTTATGTTTTTCTGAAATCAAAGGTTACACCTCTATTTGCCATTCTATCACAATCTACATCTCGAGAAACCCTACCCACACCCGGCCATCTGGTAAGCTTGCGACAAACGGCTGACATAAATTAGAGCGCATTAGGGGCACCCAGCAAAGCCTTCCATACGCAGAAATGACAGCCGGGTTCAGCACTATGCTTAACTAAATTGATATATTTTTACCGGCTTTGGAAAGGTGGTTATTTATGGCTGGTCGTACATTCGGGTATCTGCACTCTGCTTTATATGTTACTAACGGTCCGCTCTGGATACGGACGGGCCCGTTTCATATATGAAATCCTTTCGGAAAATAAATTGAAATTTTATACGTGGTTACAAGGAAATCATCGATCAAACAGATAAATAGGCAAACAAAAAGAAATATTATTTTATATAGGAAGATTTTTCTTTTAGCGCTTAAATTATATTATTAACATAAACAAATTAAACGTGTCGATTGTTGTGAAATGCATTTTTAAAGGATGTTATGTAAGTAGTTGATCATCATCATAATTTAAGAGCGGTGCTTTTGTCAGTGAAGTTTCTTCCATTCTATTTAGGTTTCTGTTTTTTTCTTCTTCTAGATAGTTGATAAACACTGCTTTAATAAAGTAAATCATTTTTAGATCTTTGAATATTCCATGCAAGGCCTTTTGATCCCCAACCAAGTAGTAACTACTCGGACATATTCTAAATCTTTGACTCTGACACTCGTTCGCTCATCGTAAGTGTCACTCAAAGTGACGTTTACGTACTTATCAACGGCGGCGAAACGGTTTGACTGTCATCGAAGCTCAGGCTCAGTTTTTTTTTTAGTTTATTGTGAGGCTAAGGTATTAATAATGACAAATGGAATTAACCCAAACTCGATGAAGTTCCGTTGTTTTTTCACTGAGTTCCATCGACCACCTTCCGTCCCTGAGATCAGACTCTAGACATCGTCTACCATAAAGTGCTCGTCAAGACAAATCAAACGAGTCTTATTCAATGAGGTTATGTTGTTTTATTACTGATTGTTATCAAATATCTCTCTACTCCATTATCAGAACAGCTCATTGACTCCATAATATTGTATTGTCACCTGACTTAAACAAATATACAAAATCTCAGCTCAATCGGCTAGGGATAGTTGGTTGAAAATAAAGTTGAAAGATTTGTCCTAAACATTAACCTAACAATACCATACATACATACAAGATACATTGCAAGTTAAATAAAAGCATGTAAAAAGAGCACACACTAATTTCTGACGTATCACTGAACAAGGTTTCTTTGTATTAAAAAACAACACTTTTGCTTGCAAACAATATTTTACCGCGACTTGCAAACAATATTTTAAAGATTTAAAAATATTAACATTACCATCGATCTACATATTAGAAGCCTGCAAATTTGTTCGGAAACATCCTCAGTTCTACACTAAAAAAGAAGACTTACCACGAAGATATCCCACACGAAAGAAAAATGTGCTCGTGACACCCGCCTCCAAGCTAGAACTCTTCAAGTCTGGCCCGCTAGCAATGACAATAAAAATTTATAATTCCCTACCTGACAGCCTACGAAACGAAGAAAAAAATTCCGACTTCATAAATAAATTGAAACAAATTTTAATTAATAAAACATACTACACAATAGACGAGTTTTTTAATGATAAAAAATAAATAAATAAATAAATTGAAATTGATGTTCCGAATAAAAAACTGACATTGACTACGTCTATGACTGACATTGAACACAAATGATAAACATTCGCAAAAAAATAATAATACTTACCATGATATTTCAAATATGTACCAGTTATATTTAAATACACATATACTAGGTAAAATACTAGGTTTATATTTATGAATTAACCTCTGCATAACATAAAATCCGCTTGCCGTTCCATTTTTCTCTTGCGATACCCGATTGGGTTCATAGTGTACCTTATAATATGACAGTGACTTTAAGTAGTTAGAACTGATGTACATTATGAAATGCAATAAATAAATTGAAAAAAAAAAAATTGAAATTGCTTAACCCATAATACCTAACTTTTGTTAATTTGTAATACACGTTTTAAATTAATAGCGGAAAATTAATCAGAATAATGAACCGAAGTGCTCCTTTAAACAGTAATATAAACTTGAAATGATCTTCCATTTACACTGAACAACGCGAACACGAACAGTCGAACACATTGATTCTGTAATTTAATTAGTAAAAACATAATCTATTCAAATTAAGAGAAGGCTGTTAAGCTAACGGCTTGAATGAATTAGTGCCTCTCGATGGTTGGGTTCGACTTTAGTGTTCTGTTTTAGCGCAGAACCAGAGGAAACGAGTTTTAAGGTGAACCCACCCTTTTTAGATGGAGCTTCATTTCTTAAACTCCGTAAATTTTGTACATATATAGTGTTGAAAAAAAATTTAGTCATACTACCTAATCAATAACTCTGACCGATGTAGTAAAGTAAAAAGTGCTCTAGCCTAACAAACTCTAACGTAAGATAGGCAAGATTTAGTTCAAGGGCCTACCTGAATTTTCCAAGGTCCAGTGCTGCCCCCATTTGTAATTAATCATTTGAAAGAAAACGGAGATATGATTTAAAATTTTGTCTTGATCAGACCCTAGATAACCCTCCAAACTATTTTATGAACTGTTGTTTGCAGTTCAAAGTGAGAACGTGAAGCTTTGCTACGCACAATTGCGAAAAACGGCCACTTTTGGCGTATGTGCGTAGAAAAACTTCACGTTCTGACTTTAAACTGTAAACAGTACCTAGTTCACAAAACAGTTTGAAGTATTATTAAATGATGTCTGTGTTTCCTATTAAATGATTTATTTCAAATGGGGGCAGCACTGGACCCCGGAAAATTCAGGTATCCCCTTAATGGGGCCGCTCTGCCTTCTTAGCTTGGAAGAAATAATAAATTAATATATAGGGACAAATAACACTTATTGAGCAAGTTCCAATATAAGTTGGAGACTTGCGTTATGGAATACTAACCAAGTCCAAAACCCAGGGCAATTTGAAAAAGGCCATTTTCCAACTTGCACTGATCGAGGATCGAATCCGGGACCTCTGGGTGGTGGACTAGCATGGTGACCACTACGCCACGGAGGTCGTCAATATTATTTCATACCATCAATTATATAATATATCAAAAATTACAACGCAGTTTAATAAAATTAAATACGTTAGTAAATGAAAATAAATAATCTTTATTTTCAGATATGAACTGCACACGTACAGTATTAAACTACACATAGATAAACTATAATTTTCAATCTTCTTCTTTGGTCTTTAATTAAACATTATTAGGTATAGGCCTCTTAATGGTAGGTACTTACATTTGAACTGGACTTCTGCAGTTCGCATCCAAATCTTGCATTATTTTATAGATGTGATCAGCCCATAGGTTTCATACATTTCCTTCAGTTAGGCCGAGTTATGCAATAATAAGTTATAAGATATCTTCTTCAAATACAGCCATATTGCGATACATGCTCAGGAATCCCTATATATGAAGACATGGTAATTTTACATCTAACGCTTAGAACAGTACCGTGCTAACCATCACTTCAAAGCCGGCTTTTAGGTCTTAATAGTATGTAGGCTCTGTGGCGGACAGAGCCTACATACTATTAAGACCTAAAAGATCTTTAAAGATAAAAAGAGACTTGATAGTGTATTTTTTAATCAACTTCACTGCCTCCGTGGTCCAGTGGTCAAGGCGTTTGCCTTGTGACCCGGAGGTCATGGCTTCGAATCCCACTGGGAAGCATACTTTGTGAAAAAGTTGTTTCAGTCTGGTTAGGATATTGCAGGCTTGAATCATCATCATCCGTAAAGAAAGATGATTCCGTGTTTCAGAAGACACGTATAAACTGTGGGTACCGAACGCCATCTAGCGTTTGATCATCAAACTATCCCAGGATTGGTTTTGGTTTACCCTTTGTGTTGCGGAGGTCAGACGGTAGTCACTCTGTGTAAAAACCAGTAACCACGTCAAATCTCCTTGGTTAGTTAGCGGACCCCGGGCTCTGAAGCGTTACTGCTGAGGATGCAACCAGGAAAATACGCTTGGAGGATAATGATCTACAGAACTTACGCTTGTACTTGCGCTTAGAACAGGCTTCTAGTAGATAATCCCTCCTTGACGCAAAAGCTTGATACGCCCCTGCTAGAACTATTGTAATGTACCCGGCTAACATCATTTATTCATATTAAGTCGATGTTAGTAAAGATGGGTTTTAAACTGTATAAGGTAAAGTATACTATTCACTTTTGTTTACTCTTTACTAGCTTTTATTTACCTAGTTTCACCGTTGTCTGTCTGTCTGTAATCAAATCTTGCAAGTTAAATCAGACCCATTTTCCGGTTTCTGATTGAGCAGAAATGTTTCACGCATACGTATATCGCGTGACAATGCAATAATATTATAATGACATAGAGCTAATCTAATTATGGAGCCGAGAGGTGGGTAAAGGAACTCAGTAATAAAACGCTGCAACTTTATCGAATTTAGGCTCGTTTGATTCGTCTTTAGAAGCGCTTTAAACTTTTACTTAATGTAATAACTTGTTATGTCTATGGTTTATGACTGCCAAGTTTTATTTTCTGACAAATTTAATAGAGCAAAGAAGAAAGGGTAGGAAATTCATATACCGGCCAATATTTTAACATTTTTAATTACAGACAGACTAAACACTAATAAAATCAAACCTCATCCATCCGTAAACATATTGTTTTGTTAAATCAAAAATTTATCCTTTCCACGCTGGTTCGAGAGAGAAAAATGAGAAAGTATCAACTGAGTCTCTTCTCCCGCAGATCGTAGAAGTCGATAAAGGGAATGGGGAAAATGTGAAACGTGCAACCAGGCAATGATGGCTAGCAACCCATCACTATTTTGATTTCTTTTCCCACTTTCTCACTCTCGCACATCATCACGCCAAAATGGCCTTTAAGTATTGCAGCCTAGTCTTCATCTGCTTAGGGCCGCCAGACCCAAAATAAGCATGTGCAACTATAATATACAAAAATATCGCTGTAGAGTAATTTTTTTGCAAAAGACCCCATTAACAAGGGTTTGGTCGAATCCCGGATGGTAATCCAGGACTTGGCAATGGTTGAGATAATGACTATTGAATTTTTCTAAGCGAGTTTTCCGCTATCGGTAATCCTTGACTTAGAGCGGTCTTTGTAGCTATTTACGCAAAGTTTTGTTTTTCTTTTGTGATTGTACGTAGCAGTGACGTGCACAAATATTTTTACAGGGTAGGCACTAATCTTAAGAGCAGCCTTCCCGTCTTTCATTTCTAACAAACGCTCGTACGTGATTGTGGCGTTAAATCTGATCTTTCTTGAAAACTTTTGAACTCACAGGTATTTTGTGCGCTATTTCTAGGTTTTTATAGAAATAAAAAATTATAATTTTGAAAAACAAAGTCAGTATAAGCCTCCAAAATCAAAATCTGCTATTTTGCACAAATTTTAGTGGATCTTCGACCGTTCATAAAGTACTCATAAATTGTAAAAGTAAAGAAATTATATGGATACGAACCTCGCAAATGTAATGAAAATTTTGAATACAAAACATTTTTTCACACACTTGTAAGGCTTACTGATAAACAGGTAACAGTACTGGAACAAGTTTTATAAAATTTCCGCACCCTATGAATAGTTAATATTCGTTCAATGATAGTTAATAATAATACTAATTTCATTCAATAGAATGCAAACCAGGCCCTTAGGCGCTATCTTTCTATTTTTGGTTTGCCTCTTTTTCTAGCATTACCCTGGATGAAACAACAAGCTTTCAAACTATGCTCGCGTTGACATCAGAGCGGTCGGGAAGGGCCGCCTTAGTTAAATTACAAGAATGGCTGCCAATCGAGCAAAATACATTTCTCGCTAGTATCTGACATTATTATTAGTGGTGAAATTTGTCTACACTATGGTAGACAAATTCTATCTGTCTATATGAAATGCACGCTTGTAGTACGTAGCCAACACTGGTTTTAGATTTTTTAAAGCTGCCTCTGACATAACTTGATGACTGCCATACAATGATGATAGCCGGGCCCAATGCCTGAACATATTCCTAACGTAGAAGTATAGATAAACTTGGTGCACCGCCCACAGTCTTCGTTTAAGTACTAACAAAGAACCGATATCATCGCTTTGCCTGGTACGTATTCTCTTTCAAAATACCTATCTCATTTTCTTGTGAGACTAGAGGTATAGTTTATGATAAAGGTATATTTTTTTTCCGCACTAAAATCTAATGACACATCCGCAACATGCTTCGTCAAAAAAGTTTACAGAAAAATATCCACTATATAACCAGTATATATAGGTATATAACCAGTAGGAATATAATTGGGTACTTACCTGGGTCAAAAATAAAATTGGTACTGTAAACAAAATAAAACGACACAAAATAATGTTACTTGTCATAGATCATGTGCAGTTTCAATGTAATTTCAGATTTATTATTGCAGAAAAACTGATATTTAGAGCGTGACTAGCTGACCCGACAAACGTTGTTTTGCCATATAAATAGATTGTATGTATTTTTTTATGTTGTATCATAAAACAATAGAAATTAAAAATTTTGTCTAAAAAATAAAATTAAAAAAATTTAGGGGTGGACTACCCCTAACATTTAGGGGGATGAAAAATAGATGTTGGCCGATTCTCATAGATACCGGATAAGCACAAAAAATTTCATCAAAATCGGTCAAGCCGTTTCGGAGGAGTATGGCAACGAAAACTGTGACACGAGAATTTTATATATTAGATTGGACTCAGAGAGACAATGACGTCATTAGCATGTATTTCGTACAAATCCCATAGAAAATATTTGTAGTAAAAGTATCTGATTTGAGTTGTTGAAAAGTTGTTTTTTTTTTTTTGGCGGGATGTCAATGGGTTCTGTTGGATTTCCCTAAAAATGAAACTCCTTTAAATTACTAAAATTGATGTAGTTTAGTGTTATAAATGCTCATGCTCAAAGACAATATGTAAAATGTTTAAAGTGGACAGTCATCGTGCGGCTGTAGTAATATTTATGTATTTGCGGACTGTGGTGGGCGACTTTAGGTGCCGTCCGCCACTCAATCCGCTATGAAAACCGGTGGACTCGGTCGTATAGATTTGTCAGAAGCTCCCTTGAAGCAATCAAAGGACTATTACAACCTTTGATTGTAGGAGTTAGGAATGAAGAAGTGAAAAAATAAAGATGGGCTCTAAAGGAATAGTATCCAGAACCGTAAAATAAGAAAAAAAAAAAAAATATATATATATATCAGTTTTCTTTAGCCGTCGCTTGATTCCCGCTTTTACCGTCTTCGTGGCAAGAAGCACGCAGTTATTGTCAACCGCAGACCAAACGGGCAAGCGAACACGGCGACTTTATATTGCTATTTCGTTCTTGAATGCGAATCGAGTGAGTCATTTCAGTGTTTGCGTGTTATTTTCTTTTTTGTATAGTTAATAAATATTTAAATAAAATTGTATACGTTTTCAAATAATGAGCGGGCCGCAATTTGTATTGAGTTAACAATCTCTGAATTTGTCAACTCTCCGCACAGACTTTAGTCTAAACGAAACGTCAGCCATATGACATTTATTGCTTCAATAAAATGATATGCAATATGCAAGAAAAATATGGCCTCTTACACACACAATAACCAAATAATAGGTGTTAATGTACCTGTATAAACGAGACTTATTTAACACGAACCTCTTTGATTCGATCTTACGTTTCGGAGTTCGTGGCTCGTGCAAATCCGTTTATATACATTAAACTTATATAAGTATACTATCAATGCATAAAATCACAAAATTCATCTTGGTCTAACTAGAAAAATGTCAAGTAATTCAATTCGGATGGACTAAATCTTACGACCAAACCCAGCCATCCAAGAGACAAGTACCTTTTACTCTTGAAAAGGGTTAGATGGAGTACAAATACCAAATGAAATAGTCAATTGATGAGTACAACACTACGGTTCTGTGTTTTTTTTTTTACTAGCCATTCAACCCTAGAAGCATTTTCCGTTGGCTTCCATACACCAACAGTTGGGAACGTATTGGCAGATAAATTAATAAATAAATATATATAAATAAATATATAGGGACAAATTACACCGATCGAGCTAGCCCCAAAGTAGGTAAGTTCGAGACTTGTGTTATGGGATACTAACTCAACGATACTATATTTTATAACAAATACACATATGATGAACACCCAAGACCCAGGACAATTTGAAAAAGACCATTTTCCATCTTGCCCTGACCGGGAATCGAACCCGGAACCTCTGGGTGGCGGACTAGCATGGTGACCACTACGCCACGGAGGTCGGCAGATGGTTAGTTATTCCGCCAACCTATACTTAAAATAGGCCCACTGTCAAAAATATGCAATTTTTACCCAATGGATAGCCAACAACGGACCTACTACTACTATTCCTACTGTCGGGTGATTTTTGTAGGGATTTAAATTAATGTAACAACATCGGGCTAACTAATGAAATCCTTCATTGGGCCTGTTAGTACTTTGGGTGATGTTTGTAGGGATTTAAGTTATTGTAATAACATTGGACCAACAAATAAAATCCATCATGGGGCCTGTTTCTGCTACTCCTACCGTTGGATGATTTTGTAGGGATTTAAGCTATCATAACAACAACGGACCAACTAATTAAATCCATCATTGGGCCTGTTATTGCTACTTCTACCGTTGGGTGATTTTGTAGGGATTTAAGTTAATGTAACAACATCGGACCAACTAATTAAATCCTTCATTGGGTCTGATAGTGCTATTCCTACCGTCGGTTGATTTTTGTAGGGATTTAAGTTATGGTTATATAACATCCGGCCAACTAAGAAAACCCTTCAAGAACTTATTATGACAGTATAGTTTAGATAATACTACCTATGTATTAATGTACTTACCACTGATTTTATATAGGTATGTACGCATCCTCTAAAAAGTATTTGTTTGTTTCATGTAATTGAAACATGAAAAATTATTTTTGACTTTCCATACAAACCATCAGCTGATCGGTCAACTTGTATGGGAAGCCAAAAATTACTTTTCATATTTCGTTATAATATATTTTCTTTCGGGAAAGAGGTACATTAGCATGAACTGACTAGGTATTTCGTTGGGTGGGCCTACCTACACAACAAATCCAAAAATTGGAAGTAGAGGGGGAGGGGGTACACGGGGTGCATGGAGTGTGGAGGGAGGCGGCGGCGCGGGCGGCATCGCGGTCGCCGAATGCTGCCGTTCTGGCATTTTTAATGCTGCAGGCACATTTTCACCTTAAGAGGGAACTATAGCACGCACTTGTCCCATACAAAAAGAGAAACGTTTTTCCACTCCTAAATGTTAACCGATATCAATGATTTTTTAATATGTTATCTACATAATAAAAAAAATAGGTTGGGTTTTCCTTTTTTCATTCTTTTTTTTAAGTTGTTTTACGGATCTGGAAATGAGTCCTTTAGAGCCTATCTTTATTTCTTCTTTTCTTTATTATTATCCACTTAATCCTAATAAATCAAAGGTTGCCGTAGGTCCTTTGATTGCTTCAAGGGAGCTTCTATACGAGTAATCTATACGAGTCCATTGGTTTCATAGCCGACTGAGTGGCAGACGGCGCCTAAAGACGCCACCACAGTCCGCAAATAAATATCACTCTGGCAACCCTAGCTAAGTATGGCTCTGGTAATACGTAGAGGCACCTGCAGTGGAGACAAAAAAAAACCGATAATGGTGATGATGAGATGAGTCTTTTGAACAAAATATGGAAAATACGTGCACTGTTTTGAAATCCAATAATATTTTAGTAATAATATATTTACTTATATACTATATTATATAAATACTGTATATACAGTTAGTTTGAAAAATACCATTTTCCATCTTGCTCTGACTGGGATTAAACCAAAAAAAAGAATGTGGTCAAAACTAAACTAATTCAGCATGTCACATATGGACTCCAAAAGTCAGGAAAATGTTGTCATTCCAATAATATGACGTGCTACAGACAGTATATGCAGTGATTGACTGATGAAATTAAAGTAGCCCATCAACGTCACAACCAGACGAACCGTTGATGAGCTTTAGGTATTCTTCGAAATAGGAAACTGAAAAAGACTTTGTTTTTTGATTAATAAATACTTAGGTACTTTAAATTAAATTGGCATTTTGTTTAGCACTTTAAAAATGTTACTTAGCATATTTTAGCATTGTTCTGGCGAAAACTTAGCACTTTTCTAAATTATAAAACGGCAACATTAGGCGCGCGTACGCCGCCCGCCGGTTCAGCCATTTTTATTGTGCAACGCGAAACGAATGGTCTGTTTGGTAGATACGAACGCATTTGTGCCAAACCAGACTTGTTCAGTCAGTGTGTTTTTCAGTTTTTCTTATATATCTCGGATTAGTGACGGTTCCTTCAATATGTATAAAGTTCTGGAATTTTACGACGTAGATGGAAAAGGTGGTAAAGGTAAGTATGGTGCAAGAAGAATGGCTGACGCCGCCAAAACTTCAAGCAGTAAGTAGTGTAAAAACAGTACCAGATGAATTGTCGTCGTGGACATTAATCCAATAAAACGTTTATTGTACGCAACAGGTGACTTTTTTATGTACCTACCTGCTATTGACATAATTTCCTATGGATTATTTTAAACTTACTTTTTTATGTTATAAACATGTTAAATACGAGTACACCTAACTATTTTACCTATCTTCAAAATTCCTGAAGAACACATTTTAGCGCCGAAATGTAACTTCTAAAACGTTATGAGCCTCATTTTACAAACTTACCTACCTATTAGTACAGTGAGCCAACGAAATACCTGGGCCGGCCCTTGAATTTTCTCTTAAACTCAAAATAATAATAACATGAAAATTTATATCTAAAAAGACTTTATAAAAATCTTTCTGAGTATACATTTTCATGTTTATATTATTTTGAGTTTAAGAGAAAATTCAAGATATAGATTTGAGGGCCTGGTCAGGTATCTCGTTGGCCAACTGTACCTACCTGAATAGCATTTATAACGTTACCTGCCTACTCACTATGTCAATTTCTTTTTAGATGACCTGTTAAAGGCTCGACAACAGTGCAAGAAAGCCGAAAGCGAATCTGAATTGGCCACAGACTTGGAAGAAGATGTTCGAAAGAGAAAAAGAAAGAGGAAAATAACTTTGTTGATAGTGATAATTAAGAGTGAAAATGAAAACTATCTAAATGTAAATTATCCCCAACCACCTAATATCAGATCACTGGGTGGTAATAGTAAGTACCTATCTACTTACAGTAATATTTTAGTTAAGGTATATGTAATTACATAAAATGTTGTGTGAGTGTGAGTGAATATTACACATAATTACAAAAATCATTATCAAAAAGATTCCTACCTATTTAGCGCTGATTTACTGTAATAAACAATAGGTACCTATGGGGTGAAATAATTGTTTAAGATATTTAAAAAATGAATAAATTGTACAACATTTTGTTTTATTTATGTAGTAGAGACATAGGTAAAAAAAGAACTTCATCTTGAATAAAATCTCAGCCACTTGTTCAAATTCCACAATATACATACATATGATATTGATTAAAATATGAATATGTTCCATCAAGTGGCGACAATAGCAAGTATTATTATTTAAAAAATAACTATTTAATTTTCTTGTGCTTACAAAGTTGTCTTTTGTGAATGTTTACTTTTACATTCTTTTAAATGTACAAGTAAACATTCATAAAAGACAACTGTCGTAGTTAAAAAAATAATAGTTGTAAAAGAATATAAATAATAAATGTATCTTAAGTGTAAGAATTGACACTTAAGATACATTTATTTAGCTTTAATACCAAAGAAGGTAATATTGTGATCATAAAATCTATCGAAGAAAGCCCTGAAAGAGGGTCTTACAAATTGGAATGTGATAATTTTTTTGGATAAGTTTGATTTTTATGCAGTACCAGTAGAAAGTAGTCTGATAGGCATATATAAAGTTAGTTGTACAGAAAAACCATACATTTCTTCGTCAACATTAAATAAGAAGTGTTTATTGCTACCAAATTTTATTGAGTGTGATACTTTTATTTGCATTCCATTTGCAAGTATGACACTCAGTCATTAAAATTTAAATGTATAGATATTTTTACGTTCTGTTTCTTGTTATTGCAAAGGTGTTCCTTTGACGTTTTAGTAATAAGTTAATATTATCCCACGGCTATGCCACACGGTGGAAAAGTACCTCCCTACTTTACATAAATAATTGTAAGTAAACAATTTACTGAAAGTAAACTTCATTTCAATTTAGAAAACAATTTGAATTCAATTCAGAAATAAAATAATTGGCCAAGTGCGTGTCGGGCCACGCGCAGTAGGGTTCCGTAGTTACGAACGCCAACTTTGAGTTCATGCCACTAAAAACGTCTCAAAACTAATTTTCTTTTGAATTTGTATGAAATTTTCCTTTTCCGAGTACATTTTATAAGTTAATCGCCTATAACTTTTTAATTTGTAATCACTAAGCTCTGGTAGTTTTCCTTTAAATTTCTTTATATATCCTATAGCTGTAAATTTTTTCACGTGTCCGTATATAACCGTTTAGCAGATAGAGGGGGGGGGGGGGACACTTGACTCTAACAATTTTTTTCACTTTAAAAGCAAATATTTCAGAAATGGATCACAAAATCGAAAAACGGTGTTCACAAACTCACAATATTTTCAAAAGACCTATTCAACAATATCCAACATAATTGGTTAGTCGAGAAAAAAAATTGACTTTTCACTTTACTTGTATGGGAGCTACCCTAAAAAATTTTTTTTTTCGATATTTTATTTTACCGTTTTTTCCGCCTAATTAATATACATATTCATGCTAAATTACATCTTTCTAGTACTTATAGTCGCTGAGTAAAACCACGGACGGACAGACAGACAGACATGGCGAAACTATAAGGGTTCCTTGTTTACTACGGAACCCTAATAAGAACAAATTTATTTGTTTATATAAAATAAGTTACGTTATTAGTATAATTTTGTATCTATAATATTAAAAAAAAGTACTTTCCCTTCGTATGGCAGTCGTGCAATGCTCTGTGAGCGTATTAGATAGATATATTAAGAGCCCTCAGTAGTACCTGCTGAAGTTATCACCTCCAGCAGGTACCTCTAGAGGCTCTTAGTGGTACCAAGAGTCCAGTGTTGTCCAGATTTGCTTTTTCTTAATTGACAAAAATAAATAAAACTCAGTTCTGAGCAAAATATATATTAAAATTAACATTTTACACGAAAGAGGAAATAAGTGTACTCACTAAAAAGCGGCAACTACTGGTTTGACAACAAATTGTGCCTATTAATCTTTTTTAATTTTTTTAAATGAAATGTTAGGACTGGGCACAGCACAATACTAGGCTCGCGGTATCGCTATAGCTATTTGTTATTCTTACAATATATTTTGTAAGGTTGATATTAAGAGTCGTTTATATTTGGTTGGCTGTCACTCGCGCAATCAAACATCGTGAATTAGTTGATCAAAACTTTGAAATATTTGATCAACTAATTCACGATGTAGTCCATGTCTACACAGTATAAAATGTCTTAAATATCCACGATATAATTGTCTTGAATAGTAATAGAACTCTTTTCTAAAAATTAACATATTTTTGAATAATCTTTAAGAATGTTTGATTGTGCGAGCGAGACAGCCAGCGAAAATAAAAAAACGTCTCTTTAAATTAATAAAATATTCAGATGCCGATATTATGACGTTTTTAAAGTGATTTCGGAACAATAACACGATACCCTGTTGTAGCTTCATAAGACTCTCTTGTCATTGAAATTATAATGTTAACATGACATAATACGCCATCGGGTTTCATAATGATTAATATGCCATTATAATAATTACGAATATAACTATTCAATTAACATTATTTGTGTTTCATTTCAGTTTAGCTAGTTAATTTTGACAGAAATTATATGACCAACGCAGACGACATACAAGACGTGAGGACGACAACTTAATATATAATGGGGCCAACATGGTTTTCCTTTCCCTACTAAGGCCCAGCATACACAGGGGTGTATTATGTATAGGGTCAACATTTAGGCAAGCGATTGGACATTGGTTGGTTCTGTCCAACGCAGACGACGACATTCAAAAGTCGTCCAAACAGTAAGCATTGACTCGCTTTTGCATTAGCTACTTCTTGATGAGTAAGACCTCATCATCATCATCAGCAGGACCTCATCATCATATCATCAATACATTAACGATAAAACATAAATCCGAGGACGATTATATAACAGGGGTATACGTATTGATGATATGATGATGAGGTCCTACTCATCAAGAAGTAGCTAGTGCAAAAGAGAGTAAATACCTACTGTACAACCAACCACAACAAAACCACTACAAACCAACGCACCACTTGTCATTGGTTTGCTCGCTTCCGTTCTGGAAATTTCGACCTGAAAAATGAACCACGCGGTCGTCCGACGACTTTGGTCGACAATAACGAATTAAAGGCGATTGTGGAAGCTGATGATACACAATCTACGGCTTAATTAGCAGCAGCTTTCGACGTTAGCGTCAAAATAATACTCGTATTGGTCCATTTCCGTCAAATTGGCAAGGTAAAAAAGCTTGACAAATGGGTGCCCCACGAACTCAATAATCGCCAGCGCGAAGTACGCGTCGAGACGTGCCTTGCACTGCTCAACAGACACACAAATGACGGAATTTTTAACCGCATTGTTACCTGCGATAAAAAAATGGATTCTGTTTGATAACCGCAAGCGCTCAGCATGTTGGTTGGATCCTGGTTTAGCACCTAAACAATGCCCTAAACGAAAAATTACCCCTAGAAAAGTGATGGTCACTGTTTGGTGGTCTAGTGCCGGTGTGATTCACACAGCTTCTTACTAAACGGGGTAAGCATTACTGCAGATGTGTACTGGGAAGAACTGAACATAATTATGGAGAAGCTGGCACATCTCCAACCAGCATTGGTCAATCGCTCTCTCTGCTGCTCCTGCACGACAACGTGCAACCTCATACTGCACAGCAGACGGTCTCCAAGTTGCAAGAACTGGGGTTGGAAGCTCTCCGTTATCCGCCCTACTCACCAGACCTTGCGCCTACAGACTACTACTCTTTCCAGAATTTGGATAACTTCTTGGCGGGAACAAAATTCAATACCCGAGAGGCAGTACAAAATGCCTTTGAATAATTTGTTGCCTCCCGTCCAGCTGATTTCTTTAAGAAGGGCATCAATAAACTGCCACTGAGTTGGCAAAGATGCGTTGATTGCAGGTAAAGACCTAATATAACGATTAATATACCTTCCTAAATCATAAATGTTAAAATAATTTACTGTCGCTATTCAGAATTACACTTTGTGATATCTTTATAAATTAAAAAATAAACTGAATGAATGACTTACTGACTGACTGAGTGACATATCAACGCCAAACCACTGAGTCTAAAGACTCCTTTGGCAAAATCCTTATAAGGTATAGGGATGCATTTAGAAAGGATTTTTCAAAATTCACCCCCTAATGGGGGCGAAACGGAGGTCCAAAGTTTGTGTGGATAAGCATGATTAGTTTGACTATTTTATTCGAAACTTCTCAAGAGTACTCCTGGCGGTAAAAGAGTAAATACGTCCTTTAGGATTTTTCAAAATTCATTCCCTGATGGGATAAAATAAGGTGACCACTACCTAGGTGAGTGCGATACGCGGGCGGGGGGCGGTATTGAGGAAGTAGTCATCGAAAAACTTTCTGCATCCAATAATTTATAATATTAATATGTATGCCAATAATATATCTATCTAAATATATAAAAGAAAACACTTATTAACTGACATGTCAACGTACAGCCCAAAATTCTTGGTCTAGAGACTCCGATTTTTCACATAGGTTCCTTATGAAGTCTAGGGGTGCACTAAGGATAGATTTTTTCAAAACTTAACCCTGAGGGGGTAAAACGGGATCCACGTTGAAATGGCGACGGCGACGGCGACGGCGACGGCAACGGCAACGGCAACGTCAACGGGCGGAACAAACTTCGTCTAGGGTAGAACAAAGATCAACTAACTAGGCCTTTAAATTCCTACACTATAATAAGGATTGATATATTTATAAGTATTCAAACATCTTAATAATAATTTAATATAAAAAAAAAACCTATTAGAACCATTCTCGACTTCTACGCGGACGAAGTCGCGGGTTAAAGCTAGTAACATTATAATATTCAAAATTATGTTTTTAAACTACGTTTATACGGAATAATTATGAGAAAAAACATCAAGTAAACAAAATATTTTTTCTTTATACACCCAGTAAAAAAAGTGTACCTACTTTTGAATAATCTGAACTCATAAACGTTTCATTTAAAATAAACAAATACCAAATCATTAAGTAGTTATCCAAAAACCCTTCCTTGTATTGTACCTACCTTGAAATATAATATTATATTGAAAGCACCCTTTTCCGCAACTTCCTTCAAACAATTTAAAAGTTTCAAACAAAAAAGCCTCTGATACAAGTTTTCGATGTACAGTTTCGACTCAATCTAATTTTAGAAAGCTTTCTGTGACACAACTCCGTCTGTGTACCTGGTGTAAGGAACTCAAACAGCAACTAAACTCGACAATTGAATCGGGAACCCCTACCAAGTTCGCCAGTAATATAATATTTAGTTTTGTTGCATTAAGACTAAAAATACACATACAAAAATACAATATCACGTCTTTATTCAACGGGGTAGACAGAGCCTGGGCCAATCGACCTAAAGACGTTTAGTGTAATGATGGTAATGAAGGAAGAATAAGAAAATTAGAATAGTGATTGGTTGCCAACCACGTCACCTATTGACATGATTCGCGCCCATTCCCTAAATCAGATTCTACGATCTGCCTGTGAAGAGAAGCAGCTGGTAAATTTTACTTTTTTTTCTCCCAAACCACCTTAAAAAATATATAACGCGTGCCAAAAAGGGTAGTTGATGAAGGTACTTCTCAAAAAAATAGCTTTCAATATAGGACAAAAATCTATCATAAATGTTCATATTGATTGACCTGGAATCATTATCTCAAAATTGATAAACTTTACTGTTTTCAACAATCCGTAAAACAGCACATGAGTTACCTTCATTTAAATAAAAAGAAAAGGTTGAAAGAAAAAATTAATGAGTTCCGTATACCTTGGTAGCAGATTACAACGGCATTCTGTAAGAAAGTATCGCTTTTCATCTGAAAGTTCAATAGAGTAGCTTATTCGTGTGTTACTTTCAGATCAGAAAAAAACTAAGACTAAGGAGAGTACATATACCTGTCTAGGTATAGGTATTTGAACATACAGGTCATTATTAACATCTGTATAAAAACTTTTAAAAATGTACAATAATATCCAACTACTAAGGGATAGGAAAATTCGAGATAGGAAACTGAAAAAAAAAAAAGGTTTTTGAATCTGAAACATTACTTTGCGTTAAGTTCAAATTTTGTACAATTGTGGCCAATGAAAATTTAAATAAAAAATAAAACGGTAACTCGCTATTAATGATTTTCTACTATAGCACTAAACTACTCAAGGAGCTGTCGCAGTATTGTCTGGTTTAGGACAAGCGTTTTGATTTCCCATCGGACGCGTCTGGCCCAATGACTATCTAGTGCTTTGACACTCACCTATTGTGACTTCTTGCTTTATTACTAAGATAGTCAAAATAAATGTTTCATTTATTTTACAAACGAGCTATGTGATAAGTACAACAAAATTCTTTAGGTATAATTTCTAGTTTAGGAAATGCGTTTTGATTTCCCACCGGACGCGTCCGGACCAGTGACTATCTAGTGCTTCGACACTCACATATTGTGACTTCTTGCTTTATTACTAAGAGAGTCGAAATAAATGTTTTATTTATTTTCAAACTTGTCATATAATAAGTACAACGAAATTCTTTAGGTATAACTTCTAGTTTAGGAAATGCATTTTGATTTCCCACCTTACGCGTCTGGCCCAATGTAGTGTTTTGACATTCGCCTATTGTGACTTCTCTATTTGTTGCTAAGATGTACTCGAAAAAAATATTTGATATAAGTACAACAAAATTGTTTAGGTATAACTTCTACTTTAGGAAATGCGTTTTGATTTCTCACCGGACGCGTCTGGCCCTATGTCTATCTAGTGCACTCACATATTGTGACTTCCTGTTTTGTTACCAAGATGTAGTCGAAATAAAAGTTGATTTAATTTTCAAACGAGCTATTTAAATAATCCCCAATAACTCTAGTTAAGTAGGTAAGATAGGTTTATGTTTGACAAAGCTTACCAATTCAATAACTGCACCAAAATGAGATTTATGAGCGGTTCCTATAAATAGTCTAGCTTACAGGACAAGCGTTTTGATTTCCCATTGGACGTGGCTAGCGGGAATAAATCCGGTGTTTTGATATATGCAATATTATGATAATGTCAGTCATTGCTTAATTTATAACAAATAGACTCTAATACTGCTTATCTGGGCTGGGCATAATGCCGCGTATGCAGCCGGACAGGTGGACTCAAAAGTTACCTTAGGGTGTCAGAAAGACGTAGACGCAGGGTTAGACCAAGAAAGAGATGGCGAGACGACATAGACTCTTTTATGAGTGGATGGCAGCAGACTGCTCAAAATAAAGACGTGTGGAAAGAACAGGGGGAGGCCTTTGCACAGAAATAAGACACAACTCCAAGCTAGAAAAAAAAACTACTTATCTAAGTGCGTCCCTGATTGCGCTCTAAGCTCTAAGTCTGGCAAAATTGAATAGAGGAAACCCAACCCTGCTGTTGACATAGCAAAATACATAATACAATCAATACAATTTCACGTTTTTGTCCCTCATGAGGTAGACAGAGCATTTTGTGTAATGCGGCTCTAAGCTAACAGGGCCCAAAATAAGAAGAATACATAAGCATCAAATAAACACGTTGCCTAGAGAACCTTTTCCTTTCTAGCCTTTTTGCTGTGATTTAAATCACCCAAGACGAATTAAGTGAAATATAAATCAAAATAAATTAAGAGAAAAATATTAATTCTGAACTAAGTAAATAAGACCTATATAATATATTTTAAAAACTTAAGATTTTATCCGCGCGGAATTTATAAGATAAAAGCGGCCAAGTGCGAATCGGACTCACCCATGAAGGGTCCCGTAGCAGCAAGTAACATAAAATAAAAGTTCTTGTAGTTCGTTGTAACTTTGATCGATGTTTTAATGAACGTATCAAAAAAAACTACTAACTAGAACACGTTCAAACCCATTTTCGGTGGAAGTTTGCACGGTAATGTACATACATCATATATATATTTTTCAAGTTTTATCATTCTCTGATTTTAAAAGTTTAAGGGGGGGGGGGGGGGGACATTTTACCACTTTGAAAGTGTCTCTCGCGCAAACTGTTCAGTTTAGAAAAAAAAATATATTATAAACCTCAATATCATGTTTGAAGATCTATCCGTAGATACCCCAAACGTAAGAGTTTGATGAAAAAAAAATTTGGGTTTCAGTTCTAAGGAGCTCCCAAAATTTATTGCTTTTTTTTTTTCAAATATTGTGTGAAAATCTTAAAGCGGTTCACAGAATATACTGTTGAAACTTACCAAGTTTCAATAGTATAGTTCTTATAGTTTCGGAAAAAAAGTGACTGTGACATACCGGACAGACAGACAGACAGATATGACGAATCCAGGGTTTCGTTTCGCTACCGAACCCTAAAAATGAAGTAAGGTTGAAATAGGTACAAACTTTGTACGCGTTTCCAACATTACAGCCCGAAATTGATGAGCTGAAATTGTTTAATCTACTGTAATGGTAACAGCTGCCAAACAAAAAGTATTGAATTGGGGCAGGTAACTGAATTAACGGCGAAACTATTCGAAACACGATAGATACGGGGCCGAACCGAGCTGAGCGGCCTGCGGAATATTGCGACTACGATAAGTGGTAACATTGCAGAAAAAACAGTTTAATAGGGGTGAAGACAGGGTTAGAAATGTGTAATTGTAATTAGTCCATCTTTTAGATTATCGAAAAATATTGGACCCATATTTTTCAGTTTGCCAAAAAAGTAAAAATTGACAAAGACACGAAGCATCAAAGTTTCGGAGTGGGAGCTTGCTACGTCACCTCTATGTAAAAATCTTACGTGGACGTGATGTCATGCGAAATTTCTAAGTGTGTATCTTTGTCATTTTTTATTTCTTACAGAAAAAACCAAATACGTGTACAATATTTTTTAATAATCCAACCGATCATCACCGATGGGCTAAACATATTTTTACATTCGTCATGCCTATTTGATATAGGACCAAATTGAATGTTTGCCATGCACCCACGGAAAACATTCAATTTTCTAAACATACAACAATGTCTTGTTTGCATCCAAACAAAACATTGCTGTTCGTTTATCATGTGTGTAGGTAGCCAATATTGGTGACAGATATTCAAGCTGCCCAAAGACACCTAACACAGCTTGACGAATGCCATATCACATTGACATCCGGGATGAACACTCTCCGGGGGATGTTAGGACAAGTGTCCAAACGTCCAATAGTCAAAATGTCCCCTCCGGGGTATGTCAGGTCAAGTGTCCAAACGTCCAATAGTCAAAATGTCAACATACAGCTTAACATACTTTCCGAACATTACCCATCTAAATGCGAACCTCCGAGCTCCGTGACCAGACATTGCCTTGCTTTTTTGGAAGTCAACGAAGGAAATAAGTAAATACTCGTAGGCTCGTACCTACTTGCTAAGCGTAGCTTTTGAATCTTACAACTCTTGGTTTTCCTGATTAGTATAAAAAGACGTGAATGTCTTAGAAAGTTATTTTTTAACCCTCGACGAAAAAGAGGGGAGTTATAAATCTGACGCTAATATCTGTCTGTCTGTGTGTCTGTCTGTTGCATCGTAGCACTCGACCAGATGAACCAATTTTGATCGCGTTTTTTTTTACGTGAAAGCAATTTTCCTTACGGTGGTTCTTAGCTATGATTATGGAAAATCGGTTCAGCCGCTTAAAAGTTTTTGGGGGTTACAGCTTGAAAGTCAGGGCTTTCCCTATAAAATTATAGATGGCGCTATAATAGCGGAACTATTGATACGACATGAAATCGTATCGGTAGTTCTGCTATTCACTATTCATCACTAGATGGCGTTCGCAACATTTTGGATCGGAGTTTTTTTTTAATTTGATTTTTCAAATAAACTTGTTAGTCCTATGACTCATTGCGTTATAACTTTTAGCGTTAAGTCCGCTAATTGTAAACAATTGTTAATTGTGATCAAAAAAAATTTAATAAATAAGTTAAATATATAACATTTATTATATAAGATGAATAAAAAAATCAATATTATAATAAAAAATATCTCCAATTGATGTTTTTGGTTTGAATGATAAGATAGCGTAGGTATATGCAGCAGGATAAATTATTTATTTTTTTATATTTCTGTAATTCAAAGTTTAAGAGGTCTAGAAGGTCTACCAAAAAGTATTCACTGGTTCTGAATTTACGTGCGGAATTAATTAAATTGGATTCTCGGGAGTTACTGAAACTGACTTACAGACAGAGTGAGCGAGATTGGGAAACACATTAATTTATCACGTGAATTAACTATCCATACCTCCCATAATATCATAAATGTTAAAGTAACTCCGTCTGACTGTTTATTACCTTTTTACGCTTCAACCATTGAACCGATTTAGGTGAAATTTAATTTTTATAGATATACGAGTAGTTTAAAACCCGGGAAAGGACATAAGATAGTTTTTATCTCAAACATCAATCATTAAGGTTGAACTAGTCGCGGGCTCAAATTCAAAGGTGGGCGCGGCCTCAAAGCATGCTGTCTCACCTAACATTGTGTTCGGGCAAAGCAGTGAGATGAAATGCACGATAAGTGGTAAACCGAGCGCGTAAAATATACGAGTCCTTTGGGAAAAAGGGTTTTTTGCAAAAACTATCGATAATTAAACTATGTTGGTACGGACTTTGTTTTGGAGATTTTACACTTCTTTTATTACTTATTTACGCCAAAAGTTGCGTAAACATAAACAAAAAAAAACGAATCTTTGATGGCTTATAACTTTTTAATGAATTTTTATTTTACTTTTCTGTATCCATACAGACGAAAATTTATACTAGTAATGAGACAAAACGATATCATGTTAAACATTGCATGCATGTACAATGTCAAACAGTGGAGGAAATCCCCTCTGAAATTTGTTTAGAAAAATTATTGACTATTTCAACCTTAAGGAAATAAAGAGTGGAGTGGACCTTTGTCCTTTGTCCTTTGTGGAATAAAGAGTGGAGTGGATTTTATTACAATGTACTAAATTATCGCGGGTAAAGGCTAGTTGGAAATAAATGTCGATTGAAATAAATCTAGCATTAATTCAATATTATCAACTTCTTCTGAGAAGCCTATCTTGGAATTACGAAAAATATGTTGTCCTTCTTTATTTATACAACATGTAATAAAAAGGGGGTATCAAACCAAAAGGAATTAAACGTACTAAATCAATGTGAACAACTTTTACTATAGGACCATCCCTGAAATAGCAAAAATGAAATCTCCAGCCCCAGCAGCATATTTAATATGTGAATTCGTTATGTAGTATGAATTGTTTGTATAATTGTAGTGTAGCCTTAATTTATACCTATTGAATTTCATTCTTCTGCATTCTCTTCTGACTTCCTTTTAATATAACGACGAAGCAAAAGAGAGACGCCTTACGTGAGCCTTATAAAAAACGTGACGATAAGATATATATTTTACTTTGAACTCTCCAACATATAAGTATATAATTGTCCTTTATTCTTCTGGTTGACTGGGAGAGTCCCATTTGGCATAAGTCCACTATTTGTGCCACTGGGTTTAAATGTGTAATTTATGTTTACGTTTAATTACAACGCTGCGGCACTGCTTGCCTGGATTTTTAACCTCCGACGTAAAAAGAGGAGTGTTTAAAAGTTTAACGCCAAGTCTGTGTCTGTCAGTGGCTCTTAAAAGGATGAAACAATCAAGTGATGATGCAGTTTTGTTACGTTCTGTTACGTGAATGCAAGTTATTTTGCGGTTTTTAGCCATGTTTGATGAAAATTGGTTCAGTCGTTCTAAAGTTTTTAGAGGTGAACGCTTCAAAGACTTATTAATTTACCTGACAAGTAAATAAACTATTGTTGTAAGCGAAAACTACTGCCACGGCAACGTATTTGTAAACGCTTTTTCGCTGTCGACTGTGATTTTACTCAATATATTTAATTTTTTTTTTTAAATATATAGGGACAAATTACACTGATTGGGCTAGTCCCAAAGTAAGTTCGAGACTTGTGTTATGGGATACTAACTCAACGATTCCAAATTTTATAACAAGTACATATATAGATAAACATCCAAGATACAGGACAATTTGAAAAAGGCCATTTTCCAATTTGCCCTGACCGGGGATCGAACCTGGGACCTCTAGGTGGCGGAGTAGCATGGTGACCACTACGCCCCGGAGGTCGTCTCAATATATATTCTTAATAATTTATGTACACTTATGAAATCAAGTATGTGGCTCATTAAAATGCCCACTACGGATATTCACTTATTAATCTTGTAGATAAACATAATTACCCTTCCAAAATATCAACACTATTATCATAAGAAATTTCAATTCGCTCACTCCAAACTATTGTAAGAAGACCCGGGAATGGTCCCAGAAGATATCTTTATTGTTCGTTTAACAACAATGGCACAAAAGAAAGGTGGAGGTATTCAATTCAGATCTCGTGACAAATATTGAATTTACAATGAGATTTTGACAAAAGGACCCAGTTTAATAAAAATCCTATTTATAGGGCGGCGTCGTATTTAATTTTAAAACTGACTGTTATTTGGAAGGGATTGAATATCAAAAACCAGATAACTTTATTGCAGTACTTATGTTTTATTTATTTGATATTTGGTAAAAATTTGTATTTGAACCCAGATAAGCCTGAAACTTTTTTTTCTTAGAAAGTTGGCAATTGCGTACATATCTATTTTATATATTATCTTAAGGGAGTACTTGAATTTTTCGGGGTCCAGTGCTGCCCCCATTTAAAATAAATTATTTGAAAGAAAACGGAGACGGACATCATTTAAAATTTTGTCTTGACCAGGCACTAGATAACCCTTCAAACTATTTGATAAACTACTGTTAACAGTCTTAAGTGAGAATGTGCAGTTTTTCTACGCACATTAGCCAAAAGTGGCCGTTTTTTGCAAATGTGCATAGAAAAGCTACATGTTTTTACTTTAGACTGTAAACAGTGGTTCATAAATTAGAAATAAATCATTTGAAAAGAAACGGAGATGTCTCCGTTTCTTTTCAAATGATTTATTTCAAATGGGGGCAGCACCGGACCCGGGAAATTCAGGTAGCCCCTTAATACAGCCCTCGCATCTCAGCCAGCCTGCATCCCGCCAAGCCCTCGTCGGTCCAATGATATTGAAAGTGATGCACAAAATGACGATTTTTGGCAGAGATAGTGGTTTTAACTCATTTAATTATACTTAATTTATAATATTACCATTGAAAATTAATGGGACTTTGCTTGTGTGTTCTGAAATATTAAAGGCGACAAATACATACCGAGTAGGTATTTAATGTATACCCGCATACCAAAAACCGAGATTTTTTATTTTGGTGAAAGATTTTCAAGGGTCGATTTTTAGAATTTTGAATGTGTATATGTGAATATTTTATTTATACCTAGTGTCAGCCTGCAGCAGTTTTATTCGATAAAACATTTTAACTATTTCAAGAATTTTATTTTTGTGACAAGCAATTTATAAGTGCTGCAGTTTGTGACCATGCTGCAGTCCTTTTTACTCACGTCAAAAGGATAATTGCGTAACTAAATATTTAATTTGGTTTAATTTTTAAACCGCTAATTTTTAAAGATTTTTGTTATAAAATATGTTAATAAAAAAAAACCAGAGTACTTTATTTTTAATAAATAAATAAATAAAAAAGGGTAAATTCTACAGATTCAGATAGCCCTAAAGAAAGTTTTAAACTTGCGTTATTAGACGCTAACTCTTTGTAAATAATAATAAGAGATTATTAAACAAGGGTTGTAAGTGATTAATAAAATCCGAGATATCTAAGGGCACAAGCGAGCGAAGCGATCTAGGGCGCTTATAGTTCCAGGGTGTAATTGATCACTTACACTCGAGTTGAACACTCTACTTTTTATCATAAAAGCGAGGAAAGAATGAAAATCTCTTATAACAGATTTGGTTGTTTAAGAAGTATCTACTTACAATTCAATGAACATTTGTTTATATATAAAGTCAAAGTCAAAATTTTTTATTCATTGTAGGATAAATTTATCTCTTATTGAAGGTAATTTTTTTTTAATATTATTTTAGTGCAAAATTTAAAAACTACTAGCGTTTCAGAACGACCACTGCTGGGAAGATTACGCCGAAAGAAACCCAATTCAGTATTGGTCCCTACCTAGCCTAATGGGCTATATTACAGTTACAATACAGATTAACACTTTAGCTAGGTATACATTATACTATATATTTAAACAATACAACTAAAATTTGCAGTCATCTATTTTCAAGAATTGTGATCAGACGATGATAAATAGTCATTTACATGATAATACGCATTTTTGATTAAATGATTTTTAATGGCAGTCTTAAACTTAGATAATGGTAACGCTACTACATTATCTGGAATCCTATTATAGAGACAAGATTTTTTGTTTTTTTTTTTGCAACTGAAAAGCTGACATAGCTAATTTATTTTTATTTCTAGTGTTTATACTATGACATTCACTATTTTTCTTATATAAATGTATATTTTGACGCACGTACATAATGTTCGCATAAATGAATTGCGAAGGGAGAGTCAAAATATTAATGTCTTTAAAAAGTTCCCTTAGAGACTTTCTAGCACCTAATTTATGTATGGATCTAACAGCGCGTTTTTGTAAAACAAATATGGTATTTATGTCTGCTGCATTACCCCATAGCAATATTCCATAGGACATAACACTATGGAAGTAACTAAAATATACCAAACGCGCTGTATCAACGTCCGTCATCTGCCTAATTCTCCTAACCGCGTAGGCTGCAGAGCTAAGGTTACCAGCAATTTTTTTTTAAATGAGCACCCCATTGCAACCCGGAATCAAGCGTTATTCCCAGAAACGTTGTGTTATCTACCATTTCTACTGCTTCCTTATTAATAAGTAACCGTGTTGGAACTTTTTTAACATTCGGTAAACAGAACTTTACACATTTAGTTTTGTTTGCATTTAATACTAAATTATTTGCCGTAAACCATTCCAACACTTGCGACAATGTATTATTAATCTCATCAGAGGCGTCAGTTTTCCTATCTACACAAAAAACAAGCGAAGTATCGTCGGCAAAAAGTACAGACTTACAGTTTTTTACATAATCTGGTAAATCATTGATATATATGAGGAATAACAAAGGTCCTAAGATAGAACCCTGGGGCACACCCATCACTACGGTTGATCCTTCAGATTTCACTTGATTTAAACTAACTTTTTGAATACGGCTACTCAAATAAGATTTAATCAATTCGAGAGCTTTCCCTTTTATTCCATAGTGCTCAAGTTTGGATAGAAGGGTTTCGTGGTCTACACAATCAAATGCCTTGGAGAGGTCACAAAACACACTAATTGCATTCTGACAATACTCCCAAGCATCATAAATGATTTGTAAAAGTGTAACACCTGCATCCGTTGCTGATCGACCCATAGTAAATCCATACTGACCACGATGGAACAGACTATTTTTGTTAAAAAAAATCTAATAACTGGTTAAAAATTACCCTTTTGAATATTTTTCTTAGTGCTGGCAGAATAGAAATGGGACGGTAATTTGTTGGATCATTTTTGTCACCAGACTTAAATAAAGGGATAACTTTACTTAACTTCATAATGTCAGGGAAAGATTCCGCGTCTACACATTTATTAAATATGGAAGCTAAGTAAGGCGCAATCACATCTATAATATTACTTATAACGGATACTGAAATGTCCCACAAATCACCAGTTTTATTATTATTCAAACTTTTAAAAGTATCAATGATATTTCTGGGTGTGACGTATTGAAATATTAACCTATCTTTACATTTTGGTATACAATTGGTTAATAGTTTTTTGATTTCTTACATGAGGACATTAGTGGGGCGGTTGTATTAAGGGGAATGTTAGTGAAAAAGTTCTCAAAGTATTGGGCAACATATTCATTAGTGGCGAGAACCTTATTGTTTATTTTTAATTCAATATTATTATCACGTTGCTTGTTTTTTCCGGTTTCAGTGTTAATAATATTCCACGTTGTCTTTATTTTATCGTTAGAATCTACAATAGCTTTCTTGGTGTATAATGATTTAGCGCACAAGCATACTTTTTTAAAAAGCTTTGAATAAGTTCCAACGTAATCAATGAACTCAGGTTTTTGGTTATAAGCTTTCATAGCTTTTAAGTCATATAGCCTATTCCTGCTTATATGAATTCGGAGGTATTAAGTTAGAAATGAGTCGTTTAGAAAACTTATTACCGATTTAGGCGTCCAATCCCAATTTTCATTTGAACTCGTCATTTTAAAAATATATTTTGCAATTTTTGCAACAAAGATTTTTCAATAAGAACATCTTTTTTGGCCTTGCGCTTTCAGCGCATTCAACTTTACGTGGTAGCCAGTGCGCTTATTTTAAAAATGAAACAAAATTTATTCAGATTATAGGAGCCTTGGTGATCGCCTGACCGCCTTCGACTTTCTTTACTTAAAACCAGGTTTTTAGTCAAATACAACCTCTGTTCAGTGCTTGAATGATGAAGAAACATATATTGAAGAATATTAAGATCCAAGACAATTTAAGAAAATAACATTTCCGATGATGGACAAGCGTGGTCACCAGTACGCCACGAAGGTTGTCAAATCATCATATATTAATTTCGGAAAGTTCCCTAACACACATACAAACAAAGCCGCATACATCTGCCTAGTTATAACTATTCAAATTTCGGGACATCAATCTTCGACCCAACCCATTAAGCCCACATATTTGATATAAATTAGCGTTCGGCAAACTTAGTATTTATAAATCTTAAGCCACTTGCCTCGGGCCGATCACGCAAAACCAACAACAGTGTTGGTTTAGGCCAGCCCTTAACAGTCTCTAATGGTATTAGTGACACATAATAGACGCAATTACTAGGGATTATGCTGTTATACACATTTTAATATTTTGTAAATTTAACCCGTATTGCGAAAGAGTAAGGTCCTTTTCGCTGCTCTGATGGTATCTTTAACCATTTTAATTATTATATGTTATAAAATTATAAGATATAAGAGGTAAGCATTATTATATTTTGGAAACCTTTGGCATGTTTTAAGGGTCAAAATTTTGACCTTGAATTCGTATAAAAAGCTTTTAATGCAGTTTAAAGTTGTACTTAATAGAGCACCACATGCTTCTCAATTCTTAATATAAATATATGTCTTTTTGTCTATATGTCTGACTGTACTCCATAAACTCAGACAACCCTCAGCGCCCCATACTACCCACATCAATTAATCGTTGACCCCTCAAAATTACAGAGGCGTATAAATACTTTTAAACTTATTTTTTATGGTATTGAATACCTATGGTTAACGATAGAAATAAATACGTGTCTTAAATAAAATAATATTTTTTTAAATTTTGTTTAGTGTACAATACAGTGGTACTGACTTACGTACAAAGAAAGAAGAAAGATGTATGACCGGGTGTGGGAAACTAAAACAATAAATCTAATAGGTACAAAAATGATATAAATAAAATAAAAGGGAAATGGTAAAGAAGATTAGGAAGAAAAAGAAGTACTACATACATACATATATGTTTTGGCATGGCAGTAGTCAGAGACTATGTATCTCCACTAGCATATAATATAACAAGGAAGGTACTTTTATGATAAAACTTTTTTTTAAAGAAAATTTAGGTTAAAAAATATAATTTTAAAAACAAAAAACTTAGATTTATCTGTAGGACAGAATCAACAGACTAGAGATAGAGTATCTCATAAGATATACGCGAAAGATTTGACTCTGGTAAGCTTGAATCTCAATAAGTCTTCCGATCTTCGTACGCCGGGAATCCATAGAAATGCAGAGCGCGAATTATGTTCGGGATTTTATTCCTATATGCCGCCATCGTGGGTAATATCGGTCTATATATCTATGTGTTAGCTAACACTGGAGTCACATATTGCAAACCTAGACCGTAGTAGTACATAGATAAGAAGTTGTATAAATTTGATTTATATTTCTGGGATGAATTAAAATATTTGTAAAATAAATTATAGACCTAGACTTTTCAAGTATTAATTACCTTAAAACATGTTACAACTTTACACAAAAAAATGTTCCTAGTTTATTTAAAACTTTGAAAGCCCCCAGTGTACAGTTTCCCAATATTCCCTCGAACTTAGTATTAAGTAAATTGAAGTTTGCTTTAATTTTATCATAAACAAATTATAATTACAATATTATAGAGTCCTTATTTGTTTTTAAAATATCGCGCTTTGAACACATGGATTTATGGAATACGAAGGATGTAACTCCTATTTGAAACATTAGGCGTCGTATCAAAAAAGGTACGTTCCCTTTTTGTATGCAGGTACTTACATCCATAGACATAGATATATTTTACTGCGTATACTAACATCAATTATATAGGGTCCTTTTTACGTAAACATTTATAAATACTTTAAGATTACCAAAAGTAGTGACAGCTCCCGGTATCCAGCAATATTTCCTGAGCTTATTAAAATATTTTCATTAATTTTTAGGTCTATGGTACAGCATCGACCATAGACCTAAAAATTCTTTTACAGCATTTACTGTAAGACCGCATAGACAGCTTAAGTTGTCTTAAGAAGACTAGTATAGGGTGTACTTACTGTGTAGCAATAATAAGTATTAGGTAAATATATTGAAGTCTACGTTTATCTTCAAAATATTATACAAATACACAGTCCTTTTTACTTAAGCACTTACAAATAATTTAAGATTATCTAAAATACCTAGTTACAGCCTTCATTATTTAGCAATATTCACTGAACTTGCTGAAATACCTTCGGTGATACCACAATAATACAGCGTTGACTTTAAGACCGCCTCGACCCGGGCTTAAGCTGTCTTAAGTAGATAAGATATAGAAGATGCTAGCTCTGTAGAAATGCAGTACGAGTATTATAGATATATTGAAGTCTGCTTTCTTTGAAATTTTTCAATAATTATTTGTATTTTTTTAAGAATGGGCGTTTTCATTACACTGTCACGGTCAGAACCCAGCTTCATAAGCCTGAAGGTCGTTTAGTGATAGTTCAATTTGTTTGTCTCTCATGATGAGCGATCCACACATTCCGGTAAACTTATTTATACACGCATACTTATTATTCTACAGTATACATTCATATCGAGACACGCGGCAGCGAGCGTGTCGGAGTTGTGTTATAGAGTGTCGTTATTTCGCCAAAAACATATTCTCCTAGCCATGGACCTAGACAGTTTTTTCTTTAGGTTTATGCACCATAGTGCTTATGTAGATGCACTTCATTTAAGGTTAAACTCAATCAACACAAACTTAACAAAAAAAGCACAACTACCAACAACAAACAACTGAATTCATACAGTTCTTATTAAAAATAAAACTTTTAGAAATAAATTCTTTATTTTAAAAATAAGAAAACTTTTTTTTAATAGGCATATTAACAGAAACGGGATGATCAATTTTCTTGATTTTCTTGTTTTTTTTTTTTAATCTGTATGTTTTGATTACTTTGAATAAACGAACAAAGGAAGTAAAGGTCAATTAAAATTAAAATAAAGTTAACCATAGCTACTAGTATCTGCCTATCATAATATGTCAAACATTTTCATATTTTTCTTTGTTTATTTTTGTATTTTATTTAGTAAATATACTCGTACAAAGAGTATTGTATGCAACTTTGTATAAATACGTCAAAAAATGCTCGATGGTGCCTCCTTACGATAATATTACGATTACGTTTTTAAACCCTTCTTATACAACTGTTGCATAAAATACTTAAGACAAAGAAAAAGAAAAATATCATTCATTTACGTATCAATTATCAAAATGATAACCTACTTCCATATATCATCTGAAAAGTTGATATATGGCATCTAAGTAGACTATTACGCGTTTTTATAGAAAAAAAATAAATAAAAACAACAGTGAATTTTGTAGATTTTTTTTTCAATTAATTGATTTTAATAATATTGATATCAAAAATTTCTTCTTCCTGATTCTTTCTGCTACTGCTGTGCAAAAATTAATGATATCTCACCAAAAACATAAATGTAAAATGGGACCCAAGATTAAAATCCGACAAAAAAAAAAATGGCCGTCAAATTCAGTAGAGTTGAAATTTATTTATAAGTATTATTTATATAGGATACACCTTAGTTTAACTATCTGTGACCGTCTGCACCTAGGTCTAGGTGAATGATACTTTTTTTGTTTAACATTACTATTTTCATCTCTCCTGCACCTATTATTTTTCAGCATAATTCTTGTCACCGTGTTTCTTACTTCACTCAACCAGACACACTAGAAATAACAATTGAATTAGGTCCAAAGCTGCCTAAAAGCCACTAAAATAGCTCGACAATTGCCATAATAATGACCGCTGGTATTAAAGGTTTTGCTTGTCTAGTTTAAATGGTATGAAGTGGCAGTATACGTTGCTGACTTGTATCGACGAGCGAGCATTCCCTGTACTCGAGTTATAAATTCAGAAGTGTTACTTCTCATAATGGATTAATAGGATGATATCTATCAAGAGAGCAAGAATTTAACCCAATGTCAGGGCTCTTAGAATGTAATACATCTCCCGGGTTCGCTTTGCTGTAATTTAGTTTAACCCATCGTTCGGACCAACTTATTTGCTATGCCCCAGAGGGCCTTTACGACCACTCACTCTAAGGGCATAATTGATAATGAAAACGGAGTGAACATCCTTCTCACTTTTATTTATTGAACTGCTAGTAGCCCCACCGACTTTACCAAAAATAGATAATCAAGGCAATACGTGCATTACGTTTCATCGAATATACTAATACTACATTAGATGGAGGTTTTGAATTAAATATGTGGACCAAAACCTGAGTTCGTCGAATTCTAGTTCAAATAATTGCCTAATATCATGTTTGTTTATTCTTTCAAAAAATATTTTTTCTGGAAAAAGGATATGGGTCCACAAGGTAAGTGGGGATCTCCTACTTTAATAAAAATCGATATTTTGGCAGTTTTACTAACTTGAAATTATTAATTTCAAACGTCCGCTCTGACACTTCCTGATTTGACAGAGAAAGGGATTAAGAGTATTATCGGTTTATGATTTTTGTAGGTAACTAAAAGTAGGTAGGTGTGTTCATGACACAAAGGTTTATTCAATTTGTACAATTGAATCTTATTGTAATTGACACAATTATATATAAAATGAAAAAAAAACATCAACAGGTGCATTTTGAATAATGTTCATGCTATATCTCCAAAAATATGTAATAATTTATATATTTTGTTTAAAAATATATAAATATTTCTTAGCACCTTAGAATAGAAAACTGGAGCATGTTGGAAACATTTAATGTAAAGTTGTTCCCAACGATGCAAATAACCTAACGTTGTCCGTGATGGCAGCCTACGTACATAATATATTCTGTATTTATTTTGCTGGGATGAATATTCAGAGCTGGACCTATGGGGTCACTGAGAGGTTGGCACCTGCACAGTGACTGATAAAATGGATAGAGTCAATAGCTACTAGATACGGCCACGCATTTCTTGAGGCATGTCTTATTAGTTGTTTTTCTTTGATGTATTTTTATTTCTCGTTTTTCAATGTTACAATAATCGTTTAGTATTTAAAATATTATCGGCACTTGGTTGAACGTACAAGAGCACATGCTAAATCAAAAGTGCAGAGGGGAGAGCGTTTTTGTCAAAGGAAAGTTAAATAACTTAAGTGTCAAATTATCGATGAAATATCTAACCATAATGTCTGAGTAACATTTTTAGAAGTGCCATTTTATGACTATTACATATTACGACTTCTAGCAGGAGCAAAGAGTTTAATAGAACAAATATGATAACGAACAAGCTAGGAATGTATTATATATATTTAAGAACATATTTAAATAATTTACTTAAAATAAAATGAACCGTCATTTCTACGGTTTATTAAAATCTATATACAAAAAGCTATGCAAAGCAAGCACTCTGAAGGAAATGTGTCACTTCCAAAACATGAATAAAATGTAAATAAGGTACCCTGACAAAATGCGAAATCAAATTTTAAATGTAAAATTAAAGGCTCTAGCTATAAGGAAGGAACTTTAGATTCCACTTCTCAGGATAATTAATTTACTGTTACAAAGATGAGACCTATACCGATAATTTTAAGTCTTCTAGTGTTAATGATGTCTAGTTGTCTGACTTGTCATTAAATGATGCCTTGCATCGCGCAATTTAGTAGTCAATATGTGATTTTTATACTTTTTTTTCTAATATATGGAACATATCATTGAATGTATGACTGGCAATAGAGAAAATTGGAAAGAAAAAACATTTTGCGCTAACCTCATACAAATAAATGGGATGCGCTAAAGAAGAATATATAGAACATTTCCTCGGAAATTTTTACATAGGTACCTATAATATAAAAAGACAGGACGCGCCACAACCTTCAGCCAATACGTGGGGCGCACTATAAGTTTCCGGAATGAATATGAAAAAATACTATTAAAGGTACAAAATTAATTTATTGTTTTTCAAAATAATCTCCCTTGGCGTCTATGCACTTTTTCATTCGATGAAACCAGTTTTGAAAACTTTTGTGCCACTCCTCTGTGGTGACCTCTGAAACGTGTTTTTCATACTCCTCGACAGCCTCTTCTGGTGATGAAAATCGTTGACCGCGTAATTGGTTCTTAATTTTTGGGAACAGAAAAAAGTCACAAGGTGCCAGGTCGGGACTGTATGCAGGATGACTCATGAGTTCTACATTTTTCGCCTTCAAAAAGTCGTTTGTCTGTCTGGCCGTGTGAGAACTAGCATTGTCGTGGTGCAGGATGATACGGCGTTTACGGTTATTTTTACGGAGTTCGTCAATAACTTCCAGCAAACAAATGGTCGTGTACCAGTCACTATTCACTGTACGACGATTCTCTAAAGCAACAGTAGCCACGTGTCCAGTTTTATTAAAAAAAGAAGCAATCATCCGCTTAGATGCACTTTTCACGCGCGCCACTTTGGTTGGTTTCGGCTCATCTTGAAAGACCCATACGCTCGATTGCTGCTTTGTTTTGGGATCGTAGCAATAAATCCATGTTTCGTCACCTGTTACTATGTCCCACACCAAATTTGACGCATCTTCGTTGAATCTGGTAAGCATGGCACTGCACCAAGTGACGCGGTCCGTTTTTTGAGCCTCGGTCAAGTTGTGTGGGATCCACCGCGAGCACAGCTTTCTCACACCCAAATGTTTGTGTAGGATAAATTGTATTTGACTCATGCCTATTTCTAAGGATGCGCGAATTTCATGGTAGGTCACATGCCTGTCTGTTTCAATCATACGGCGCACAGCATCGATGTTTTTGTTGGTCACAGCGGTGGACGGCCGACCATCGCGAGATTCGTCACTGAGATTGATACGACCACGCTTGAATTCCGCAAACCAGCTATAAACAGTTGTCTTGCATGGTGCTTCATTGCCAAAAGCTGTTTCAAGCCGAGCGATGCTCTGTTGAGCTGTCAAATTACACTTAAAATCGTAGAAAATCATACTACGAAAATTTTCCCGAGTTAAATCCATGTTGATGCAGGCACACAATTTTTTTAATGGCGCCACAAGGTAAAACCAAAAGACAGTCAGATGAAACAAACTGCATTCTACAGCCAAAGAGTTCTATTTTCAAATGTTGCAATAAATTTTTAAATATTGTTTATGTAAGTGGCCAGTTCCGGAAACTTATAGTGCGCCCTATGTAATTGCATTTTATGTGCATTTTCAAATTGGATGCATCCCGATGTGATATGATGTCAACTACAAAATTAGAATTTATGAACTCGTAAGGAAATTATACATTTAACTAGTCACATAACTTGCTCACAATTTCATATAAACTAATAATATACGTATAGCAAAATAACCCAAATATCTGCAAAGGATGCGTATAAGGCCGCCGCCGCAACCCATTAAGGAATTTAGGTGTGGTTTCTTACCGAAGAGCTTCTACGTGCTGGCCTTGTAAGGGTACGTGTATGTAAAGGGGTAATATTAAGCTGCTTTAAAAATACTAGCACTCTCACTAAATAAGGAGATGTGGTGAATAAATAAACATGATTAAAACTGACGACCAGGGGCTTATACTTCTTTTATCACCATAATATTTGAACTGAGTGGCGTAGTGGTCACCATGCTAGTCCGCCACCCAGAGATCCCGGGTTCGAACCCCGATCAGGGCAAGTTGGAAAATGGTCTTTTTCAAATAGTCCTGGGTCTTGGATTTTTATCTATATATGTATATGTTATAAAATATAGTATCGTTGAGTTAGTATCCCATAACACAAGTCTCGAACTTACTTTGGGGCTAGCTTAATCAGTGTTATTTGTCCCTATATATTTATGCATTTATTTATTTAATTAATTATATTATTTTGTAGATAAAAAATGTGACTGTACTTCCGACAAAGATTAAAGGGAAATGAAATAAACTCACATGCAAAGATTCAAGATTCAAATGTTTATTCAGAAATTAGACCTTTACAGGCACTTTTACATGTCAATAAGTATAATTTACGTTATGTGTAAAGTATATTAAAATTTAATTCATTTTTAAAGAAAAGCTACCGATACCGCTTCGTAACGACCACTGCTGAAAAGAAACGCCGAAAGAAACTCATTTTCACAATATTGGTAGCCTACTCACCAGAAGGGCTTTGTCATATTAATATTATTGTCTTTTAATTAATAAATACTTATAATATAATACAATGTTGACACATTATAACATATATTGTTTGTAATTAAGTAAAGAAACATAAATTGCGTCAGAAAAAATTAAAAAAATTAGGTAGTCAAAAAGCGATGCAGATGCCGTCCACACCACATAGAGTGGGATGAAGAAAAAGGCAAAGATTTCATTAGGTAACTTAGAAGTGCTAATTTATAAACTTATAGAATATCACTCGCGACGACCTCCATGGCGTAGTGTTCACAATGCTAGTCCGCCACCCGCAGGTTCGGGGTTCGATCCTCGTGAGGGTAAGTTGGAAAATGGCCTTTTCCTATGTGACCTGGGTCTTGGATGTTTATCTATGTATTTATTTGTTATACTATATGGTATCGTTAAGTTAGTATCCCATAACACAAGTCTTAAACTTACTTTGGGACTAGCTCAATCAGTGTAATTTGCCCTTGTTTATTTATTTATTTTTATCACTATTTTGATTTATTTTTCCATTATACTGACCACTATATGCTAAGCGTGGCCTTTGGGTCTTACGGCCCTGGGCCGTCTACCCCGTCAGGGACAAAGACGTGAAACTGTATCTATTCAGTATAAAAAAATAATTTGTGCCAAAATATTACAAAACAAGTTTTTCTATAATTAATTGTTATACTTTTGAACCGTTGTGATATTATGGAGGGTAGAGCTGTCAGCTTTTGATATAGAATGGAGTGAAACAGTTGAAGATAAAAGTAATTGGAAACAAAAAAACTTTTGAACAATTCAATAGTAATTTGGGTTGGAAAGAGAACACATATTTGTAGAATGAAGGAGTTGCATGGCTGAATGACAAGTTAAAAAGCCATCGTCTTACGTGGTATGGCCACGTCATGAGGAGGGATGCCTAACACCTGGCTAAGACGATGATCAATTTGAAGGTAGAGGGCTGCAGTGGTATAGGGAGACCGAGAAAGTCGTGAAAAGAATGTGTTAGGACAGATATGAAGGAACGAGGGGCTTGTGCAAGTATGGTAAATTACAGGACGAAGTGGAACCAGTTGACATACAGAGCCGACACCAAATAGATAAGTGACGAGGAAAATGGCGATGATGAAGGAGTTGCATGGAAAGGAACGTACGATGTGTAAGGACAGACGACAAAAGTTTAATGGTGTGAAAAATAAAGGGATAGACGAGTGGAAAGTTTTTTGGAAGGATGTGGGAAAAAGGGTTTTAGGAGTTTTATTGAGAAATGGGGATTTCGTAATTTTCGAGGAAATAAGGTGCAAGACGTTTTCAAAGTTAAGTTTAAAGTTTAATAGGACTAAAGACGGATTTGTAAAGTTTAGTTTAAAGTTAGAAGGCGAATATAGTAGTTTTATATTCTCTCAAACAAGTTTATCTTTCTGTGTTACAATAACAGTTGAATATACATTAAAAAAAGATTCCGAATCGAAATCGGCCTCCTATTTGGAAGTCTGTTAAAAATATGAGCCGAGGATATTAGATGCAACTTCCTTATTAAACTCTCATAGTTTCTTGCATTATTTACTAACACTTTTCGCCGAGACGTTAATCTAGTGAACCTCTTTAAAAAAATTAAAACATCTTGCTTATCTTCATTAACAAATGTTGGTACAACACATGTTTTAAGAGTTTGTTCCTAAATTGTTTGCACTTTTTATTTTCTCAGTGGGACAATGTACTCTGTACACACAACCACATTTAATTATCCACTTGCTCGAAATAATGACGATTTAATTCAGACCCTACTTTCCGAGCCAGGTTTACGGCAAACACTACGCCTAAAAAGTATTTTTATTCACGCTGTTCCTTACGAAGATCACGAGGGTTCAGTATACTTGGTGATAAAACTGTAAGGTACGCAGTTAAAATTCAGAAGGGTTCCTTAATAAATCGAGCGTTGACCTACTAACCTGTTAGGATAAGCGGCACTCTCTACGAATAGTTTGTCAAACGTGCGTAAAAGAAAGTGGCAGAAAAAAAAAACATTATTACATTATTGCAATTGAAGTAAAAGACAAAACTATTTTTAGACGTTTTCAAATAGCTTATTATAATGTATCCAGCTCAATTACTTCGTTGGTTCTTCTCTAGAGGGGGAGACCTTTCTCAAAGAGTGGGGCGAGCAAGACAGGCAAAAAATTCTTGTTGAAGGAAATGCTGCTAGAGCAGTTTCTAAAACACACACACCAATATAACCGGCAAAACGTATAGAGGAGGATTTATCGTAAAAAAAAAACGGAACCCTAGTAAGGTAATTACAACAAAACAAACTCCCTCATGAAACCGAGAACTTACTCGTGTTTAATGAATTTGTTTGTTTATTTCAACGCAAATGTCAACGTACCCTTTTACACGAAATAAAGTGCTTTTTCATTGTTGGTGCGCTACTTCTTAAAATTTTATGTCTTTTTTATTTTTGTAAGCTCATTTTGGATTGGGTAAGAAAATATCAAAGAAAAATTTAATAAATATTGAAAACCTCATAAATGTTAAAATAAAAATAAGAATAAATGATTTTTGCAGATTTTTCTACATAAAACATAAAAGAACATACTTAAAGAAGCACTAAAAAATAAAAAACTAATTTTTTGAAACTCAAATTTGTGAAAAAAATTCTACACAAAATTATTTTCATCCCAATACACTTTGCAACCGAAATTATATATAAGATTAAATAAATAATATTTTGTTTTAGTTGTAACTTTTGTCTGAGGTTTTCTCTTTCATTTTTACTCAATAGGAAGTCCTCATTATGAGAAATGATTAAAACAAATTACAGCCGTAAATTGATGGCAGACATGGCAATAACACGGATGTCACGACTGGCCACGGCTTCATCAATATTAATACTTCGATATTAATTCCCGATCCCGGGGCACCGCTTGATGAAATTACAACACTGCCATGTCTACCTATACATATGGCTTCAGTTGTGTAAGTAGACACTTCAATGAGGTAAACATAACACTACTTTGAAAACCAATGAGACAAGATTACTGAACATTTTTTTTTGTGATATTTACAACAATGAACGATGGGCACAATAAATCATCATCATCAATGTATATGTATAAGAAATAATTTCATGACGGTGAAGTATGGACAAGAAATAATCAACTATAACATTGCTTCAAGTGAAACAAATTAAAAAGATAATCATCTTGCCCAAGTGGCATGGTAAGCAAGAACGCTGGCTGCGTTCTCTCCTTGGATAGCAATGCCAATACGTTGACCGAAAAAACAGCTATCTAGGTAATAGCCCTTTTGTTACGAACAGTAACGAACTGAAATCTCTTTTAGAAGAGTCGCGGAGAGATCTCTTTAGGCACATTCAAGGGAAAGATCTCTTTGAAAAGAGTCGCGGGGAGATCTCCTTGTGAAGAGTCGTAGGAAGATCTCCGTAAGAAGAGTCGTGAGGAGATCTCTTTAAGATAAGTCGTAGAGAGATCTCCTTAAGAAGAGTCTCTAGAAGCTCTACTGAAGAAGTCTCGTGGCTCTAATGCTCTTAATGGTCGAATTTTTGTTGACATTAAGCGGCAATAATTTTTAACATGTTTTCCTACTATCTTAGTAGGGACTAAGATAGTAGGAAAACATATGATAACTAGTAATCATAGCATATCACAATTTGGTATAAGTAAACCGGCTTACCAAGCCTACTTTTATAGCAGCCTGTGATTTCCTAGAGCAGCCAAATATTTACTTGAAATACAAATGAAAGCGAATAAAACAGTTAAATCGTTACAAATCGTGACTACACTGAATGTAGTTAGATTTTAGTGCCATCGTAGAATAACTTTGCATTAATATTGAATACCGATATTGCTAATTCCACGCTTTGGCACCATTTCCATAGTTTGCGAAGTAACCGTTATTTTTTAATATCCTTTAACGTAGATTTTACTCTATTTTTTGGTGAAAAACGTAAAACCGTACATAAATTCGTTTTGTGGTAAAAGTATATTTCTTGTTGCAACCAAAATCTTGAAAATAACCCCATCTGTTCCATAGAACTCTATATTATATAGTTAGGAACATATAAATTGATTGGTAAGTCTCATACTAAAAGTTTTTTATACAACATGGAATAGAATAGAATAGAACAGAACAGAACAGAATAGAATAGTCATTTATTCCTTCGAATATGGTGGTAACATAAAGTGTTTACAGAATATAACAAGAACAAACATATTCTGCCATCATAGGCGTAGAATTTAGATATATGAACAATACAATTATTATTATTAATTAAATTTACATTTACATAGAAATACATTCAAATTTAAAATCTGCAGATATATTAGAATAAGTATACACAGAAATTTATTTTAACATGGAAGGGACATATCCGGTATAAATCCAACCACAGGTTGTACTAGATCACTATAGTATAATGAAATTGAAATAACAGTCAGAAAGCCAAAATAAAATTCGTAATTCCTATTAAAATTTCCCGAGTGGCAGCATACTATTGTATGGAAACGCCAAAAAAATTTTGGTTTTTCTCTGTTATTTTATTGAATTTTACTATAGTGATCTAGTATACCCCGTTGTTTGGTTCATTACGGATATGTCCCTTCCACGTTGTATAATATAGAGAAGGAGACTCTAATTTTTGTTTAGTTATTGATTTAAATCCGTACAACTGTATATCTGAAATCTGAGTTATTAATAGTAATCCAGTCTATAAATACTTGAAAAATATGTACAGAAATCCCAAAGATATCTACGTCTGAACAAGGAACTTGAAGGAATTAATCGCTCGAGAATCCTTGTAAGTGACAAGGCCTTAGGGCTCTTTCCGATAAAAGCTTAATAGCCCTCGTATTTTCATGGAGACTACACCACTTAGTGCTCGCTCCAGTTTCAATACTGGATATTTTATAAAGGTTATTTTCTCTTGTATTTTTTTATTCTTTATTATACTTATTAATTAATTAAGTAATTTAGTTTCACTTTTTGCAGTATGCTGCGTCCATGAAAATTATTAGACTCAATCATAAAGATACAAAATTTAGAATCCGGATTTATCTGTTTTGAAACATTCTTGTTAAACTGTTTTGATAAATTAAGAATCCGAAAATATATAACTATTTGGATATGGTTATACGACTGCCCCGCTGCCTGTCGTCAACCTTATAGCTGTAGAATATGACATAGTCATATTTTAGGCTGACTTCGGCCACACGACATGGATCCGATGAGCTTTGATTCTAATCTAGCCTTTAATCTTGCCTTATACGTGTTACATACACGAAGAAAAAAAAAATAAGTATCATAGGTCTCCTATTTTAGGATTCTGTTGTAAACAAGGGACTCTTATTGTTTCGCCATGTCTGTCTGTCCGGCCGCGGTTTTACTCGAAGACTATTTACTAGAAAGCTGCAATTTGGTATAGGTATGTATATTAATCATGCCAAAAAGAAGTGGTAAAATAAAATATTGAACTTTTTTTTTAGATTAGCTTCCGTACACGTAAAATAGGAATTTTTTTTTTACTATCCCATCGTGTTGGATGTCGTTTAATAGGTCTTATAAAAATATTGTGAGCTTGAGAACATTATTTTTCGGTTTAGGTATTCGTTTCTCAAATATTTGGTTTTATATTGCAAATTTTTGTTAGAGTCAAGTGTCCTCCCCCCTCTATCTATTAAACGGTTATATATGGACATGTGTAAAAATTCACAGCAGTTTATAACGAAGTTCAAAGGAAGACTACTAAAGGTAAGTAGGGTTTACAAATTAAAAAAATATAGGCGACCAACTGTGTGTAAAATGTACTCGTAAAAGGAAAAGTTCATACAAATTCAATAGAAAATTCGTTTTTCGTTTTAGACTCAAAGTGGGGATTTTCAAGTACGGAACCCTACCCTGCGCGTGGCCCGACATGCACTTGGCCGGTTATTTTTTATTATAATTATGTAACGTTGTATTTGTTTTCATCGTCTGAGATTTTTGAGATTTTTATAAAGACTCGTAAAAAGTTACAATGAGTTACTTTTTATTAATGTAAAGAAAAGTTTTCCATCCCCATAAAATGTAAGAATATTCTCACGATCCCGGTTAATGTGGTGATTAGCGGCCACGGGCAAAATTAAAATGCGCTTCGTTTAAAAAGTTGCAGCCACGTTTTATGTCGCTCTTAATAGGACTCCAGCAGTTTATGTATTCAAATAATAAACCTTTATTATTCTAAGGCTTATGTTTTATAGAAAAAATAAACTTTATGATGCAAAAATATACATTTTTACGACGGTATTATGCTTCATTAGTTTTTTTTTTATAATTACGTTGTAAAATAAGTCAGTTACTCTATATTTCATTTATTAAATAATCAAATAACCCCTTTTCATTAAGTAACAGTAAGCTATATTTTAAATTTGTCCTGAAAATATAATGCAAAATATTCCTCAAAAATTGTCAAATCATGCATTAGCCTTATTTGTAAGCTCAGAAAAAAGAGCTTCAAAAAGAGCTTTCATAATTTCTTCCCTATTATCAACACGAGGGGACAACTTTTCAAAACTGCAACGCAGGGGTTGCAGTTTTGAAAAGTTTTATCACTGACTGCCTTAGATAACCCTCCTTAGGAATGCTGTTGTTACACTTATACTTACTTTAGTCGCCCCTGACAATATCCACAAGGAGAGATACAGTGTACTTTTCGACCTATAATAGGGCCCTATTTTAAGCTGGGAACTACACGGCACAAGTAAATTAAAATAGATATTGTAGTAGTGAATAATTCACAAGGTGCCGGTTAAACAGGCAATTAACGTAGGAAAACGACAGTTGTGAAACGAAACGTAATTTGCGATGCAGATTGCTGTTTGCATTTTTGAAGCTGCGGCATTGACAGCATTATATTTAATATTTCAAAAGTTTCAATAAGGACTCCTTAGAAACTTTCAAATTGAGACCCTACAAAAAATCTTATATTTTATTTTATTTGTAATATAAAATTTATTAAAATATAAGTTTTTTTGCCTAACTTCCTGCCAGCCACGTGTACACCTGTTTTAAAGAATGTGCGTTTGGCAGGAAGTCCAATTAGTCTGCCAGCAAAAAGCCATATAGATGACAGAGTTATTATATTTAAAAAATCTAATTTAAAATGATTAGTGAGAAAATAAGAAATAACAAAGCAAAGGATAAAGTTTCTTAAATTTTATTGCAGAAAGCAATACAACATTATAATCAGTTGTTGCATTAAATAATTCACAAACAGATCAAAGCAGGTTGTATGATAATTAACGTAGGGAAACGACAGTTGCGAAACGAAACATTTGCGATGCAGATTGCTGTTTGCATTTTTGAAGCTGCTGCATCCATGTCAAAGTGTTTACATTAACAGAATTAAACGCGAAGCTTAAATTTCATTTAAAATTTTAAAAAAATCTATAAGGTAACTAGTTTTAACTAATTAGGTATACTTGAATTATTATAGTTTATTAATTAATATATTATAATTACAAAGAAGTGAAAATGTAATGTATTACATTTTGGTGGGAATAAACAAAAATGGATGATATCTTGTTGAGATCTGTACTATTCTTGTATAGGTATAATTCATTAAAAACTATGAACTCGCGCCACTCTTTAAGAATTCAACCAGTACATTTACGCCATCTCCATTGGAGTCTCAACCATTGAGCTGTAAATTATATCTGGGCATACTCTTGACCAATTTGTCTTTGGAATTTAGAAATTCTATTGGCCTCAACAGCTTGCTAAAATTACATGATATTTTCACCGAATATTTATCTTCAAACATGCATTACATAAAGTAGAATTAAAAAACTTTCCTCGCTTTGCTCACTCTACTATACACAATAGTTGTTTATATAGTTAAATTCATTAAATATTCTACTATCGAAAGTCGCACTTGTTACTAGTGCATAATAAAATTACATAGATTTTGAAATTAAAACCTTTGTAATCTTGATAAATAAATATTTGTAATTTTGAATATTCTGTACAAATGTACAGAATATTTTGGCCTTGCAGAGTTTCAGTCATAGGTAATATTTTAACTCAAAATAATGTTCATAATATCATCACAGCTCCTTCGCAATGTACTTTTTAATAACCCTAGAGCAATCACGCCGGGCTGGGGTTGTAAACTTCCATGCACAATATCTTCCTCATCCCAAGTTTATCTCAGAATATGATACCCAACTTCTTGTTATTAACCCTGACTGCTTTGCGATGTTGTGTTTATTTGGAATTATATTTGGCTTCGGTTGTACGGATTTACTTACCTCCGAACGAATGGCTCGCCAAGATTTCTCAAGCCATTTTAATAGGTAGTCAGTTTTATATTTCTAGACTTAAGGACTTACAGTTACCCAATGTTATGCTTGACAATCAAATCATTCCTTTTTCAGCTCCTGTTAAGAATTTTGGTATTTTGTCTGACCAGACTTTATCATGGTCTCCTTAAATTGTAGGTAGAGTTGAGACGACGTTCTTAAGAGTTAATTGAGACGTTTACAACACTTTCTTCCCGTGGACACCAAAGCACTTTTGGCACGAATGCTGCTGTTCCCTCTCTTTGATTGTGCAGATGTTGCATATTGGGATTTGACTGAGGAGTTACTAAATTAGAGAGTGTACAAAACGTATGCATTCGATATATATATATATATATATATATATATATATATATATATATATATATATATATATATATATAAATATAGCTTGAAAAAGTTTGTTCATATTTCGGAGTGTCGCCAGATTTTGAAACGGTTACCTATCAAACTGCGTCGTCACACTCACGTTATTTTCTTTCTTTTTAACACATTTATGCAATGTGGAAGGGACATAACTGTAATAAATCGAACCACAGGCTATCAGCTCACTGTAGTATAATGAAATAAAATTAACAGCAAAACCACAAAAAAAAATTAGGCATTTCCATACAAAAGTGTGCAGCCGCAATTCGTATGGGAATGTCAAATTCTTTTTTTTGGTTATTTGGTTTTTATTTTAATTCCATTATAATATAGGGATGTAGTACAGCCCATGGTTCGATTTATTACGGGTATGTCCCTCCACGTTGTATAAACCTATAACTGATGTGGTTTTCTAAAAAGTTTATTATATAGCATACAATTTTCATTGTCATGAATACGGTAGTGCCCCCTTCCCCCTAGTATTGAATGAAACCATATCTAACGATGTTAAAAGTTGACTATCAATATCTAAGACTGAAACCTTTTCCGTTTTTTTTTTGATGACCAATCCATTTCATCCCATAAACTGACAAAATAAAGACACAATACACAACTGCAAGTTTATTCTACTTTTTGCAAAGCAAATATTCATAAAGTTATATTTTTAAATTTAAGTCAAATGAATAAACATCGTTATAGTACCTATCCCAAAAACAAACAAGTGAAAGGTGAGCGTTATCGCCCTTCAAACGCCGTGATGTGTAAATTTTTTACACGTTTTGTTTTTGCTATCGCAACAATGGCGAGGAATACAAAACTCCGCTTTACGGCTCCTGCATCATTTAGCAATATTTTTGTATCAGAGGACGTTTATGCGATTTAATGTGGGCGCTGTATTGATTTAGGTACAAATGACAAAGGTGAAAAAAAAAAACTTTTTTGGTGATGAACATGACAGGGTAAAGTCTGAGGTTTATGAGTACATAAAATGTCTAATGTCTAGGAATCTGTCTAGGAACAAGTTCAAGCTTAAACTTCTAAAAGTTACCTAAGTTAGGCAAAACTCAACCCAAATTGTCCTAGTTTTTAGTCAACTTGGCCAGTATTTCATCGTTTAAGTCTAGCGCATCTAAAACGAATGTTTCCCTAAGCTCATGGCTTCAAATAAGTAGGTAAGCAACTCTAGGATTGAGATATACTATGTCGTCCTAAACTTTAACGGCGTAGACAAAGCCAACAGCCGATAGACCCAGAGACCACATCAAGCGTGGTGGTGGGTGTAAAAGTGGAAAAATGGATTACAAATAGTAATGCTGGCCGCATTGCCTATTCATACTCTCGTCTATTCCCTCGATGGGCTTTTATAATCTGCGCGGGAGGTAATAAAGCATCACCAAGAGGAAGTATAAGTGATTTCAGAAGGCAGTCCTCAAATTATGGCAGATGATTTTACCAATCCGACACCAGGGTTTACCATTTATTTAAAAAACCCCGACTTTCAAGCGTATCCCCCATATTTTTTGAACCATTAAACCGATTTTCATTGAACATAGCTAAAAACTACCGCAAGGAAACTTGCTTTAACGTAAAAAACCGCACCGAAAATGGTCCATTCGTTTGAGAGCTACGATGCCAGAGACAGACGTACAGAGAGACACATATTGGTGTAAAACTTATAACCTTATTTTTTGTTGAAGGTTAGAAATAAAAAAACAGTTTATACGCACCTATACGTACACATTTAAATAAGCACCTCCAAGTGCAAGTTATACAAACTAGAGACTCAATTAGCCGTTTTAATTAAGGTAAATTTTATTCGCTTAGGACGTCGTAAAAATACGGCAGCAACAAGAGCGCGGAAAATGTAGGATAATGAAGGAAAAATATAGGTGTACATGAGCATAGACTAGAGATGCAAAAATTTATATTATGCTTTATTTATGGCGCGTATCATATTAAAAATCAAATCGTTTATGATTGCTTACTCGTCTAATGGCACGTTTTTAACCTCCAACTAACAAAAAAAAAGCGTAGACTTCTGGTTTTGGAGACAAAAATTTTCGTAGAGCATTATTATATTATTACTAACAGCGGTAGTTTTTTTTTAATTAATATATCTTTTTAAAAAACTTTAATAAAGAGAACGCTTTTAAACAAACTTGGGATACTGTAGCTAGCAATTAAACCTAATAAACATCTAAAAGCCAGATTTTAACTTCCAAGTAACTAAAACATTGCGCAGACTTTTGGTTTTGGAGATCAAATTAAAAACTTGTGGTGTGAAAAATCTAGGACAATTTTTGTAGAGTATTTTTAGATTATTACTGTTACAGCAACACTTTTTTTATATTTTTACGAAAAGTCTAATAAGGAGAAAGCTTTTGCCCAAAATTGAGACTTTGTAGCTGGCAATAAAACTGAATGAACATTTTGAAGTAACTATCTAAAGGAATACATGTTAAGGACAGTATGAGGTATCTCATAACATAAATCAACATTCTATAAATGGGTTTAGCAGCCAAAATGTTCACAGCTAACAGGCATAAGCTTCGAGGATCCCTACGTGTCCCTAAAGTATCTGTAAGCCTCCATTAGGGCATAGTTTCAAGAAACAATAATAAAGGACTTTACAACTTTAAGGTCTTGGGAGCGAGTCGAATTGTAATGAAGATAACAACTAAGTTAGAGTCAAAATCTGCTTTCAAAGTTATATGCAGAATTTGATCAAGCCAATTATGTTTTGTTTTTATAAGATAATTAGATGTAGTATGTATGCTTGGAAATTTTGAAGAAATTAATATAAAAACATGAAAACTATAAATAAAATAAAAAAGTGTCTTAAGAAATATATATTCTAAATCAAAATTAAGGTGCTGAATGACTTTGAATGTATTTAAACTTGACATACAATAATGTTTCAAAACTAAATACCATCTTCACTCTCAAACTACACAACCGATTTTGATACAATTTCTATGGAAACACTTGACAATCATACTCTTCCAAAAAAAAAAAAAAATATCTGTCCAGGTGTTTTTGAATAATTGGTGAACATACATAAAAAAACCGCGACGAGTTAATAACCTCCTTCTTTTTTGAAGTCGGTTAAAAAGACAAAGTACTATTAATGATACAATTAGCAAATAAAAACAAATAAATAAATATATAGGGACAAATTACACTGATTGAGCTAGCCCCAAAGTAAGTTCGACACTTATGTTATGGGATACTAACTCAACGATACTATATTTTATAACAAATACATAATTTATAGATAAACATCCTAGAACCAGAACAAATTGGAAAAGGCCATTGTCCAACTTGCCCTGACCGGGGATCGAACCCGGAACCTCTGGGTGGCAGAGTACCATGGTGACCACTACGCCACGCAGGTCGTCAAAACTTAGCATTAGCACTAACTTATCATTATCACAACAGTACCTTTCATTGATGGTACAATTAGGTATGATGGTACAACTAATTTCATCTTACACTTAGTACCATTCTGACTTATTCTGAGTGAAAGAGTGTCTGAGTAGCAATCTAATTCTTGAAGTACCGTTGACCACTTTAGTTGCAAAACGGTGGCGTGACTGACACGTCATTGACAATAAAAGTGGTCGAAATTGTACCAGTTTTGTTAGGCTTAGCGTCGGGGGTAAAGTAAAAAGTAAGTAGTGTAAGTAAGGTTTGCTGTCTCGCTCGCACAATCAAACATTTTTAATGATTATTAAAAAATGTATCTCATTTGTAAAAAAGCGTTTCATTAACATTCAATATAATTATATTGTGGATATTAATTAAAAATGTTTGATTGTGCGAACAAGACAGCCAACCAAATGTGAAATGCCTCTTAACAAGCGATGACGTGCAATGTTTATAAAGTAATTTTTGCGAAAGCAGTTTTTTTCATAAATGACGTCTCAAGCCCTTAAGTTTTCTTAAACTCAGCTCAAAATACGTGGATTATTATCTTGAAGCTGCACAGTAAATTGTGTGGAGAAAATATTTTTTATTCAATAGATTCGAGGCTGGCGGTCGGTTGAAACCTGCCATTTTCTGCAGAAATTCTCGCTTTTTCATAGTTTTTTTTGTGTAAAAAGAAAGCGCATTGTCAGCGGTAACAATTTTTTTTTTAAGTGGTAATTATCGGGCTTGAATTTATTTTTATTCTCTTGATTTATATGGCGAATATTTTAAATTAGCTAACTTATGTATGATTCATATCTAAAATAAAAACATTTAATATTTAAATAAATTTGAAAACGTTTATGTGTATCTTATTAAAAAAAACGGTGAAGTTATCACCATGTAACTGGTTGGTACTTACCTAATAAAAGTGTGCGTGTGATGATAAAAGGTTGGTATAATTTGGACTAGTTTCCTGTAAAGCCATTAAACATTTAGTAGAAAACTAATAAATGAATGGAAGAGATCTTGTTAGCGCTTCCTTACTGGCGCTAACACTTGGCAACACCGTGTCGCAGCTGGCAACCCAATCAGACAAGCAGCAGTGACGCCCGTTCCCCGGTCTTCTTGATTCGACGGTCGTCGCGTACGGTTGTGTCAATCCATATATTGTAACTTATTACTAAATGTATTCATTATAGATTATTATTGTTTGAAATAATTGAAGTAATAATTAGATATTTCACAAAGTATTAGTGATCATTGTATTAGCCTAACGGTTTACCTAGCAAAAATAAATATGTATTATGCATAACGGTATCTAATATTTATTTTTCTGATAATCCCTACATAGGATAAGTGTGTCTTTGTATATTTGCTCTTTTGTATGTTACCTTTGAAATGTATTTGTTTTGCTACAATAAAGTTATTACAAACAAACAAAATGGTTTACCTATCTAAAACTCTCCTCCAATGAACTTTTCCCCATTAAAGAGCCAAGCGTCCATATTTCAATATCGCATAAAGTAAATGAAAACCGTCCACTCGAAACCGTCCTAATAAAATTGTCGTGAAAGTACATTCAGTTTAAGTCCTCCGAGACTTCGTCCGTGCAGTCTTCGGGACAATATGCTCTGAATTGACTTCGGGATTCAAGACAACTCGACCATTATCCACCCAGATGTGGTACAAACTTTGAAGGGGAGCGTTTTCACTTTCATAGGCCTTTAACTATTCAGGTTCAAGTGACAATAAATTTTAGGGACGTAAAATGAGGTTTAGGGTAGTTAAATTTTGGTATAATTGAGACAACTCAATTATACCCAAAATCACTGGTCGGGAACTGATAAATTTAAATTTAGATCAAAAGTACCTAGCAAATATTTCGGAAGATGGTTTTTCAGGCACTGTTTTCCAAATAGTTAAACATTGTTAACCCTTAATTAAACTAACAAGTCAAGTGCGAGTCGGACTCGCGTACAAAGGGTTACGTGCCATTATCTATAAAAAATCACGTTGTATGGGAGCCCCCTTAAATATTTATTTTGTTTTTATTTAATGATTTATTTTTTAAAGTGAATATACTACTTCATATTCTGTTAATATTTCAAGCGTCTACCTATTGCTTTTATCAAACAAAAAATGGAAAAAATCTAATATTTATTTTATTATGTTTTTAGTATTTTTGGTTATAGCTACAGAAATACATCATCTGTAAAAATGACAACTGTCTAACTATCACGATTCATAAGATACAGCCTGGTGACAGACAGACATAAAGACGGACGGATAGACAGTGGAGTATTAGTAATAGAGACCCGTTTTTACCTTTTGGGTACAGAACCCTAAAAAGGGTGGCCCACTATAATCTTAATTATTATAGTCAGTTTATATACCCACTATAGTCTTAATATAGTCAGTTTAAATGCTACCTATTATAGGAGAGCAGATTTTTAATAAAGATATATTTTAACCGACTTCCAAAAAGGTGGAGGTTATCAATTCGTTGCGATATATTTTTTATGTATGTTAACCGATTATTCGAAGAAGCCTGGACTGATTTTGTTTTTTTTGTTTTTTGTTTGAAATGATATACTTGTCTAGTGGTTAATGTTGTAATTCATAAAAACCGACCAAGTGCAGTTGAACTCGCCTGGAGAGGGTTTCGTACAATGCTGTTTTTATTCATTTCTGGTATGTTTTACAATACCTTACTGAATGTGAGTTTTGAATTTACTACTATTTCTTTGTAAAGAACTAAGTACCTGTCTCTTTTGTGCTTTGCTGCAGAGAATAAAGGTAAGTACATCCTCTAAATAAAAGAGAAGATCTATAAGAAATATAAGATGACATTTAAAAGTTTTTTTTTATCTTCGATTTTATTTAGATAATGGTCAATTTTCGTTAAATTTGTAATACGTCTTTTTGTGTCGGGGGTTAAAAATATCACATTTTAAATTATCATAGTAAAAAGCGAGTTAACTGGTAATAGCGCCATCTAGTGGTGTTTTAGTAAACTATTTTATAGAAAGTGAACGTATTATATTGAGTTTGCCACTTTATTTTCAATTGATAGATTTCTTATTTTTTTTTGTTTTTCTGTAAATAACAAGCAATGAACTATATTTTGTAATTTTTTTTAAATTTATGCTCATTTGTTTTAGAGATCAGGGAGGGCAGTGAATGGTCAATTTTCGTCTTCTTTCATGAATAAAATAAAAACTATTTGTTTTACAATAATAACAAAAATATATTTGAGATCCTCATAATGAGCCCTTTAATTAAATATATGACACAGTAAGGTTTACAAAACCTTTTTTTTTTAAATTTCGTAATTTGTCCCTCGAAGTTCGTCCCTTATTTAAAAAAAATATTTATTTACTTTGCACGTCTGTGAGCCAAACTCTTGTAAGTGTCAATGTTTGAGTGTCAAAGAGAATTTCTTTGGCAATGATTATGGAGTGTTTGTCATTGCCTTCTCCCTTCTTTACTACATAAAGTCAATATCTTGTCAGTGTTAATGTGTAAAAAAGAGACGCACATAAAGAATTTTTTTTTGGCAGGGATAATGGAGTGGTTGTCACTGCCTTCTCGATTTTTCTACTATATAGAGCCAAACTCTTGTCAGTGCCAAAGTATGGAAGAGAGACGCACACAAAGAGGTTTTCTTTGGCCGGGATGATGGAGTGGTTGCCATTGCCTTCTCCATTCTTCTACTATATTGAGTCAATCTCTTGTCAGTGTCAATGTATGGGAAAGAGACGCACACAAAGAGGATTTCTTCGGCAGGCAGGGATAATGGAGTGGTTGCCGTTGCCAATTAACAAACAGTAAACTTAATCTAGTGGTGTTTTATTTTCCGTAAAGTGAACATATTATTTGAGTATAACCCTTTATTTTCAATTGATTAAATTCTTAAGTTTTCCTGTAATCTACAGGCAATGAACTATATTTTGTATTTTTTTTTAACATTTTAGGCCCATTACACATTTTTTCAGAGATCAGGAGTAAATGGTCAATTTTTGTCTTCTTTCATGAATAAAATCAAAACTATTTATTTTACAATAATAACAAAAATATATTTGAGATTTTCATAACGAGCCCTTTAATTAGATGCATGACACGGTAAGGTTTGCAAAACTTTTTTTTTTAATTTCGTAATTTATCCCTCGAAGTTTGTCCCTTAGTTAAAAAAATATTTATTTACTTTGCACATCTGTGTTTGGGTCGTACACCATAATACTTAATTTCACCTTATTTGGTCCACTAGATTCGGAGCATATTGGCTGTGACAGACGGACGGACAGACAGACACACGAGTGATCCTATAAGGGTTCCTTTTTTTTCATTTTTTGTACGGAACCCTAAAAATGTGATGACAAATACTTATGTAAGAGATTTTGTCTGTGAGGCAAATGAGGCAAAATTGCATAGATACTCGTATTTAGATATCTATGCAATTTTGCATATAAAATACTAACTATTTTTTTTTTCATGATGTAGCATTTGGTGTTGCAGACATCTCCAGGTACTTTTACGCATAGATTTAGAAGTAAAAAAAATTAGGTCTATGCTTTTACGACAAGGCACAATGAACATTGGTCACGTGTCTGAGCTAATATTAGAAGAAAAAAACTACCACTACCAATAAATAACACGGTTATTTTATGACTTGACAATGTCCTTAGACCACAGTCTATAAAAGTAGAATCAGTCTCCACACAAGTCTCTTCGCGGCAACAATAGCACTGCTCTAGTATTACCGGACCGCGGTCTGCACGAAGCTAAGCCGCAATAACCCGGTATATTACGACGAACACCGGTCATTTTCGGTAATATGGCCAGTAATAGGCCTATCAGTTCTATTGTAGTGTTATAAATGTGACTATAAAGCAATCACTGGAAGGAAAATGAGCGGAATTGTTATTGAAGCCTCGTCATATTTTTCTCGCAAGACAATTAACTAGACATTTATTTTGGATTATCAGCAATTTATGACATTAATGTTCTTAAACATTGTTGTATACCTATTTTCTATAATAGTCTGCAACAAAGCGAATTTTTAGTCGAGATCCCGGCATTCGTCCCAATGGAAAAGTTGTTCAGATTGATGGACTACTTGTCCTTATAAGTATAATATATAAGTAAGGCGTTCCTGGTTGCATCCTCGGATGCGCTGCTTCGAAGGCCAAGGTTTGCTTTCCCGCTTTTTCATCTCCATATATGCATGTAAGTATGTAAGAAGGTCTCATGACCATAAAAAATCGAATAGCTAGTAGAGTTTAAACTATTTGGATAAAGTTTTACTACCAGCCACCTTTCAGCTTTGGGAATGCATGTGTGAAAAAAAGTTACGGCGGCATCTGGGTATTTTCCTTTGTCAAAGATAGATTATTTTGTACTGATAAGAAAATAATAGGTTGAGGAAAAAGTCTTTTCGCATTTCATATAAAAATTCAAAACATTTTTTAATATAGTTTATTTACATTTAACTAAAGTATGTAGGTACCATTTTGTTCGCTACATCCACAGGAAAAGATGAAGTGGTCCACACTCTAGGCTGGAAGCCGCGGCGTGTCCTCTCAAGTACGTATCAACAGTAAAACAACCGTTATAATATACCGATATAAACTATTTTGAATAAATAGATTTAAGAGGCTACCTGAATTTTACTGAGATCCAGTGCTGCCCCCATGTGAAATATTTTTTTTTTAAAGGAAATAGAGATCTTATTTAAAATTTCGGTCTCATCGTGCTCTAGATAACCCTTCAAACTACTTTATGAACTACTTGTTTACAGTTTAAAGTGAGATCATTAAGCTTTTCTTTCTACATTTGCGATAAACGGCCATATTCAATTTTTTTTCAAATGGGGGCAGCGTTTGACCCTGAAATATTCATGTACCCCCTTAAGTATTTTTATAGGGTTTTTAGGCATTCAAGGCAGTATTTTTGCATACTGCACCAAGTCCCGTTAACGTGATATTTTTTCACCATTTCTTATTTCATTATTTCGTTTGAGTAATTAAGCATAAGGTTTGAATTCAACTTGTTGATAGATGTACTGTTCAAATGAGCTTAGCCTGGAGGCTACATTGTGCTATGAGCAGTAAAAAATGGATGGACTGGGCTAAATTGGCCAATCAATTTTGCCAGGGTTATTCATGAGTCACTTTTTGGTTATACCATGGATTATACCTTTAGGCAGCTTGAATAATTACTAGACTGAACTGTACGATCTTGATTTATATTTGAAATATTTGATCGGGGTGGCAGGTGTTACTCGCAAAAAGTATTATTTCACCGATTCAGCCGAAAAAGGTAAGTATCTGATATATTGACGACCTCCGTGGCGTAATAGAAAACAAGCTATTCCGCAGTTTGGATCCGATCCTTAGCTAGGGTCGGCGAAGAATTGGGTTCGATCCTTAGCTAGGGCAAGTTGGAAAATAGCGCTTTTTATTTCTTGTTTATTTTATTTGTCCCTAAATATTTATTTATTAATATTCTATCAGCGTTAGTGATATAAGCGGTTTGTGCACTAAGGAATGTGGTCTTGCTAATAGCACTTTAGAATGAACTCTTCCGGTTTCAGAAGTTATGGTCTGTACTGTGATCAAAGAAGGCAGTACAAGAAACTTGAAAAATCTAAGACGGTCGTGTCTAACATTACTTCTATTTGATTATTTATGATTAAGTGATTATTACTTCTGTCCCCTCAAAAACAATACTTGTTAATGAACGCCAATCTAAAGTCTTGAAATCACAATCCATGTGGAGGAGGGAATAGTATGGTATGGTTGTGCCTTTGTTCGCTCGACTTGGCGGGGCCACTACCGTGCTCCCAGAAGGTTATAAAAGTACTTCCAAAGACTAGCTTTTATACTTTCACTGGCAGCTATTCGCCTAGGTTGTTTTTATACCACGCGAGTTTTTAATTGTATAGGAAAAAAATGAAACAACGAATAAAAACAGAATAATTTAAATCATCATCACAATTCGCATAGAAAGTTAAAACACTACCTTACGTAGATAACATAGTTTACACGCTACGCAACATACCAATTTTACACGAGTACAGTCAGTTACAAATTTAATGCTATCGAGTATAGGAGTCATACATTTTACCTATTATTTCATATTGCCATAAATACAATTACATTACGATATAAGAAGTTTCATTGGTGAATATTTTATAGTACAACAATTTTGTTACTCACTGTACACGATTATTTAAGTTAATAAAACAAATTATAGGTACTTTCTAGGAATTCGGTAACTTTTTCTCCATTTTGCTCTCTAATAACAATTATAATATTGCAATATGTACATAAAATAAATTTATCAGTAGACTTTATACAATAGACGCAATCACTTCTTGTCTTACAAAAATTATTATAATATTGTTTAAATACATATTAATTTATTATATTTGACAGCGTAACTATTTAATAAAACATAATTGTTATAATAAACTATTTTATTAGGTATTGAAAATGTATAAACAACATTTTCAAAAATAAAATCTTTTTTTTATTAAATTAACCTTAAAAAAGCAAAAAAAGACAATATTTGTTTAAAGCTTTAGGTAGGTAAATATTTCAAAGAGAACAATTATCTAAAACCCTATTTGTCTAAGAACAGTAAGCAAAAAAAATAAATATGTATATTCAATAAATTGAATTTGGACACAAATTTGAGCAGGATGAAATTAATTAAAAGGTAATAATTGATTTAACAAATTAATGAGCATTTTTAAATAAATAGCATAATTATATCACAATCACGATTTCAATTGAATTGAGCAACGAATAAATTGAGATCTTATATTGCCTAAAAAGTAAATTTATCTACTTACTTATTAAATATGTACACATAAGTATGGACTAGAAGATTTAACATGACCAAATAATACGAGTATATAACAATATCGTGCATTTGGAAGATCATTGATTGCCATGCCGTATTTTTAATTAATTCTATAAAATGATAAATTTTATTACTCAGAAAAAATATTATACAATATTTTGTTGATATGATCAGAATTACTATTTGGCAAGTAATTATACATCTACCTTATCAAATCACGCAGTGCAACTTTTTGTCTATTTCAGACAGATAGACTACATAATATTGATTTTAATTTGCTTATTTGACTAAGTAAAGAGAGATAGGATAATTTATCCACTTTTAAATTAATTCTGGACGGAGAAAGCTAAAAAAAAACTATATGCTTGCCCTACACAATCTCTTATAAATTGACCCTAATGAGACACGATTATGTCATTATAGAAGTTTATAAGTAGAAAATAACTGAAAAAATAAATATAAATTAGGTACGAAATTCAAGGCAAGTAGGAGAATGAAATATCAAGTACCTAAATATTTACATTATTATTTTGGTGTTTTACAATGATATTAATAAATACTTGTCCTATTTATTTTATACATAAACTATGCTTATTCAAATAATTTTTCAAACACTTTTGTGTAAGGTCGTACCTTTATGTTATAGTCATCATTCATTTGTCTAATAATTCAACATTATTAAAATTAAAATAATCACAACCTTAAAATAACTAAAGCTTAATAATATCGTTTTGGCATGATTAAATATTAGGTATTTGATTTTTATAATACTGATCAATGACTAGAATCACTTATTCAATTTATTTACAAAAGCGCAAAGCAATATCATTTCATATATTTTTACATTATTTATTTTGACTGTTTTTTTTATGAAGAATTAAATTTCAGAACATTATTTTATAGTTTTAACTGATATACTTACTTACCTATTTGCTAGTCTTAAACTTGCATATGATATGCTATAACTTTGCTATTATGCTTCAGACATGAAATATGAATTTACCTATTTAACTATTACATAGTACCTAAAATGATACAATTTTTATTATACAGTATTTATAATTTGGTCGTCTAGTAGATCTCACAAAGTTATTAAATAAAAAGTTTCGTTGTTCCAATTCTTAAAAGAAAAGCAATCGGTAAAAAAAAAAAACAACAAAAAGGCAGGTAGGTAACATCTTTTCTTTTATTTTACAGTTATTTTAGTTTATTGGTTACAGTTTTAATTACAAAAATGTAACATATCTTCTTTTGATACAACAATAATAAACTGAGAAAGTTTGGTTCGTATTTATTTACATTTATACTATACAGGCTTTTTCAAATCAAACAAAAATAAAGAAAACATTACCACTGTTTTAGTTACTAAAATTCTCGTTAATTTTCTTAGCCATTTTTGGATAAGCCGAATCTTTCTTTTAGTACTGTCGATACTGACTTAACATGGTTTTACAAAGATTTTATTGTTAGGCTTGTACTATTTGAATTTTTTTTGTGACGTCACGTCAATAGTTTTACCTTTAATTTAGTAATCGTGTCTTTAATAGTTTTTGTAATTGCTTTCGTCAAAAAAATTAGTATATGTTCTAAATAATGCACGTCAGTTTAATTTGAGTAATGGCTAAAAGGGCATTATCGCATATTTATTTACAAAATACCGTGATTTGATGTACAAACAAGCAAATACCCTGTGACTGTACCTATTTAGGTCATGACTTTGAATTTTATCTGTGTTTTCAAACGTATCCAATTAAGTTTTAAATGCTATCACACTTATACAACGCGTTCTTTAATTTTTTTATTCTCACTCAAACAGAAATTAAAGACACGTTTGAAATTTAGTTCCAAGAATAAAATAAAAAACAATTTAAGTACAAAGCTTTTGGATAAAACTTTGAAAAAATTGTGATGTGATCTACTGTGTAAAGACGACCAAATAGTCTAAAGGCTAGGTGCCACATTTCAGTATTTTACGGAAGGCCTTCCTGAATTCGGGGTTGAAGATGGTGTAAATGACGGGGTTGAGGAAGGAGTTGATGTAGCCGAGCCAGGTAGTGAGGATGAAGGTGGTCACTCCAGGCGAAAAAGGCAAGTTGAACTTGTCACAAATAGCACCAAGAACGGAGCACGTGAAGAATGGCGCCCAGCAAAATAGAAACACACCTGTAAAGAAAATATCAGCATAAGTAATAATCCTACGAGTGTAAGCAATTTTCCTTACTTTTTATAAAGGTAAAGTGGAATATATTTAAAGCTGGAAATACTTTTATAATTCTAGATATATGAAAAGAGTTTAGACTAGTTAAAATTTATTAAGGTGAACTAGAAAGAATACCTACGTTATTGTTTTTATTTCTTAATATCGTATATACCATACTAATCCTTAACAGATGAAGCTATTGGTTATATTAATAATTAATGATTTTTAAACATATTATACTAACGTAAGTTTACAAAAATAGTATCAAAATCTTAATATGCCTATCCATAATTTCAGTCATCTGTGATAAGTTTTATCTTATTGACTTCAATAAATAGTTACATAAAGCCATTTAGTTTACTACCACCTCCTCACTTCTTCACAGTCACGAACGGAGAAGTTCCGTTTTTACGTTGATCTAAAAACAAATTGCTTTTAAGCAATAAATAATGTCATGTAAGTTTATAATATATGGCCGATCATTGACCGGTCATTGCTATTCAGAGCTCTATTAGGAATAAGCTACTGAAATATAAGCGGAGGAGTCAATACGTATGCGTTAGGTCAACACCCAAAAATACCCAAGAGACATTTTCTAAATGGAGACCGATGTGGCGCTATTGCCTTCATCGAAATAGGTAGCGTTATAACCCATTACACAAAGTAGGAAATATATATTTTGTAAATAAATTCCCTAGGGTGTAAAGCAAGATAAACATCGTGAGGAAACCTGTACGCTAGTGACTATTATAACGACCTCCGTGGCGTAATGGTCAACACGCTAGTCCACCAATCTGGAGGTTCCGGGTTCGATCGCCGGCCAGGGCAAATTGGAAAATGACCTTTTTCAAATTGTCCTAGGTCTTGGATGTTTATCTATATATGTATTTATCATATTATATAGTATCGTTGGGTTAGTGTCCCATAACACAAGCTTAAGCTTACTTTGGGGCTAGCTCAATCTGTGTGATTTTGTCCCTATATACAACGTGGAAGCGACATACCCTTAATAAATCGATCCACGGTCTATACTGGATCACTATGATAAAATGAAACTTAAACAAAAAACATAAACTCAAAAATAAATTGTCATTTCATACAAATTGCCCAGACGGTTGCACACTTTTGTGTTTGGAAACGGCGAATTTTTTTTGTGTTTTGTCTGTTACTTTGATTTCATTATACTATATAGTGATCTAGTATAGCCCGTGATTCGATTTATTATGTGCATGTCCCTTCCACGTTGTGTATATACAATATGTAACAAAAACCCTGTCCGATCCGACCGTTAATATGAACAACTTTTCCTATGCATTGCAATGGAGAATATGCATACAATTTAAATTTGACTCAAATATTTTTTTCTAGATTTTTTTATTGTCTTTACATTATACTTAAAAGGTATTTTTTTATTTAGTTATTATTTAAGCCCAGAAAATATTATATAAAAAGTGAAAAATAAGGGAGGGAAATTCAAGCTTATACTATTGGTCAAAACAAAATGTGACGTCATTGGTTACCTCCTGCATTTATCGGTGTCGATATTCATTCTGTGTAAATAGAGATTAAAAAAAAAATATTATAGTATTTATGTGTGGTTACTTTGTGAATATATATTTGTAGTCAATCTATGACGATGACAGACACTGGTTTTGTCAAAGCACAATCGAATAATCTACCGAAAATAGATGCATTTATGATGTCGGCATATTTTGCATCAGACCTCGATTTCACGAGATTTTTCATTTCTAAAATATTACTTTTTATGATAGCATACACTGAAAGAACTGCATTTACCAGTGCTATTCTTTGCCTTTTAACTACGGCCATTCTCCGGCCTGGTGGTGGCTTGTTCGGTTTCGAATCTGACATAAAAATATATGAGGAACAACTCCTTTCTTTAACCTTACATTAAATTTTTCTCCTTTCTGTTTCATTATGTTATCTATATATATAAAAGAAGAAACTGAATGTCTGACTGACTGACTGACTGATTGACTGACTGACATATCAACGCACAGCCCAAACCGCTGGGCCTAAAGGCTCCAAAGGTTCCTTATGAGGTCTAGAGGTGCAACAAGAAAAGATTTTTAAAGTTCACCCCCTAAGGGGGTGAAACGGGGGTCCAAAGTTTGTATGGACAAACAAGATTAGTTTGACGATTTGATACGAAACTAAGCAAGAGTACTCCCAGCGATAAATAAGTAAACACATGTTTCAGGATTTTTCAAAATTCATCTTCTAAGGGAGTGTAACGGGGGTCCAAAGTTTTTATGGAGAAAAAAGATTAGTTTGACCATTATATTCGAAACTTCGCAAAAATATTTCCGGCTCTAAATAAGTAATACGAATTTCAGGATTTTGCAAAATTCATCCCCTAAGGGGGTTTAACGGGGGTCCAAAGTTTTTATGGAGAAAAAGGATTAGTTTGACCATTTTATTCGAAACTTCGCAAAAGTATTCCCGGCTCTAAATAAGTAATACACATTTCAGGATTTTTAAAAATTCATCCCTTAAGGGGGTGAAACGGGGGTCCAAAGTTTATATGGAGAAAAAAGGTTAGTTTGACCTTTTTATTCGAAACTTCGCAAGAGTACTCTCGGCGGTAAATAAGTGAATATGTATAGTAAGATTTTTCAAAATTCATCCCCCACGGGGGTGATGGGGGATGGGGGACAGAAGACGGGGGACGGGGGACGGGAAACAGGGGCGGGGGGCGGGGGACGGGGGACGGGAGACGGGGGACGGGGGATGGGGGACGGGGGACGGGGGACGGGGGACGGGGGACGGGGGACGGGGGACGGGGGACGGGGGACGGGGGACGAGAGACGGGGGACAGGGAGAGTCCTATAAGAATTATTTTCGACTTCTACGCGGACGAAGTCGCGTGTTAAAGCTAGTATTTAATATAATTAACTGTATCTTCTTTAACCTGAAATCAATTATCAATCATCGAAATTTCGTAAAACCGCAATAGGAATAAGGAAGCTCTTTAAATGAACTTTTGTAAACTTGTGAACTAGGTTAGTTTTAGACCGAATCTTCTACTGCTTAATGGCTAATTCACACTAAGCTGTACATAAATATAGAAGTACTTAAGTTAAAATGACTGCCTCCGTGGTCCAGTGGTCAAGGCGTTCATCTTGTGACCCGGAGGTCATGGGTTCGATTCCCACTGGGAAGCATACTTTGTAAAAAGTTGTTTCCCGTCTGGATAGGATATTGCAGGCTTGAATCATCTGATTATCCGAAAAGAAAGATGTTTTCGTGTTTCGGAAGGCACGTAAAACTGTGGGTCCCGAACGCCACCTAGCGTTTGATCATCAAACTATCCAAGGATTGGTTCCTGGTTTGCCCTCTGGGTTGTGGAGGTGTAAAAACCAGTAACCACGTCAAATGTCCTTGGTTAGGTAGCGGACCCCGGGCTCTGAAGCGTTACTGCTGAGGATGCAACCAGGAATACGCTTGGATGATGATGACTTAAGTTAAAATGATCTTCACATCAAAATGCAACCAATAATAGAGATATATATATTTTCCATTTTCATTATTTTACACCATTGTTTTCGTAATTTTGCATCAAAATTCAAATGCTTATTCAGTAATTAGACCTTTACAGGCACTTTTACACGTCAATAAATATAATTTACATTACGTGTAGTTTATATTGAAATTTAATTTATTTTAAAGAAAAGCTACGGATATCAGCGCTTTGCGTGGAATACGAAATAATTGGCCATGTGCGTGTCGGGCCACGCGCAGTGTAGGGTTCCGTAGTTACGAATGCCAACTTTGAGTTCATGCCACTAAAAACGTCTAAAAACGAATGTTCTATTGAATTTGTATGAAATTTTCCTTTTCCGAGTACATTTTATAAGTTGATCAACTTATAAAATGTATATATAACTTTTTAATTTGTTGACCATACTTAGCTCTGATAGTTTTCCTTTAAATTTCGTTATATTCACTATAGCTGTGAATTTTTTCACGTGTCCATATATAACCGTTGGACAGATAGAGGGGGGGACACTTGACTCTAACAAAATTTTTCACTTTTAAACCTAATATTTTAGAAACGGATTCCTAAATCGAAGAACGGTGTGCTCAAGCTCACAATATTTTTGAAAGACCTATTCAACGATACCCCACATTATTAGTAAGTCGAGAAAATAAAATTGACTTTTGACTTTACTTGTATGGGAGCTACGCTAAAAAAAAATTTTTTAAATATTTTATTATACCACTTTTTTGCATAATTAATATACATACCTGTACCAAATTACAGCTTTCTAGTCCTTATAGTCGCTGAGAAAAACCGCGAACGGACAGACCGACAGACATGGCGAAACTATAAGGGTTCCTTGTTTACTACGAAACCCTAAAAAATACTTCATCTGGTGTACTAATGGTAGTGTTTTTACATTTCGGTACCATGCAATACTTGTAAAAAGGTTTCTTAACTTCTTCTATGATTTGTTTAGCAATTAAAACTGAAAATAAGTATTAAGTAACTGAAACTCTACTATAGTAAACAAACAGGACATATCCAATGACGTCATCATAAGCGCGCGCAAAATGGTAGCGTTTGAACGGCTCAAATTTATTCAATGTTTTAAATTTCACTTAAAAAAATACCTTGACTATATTCAAGCCTATTTATATTTTTTCTTTGTTATAAAGATGTAAATAATTAATTTAAGACATAAAAAAATCATGAATATTCCCTATTCATTGATCGTCCAGTTGATTGTCGGCGTTCTCGTTTCGTTTTTCGTGTGTGTTAGTGGCCAACACTTGTGTCAGATTTTTCAGGCTGCCTGAAGGCATCTGACATAGCTTGACGACTGCCAAACAATAATGACAGCAGGGACCAACGGCTTATATGTGCCTTTCGAAGCACGGAGGAACTCGAGATTTCTTTTTATACCCATCCAAGTGCGGTGTCGCTTTACTTACGAAAGCGCTACCAATGCGCACTCCCGCCGGTCCACTGAGCCGGCATTCTAGGAACGGACAAGCGTTCAATTAGATGGCTAGTTTAACCAGATGGTTGCCAAACATAAATAACAACTCACCTAAAACAATAGCTAACGTCTTCGTAGCCTTCCGTTCCTTCTTAGCGGAAGACTTTTCCCTCTTCTTTTTACTCGCTTTGTTCGCCTTGTATATGGTGAACCGGGCTGTGGCTGCACTGGCTTTTCTCTCTTTCTTCGCTGACGACCCGTCGCTAAGGTCGTAGTGGCTTGCAGTTGTTTCATTTTCTTCTTCAGAACGCACTTGTAGGGAGACGTTCCTAAAAAAGGTTAAAAGTTCGTAAAGTTTTCTATGAATCTCAAAAATGAATAAAAAGAAAGTGTACTACGTAACATCAAAATCTATGGATGAACTGTATATTTAAAAATTTCTTTTTTATTAAACTTCTTGCCCTATCTATGCTTTGCTTAAACCAATTATTATATAAATAAAACGGATTTTATAGATATTGGTTAAATTAAATAGGCTTCAACTCCTTAAAAAACACAGATCACATTTATTTTAAAATTTATCATTATTGTTCTATGTTTAGCCGTAAAATATCAGATAAGGTAACAAAAATGAAAGACTACCTTGAATCTATTACTAACTTCGCAGTTTTTCCATTCTTCTTCCACTTGGAACTATCACAGCCCATGTTCTTGAGAACCGTCGCGTCCTTCAAGCCTGGTGAGGCAGGAGGAGACATGTGCTCTCGGATGGTATCCTCGAGGTTGGACGGCGCGTACCCTGAATCGTTGTTCCCGTTTGGATCCGGAGGCTGGGATTTCAGGTTTCTTTTAGGAGTACTGAAACAATGTGAGTTATTGGTGATCGAGAATATAAACGGTTATTTAGTTTGTAGACCTGAAGTCATGGCACCACCCAACCCACAACGCAAAAAGAGGTGTTGTAATTCACTTGTGCAACTGTTTATCTCTGTGTATATACATTTTTGTATCCGTCCTTAACATCGAAACACCTAAAATGATGAACTAAATTCGATTAAGTATTTTTGGGCGAAATTTAAAGCTAGTAAAAATCATTATAGTTTCTTTGAATATTCAACGAGAAAAAAGATGTAAGATAATAATAATAAAAGATAATAGTTGGAAAGTAATAAATAAATATGAGCTACTAGTGTACACTTAAGTCTATAAAATTTATTCGTTTCATTTTCCAAACTTGAATAAAGCTTAAAACATGAAAAACTTGATATGTATCAAAAATATCTCAGTGTTACTTGAAATATTGGGCAATAAACAATAATTCATAATACCAAATCTTATTGAGTGAGTACTAAAAAAAGAATCAGTGAATCGTTAACGACAATTGGATCAGCGATATCAACTTTCACGAATCGAATCCATTTGAAGTTGAAATAGATCGCGAAACTCATAAAAAGTTAAGTATTCCCAGTTTCAGCTATTTTCCGCTTTTTTTCGCGTCCCCTTTACATAATAGACTTCGTCAGAAGTCAGTGCATTTGGATTTTTTGACTTTGGTAGTCAGATTTGAGTGTGATTGATGGAATCTTAAAAAATAATTAGCACGCGACTTTGTCTGCGTAAATTTTGTACTTTGTAATAAAGGCTACTTTTGAATGGCAAAGAGTGTTTAACAAGGAGTTATAAATAAATAGATTAGAACAAATTAAACAATACACAGATTGAGCTAGCCTCAAAGTAATATGAAACTAGTCTGGAATACTCACTCAACGATATTATTATTTTATGATAATTACATTTACAAATAAACACCTAATACCAAAGACAATTTGAAGAAGGCCATTTTCAATTTGCCGTTGCTGGGGATCGAACCGAAAAACCCCGATTGGCGGATAACGTGGTACCAATACGCCACGAAGTAAGAAGACTTACTTTCCAGTTTCTTCAGCGACGGTCGCCAGCATAAACTCCGTAGACTTGTCGTTGGGTATCACGTGACAATCGTCTGCATCAGCCTCCAAATCTGCTGATCTCTTGTCGAAACTGTACAGAAAATTACTTAGTTAATATTTTTTGGCCTCCATCAGCTGATCCGAATTAGTTGGAAAGCAAAATTTTTTTTATACTATTTCTATAATGTTCCGTGGGATAAAGTGGTTCAGTATCATAAATAAAAAGAAAACAAAATAAAAATTAATAAGAACTGTGTGGTATTTTGAGTAACGGGAGTGTTTAGTTAGCACTTAAATAGCTCTATTGTCTCGCAAACTAATTAAAAATCTCTTTAAATACCAGAAACATGTCTCTTTTAATACCACAACAATGTTACGGCCAGTCGACGATAACACACGAAGGTGAGCGCCTTTATAACAAGATACCCTCGGACATCAAAAATATTATATCGATGTATTCAAGAAACAGTCATCCAAGCACAAAATTTCAATTTACTGAACTTGTCTGTTCTATTTTGTTTGTTAGTTTGACAACGAATATTTTCATGTCTTGTGTTTTATGTTCTCATGTAAGTGATGCAAAATATGTCTTTATGAGAATAAAAGTCTTTAAACCAAACATTGACATATACGCATACACTGTGACGTCTTTATATTAAATGGGGCAAACAGAACATTTTAAGACAGAGTCCAGGGCCACATGACCCAAAAGCCACTTTTAGCATGATAATGGACGAGAAGGTAAAAAAGGAATCAAACAATATGATAGCTAGCCACATCGCCTTTTATCGATTTGAGTGTTTGCTAATTTTCCTCGATCGGGTTCAGTACGATCTGCGTCCGAACAGAAGAATCTGGTACATTCAAAGTTTTTCTTTTCCCAGACCAGCATAGAAGAATCTTTTTTCAAACATGCTCGGTAATGTAGGCATTATTGTAGTAAAAAGAAGACACGAATTGTAATTCTTGGCTCGTGCATTACTTTACTGTACTAGGCCAGGAAAGAAGTATAAAAATCCATTCCTGGCCGCTGCTCAAAAAGACGAATAAAGTGAATTCAGAATGACAAGACAATGACATTGACGTTTGAGTTGACAGTTCTGTTTTTACATTTAACAAAGACTAACTCCCAAATTTATAAAAACTAACTAACGTTTGCTAAACCTCTTTTAGTTAAACTATGTTATGTCTCGTTCTTACTATGTCAAATATTGAAAAGAGGGAAAGGGACAAAAGATGTTTTAACTAAAATAGGTTTAACAAACGGTTACTATTTTTTATGAATAAAAGGGTACCTAAGCGTTTAATTCCATAACTTGTCATGCAGCCAATTGCTACCACATTATAAAAAATGCACTCTTCGAGCATTATTTACTATTATTTACATTCCAATGACCACAAACTTATTAAAATAATGTTGTTATAAAATCACACGAAATGCTTAAGTTTAAAATATGACGGGGTTGTATGGGCTACTCATCCGGCAACGCTAAATTACCCGGCCTCTGCAGTAATGTACTGTTTCAAGTCACTAAAACGAACTATTCAAAATTTATACAATAAAATAGCATACCAGCCTAATATCATCGATATGCAATTATGCAAACCTTACGAGTATCTCCAATAGCCATAACCATAAAGTATTTTTGAAACAAATGCAAACCCATTCCGCATTAAACCGATATTATTGCACGATATAGCGCGTCATAACATTTGCATAGATGTACCCACTAGGCCTGGGGGACCCGTTCCAGGAATTCCTCCTTCTTTATATTAGGAGGCATTCCCGAAGGAATGCTTTAATTTTCCGTCGGTAATCACCGTCCATGGGGAATCGCTGCAGGCATCGCGTTCCGGAAATGTTCTTTGTGCATTATTACACGCATAGATTTAGAAGTACAAAATGTATATAGCATATTGTAAAATGAGACTAGAAACTAAATATTTTTTGGTAACCTTAAAAGGGTTGTATTTGTATCTACTACACGAACTATCGGTAAAGCAGTACGATACCATCTTTCCAAGGTAAGATAACAAACAAATTAACACAGTTAACAATTTTAAAAATCCAATTTTCGTGTGACCTTTTTCGAGCCAAGGTGATAATGGCTTATATCACCTATTGTTTTGTATGAAAACTTTTCTCATTATCAAATTAATCGCTATCTGTTTTGCTCTTGTGAGGATGACAGTTATCGTATTATCCATTGCATTCGGCTAGTGTGGTCTTTTTTTTAAATTGACTTTCAATAATTTTTCAAAACTAAAAACCAACTTCACCCCAAAATACTCAACCGATTTTGATAAAATTTCCATGGTACCACCTGGAAAGTATACCCTTTCAAACAAAAAAAGAACTTTTTAAATCGGTTTAAATGTATGTTTACAGATTATTCGAAGACACCTGGACCGATTTGTAAAAAAAATTTTTTTGTTTAAAAGGGTATACTTTCCAAGTAGTCCCATTAAAATTTTATCAAAATCGGTTGGGGATGGAAAGTCGGTTTTTAGTTTTGAATAATCATTACACAGTATTATTATTATTATGTTGGTACGCTTTTCAGTTACGGGTCCATGGGGACCCGGTCCTTTGAGGCGTTCATGGGTTCAAAACCAACGTGAAGAGGCCTAAAACCTTTTTATCTAAAAAGTGAGATGGCTTCATCTATGGAGGTCAATCCCATAATGTACTATTGAGATGCACTAACGGACAGTCCTCCACAGCTGCCAAACTATTGCCAGGGCGGGATTAACATGGTTTGGGCAATGTGGATGGGATGTTAGTGGACTGGATAACTAGGTTAGGAGATACGGACATCTACCTAAAAATCTCTCACAACACTTTTAGCCCGGTAAATGGTGACTTGCTGCTCATTGGCTGCACTGCCTGTGGGCACCCTAAGTAGCCACAAAAATGCGGTCAGGGCGCAACACATTGTGAGCAGCGGAGGTGTCGAGACTTGCGGCTTCGGTTTCACCATCACGGGGCTTACCCCCGAATGCGGGTTTCCCCGTTAGTAAGCCGCATTACGTGCAATACACTTCCACACTAGAGCGTATGCTTTTTCGACTCCACTCTGGCCGGCCAGTTAAGGCGAGACAGAGGCGGGGGTGTGTAACTGTGTGTATATGTGTGTGTAAGCGCATGTGTGTATGGTCCACCTGGAGGTAGAGTACGTGGTGTCGCCACTCACCATCAGCTCGCCACAAGCTGCCCTGCATTGACTGACTGCACTGGGAATCCAGCGGGCGATGGGGTCGTCAAGTCCCGACGCCTTTATTATTATTATTATTATAGGATCACTCGTGCGTCTGTCTGTCGTCCATCTGTCACAGCCAATTTGCTCCGAATTTACTGGTGTACGTAGACCAAACAGTAGGTACTCGTATGACCAAACAGGTGGGATGGTGTAATCTTATGACCCAAACACAGATATGTAAAGTAAATGTTTTTTTAAATGAGGGTCATCTACGAGGGACAAATTAAGAAATTAAAAAAAATTGTCGTTATGAATATCTCAATTTTTTTTTTTTATGATTGCAAACTAAACAATTTTGATTTGATTCCTGAAAGAAGACGAAAATTTACCATTCCTCCCCGTTGATCTCCGAAATAAGTACTGAGTCTAAACTTTTGAAAAAAATATATAGTTAATTGCTTGTAGCTCTCAGGAAAACTTAAGAATTTTATCAATTGAAATGAAAAGGTAAACTCAATATAATACGTTCACATTACGGAAAATAGTTTACTAAAACACTACTAGATAGTGTTAGTAGTAGTTAACTCTCGTCTTACTTTGAGGATTTCAAATGTTATATTTGTATTGATTTAAAAACTTTGGTATTGTTTGCCCTAAATTAAGGTCACATTGCTGGACAAAAGCCAAAAATTATAATGTATTTTAATAAGGCACGAGTTAGTCTAGGCGAAACTTGTTCCTCTGATTTTGTACTTATTTATAGCCAGTCTCAACTAACACCAAAACATCGTGAAGAACCCTTTTTACTAGTGACTAAGTTTACTGCTTGTGAAATGGAGATGGTCAGCATCCTTATGAATGAAGCCTACGATGACAAAGAAATCCAGGACATCTGCAACTCTAATACCATAAAGATTTTCACAGACGGGAGCAAACTAGAGAACAAACAAACAGGAGCAGCCTTTGCTGCCTACACTACTTCCGATGATAGGCCCACTATACGGAAATACAAACTGCATAGCACCTGCACCGTTTACCAGGCGGAATTATTCGCAATACTGCAAGCCTGCAACTGGGCGACAAGACAGAAGCATAGAGACGTTACAATTCTGTCAGATAGCAAATCATCTCTAACTGCACTCCAAAACCGAAGCAATACAGACAATTTAGTAGCTGCAATTCATAAAACCATTCATATGTGTACAGTAAAAAGGACAAAACGGTATACAATTTAAATTCATATGGGTTAAGGCGCATGCAGGAATCACCGGAAATGAACTCGTTGACGTGGCAGCAAAGGATGCAGCAACATTGAGGAAAGCCCCTGACTACGACCTAGTACCCATAAGCTACATAAAACAGGAACTAAGAAAACGAACACTCACAAAATGGCAGGACTCATACAGAAGCTCAACAACAGGAACCCAAACCAAAAAACTATTTCCAGAACTGCAAACGATCCTTAAAGCCAGAAATAATTGGAAAACGAACTTTTTCATGACACAATTCCTATCAGGACATGGATATCACAAGGAGTACCTGAAACGGTTCAAAATCATTGAAAATGACCAGTGTCCCTGCGACAATGACAGCCCTCAAACAATTGAACACCTTCTTAAACATTGCAACAGATACGGAGCACTGAGACAACAACATGAAACACTGTGTGGAATTTTGAAGGTGGATCCATACAGCACTGAGTGCCTCGCAAACGAGGGAACGGCACAGCGTTCGCTTTTGCAACTGGTGATGGAAGTGTTCCAGACGCTGAAGCAATTTAATAAATAAATAAATAAATAGGCACTTTATATGTATATGAATATGAATAATATATATATAAAAAAAAAAATAATAATAATACTAATAATTAAGTAATAACACAATTAAACATGTATAATATACATCAAAAAACCGCGCTATGCGCAATATCCAAAACCGATCTATGCGCAAACATATTTGAGTCTCGTATCAAATCGCAAGACTTTAAAAATACCCTGTTAGTGGCAAACCGAGGCAAACCACTACAGGGAGGAAAAAAAAAAATGCCAACAACTCCAATATCCCTGCCAAAGAAATCTTCTTTGTGCGCATCTCTTTTCCACACATTGTAATGTTTAAATCCATAGTGTTTATCTTCTAAAGTAAATCATTTAGCCTGGTAAAATAAATGGAGCAAAAACATTTTTTGTTGTGTTGCTGTAACATTAATATTATTAATTATATTTACGGTACTTAGATAAAATAAACATCATTGTCTTATATCATATCATATTATATTATATAAAATATAATACTTGAAATAAAATACTTGAAAGAAATTTCAAAATTAATTTGAATTAATTTAAATATTGTTATATTTTAATTTGGCATGTACAAAATTACTGTTAATAAAATTGAAGTTATTGAAAATCTGTGTAAATAATAATTTGGAAGAAGTTACTTCTATCGTTAATACTTCTATAAAATAAAATTATTGTTACCAAAAATCTAAACTCTATGTAGTAGAAGAATGGAGAAGGCAATGGCAAACACTCCATTATCATTGCCAGAGAAATCCTCTTTTTGTGCGTCTCTTTTCCATGCATTGACACTGACAAGAGTTTGGCTCTTAAATATGGTAGAAAAGCGACCTACTAAGAGCTTTTTTGGGATAATCTCGCCGTTGTTTATTTTATTTTATTTTATAGATTGTTAGTCTTTGTATTTTCACACGAATGCCCCAAAAAAGGAAAAATTATGTGTGTATGTTTGTAGCTTACGCAGTAAAAAAAATTGTAGGTCTATGGTTTGTAAGTTAGGTTTTATTTCACCATATTTGTTTTTCTTTTCTACCTATTTGAATTAGGGGCCATTAAACCCATTAAAGAGGCGACATATCACGTCACAACGATATGGGTATAGAGAAGAGAAACACAGCAAATGTGAGCAAATAAAACCGAGTGCAAATCGAACTCATGCACTAAGGGTTCCGTACAATCATCTATAAAAAACACGTTAATCGTATATGGGAGATCAACTTAAATATTTATTTAATTCTGTTTTTAGTATTTGTTGTTTTAGCGGCAACAGAAATTAACATTATCTATGAAAAATTCAACTGTCTATAGCTATCACGGTTCATGAGATACAGCCTGTTAACAGACAGACGGACAGATGGAGGGACGAACAACTGAGTCTTAGTAATAGGTTACTAAGACGTTTTTACCCTTTTGGTACGGAACCCTAAAAACGCGATGAATAAATAGAGTGGGTTCCGAATGTGAAGTCAAAATACCACGTGACAAAATATGTAGACGGCCCCCAAAGACGTGAATAGAATATATATTAGTATTTAGATTTACAGAATCGATTGCTGGAATTTTAGATCTACCTAAAAATTCAAACCACCTTTTGTTTCGAAGCATGCAGGCACTTTCGCAGAGCGGTACGGTTATTAATATTACAATCTTTTATTTAGTTTCGCCTGTCCTGTTGTCTATCGGTCTGTCTGTCTGTCTGTAATCAAATCTTGAAAGTTATATGTGACCCACTTCCCGGTTTCCGATTAAGCTGAAATTTTGCACGCATACGTATATAGCGTGACAAAGCAATATTACGATGATATGGAGCTGATCTGATGATGCTGGAAGGTGGCCATAGGAACTCTGTAATGAAACGACGCAACCCCATCGAGTTTAGGCTCGTTTGATTCGTCTAAGAGCGCTTTAAAAAAGTGACTTGTTTTTATTTGAGTAAGCTTAATGTTTCTTGGTTTTCATTAATCTGACCGTATTTTTGCATTTATTCATATTTTTACTAATCTTAAAAATGTTAAAGAATATTATTTATCACCCCAATGTAGGGTAGTTTTCGTTTCGCAAGCACTTCACCAAAGACGTGTTTGTATTAAAATAATTAAATCCAAGTGTATCGAGTAAAGCATATATGCAAAAGCCGGATTAGATTACGGAAGCGTAAAATGATGTAGACGTAAAGTAGCATCTCGTATGACAAGTAGGAAAAACTGACAATGTATTTTCGCTTTGGCATTGTATATTTTAGCTCCGGAAAAAACGAAAAAACCTATTTGAATATAAGGCTGACATAAGCATTATTTATGCGACACTGAGGCTTTTGAAGCAGAATAATAACTATGCCGTAATATATTAAGAATTACTTTCGTTGGACTGAAATAATATGATATGTTTGTTTTCTTTTCTAACGGTGACATCTTTACTTGTAAATATTTTTTGTATAAACCTTGTTGAAGAACAATATTATTTCATGCTACTAAACAACTTTAAAATATGGTTAAATACGAAAAATACCAGTCTCCCATTATATTGCTGAAGTTATAATAGGACACGAATTCGCACGGAAGGCGGTAAGTTGTGGTTTGCGTTTCATTGATCGCTCCATCAAAAAGTATTTCAAGCAACAAGACAATTCATATCACTGCTGTCCACTACTCAATTACGTGCCTATTTAATGAAGTTTTATTTGTACACATAAAACTCCATTACTGTATTCATTCATAACTTTTTCGGACGCGTCTCTTTTATGACTTAAGATAAACAAGATTTGAAAATCTGTTTTTATAGGGCTAGGTACTCAATGGTTTTAACACGTTGAACGCCATGATCGGCACCATGTGGTCGACAGCATAGTTTCCCCTGGGGCCGTACCAAAAAATAAAGAACGTCCAAAAACTGATAGGGTTTTTTTTGAAAATATCGTTAAGAAATAACCTAAAAATAATGGGCAACTTATAGAACAAAGACGTTATGCATTATTTTCTGCATGATGATGTTAAATTGCAGACACCAGTGTCCGTCGCGGCCTGCTGGAACGTCCAACCTTATTTCCTTGCGCTGGCGCCGCGCGGGTCCTACTGTCGGCTCCCCCTGCACTGCGCCGCGCCGCGCTCACCCGCGAGCCCCAGCGAGCGAGACGCGCTTCACTTCACTCGTTCATTTGCCTTTGCACTTGCGTATGAGAAGGTCGTGCGTGGTGTTATTAAAAATTAGGGTTCCTTCGAAGTTACAGTCGTAAAGCACCATGGATAATACAGACACCCACCTGCTAGATGGTCGGATGACCTGAGCAAGTTTGCAGGGAGGCGCTGGATGTAGGTCGCTTCCGATCGGTCGTTTTGGAAATCCTTGAAGGAGCAGTGGACTTCCTGTCGCTGATATGATGATGATGATGATGACATGGCGCCAAAACCGCCATTTTTAAATAGTAATAAATAAAAAATGGCAGTTTTTTGGCTCCATAACTTACCGTCACTCAGAATTAAGACAAATCTAACGACAGCTTCAAAGCTTAAAGTCATCCAGTTTTTTCGGTTGTAGAGCGTACAACAGTAAAAAGTATGTATTTACTTACATACATAAACTTTCATTGGAAAAACATAACCCTCCGTCTGTCGCAGTAGCATAAAAAGGTAGCGGTTCATATTTACTTATACAAAGTAAGTCGAAATATGTGGTAAACCATAGAATTATTCACGAAAAGGTAGCTTCTAGCGTTAATTATTACCTACGAAACCCGGATTACTTATTTGATACGTGCTTGACTGATAACTATTATAATTCTTATGACTTTCTAGTGTCTAAATTGAAAATCCAAACACTTAATGTAAATGTGCTCAAAACATTTTTTGGACACATCTTGTTGAAAACCCCATAAATTGTAAGTCCTTTCAATTTTTTTTTGTGCCAAGCGACCAGATTGTACTGTGGGGCTGCGCGGATCACTTCCCCCTGTAAAAAGTATCGAAACGCTGTCTGCCGGCCGTCTAAAGGCATTTAAAGTCACCGGTATGGTATGCGGACACACGGTGTTCGCCGCGGCGCCCTGGACCCGATATGACGCGGTCACATGGTGTCTGCCGTGACCCACTAGGCTAAACATTGTTTTGAGTCTGGCATTCTACGTGTTAAGGCGGCCCTTCCCGACGGCTCTGTCGTCAACGCGAGCATAGTTCGAAAAGCTTGTTTTTTCATCCAGGGCAATGCTAAAAAAAAAGTAAACCAAAAAGAGAGAGATAGCACCTTAGGGCACGGTTTGCACTTTATTAGTATTATTATTAACTATCCATTGAACGAATATTAACTATTCATAGGGTGCGGAAATTTCATAAAATTTGTTCTAGGATATACGTTTTAGTCTGTACTGTAAGCCTTACAAGTGTGTGAAATAAATGTTTTTTATTTAAAATTTTCATTAAATTCGCAAGGTTTCTATCGAAATATTTTTTTTACCTCTACAATTTATGAGAACTTTATAAACGGTCGAAGTTCAAGTAAAATTTGTGCAATAAAGCAGATTTTTGGGGGCTTATATATACTGAATTCGTTTTTCCAAATTATATTTTTTTATTTCAAAAGAAACCTAGGATTAGCGCACAAGATACATGTTCAAAAAATTTGAAGAAAGATCAGTTACAACGTCATAATCACGTACGAGCGTTTGTATGAAAAGTAAGACGGGAAGGCCGCTCTTAAGACATCATTATGAATTCAAATGAATACATATAATTTAAGCTACGATTTACTACCTATGATGTTTCTGGTCGTTTCTTGGAGTGTAATTGTTATATGAGTACAACGGCGATAGACACGTTAACGCCAATCTTGTGAAGTTTAACCCGTCCAAAACCCAGGCGTGTCTCTTTTCTGCAAAAAAGAGTGACTTCCAACTAACACCCACTTTCCAAGGTGTTTCCTTGCCGATAGTTGACCATCTTGGGCTTTTAGGCATCAGCGTTACGGCCAAACTTAACTTCGGCCAACAGATAGAGTCGATGGCACTGACTGCTTCCAGGAAGTTGGGCGTCATTTCTAGGGTCCGGCGGTACTTCAGCCCTGAACGGCTACTTAATCTTTATACAGCCCAGGTTCGCTCCTGGCACTAGACTCTGTTGACCGAAGAGCCCGCAGGCTTATAAACAGCGATAAGCTTTCGAATAGAAAATTACAGTCCCTAGAGCATCGTCGCAAAGTAGCCTGCTTATCGGTTTTCTATAGGATACATTTTGGAGAGTGTTCGAAGGTTCTTTTTAATCTCGTGAAACCCTCACCATTTCTCTATCGGACTACGAGGCGCGGACAGGGGTTTCACCCCTTTGTCGTTGAAATATCTAAGTCTCGAACTAAACGCTTTGACAATTCCTTTTTGGTTCGAGTAGCTAAGGTGTGGAATGAACTGCCTGCGTCTATATTCCCAGAGAAGTACAGCCCCGGGACATTCAAATGTAGATTGAATGGGTATCTTTTGGATAGGCATGCTTCATCCTAGTCTTCATCGTCGCTTACCATCAGGTGAGATTGAGGACAAATGCCTATACCAATAAATTGTAAAAAAAAAAAAAACACCAGAACTGCAGACACAATTGATTTTTTACTGACGGACACGAGGTGACCCTCATGGCGTTTAAAGACTAAATTGGGCCACCGAAGCATTAAATACAAACTAAAAACTGACTTCAACACCAACCTCAAACGATTTTGATAAAATATCTATGGGACCTGAAAAGTATGCCCTTCCAAATAAAACAATAATTCTTTGTATTAGTCTACGCATCTTTGAGTAATCTGGGAGCATGCATAAAAATTATATACGTACATTGAATTTATAACCTCCTCTTTTTTTGAAGTCAGTTAAAAATGTTATCAGCATTTACCTATCTTCATGGTCATCCTCATTACTCCCAGACCCCGTATTTGTCGGTCGATCGTCATGTAGAGCCGTCTCTTGCAATCGTCTGGTCTGCGCGACGTTTTCTATGACCACTGCCGTAGTCGCTCCAGTCGTCGGGTCACCCGAAACTGGAGGTTTCTTTGCTGCTCGTTGCTTTTTTGCTCGTTTTCTTAATGCCTGATGGAGACAAAAAATAACAAAAAATGCTTTTTAATAATTTTAATGGTAGTGACAGTCATTCGTCAAGTCTGCATTGATTGAAGCATGGAGGGCCTAAGTTTAACGGTTCAGGAGTTCCCTGCATCAAAATAGTTCGAATACACTGACTATGCAGGATGACTTTTTAACCACTAGCCAATTTTTTAAGCAAGTTCTGTTCTGTCCATGATACTTAACTACTTTCTATAAAAACAATTAAACTAATTAAAAAAAAGAAAAAAGAATTCAGCTTCGCCTACAGATCGGCGCTCGGCATAACGGATTTTTTATGGGAGGACGATAAGTATTTATCGATTTTTAATAACTTTTTTAAAGTTCAGCATCAACGTGCTCCAAAAATTTGGAGCACGTTGATGCTGAACTTTATGCTGAGAAAAAGGCACCCCGAATGTTAATCACTGTCTTCAGAAACATTAGATAAGCAGTAAGGTAAGTACGTACCTTAAAAATATTGTAGTACAGAAACATCATCATAATACAGGGTATGTAGAAGGAACCCAACGACGAATAGATCACATAGTTCTGGCTGTTGAAGAGGCATTCGTCAAAGTTTCTGTCTGGCGTGTCGTTGAGACCAAGAACTATGGGAGCTCCGATGGCAGCTGATATCAGCCAAACGAGGACGATGGTGAACCAAACGCGTCTGTTGTTCTTGTGCTTTGCATATTTGATGGGTTGAGTTACTGCTATGTACCTGCGAAAAGATATTACTGATAAAAAAATCAGATTTTTTGGCATTTAAAACGGCTACTTCGTTAGTTTAAGCTGGTTTTGAAGAGACAGAGCGTGTCAAAATAATTTTAAGTACTTTGTTTGTAACTTGATCAAAGTCGGTGAAGGAAACTGGATGCCAAACTTAGAAAAGGCCATCAAATTTTCTAATCCTTGTTATTTTTATTGACTTTAAGTGGACTAAATATCATTCTGTCCTCTTTATTACTCTTCACAATAATATAAAGTAAATTAACTGCGTGAAAGTACTACCCTAATAATTTTGTTTGGTAGTTATTTTTTATTTTTGCACCAAAATATAATAAGACAAAATACGAAAATACAGAAAACAGATGACAAAAGGCGGCCTTATCGCAACTGCAATCTTTTCCAGGCAACCGATATATTTGGAAATATTTGATTTGAAAGTTAGACAAAAGAGAAAAAAACATGAAACTCAATATTTACCTATCAACAGAGATGGCGACTAGGTTGAATATACTGGAAGTGGAAGACGTGACGTCCATCGCAATGTACACGTCGCACACGAAGGCTGGCAGCCCCCAGGAACCATTGACCTGAAAAGAAACACAGAATTAATTTTAAATAAACAACCAATCTTACGTATCTGGAGAAGAAAAGCCGGAAAGAGCACCTCGGGCTCCAAATAGGCTGATCAAATCACAGAATAAGAAAAGGAGACATTTGGTTTATTCAATACATTTTTGTTTATTTAAATAGAAACATCATATATAAGTTTTATAAGAAAACTGAATTTTGTTTTGATATTTCTTTCTTATTATTACCGCGATCAGATTGCAGATGTTCATTAAACAGGAGAGGTCAGAAGTACCCGTAACCGGGGGGCATGTATGAAGAGAGTGAAGAGTGTAGATGAAGCGAAAGAGGTTTGTCAGGATCGTAGCAAGTAAAGGTCCATAGTCTCTGCCTACCCCTGTGGGGAACAGGCGTGACAATATGTATGTGTATATAAGTATTCTTGCTATAATTATATCAAGTTAAAAATAAATTTCTGAATCGATTACCGAAAACACGCCAACGGCCCTCGAAGAAATCTGAGCGAGCATGTGACGTCAGATTGCATAATAATATAAACTCACTCTTGTAGCGTAAAGAGGTGTCGTTATTGTGCTTGTTTCGTACCTTTCAGCCCGATGAGACAACGCATTTCTTGCGATTTCGCAAGTGAGAGTTTCGCACTTAGATGGTTGACCATAAGTAACATAATAATTTATTGAGCTCCTCCGTTCCTCGGAAGGCACGTTAAGCCTTTGGTCCGGGCTGTCAATGTATGACAGTCGGCAAATTATGTCAGAAGCCTTTAAGCAGCTTGAAAAATGTGACACCAGTTTTTGCCACTTTAGAGGATACGATAACTTTCAAAAATAAAAACAGAGTTAACCAAACTAGGTACACAAAAGATTATGATAAAATTTCTATGGAATTTTCCAAAGCCCAGTCAGATGACTTCGAGTAATCGGGGAAAATACATAAAAATATATACATTAAAATTGATAACCTGCTTATTTTTTTAAGTTGGTTAATAACAAATAAACCTTCTTAAATTACTATTATTGACGAATACAGAACACCGCATTAAATTTGTAGTTTGCTATTTACCTATTAGTAAACATCTTCCATACTGGTCTAGAAGAAAAGAAAAACCTAAAGTGTAGTACCCAGTTGCTCCTCTTTCCGCGTAGATCGTAAAAGCCGGTCGAGGGAATGAACGAAAATGCATATCTTGTACATTCTGTCAAGCGATGCGTCTTGCAACCAGTCACTATTTTGTGTCCTTGTCCAGCTGCTTCTCTTTCCGCGCAGATCATAAAGGCCGATCGAGGGAATGGGCGCAAATGCAAATCTAGTACTGACAATAGATGCGTGTAGCAACCCGTTACTATTCTGTTTTCCTTTTCAGCTGCTTCTTTTCCCGCGCAGATTGTAAAAGCCGATCGAGGGAATGGAAAAAATGCATTTTTTTTAAACTGAATTTCAGATATATCTTTTCAATGAACGTGCAGTAGCCAGTTGCACTGTACTGAGGTGAAATCACTTCAGAATTTTGACGTCACACGCAGGTCAACTAATCGTTCGTCTCAATTCCCCAATTTACCTTAATAAAAGTTTTCAAAACAAACAGATAAGTAGTATTGTGTTACAAATTTATTTGCCAGGCAAATTAAAAATCCTCGGAAACAAATTAAAAAGCAGAACTACATATTTCAACCGATGTTAAGTGAATTGATATTTGTAGCGCCCTCGGGGACATACACGTAATAAATCAAACCATGGGCTACACTAGATCACTTTAGTATAATGAAATAAAATAACAGTCAAAAGCAAAAAAAAAAGGCATTTCTCGGGCAATTTGTATGGGAATGTCGAATTTTAATTTTTGTGTTTTGACTGTTATTTTAATTTCATTATACTATAATATATTCAGATGTTAAGTGAATTGATATCTATAGCGCCATCTATTATTTGCCAGGTAAATTAAAAAAACCCGAATTTCAAGCGTTAACCCCAAATAACTTTTAAATGGCCGTACCGATTTTTATCAAACATAGCTAAGAAACACCGCAATAGATCGCACGTTTAAGGGGCTACCTGAACTTTCCGGGGTCTAGTGCTGCCCCCATTTGAAATAAATCATTTGAAAGGAAACGGAGATATCATTTAAAATTTGGCATTGACCAGACCCTAGATAACCCTTTAAACTATTTCATGAACTACTGTTTACAGTTTAAAGTGAGAACTTGTAGCTTTTTTACGCACATACACGCCAAAAGTGGCCGGTTTTCGCAATTGTGCGTAGAAAAGATTCACATTCTCAATTTAAACTGTTACTCTTTACAGTTTAAATTGAGAACGTGAAGCTTTTCTGTTGTTCATAAAATAGTTTGAAGGGTTACCTAGACCCTGGTCAAGGCAAAATTTGAAACGATGTCTCCGTTTCCTATCAAATGATTTATTTCAAATGGGGGCAGCACTGGACCCCGGAAAATTCAAGTATCCCCTTAATTGATCCATCCACTTGAGACCTATGGTACCATAGACAGACACACAGACAGACATTTGTGTCAAACTTGTAACACTCCTCTTTATTGTGAGGAGTTAAAAACAAATAATCCCAATTGTGTTTCAACGATTTCATTTTATATTTTTCTCTTTGATGATACCAGTGCTGAGATGAATACAAACATGAAAAAATAATTTTGTAAGTGAATTTTAATTATACAACGTGAAAGAGACATGCCCTTAATAAATCAAACCAGGGGCTGTACTAGATCAATATAGTATAATTAAATTAAAATAACAGTCAAAAAGCAAAATAAAATTTCGATATTCCCATAAAAATTGCCCGAGAAGCCGCACACTTTTGTATGAAAATGCCAATTATTTTTTCTTAGCTTTTGACTGTTATTTTGTTTCATTATACTATAGTGATCTAGTGTAGCTCCTGGTTCGATTTATTACAGGAATGTCCCTTCCACGTCTTATACCTGATATCGAAGTTAAATAACATATTTTTTTTTTTTTTTTACAATTTATTTATTTAATATTAAGCAAGACGTACGTTACGCTTCAAAAATGGCGTCATAATCTCTCATACTGATTGTATGAGTAATTATGACTCCATTTTTGAAGCCTGACTGTACATACGTTAATGACTACATTTAAATTTGTATTCATGAAATAACATTGAAATGTTTATTTAAAAAAAAAAGTGGTTCGACTCCACAGACTATGGCTCACTTGCTGAGTTGCCCAGCGTGCCCCTACACCTGCACGCTGGAGGACCTGCACAATGCAAGCCCTAACGCAGTTCAGGTCGCTAATTACTAGGCCCTGAGAAATATTTAGTTACATGAACACCGACTTGCTAAAAAGAAGAATTAGAAAAATAATTCGTTTAAAAGGCAATTGATATAACTATTCTAAGCCTGCAATTTTAGGTGACTATTCTTAACAAACTGTCAAACCTTATACGACAATAAAATCACCTTCAGTATAAAATATAAGAGAGAACCTCAAGTCAAACAAGTTATAGGCAATATGATCAATATTCAAACACGCCAAGCAGACATGAACCTAATATCCTGTGAATCACTCACATATATGTAAAGGATGGCCGTCGTGCAGATAGAATCGAAAAATAAGGCTTTTATAGCGTATTTGCTGAGGTCATATTTATTCTGTGGGGCTTTTCTGGGAGAATATTTTTTACCGTATGATTTTACTTAACCAAGGTTACGTTGCATATTACTCGTATCGTTGCATCATTATATAATTTTTTCAAATAAAAAAACGATTTTACCCTGATCTACACAATCGATTCTAATAAAGTTTCTATGAGACACCTGACCAGTAATCCTATTAAACAAAAAGTAATTGTCTAAATCGGTCCGGGCGTCTTTGAATACTCGGTGAACACCCATAAAAGATTCCTACGAATTGATATCCTCCTCCTTTATTGAATTTGGTTAAAAAGCTTGTAAAAAATATCACGATATTCTGTAAGTAGTTCTCATTTCTTCAAATGCTATTTACAAACTGACAATCATTCTGAAAGGTAGGTAATTTAGTAGAAATAAGATCTTAAAATTAACGCTTTGCGTAATCATCAAACCCACAGAGCCATTTTTCTTGAAGTAAGAATTCCGGCCCAAAATAAAGACGAAACAGAAATTATTACAACATGCACGGAGTTAGTATCAAATGGTATTAAACGCAAATAATCTGTGTAGAAAACGCAATTCAGAACTTGTTTAAATAACAAATCGTCTAAGTTGTAAGTTTGGCAAAACCTTGGAAAGTAATTATGGCATTCCCTTGACCAGTTGACAACCCATAGTTGTCCAGGACATATACTTTACTGGATTATGATACGGGATTAATTAAGATATTAAACAGACACATTCTCACGTCTTTATACTTAATGTGGTAAACTAAGCCTAAGATAGGCCGTAAGTCCTAAAGGCCACATTAATCGTGAAGTTGGAAAAAGGGAAACAGAATAGTAGTAGGTCTCTAGCCGCGTTGCCTATTTTTCAAAGTCAAAGTTAATCTGGTTCATTCTAAGTTATTTCTTTTTTCCCAGATCAGCATTAAAGAAATATGATTTACTTTGCAAGAGAACATCAGTGTCTAAGATAAAATCATTGAAGTTAGAAAAAAGTGGGTTAAAGTTCTGTACAGACTCTATTTTGTTACAAGAGGGCTGATCGCGTGCGAAACGAGTAATTTTTCATTGAAGCATTTAGACCGGAAAGGGAGCTAAGTGGAGCGATTTGGAGATTTTGGAATCGCCCCTTATTCCTCCCACTCGTCAGAACTCGGAATTTGGCGATGATAAGCGCTTTGCAACATCAGATATCCATTATTTTAGAGCGAAAGACTGTATTTTATTTAAATGTTAGGTTAGGTTAGAAAAGATTTTATACTTCAATAACAATTAATAACTCATTTACCAGACGTATACTTTCGTCCAGTAGAGTAAACAATATGCTTACATAGAAACAAAAAAAAATTAGCAAGTAGGTACTTTCCTTACAATCTTGGGAATAAATTATTCAGTTTTAATCCAGCTTTTATACGTTTTCTTCGGATATTTTTATTAATTTGGGTAGTTTTTTTAAATGTGTCTAAATTATAACATAATCATTATAAATGGACTGCCTCTAGGATCCAGTGGTCAAGGTATTCGCTTTGTGATCCGGAGGTAATGGGTTCAAATCTCACTGGGAAGCATACTTTGTTTCCAGTTTGGTTAATATCCTAACCAAACTGGAAACAACGTATCACTTGATTATCCGAAAAGAAAGATGATTCCGTGCTTTGAAAAGCTGTGGGTCCTGAAAGCCATTTAGCATTTGCTCAAACCTATCCAAACTATCCAAGGATTGGTTCAGTCCCTTTGGGTTGTGGAAGTCAGCCGGCAGTTGCTTTGTACCAGTAACCTAGTCACATCACCTAGGCTAGGTAGTGAACCCCGGGCTCTAAAGCGTTACTACTGAGGATGCAATCGGAAATACGCTCGGATGATGATGATACCTAGATTATAAATCCAATACAAAACTTTATACCGAAACATTTGAGCAGTCCAGATATCACACATCAAGGTCCGATATCGTTCTAACTTGCGCCGCCTATTACCTTCGTCCATTGTCCACCATCTTTTGTGTTCCCGATTTTATTAGTTTGCTCCCGAAGGTGGAAACACTTTGATGCTTTTCCTGACGATACGATTCCCAAATAGGTAGTTGCGAATTTATTTATTTCGATACAAACTTCAGCGTCTACGTGACGTTTGCTTGATAGTTTTGGAGGTGACTTTGGTTAAGTTAGATTCGGCAATATCCACATTTAGGAGAAGTGAGTTAAGTTACTCCATCTTCTTCTAAATAATGGCTTCTACACACAATCTAACTATTTTCACGAGTTTAACTAAACTCGTACGTACTTGATCGATAAGACGATTTTAGATCTATTTATCAATGTTACATAATTTATCAATTTACTTAAGTACTTGATTTGTAAGACAACTTTCGGTCTAAAATTTAGACCTGAAATCTTTTTATCAATCAAGTACGTAATAAAAAATAGTTTTACAAGAATCAAACTTAGTCCCACATGTCTCTGCCGATACTGCTGCATCCCGTGTTTTGTTAATTTTTCGTGTGTGTAAGTGGTCAACACTTATGTCAGATTTTCAGGCTGCCTCAAGGCATCTTCATGCCAATAGACTATGTCTAGCTTGACAACTGCCATACAATGATGACAGCCGGGACCAACGGCTATACGCACTTTCCGAAGCACAGAGGAGCTCGAGTTATTTTACGTATGACATTCTTTGGTGAATATGTATGTGGTGAGGATTAATTTAATTAAATTTTTTCTTTAGACAATATTACTGAACTAAATGAATTGTTTGCTGTTAGGAAAATGGACTTATAACTATACAAATTTAAAAAAATGTGATTTACCCTTAGAAAGCAATTTGTATGTAACGCATTTTATTCATCTGATACGCGTTTCAATTTATTTACAATAGCATGTGATACGTTTGTAACTGATAACCAAATGCAAAGCAAAAAAATATTACATTTGCCTAAAGTAATAGCAATTTTATCTAAGTAAAAGAAAATGTCTCTTGAATCACTTTGAGTTCGTAAAAGACTCTTTTACGATTGGAACTATCTCAAAGTTAGATCAAGGATCGTAGTCTGGCCTCGAAAATAGGGTGTGACTGCGCGATTGTAAGTAGGTCATCATGACTATTCCAGTGTTGTGGGGTGGTCCCCGTAAATTTTATTTTTGTTACCACCGATGAAAGAAATAATAGATATTTAACTATAAGGTAGTTCACCCAAAAATTTAGAACTCCATATTTCGGAATTTTTAACTAGCTACCGCAGAACCACTTTGCTACACATGTTCATAGTTATCGATGATGAATTATGAAGATCAGACGGGACAAGCAGTAGATGGTATAAAATTTTTGTACAGAAGACGCTTCTGGCCGTTTTCTTCTATCCCTTATTCGCCTATTACCAAATTCGTGAAAGGAGAAAGAATATGTTTGGCGTTTACATCAGCTATGTCTAGTAAGATAGTTGGTCAGTGTTCTTACCGCTCGTCATCTCGCCACTAAGCAAAAACGTTTTTTCTCGTCTCTCTCTTAACAATAAAATTCCGTCACTTCAGCTTTTCAAATGACATCAGCAGATTTTGTATTTTAATGCTATGCTAGTTTTACGTTATAATCTCAGCTGAGATTGAATAATGGAATTTTGAATAATTAAAAGAAAACGTGAAGTATATAAATAAAAAATAAATAAAATAAAAATTGTTTATTGGGAAACTAGTTATCGATTTATATAAATTGTTGGAGCCTCCTTTTAAGCAAAATTATGCTTGTGCCAGGAGACTCCGCTCTTTCTTATCTCTAAGTTTTACATAGCTACCTAATAAACAAAAACAAAATCTTAGAATTAGACTATGGTTGTATGCCATTAATTAAAGTACTTAAACTTATGGACATGTTAATATTTACTAGAAGATATATAAATACGATATATATTATTATTATATAAAATATACGTATATTTATATGATGAAGTAATTAAATAAATGTGAATTTATTTAAATATGTGTATCTATGTATAAGTTAAGGTGAGATATATATGTTTAGGGGATGTCTATGTGTGTGTCTATATAGGGGAGTTATCGATAAATATTTCCAGTTCATCATAAGTTTTATTTTTTAGCCACGAAATTAAAGTTGTCTTGCACTCGTAGTATGGTTTTTTATATATTTTTAGAATATTATCGAGTTTATTATATATAAAAGCTGCTTGAGAATCAAGCTGTACTCTTGCAAATTTCGATGTAAGTGATGGAACGTGAGCAACATCTCGCCTTCTTTCTCTTTTACCCTCATTATCTGAGACATAAGGTAGGGTTTTATGTTTGTTTAACACCAAATGACAAATATATAGTTTCCTCACAGATAATAAGTCACTAAGTTTGTATAATTCAACAGTAGAAAACTTACGCATCTTAAAGTACATAACTTTTAGCAGTGTCCTTTGAGCTCGCTCCACCTCTAAAAAGCGAGTTTTTAAAGCACCACCCCAGACTCGAATACAGTAAGTAATAATCGATTGTACCAACGAGATATAAATATCATTTAAGAATTTTTTCGGAACTATATGACGTAAGGTTTTGAATAACCATATAAATTTACGAACTCTATCAGTTAATTGTTCTATTTGGGGATACCAAGATAATGTCTCATCTACAATTATTCCTAGGTATTTTGTTTGTTCAACTTTGGTTATTGCAGGACAGTTGCAGTCATAATTAGGTATTTTGCCACATGTGTGAATTTTTATGCTAAAGTCTTGATTTGGCTGCGTTGTGCTATTTTTAGAGAAACAAATATAATTAGTTTTAGATGTGTTGAGAGTTAGTAGGTTATTCTTAAGCCAGTTTGCGAGCCAGGCCATACCCTCTTCAGCGTTTTCACGAACTTCATTCCAGTTTAAACCAGTAAAGATGATTGCGGTGTCATCTGCATAGGTGATAATCTTGGCATTTTTGAGTGATTTTTTGCATAAATCGTTGATGTAGATGAGAAAGAGGGTGGGACCTAGCACGCTACCCTGGGGTACCCCATATGTTACGTCTGTACTGTCACTAACAGTGTCATCAAGTTTTACTCTTTGAGTTCGGCCTGTGAGGTAGTCCTTGAATAAAGCCAGTTGTTTACCTCGAATTCCGATCTTTTCTAGTTTGTACACAAGGATGGGAACGGGGACTGTGTCAAAGGCCTTTTTAAGGTCTATAAAACATGAAGCACATTTAGTACCTTTATCTAAATTGTTGATAACAGTGGTTGTTAAGGATGACACTGCGTCTTCCGTCGAAATACCTTTTCGAAAACCAAATTGTGAAGTTGATGATATGTTGTGCTTTTCTAGATAATTTAAAAGTCTAGTATTTAATAGTTTTTCCAATATTTTTGCCAGAACTGTTGTGACTGAAATTGGTCTATAGTTATTGAGGTCTACTCCGTCACCACCCTTGTGTATCGGAGTAACCACAGACATTTTAAGCAGCGACGGAAAGATACCATGTTCAAAACAGATATTGGCGAGATGGGTTATAATTGGTATTATGTCGTTTTTTATGTATTGTATATATCTGGTGGGGATATTGTCCCAACCAGGAGCGCTATCTGGTTTTAAGTTATTTATGATAGAGTTAACTTCATCAAAGTCAGTATTTAATAATACAAAAGATTGTGATTGACTAGGTAGGTTTTCGAGGTACTTGTTTGTGTCGTCCTTAGCTATAGAAGTTTGAATATCATTTGCTAGATTTTTACCAATGTTTGTAAAATAGTCATTAACATAATTTGATGATTCGAGTGGGGTGGGTCTTAGATCAGTTAGTTCAGAGTTAAAACTATTGTTTTTATTTTTATAAGTTAAGGTTTTTATATTCTTCCACAGTAGTTTATTATTTTTCATTGTATTATTAATCAAATTTCTTTCATATTTTCTTTTTGTTTTTTTAATTAAATTATTAAGAAAGTTTCTATACCTCGTATATGTTATTTTTTTAATATTATTATCAGGATCATTACGCAATTCTTTCTGTAATTTGTTTCTATTTCTTATACAATTTAGAATACCTTTAGTCATCCATGGTTTAACTGTTCGCTGACTTTTTGGGATTTTTAGAACAATAGAGTTTTCTTTTAACGATTCAATAATTGAATGAATAAGAGTATACGTTATTTGATTTGGGTCAGTACAAAGTAAAAGGTTGGATAGATTTTTGTTCCTAATGTATTTTTGAGCATTTTCAAAATCTATTTTAGTCCTAGTTTTTGATGAAATCATACTATTATAATCAATATATTCAAATTATTTATAGTTCTTCTGCCTTATGCACTTCTTATAACTTAACAGGTTAATATAACATAATATTAACATTTTTTTTTCTTTCTCCAACCTGTATTGTGTCGCACTGGTAGGCAAAGGCCTCCAAATATAAGCATTAGTATAATATTATAAAGGTTTTAGAAATTCTGATCAATAAAATATAACATCAATAAGTAAGTATACATATTAATTTCATGACTTGGCGGTGGTAGTGGTTAATTTTAACTGTATGCTATTAAAAATAAAAATAATGTTATTTTTTTTTCTAATATGTACTTGGCAAATTTCATGAGGATCAAGAACTTTCGCTTTAGTAGTCAATGTAAGGAGGCAAACTGCTGAAAATCATTTATACACACAACACAAATTCACAACCATTTGGTTAACAATCCACATAAACTCCACAATTGCACGTTCATAATTATGTTCATGAATCACTAAAGTTGACCTACGTAGCTAGAGGGCTCATTTTCAGCCTGTCCCATTTTAGATCCAAAATTATTAGCTTATTATTTCATTGTATTATCTAAGAACGTTAAATAATAGATATTGTGCGATAAGTATTACGATATCAAAACACCATTTATCTAGAGGAGGTAGTCGAAAAAATTCAAGACTTTTTTCAATAAAATACTTTTTTAATAAAATTTCAAGCATTTAGTAATTCAAGCATTTAGTAACAAAAAAACTTTATAGTCTAGTCTTGATTAAAATAATATTTAACAAACTCTTTTTCACTTCGGGTCACTGAGCCAGCGGAGAACGTAAGTAAGTAATTCCCAAACTAGGACTTGTAATCAATGCCCATCAGTTTTTGGGCCACTATGTCAACAGGACGACTCGAGCGTGTAGGCCCAACTCTGCAGCAAATTATTGTAGCATTCCGAGCACGTATTCGATTATTTTCCGATTGATGTTCCGAAGAGAGTTATTAGTATGTACATCCATCAGGACCATGACGTTTGTACCAATTAAATATGTTGGTTTGTCTACGGATAAATTAATCAAGCGTGATGTTTATTATTTCTTCAGGTTGGATGTTCAGTCAAGTAAATGTTGAGCTATATATGTATTTGGATATAATATAGTATCGTTGAGTTAGTATCCCATAACACAAGTCTTGAATTTACTTTGGGGCTAGCTCAATCAGTGTAATTTATCCCTATATATTTAAAATTAAAATTATAAAAAATTAATAGTTTAGTCTGGTACGAAATACAACTTCCATCGTACTAGCTTTTCTCCCGCAAAGATTGTAAAACTGTTTAAGGGTGTAAGCAAGAATTTTAATTAAGTATGTCATTTGGTGACAATCAATCCCTTTTTTGATACCTTTTTCATCAACAGGTCTACTCATCACGCTAAAATATACTATATTCGGAAAAAAAAAAAACTAAACAGAAATGCGGCGAGGAACACCTAAACCAGTCATGTATAAACCTTAGAAAAAAAGAGATGTCATTATTGATTCTAAATCACAATCGATTTCAGAGGCGGAGCACGATCTTTAAATCAGAAATGAAGACTTCCAAGGGAGAAGAAAAACACGCGAAAGTCCGCAACACTATATCACTTAACCGTTTTCGTATTCAACATTGGTTAGTTCCATAGCAGGCAGACTTACAACTTTAAAAAGTTTACTAACCACGCGAAAAAAGACTTTATGTTAGAAAGTTGCATGATCGCAAATATACGCATCGATAAAGTTGTAGTGCCCTATTCCCGTTGTGGCCTCCAATCGCAATGAAGTAGAGTCATTCCGTGCCGAGCTTCTATTACAAGAAACCATCTTTTTTAATATAGACTTTACTTTTACCCTTTGAATTTGAAATAATACTGTCACGTTTGTTGCGCGTGCTTGGAATAACTTTAGCGCCTTCGGAACCCGGTACTAATATCGTCCGAATTCGCACGGATTCAAACAAATCATACATTATTAGGGTCACTTAAGTATTACACATAAATATCACGTGTTTCCCTTAGTAAGGATTGTTAACGTAGGTTGCGAATGTAAATTAGGTTATTATAATTATACTTGTTTGTCAAATTTTTATTCCATTATAATAAGTGATATATAATAAGTGATATATAAAGAACATTAAAAAAATATAAGTTTTGAATTAGCTAGGCAACAATTCTTTATAAACAATCATCGCCTTATTTTTCTACTAATAGGCAGTAAGAAGACTGCTATCAAGAAAATCGTTTTCATTAAACTACTATGTAAAATTGTCAATAGATGAACACGTTTGAAATCTTGTAAAAAGATTAACTTACACTGTCCAATATCGAGATTACAAAGCGTAATGAGCAAATATATGTACTATACCAATGTACCCTTAATACTGTGAGTGACGATGCCTCAGCCGCCACTCACAGATGTGGAGGGCCATACATCGCACCGTGTCAGTCAGCTCTCGAAATGATGGCAGATAGATCTGTGCTAACGAACTATTAATTTTTAACCAACTTTAACAAGAATAGGTAATTTACCACCATGTATTTGTTCACCGCCAGATTAGATGTGTTGCTATGTTTGTATAGGTTTCGAATCGAATAATAAAACCATAATACGAGATGACCTTCGTGGCGTAATGATCAATACGCTAGGCCGCCAATCCGGAGGTTCTGGGTTCGATCACCAGCCAGGGAAAGTTGGAAAATGGCCTTTTTCAAATTTTCCTAGGTCTTGGGTGATAATTTGTATTTATCATAAAATATAGTATCGTTGAATTAGCATCCCATAACACAAACTTAAGCTTACTTTCGGGCTAGTTCAATCTGTGTGATTTGTCCCTATATATTTATTTATTTATAATAAAATGTTTTCAGTTTATTTTAAACCCCCGATGCAAAAAGACGGGTGTTAAAAGTTTAACTGCCTGTCTGTGGCTCTCAAATGGATGGACCGATTTCGATGCAGTTTTTTTTTAACGTTAAACAAGTTTTCTTGGGGTATTTTTTTAGAAAATTTATTCAGCCAAGCACAAGTAATTGGACTTTTAAGCGTATACCACGCTTGAAAGTCGAGGGTTTTGTAATTTTCCTGGTAAAAAAACTGGTTTTGTTTTCGAGTATTATATATAGCAAAGGTTGCTAATCTCAACATGATATTGATAATATTAAAAAAAACCTGTTTTAAAGACAATAGAACCTTTTTTGGTTGTACAATGGTCGCAGACTCCTTATAACTATATTGATAGAAGGATGAGATACGAGTATTTATAGTTACTTTTAAATTTATTCAATGTCACGGACCAAGCCTTCCTTTCGTAGATTATTTTGCCTTTCAGTAACCCTGTTTGTTGTTATACTGAACAACTAAGACAAAGCTTTTATTTGACTAGCCATGCGTAAGGTTATTATCCTTTGCATTACTGAAATGCTGCTGGTTTTGACATAAAAGATTTGTTTGATGATGACATAAATAGTTTGGGCGTTGCTTTGAAGTCTTAAATTACTTGTTTTTGTATAAAAAATGCGTCCACAGTTTGCGAAAACAATAAAATCAATCCATTTATAATTTTATTTAGAAGCAATTGTTTTGATTGCTTAAAATGATTTATAAATAAACCACTCTTGTGCTATTTTATGAATAAAGAAGTAAAAATACACATAGACACTAAACATTTCTTTGTTATCATGGCTGAAGCTTTTTTGCTGGTAATTAACATTCTATGTGGGTGGCAGAAGTTTGCAGAAGAAAGGGACGAGTGGGAAAAATAAGGGGGAGGCCTTTGCCCACCAGGGGGACAAATACCTAAGGCTAGAAAAAAAACATGGAATAAGTGCGAAATTCAAAATTCAAATAATTCAGAATTCAAATATTCCAATTTTTATTCAGTAATTAGACATTTATAGGCACTTTTGCACGTTTTTAATTATAATTTACATTAGTTGTAGTCTATATTAAAATTCAATTTATTTTTAAAGAAAAACTACCGAAGCCAACGCTTCGTAACCACCACTGATGAGAAGAAACGCTGAAAGAAACCCATATTCACAGTATTACGATGATTGATGTGTCCCACTTCCGGACAAAGGTATCTCCTGTTCTGTTCTGTTTCTTACATTGTGGACCTGCCGTTGAAGGAAAGACAGTGCTCTCGGCAAACCGTTACTCGTCGAAGTGTAATTTTTTGAACAGATCAATGAAGAACGGTTTTGTGTTAAACAGTTGCTCGGCCAAGGTTGTTTCAGTCTAATGTCGAGACCTCGCAAAATGTAGACCTCTAGTTTTTATTTTTTGAGTTATTTTGTATTCATGTCAGTTTACCTAATTTTGTTTTCAATTCCTTTCAACAAATCTATTCTGTCTTTTGAGCTTAAAAATCTTCTGAAACAAAACGAATAACTATATTCTTATCCTGAAGTGATTCTAAAAAGTTGCACGTGCCATTAGAATAAAGTGGCCTAATCACTTATGAATGATTGAGCAGTTTTCGCATATTACCGGGAAGGAGGAGCGTGGAGGGAATACCCGGGAAGCAGATTACGAACAGGTATTCAGAAAGTTCCCGTTACTTATGCTGATATAACGTTTTAGTTTTTGGCCATTAATAGTAAAAACAGGAATCCAGTGAGTTACTTATTTCAGATGATTAAAAATCTTCACAGCGTAGTAGTAGTCACAAATCGCTATACTAGTATGATTCTGCTATTCTATATATATGTATATATAATATGTATATTATGGTATATATATATATATATATTAGGTTGGGGAAAAAGTCTTTTCGCATATAGTATGTATGAACTTGTAATAAAACCACTTTGGCTATACTATTTGTACCTGGCTGGTTTTGGTATCATATAAAAGTTTAAATTTTAAAGAAGATAATTCCAAATTCAAATTAGGAAAATGCGTGATTTTCATTTGTTTTTCTTACCGTCAAGATGAGTGAATCTAATGAAGAAATTAGATACATTCTAAAATTTTACTACCAAAAAGGTAAAAATGCAACGCAAGCCGCGAAAAAAATGTGCGATGTTTATGGAGCTAGTGCAGTGTCTGTGAGAGTAGCACAAATTTGGTTTAAGCGTTTTCAATTCGGAAATTTTGATTTGAAATTTTGACGTAGCTGAAGAACTGGGAATTGACCACAAAACAGTTTTGGCGCATTTGAAAAAAAATGGGTACACAAAAAAGCTCGATATTTGGGTATCTCACGAGCTCTCTGAAAGAAATCTAATGAACCGTGTACTCATTTGTGATTCTTTATTACGACGTAATGAGACCGAACCATTTTTGAAAAATTGATAACTGGTGATGAAAAGTGGATCACGTACGACAAGAACGTGCGAAATAGGTCATGGTCAAAGGCCGGTCAGGCTTTACAGACTGTGGCAAAACCTGGGTTAACTCGCAACAAGGTGATGCTGTGGGATTGGAAGGGCATTATTCATTATGAGCTGTTACCACTAGGCAGGACCATCGATTCAGAACTCTACTGCGAACAACTGATAAGATTAAAGCAAGAAGTTGAGAGAAAGCGGCCGGAATTAATCAACAGAAGGGGTGTGGTTTTTCATTATGATAACGCTAGACCTCACACATCTTTAACCACTTAGCAGAAATTAAGAAAGATTAGCTGGGAGGTGTTAATGCATCCGCCGTATAGTCCTGACCTGGCACCTTTAGATTTCCACCTGTTTCGGTCTCTTCAGAATTCTTTAGGCAGTGTCAGATTAATATAACGAGAGGACTGCCAAAACTACTTGACGCAGTTTTTTGATCAGAAGCCCCAAAATTTCTATATCAATGGGATCATGTCCCTACCTATAAGATGGCAAAAAGTTATCGAACAAAATGGTACCTACATGCTTTAGTTAAATGTAAATAAACTATATTAAAAAATGTTTTGAATTTTCATATAAAATGCGAAAAGACTTTTTCCCCAACCTATTATATTTAAATCATCATCATTCGAGTGTATTTCCGGTTGCAAATGAGCGTCAGAGCCCGGGGTCCGCTTACCTTGACCAGGTGATTTGACGGGGTTGCTGGTGTTTACACTCTGTGTAAACACAATTTCTTAAAACCGTAAACACAATTTCATAAAACCCTTTATAAGAAATTGTGTTTATACAATTTCTTAAAAAATATGAGTATATATCTAACGGATGCAATTCATAATTTCAGTATATGGTTACACAAAAAAAAAATATAAGTAATTTTGTGGCGATAAGATTTATTAAAAATAAACAATATTAAGAATACTAAACTTTTTCATTCAAATTTAAACAATTTAGGAAATGAACACTGAAATTAGTGACAGATAGGGGTCGTGGGTTAGCAGGCCACGAAATTCGTCGATTTAGGATGATAGGAATTACTCAGCTTTGGTGTGCTGCTGCCAGGCTTCATGAGTAGTCGAAAAAGACCGCGGTTCAGCTTGCTACCGCTTTTATATGGGCGGCGCGGGGTGCGGTGCGGTGAGGTGCGGTGCAAGAGGACCATCGTCACAATGTTTATAAAATTACATGATTTCCTGCAACTCACAAACCCCATGATACGCAATGAAAAGTTTTCTCTTGGTAACAAGTTAACTCTTTTCAAACTTTGCATTCGCCCAGTCCTGACCTACGCAAGCGTTTTCTTCGCACACGCTGCCTCAACTCACATGCTTATGCTTCAAAGAGTACAGAACCGATTTATCCGCAGAGCTAACAACGCTCCAACGATAGCGAGAAATTGCGAACTCCCGTCCATAAAGCACTTTATGAAAGAAGCGTCCGAACGCTTCTTTGATAAAGCCGCCGACCACCCGAAGCAACTAGTTAGAGAGGCAGCTAAATACATCCCGGAGCACAACCCTCGCCGACTCACCGGCAGACGTCCGAGGCATGTTCTCTCTGATTCCGATGACCAAAATATGGCTGACATGTTCCAATTCGATACCTCTGAGGCTCCGAGCAGCCAGAGGAACCTCGCGTCCGACCCCCCCGCATTCGTCGTAATCGAATACGTAGGCGTAGGAACATAAGCTCGTTCACTGGGTACCGCCCGGCGGTGCCTGGACGATTTGCGTCCTAAGTAAGCCCTTCTGGCACCGTAGCTTCGGCCCTACCAGCAAAACATGGGTGTTGCAGCACCCCAAAATATGTCAAAATCCCTAGCGCGCCCAAAGCCGACGTTTCCCCCTTGGGAACCCTTTGCGCTGCTGCTAGTAGTATATAAATATAGGAAGCCGGGCCTCTGACCCGTTCCTCAAACCTTGTCCGGGTGAAGTAGGAAATGCCGTCCGAGGCAACATAAGTCTGTCATTTAAAAAAAAAAGCAACTCACATTTTGTTCAATAATAAGTACGTGTAAGTATATACGCCTGTATGCCTCTCCTACATAAACTTCTCCTTTCACAGGCCTACTGGAAGAGATCTCTTTTGAGATAAGTAGTGCCTTTGTACAACTTTTATTTGATGTATTCTCTGTAAACATTTTCCGTGTACATAAATTGGTAAATAAATATATATATAAACAAAATCAAGAAAATTACTGGTAAGAACTCGAATGCGATTCTGGCAACCGATAAAACAGGATGACGCAGACAATTGATGATACACTAGACGTGATCCGCTATTCTTCTCAATCTTTAGTTTTTGTGATAAATGTCGCATAATATGCCCATTACAAGGCCAACGAGGCACTACTTCTCAACACGTGATATGTATACTGCTTTGTATTCTTAAAATCGTAGGAAAATTCCCATACAGATTCTGCCTCCCAAAGATAATCTTAGCCAAAAACTTTTAAAACATTTCATAAATATTTGTCCAGCAAATAGTAAACAAAAAAACAATTTATGAAACATAAAAAGTTTTGACTATGGCGGTGATATAATCTAAGATTTCTTCTTTCCTTCTAGATCAGCATAGAAGTAATCATCAGATTGCGAATGTCGATCAAAAGTACACTTACATAATATGTGTTCCTAAAAACGGACCTGCGATTTTGTTTAAGGTAAAACTAGGTACTGAGATAAAACCATAATAGTGTGTAGTTTGAGCACACATCAAAACAATATAAGACCCCTTATTGTTTAATATCGTGGCATGTTAAGCCTGAACTCAAGACTTCCGCAACAGAATTTGCATTTCCGAACTATAAGACGAGGACGCATTATTGCATGCTTATTTGCGTAACAAGTTCCATATTGCCTGAAGGTTCTTGATAATATGTTGGGTAAAGTTCAACTTTCAGACGGCTACATTTGTTTTGCACCAGTACCCCGCTCCGACTTTGCACGGGTATATATTGGACATATAAAACTTTCCAGAGAAATACTTAGGATGTATGTCACAAGTTCATTTGCTAGCAAATTAAAAAAAAAACCGGTTGTCAGGAGCATCCGAGGGTTAAGACGGATATCCGTAACATTCCATCTATTATTTTGTTAGAGAGAGCCCTGCCTTTCAAGCGTTAACATCAATATAAGAACCACCGTAAGGGAATTGATTCAACCATAAAAAACCGCACTGAAATCGGTCTTTGCGATCGAGCACTACGATGCCACAAACACACAGCCAGACAGACATTAGCGTCAACATTACATATATACATAACATACCGAGGAACAGACGGCGGGTAGCGACTTTGTTTTATATATACTATGTATTGTTAGTTTATTCTTATACATATTCTGTGGTATTATTTGCCCTTAGTAAATATTATACTACCTTGTTGGAAGAGGTATTTTTAGTCAAGGAGGTATATAAATATATCTGCGAAAAAGGAATAAATACTAATAAGACCTTTGTGTTCCAAAGCAGATATAGAATTTAATTTATTTTACGTCGCCCGGGCTGCAAGTGGCGTTTTACGGCTGCAAAAAATGCCACTTCCTGGTCATGGGAAGTCGTAAAATTTGTTTACGCATAAGACCGGTGATAAAAAACAAGCATCAGATGTCACTTTTATGTCGGCTAATTTCAACATTTGAGAAATTCTTCATTTCGCTGTCTTGGATGTATAAGTTTATACTTTGTTGTCGTCACTCTTTTGTTTATTTGGTAATTTATGCAAAAAATGTACTTACAATGGGATACATTTGTTTAAGTTCCGCATTTATTTGCTTGCTCCGTCTTTAAAATAAAGGATACAAATGAAAAACAGTTAATATTCAAAAAATATATTTCTCACGACAATAATTTACTAAACTTATTATTTTAAAAGTGAATGAAACTTATTAAAAAAATTTGAAACAAACATTCAAATTTTTTAATAAATTTGAATGTTTGTTTCAAAAATGTGAATCAAAGAATCTTTGAATATTAATCAATATTTGATTAATACTTTTACGACTAAGTGGTACCTTCATCTTCTAGTAAAACTACAAGTGTTTTGGATTAAAAGAAATAAAAACTCAAACAATGTGAAAGTAATCATCGAACAACTTTTATTTGACATTAACATTAAATTGTATCAAAAAAAAACATCCATTTCATATACTTTTTAAGATCTTATATATTAGCTTATCCACTAATATAGAAATAATTACTGCGGCTAACATCGTCACTAGGTACTCGTGTCTTTCGAATTACGACTTCATGGTAATTATTTTTTGATTTTACTGATGTGGTCTGTAAATAAATATTCTAATTGGTAAGTATATCGATCTGTTTTTAGTTTTACTACATTTACTTTTTTTTACAATTAAATAAATTAAAAAGCTTACCTACATAATTGCTAAATTTTAAACATTTATTAAAATTCAGAAACTCAGATTCATTACATCATCGTGCCCTACAGATACTTCCTTCAGCAGCCGCTGCTGTTCCGCTGACTGTGAACTCCTTAGACTCGACACGCCCCAGGTCTTACTCCTCCTGAGAGGGGGTCTACCTCGGATCTTGCCTTCGTACTTGTGACGTTTGTGGTTCAGAGGACTGAGCTCAGGGTCCGACATTTCGTCGCATTTACGTTTGGACGCCGATGACGAGGTGGAGTCGTTAGTACTGGATCTGTAGGGAGTGGTGATTTCTGGAAGAACGGAATAAATAATATAGAGAAATACCTGTATGAAATTATACCTACAGAAAAGAAAAACAGGTGTTGAGAAAATGAAATCCACATTTTAACACTTCATTCCCCTATCCATATGTATATCCTATAAAATAAACTTGTGTTTTACTACTAGGGGGTGTCGGGTTCGATCACAGGTGTGAGATGGTTACTAGTGTATAGTATGCCTTTTTATCAGATTACTTAGGGTGTTCACATACCTGCCAGTCTCAAAATTTACGAACCAATGGTGGAGAAAGACTTGAGATAGATTGGGGGAGGCCTTTGGAATAGCAGCATGCAGCATAACTAATATAGCTTTAGAATTTTTATTTTTATTTCATTTTCTTAACTTCATATAAGTAGTAAAATTCATTGTAATTCTCTTTTTTTTTAAAACTGCTTAAAATAATGTCTCTATTTACTACATGAAATAAAGGCTGTATTATTATTACATATCAGTAGGTATGTTACCAACATAGTTTTAAACTTGATTTGTATGCAGTTGACATCTCAATGTGTGATTTGTCTTTACTTTTCAACTTTCTATTTCACCGAATGCTCTACTACTTTGATTTTGTTCAAAGTTTTGAACTGAAGATGATTTCTTGCAATTTTTCATTAACGCTTAGAATAAGTCTAAAAAAATACATCTTTAATTTGTACAAGCTTTCATTGTGTTGTCAAAGTCCTTATAAAGACAAAATAAATAAGCCCAAACGCGGTGGAATTGCGTCGTTTTTTAACTGAGTTCTATTGACCACCTTTCGTCTCCGTGATGGGACCCTAACATAAAGCATCTTACCAAGCAGCATATCTAGGGGCATCGTCTACCATAAATTGCTCGCCAAGACAAATCAAATGAATCCTACTCAATGAGGTTATGTTGTTTTAAAACTGGGTTCCGTTGAATATCTCCTGGCTCCATCATTATGACAGCTCATTAACTTCAAAATATTGTGTTGTCATTTGACTTACATAAGTAAGATCAATCGGTTGAGGATAACTGGTTGAAAATTGATTTGCAAGATTTGACCTAAATAAACATAAATAACTACAAGATTCATTGCAAGTTAAATAAATGCTTGTAAAAACATCTCTCGCACTGCTGTGAGTAAAATAGTTTGCAGCAAAATATGATAAATAGATAAGCGGAAACAAATCAAAAAATATTTATCAAAGAACAGAATCATTGAAACAGCCGTACTCATGAAAAGAAAAATGCAATATTGCTGCACTCGACGCAGAGAATTCCGTTTGAGCTTCACTCAGTCCCTGTTCTTCTCGTAATATTTTAAATTACATGAATTTTTATGCCAGAGAGGTGCCTATGTATTTTCCGGATTTTAAAATGCTTGGAGTAGATTTAAATTTTCTGATATTTTTATCAATTATGTACTATTATTTAAGCTAGTTTAGTTTGTAATACTAGACAAATCCCATATGCCAGCGTATGGGATTTCTATAGTGTTGCTTATGTGTATAATAAATAGACATAGTAAACAAAATTCTGACTGGCTACGCAATAACTGTTCGATCTGATAAATGGGTAAGGCATATTTTAATAATAAGGTGCAATTATAAAAATAACTTTTTGATTGACTTTCAACCCCAAGGAATAAAGACATTTTGACCAACAGAGATGTAGATGAGTAGTCTTAATTGCGTCATTGATTACTTTAAAAAAATCACGTATTTGCCATTAATATCTATAAAAAATATATCTTCTATTATTTGTTCACGCCATGAATGATATTATATGATTCATACACTATATACTTGTATCCTTAAAATCAAGCAATTATGATCGATCATTAGATAGCACACACTAATTACCACATCTTTTTCGTAAGCTGATAATAATTACTCCAAGCAGTCTAGACAACCGAAAAACAATTCACACTTCTTTCGCCAAAATCTTTCACTGATGTCACTGACTAATGTTACTCAATTTATAAAAAGTAGGTAATAAAAAACACGCACCGAAATTAGTCCCTTGGTCTCCCCAGAATACATTTTTCACAGCCTTTGCCACGCTCGACCAAATGTTCTCTTTATTATAACCTAAGTTTCTGTCGATTTCACTTGTTCCCTCATCAATGGCTTCTCCCTTATCCATGAGTCTTTTCACGCTGACTTTTTTCTTTGTGATAACAAATTTGAATTGGATTTCAGTTTCTTCATCGTTTGATCTTAGGACAGACGTTAAGCAATTCTGTAGTGAGCCAGCAATGTTAGTGGTGAGGGCAGTTATTGCGTAGTTGACATTAGGCTGTACGGGTGAGTCGACGCACGTCTTGAATAATTCATTCGATTCCTTTGAGTAGTTTTCTGTTTCTACTACGGGGCTGTCCTCTTTGAAATTTATTGCCCGGGCTGGCATGTTAGCATGGTCGCCTATAGGTGGCGTGCTTTCGAGAGGCTTCTCCTTGGGAGTGTGGACTGGTGTGCGAGCTAAAGTAAACCCTTTGTTCTCGAAACGATTTATGAGTGCTTGAAAGCGGGGATTGTGAGCGAATTTCGGTTTCTGAGGACCCGGTGTTAGCATTCGCTTGGGTTTGCGATACACTATAAATAAAAACAATCGTTGTAATTAATTAAATCAAAACAGGATATATAAGATGCTTTAACTTAAAAATATATACTTACCCCCTTATTCATAAAAATTAACGACCGTTTGCTAAACCTATTTTAGTTAAAAAATGATTTGTCCCTTTCCCTCTTTTCAATATTTGACATTGAAAGAACGAGACAAAACATATTTTAACTGAAATACGTTTCGCAAACGTTTGTATTTTTTTATGAATAAGGAGGTTAGGTAATTTTAACATAAGTACTATTTCACTTATTAACAACTGTCGAAAATAAAATGCTGTGACAAGTTAATTATATTCAAATTGTCTATATTTTTTGGTATTGCATGAGCAGTACATGTTTGCAAAATATGTACCGTTGAAGAAATTAGATTTTTTCTCATAAACTAGCGTAACAATATATTATTTTGATAAATATATTCTTACGAAAATTAAAAGAATGATTATTAACCTCGTTTGACTCTCTGTGGCTGTTCAAATACTGTGTCATCGGCAAATTTTACTTTCTTATTTTTCACACAGGAGGCGTCCGTATTATTCATGGAGTCTTGGAACGTAACCTGCTTTTCCGAACTATCTTGACTGCCGAGACGAATGCGACTTCCAGTCGAGATGATACTCTTTAGTTTCGGAAGCACATTTTCCGCTACTGACTTGGAAGGCTGAGGAAAAAACAAAATAAATGAAAAAAAAGAACTTTTTTTCACAACCTCATTTCTAATGATGTGGAAAGAGTTTAGGATTGTAAAAACAAAGGCGAAGCTTAGTAAGTTGGTAGATCTAATGTCGGAAAATGGTAGCTATAATATGAAATAGCGACGTATTGTCAGCACAATTCAGATTATTGAAAAGTGTCGTATTCTTAATTTTTCTTTTCTCTGATAAGTAAATAATGACAAAGACACTGCGCATTTAAATGTAGACGTCACTTCAAAGGTGACGTAAATCAACCCCACTCCGAAATTTCGAAGCGCTGTATCTGGTGAATATTTACTAGTTTGCATAACGAAAAAATATTGGTCCATTATTTTTGGATGATCTATTTGACAGACTAAATAAGAAAATAGATTTCTTATCCTGAACACATCCCTATTTATATCTCCATCTCGTGTGTTAGTGACAAAAATTGGTGTCAGAATATCAAGGTACCTAAGGAATCTAACATAACCTAAGGACTAATTACTTAGTAACAAAGATAATTTCTTAGATTATGCTTTTTTTACATTATGTGTAAAGATGTTTTAATAAACTACCATCTGCACTAGAAGAGCTCCTGTTAAATAAATTTAAATCATGTCTGCGCAAATGGCTGCTTAAAAGAAAGATTTATTTAATTAAGGAGTTTTTATAATGTACATTTAAAGATTGCGAATTCGGTGCATGAATAAATAAATAATATATATGTTAGAAAACTTTAATTTGCTAGTTAATTTAAGTAGTTTAAACCTATTTAGCCTTATTCAATAGCATAATAAGGCTAAATAGGTTTAAACTACGTTTTTTAACTGTATTTTTTTTTAAACCTAGAGGTTTAACTGCACACCCTATTTATTGTAAATAAAATATTATCTTATCTTATCTTTTACTTATTTTTCGTACATTAAAGGATATTGTATTATAATAAAAACCGGTTGGCTGTTAATAATCGTGGTTTTATCCTTTACTAGGTAAACAGACTCTACTCGTAGGATCAACAACCACCAAAGACCACTTTAACGTGATGGTAGTAAATGAAAAAAAAATATTACCTCATTATTGGTACTCTGAGCTGAACTATCAGCATTCTCAATTTCAGAGAGTGGAGAATCAGCTCCTTGGCCAGTGAACATAGACCAGCCACTATTGGCAGGGTGGGTGGGCGTGCTAGTAGTAACAGCCTGGGCTATCTTCAAAATATTGGGTTGGATGTGAGATGTAGGAGTTGTCATCTCTTTTTGTGATTCTTGGTCTAAAAAGTAAGAAAAATAAAATGAAGTTTACTAGTAGTTTGCCCTGAACTGTGAACTCGCGAACCCCATTCCTCGGCAACCCCTCAGATAAGTAACCTTAGTTAGTTATCGTCGAACAAACATACATACATAAAAACGCCGGATTGTTCAAGTAGATTCGAAGAACTTAGCTTGATTCGCTTGCTTGTTCAAAAATCTACTCGGTGTGAAAGAATTTACTGGCTTTAGACTGATCCATTGCGCAAGAACTATTTTTATTAATGACTTCATTTTAATTATAAACTAAATGGGCGTATACTACTTAAATCAAAAAAAGAATGAAAATAAAGCCTGTGACATAACGATGTCTCGAAGTAATGAAAATCAGTAAAATATGTAGGTTTAATCTAGGTATATAACGTGCTTTTTACCCGACTGCGCTAGAAGGAGGGTAATGTTTTTCGATAGTATGTATGTACGAATATATATGTATGTATGTTTGTACCTATGTGTAATTGTTTGACACGCTCTGCAGCTCAACGGCTCAATGAATTTTAGCTTGAGAGTTGTCGTTTACTGTGAAAGTGACATATCAAAATGGTATATTAAAATTCAAAAAAACATAATGGTGGATTTTTGGCGCCAAATTCTAATGTTTGGCACGCTCTGCAGCCTGAACGGCTCGATGGCTTTTAGCATGAGAGGTGTCGTTAGATTCGTATTTACTGTGAGAGTGACACTGGGTACATCAAAATTAAAAATAAAAAACAAAAAAAAGGACAGTCGGGTTTTGTTTTTGTAATAATTACTTGTTGAAATGTATATCTCAGATTGTTTAACAAATGATCAGTCTATACTTACTAGCCGTGATTTCAATTCTTGATGGCGTGGTTTTGCTATTCACTGGTGATCCCTCACATTCATCATCTTCAACGGTTTCATCGTTTTCTTCTACAACTTTTTGCCTCATCAAAGTATGCAACTTCTTGGCGTGAGGAGTGGCACACCTTAATCGCTTTATTTTAGGTGTTTTAGGTACCTTCTTTGGATGAGGTGTTTGCTGAGTTGTTTGAATATCAACTTTAGACTCTTCTTCCTCACTTTCACTGGATTCATAATCTACTATATTATTTTTTCTGACTATGGGTGTTATAACAGCTGTTTTGCTTGATTTATTAACTGATATTATTCCTTCTACATTTTCTATATCATTCTTTGTCTTTTCATAAATAGAATCAAATTTTTCATCTACCAAACTTTTACTAGGTTCTTGTTCTGGAATTAATTCCGATATGCTAGTGCATTTATCGATGTTTAGAAAATCATCCATGTCGTTGAATATTTTGTTGCACTTTTTGCACTGTAATGGTGAATGTTCTTCGGTTAGATGTTTCACAAATGCGTCGTTTAGTTCTTCGGGTCTGCAAAGAAACCTGTTGCCTCTGCAAATGGGGCAATCGAACAGTAGTCCGTGAGCGTTGCTCTCGTGTTTCCAACGACAGTCACTGCAGCAGAATACTGATTGACACACAATGCACACTGCCTGGAAGATAAAACGTTTGGCTTTGAAATATTGAACCAGGTCAATTAATTAGACGATATAATAGTGTAACAAGTAAATCGACCATTGCAGTAATATTTTATAAAACATAGTTTGTTTCTAAATCGACCATTGCATGAATATTTTATAAAACATAGTTTTTTTCATTGTTAAGTAACTATTTATAAAAATAACACCATTGTCGTGTGGTATACCATACTCTTGAAATAAGACAATCTTTATGCTTCTAAAAATTGCCATATTGCACGATTTCACATAAAGTCGCTATTGTTTGCGATGCATCGTTTAAACCTGATACAAAGAAAAGTTAGACCTAAAGATTACCTCCTCACGTACAATCCAAATAATACACTTTTGGAACATATGAAAATAACTGCTTTTTCTAAAGATATAATCCGTGTTAAATCTCATGTCCTTATACTCTTAGTTAGTACAGAACTTTGAACAACTTCAAAAATAAATCGGGTTTTCTGTAATACAGACAAGATATACGAGTCTAGGAGTATCTTCAGCTTATTTGCATAAGTGTGTCATGTCATGTTCAATTGGGCCCGACTAACTCAAACGCAATAACTTAGAACTCAGAATTTCAATTGGTTTGTCACTGTTGACCCGTTGACCTGTTCCTGACAAGCTGCTCTAATTGGTTCGCGGCTTTAGCTTTACCCTCGATAATTTGATACGCCATACCCGTACCCGTAATTGCTGTCAGGGTAACAAATGGGAACGATTCATTGCTGTGTACGAAAAATTCAAAATCCTTAATCCGATTGCGAACCGCTACGTGGGTTTTATCGAAATTATATTGAAGTATTAAATTGATTTTGGGACTTCGTAATTTGTATTTACTGGGATAATCATATTATGGATGTTGAATTAATTTGACTTGAAATAGATTATTTGTTACACAAATTAAAATTACTGGTACTTTTAAATTGGCTAAAATACATTTATAAATTACTATAGTGCGTTTGTTTCGTACAAACTCTGTAGTTCGTGTAAAAGCTATAGTCCATTTGTTTAGGTAATTAAAGGAATGTAAACAATCTTGACGTGTCTTTTTATTGAAATATACATTTTATAAATCAATGCCTTCGCAAATTACAAATTAATTATTTTATAAATTATATTATTTATTTGTAATTTGCAAAAAAAATATTTGTAAAATGTATATTTCAATAAAAAGACACGTCAAGCTTGTTTACATTGCTTTAAATACCTAAACAAATGGACAATAGCTTTTACTCTCTAGAATTGCAGCTCTTAAATAGAACTGGGCGGGACACCTGGCTAGAAGGAACGATGGTAGGTGGTGTAAGGCCACCACCGAGTGGTATCTCAGAAATGGTAAGCGCAGTGTGGGACGTCCGGTGGTTCGGTGGGTCAACGATGTCAAGCAAGCTGCTGAATAGAACTGGATAGCAGCGGCTGTGGACAGAATGGGATGGCGCAGACCCGCGACTTTATCTGCGTTAACTTTTGTATGGAAAAATAGGATTCAGCATTCAAAGTTCCACTCCCCTTTTCTCTCCCTTAGTGAATGATGTTTGGGATAAAAATTATCCTATGTCCTTTCCCCGGTCTCAAACTATATTCATATTAAAATCCATGTAAATCCTTTAGTGTTTGAAGCTTGAAGAAGTATATATAGACAGAAAGAGTTACTTTCGCATTTGTATATTTTGTAAGGAAATAAGGATTCAGCAAATAGTTTATAGTACTGGACCAAATATTTGTCCGGATATCTGTTTGGACGTATGTGCCTCGATTACGCTCGAAATCTAAATATATATAACTCAAAGGTGACTGACTGACTGACATAGTGATCTATCAACGCACAGCCCAAACCACCAGGACGGATCGGGCTGAAATTTGGCATGCAGGTAGATGTTATGACGTAGGTATTCGCTAAGAAAGGATTTTGATCAGTTCTACCCCCAAGGGGATAAAATAGGGGATGAAAGTTTGTATAAAACTTTTTCAATTTTAAACCGATCGGGCTGAGACTTTGCATGCATAAAGCTACTATGACGTAGGCATCCCCTAAGAAAGGATTTTGATAAATTCCACCTCTACGCAAGCGAAGCCGCGGGCAAAAGCTACTACTTAATGTATTTGTACCATTTTTTAATAGCTTCATCAAGTCACTGGATTGTTTCTTATTGAAAATTACTAGGTTATTCAGTGTTGTATAGTTATAATTAATAAAATACTAAAATTGGCTGTCGCAAAAAACAACAAAAAAAAAAAAGATTGGCAAGACCATTAACGTTCGTCTTTTTTTAATTTTATTACGCCTCTGGATACAAGTCGTTTGAGTCTTTTTTTTGGTTAGCGGGCGTATGTCACGCGTTTGTTCTGTGTATTATCAGATTGCCCTTAAGCCCTATGACAATTTTAAATAAATAATAAAAACTCAAATGATATGACTAATACACCAGAGATAAAAGCATGTTCTATAAAATACAAAATTACCTGGAACTAGTGCAAAGCATCTATCTTATTTGTGGTGCAAAGTCTATATGGATCATGAACCCCATTGTGTTGCAGATATAAATACATGCAATGAATCTACTATATTATATACTTTTATTTCTTTATGAATAAAACGACTGATTCTTTTTTCTCTCGTGTACACGGTTCTTTTGCTGCCAGTGTAGGTACGAGTATTATAGTGAAGTCGTAATGCGGTTGCCAGAAACACGTTTTCGCTTTTTGCCACGGCGGCCGCGTGCAAGGAATGTCAGAATTGCGACCGTGGACCCTTTTCCCTGTTCATAAGTGTTTCCTCGATTCTCTTATATTTATGTGGAAAGATTGTGAAATTATTGTCGGCTGCTAGAAAAACTTCTACTTTTTTAAAACCATAACAAATAGTTTAAGCTTATTAAGTACCGTTAAAAGATCTATTATTACTATACTCCATTTTGTTAGGTATTTAAATAAATGTTAACTATGTTGACATGTCTTTTTATAGAAATATAAAAAATAAATATTAATAAACATATAAGGACAAATTACACTGATTGAGCTAGCCCCAAAATAATTTCGAGAATTGTGTTTTGGGATACTAAATCAACGATACAACATTTTATAATAAATACATATATAGATAAACATCCAAGACCCAGCACAATTCGAAAAAGGCCATTTACCAACTTGCCCTGACCGGGGATCGAACCAGGGACCTCTGGGTGGTGGACTAGCATGTTAACCACTACGCCACGGAGGTCGACAAATATCTTTACACTTTAAAAAATAATTACGTACTGTATAATTTATATATTAATGAATTTGTAATTTGCAAGGGTATTATTGATTAATAAAGTGTTCATTTTAATAGAAAGACATGTTAAAACTGTTGATCTTTATTTAATTACCTTAATAAACGTATTACTAGTATACTAGTAGTAGTTTTCCCGATGAGTAATCAAGTTTAAAACATAACAAACATTAACAAAAAACAAGAAATAACCCACGACATAACTGTAGCTAAAAACCATCTTAATCACGTAAACTTACATCCAAAAAAAAGCACATCACAGTCGGTCCATTTGTTTAGGAGCTACTACGCCACACACTCAGATACGTCAAACTAACACCCGTCTTTTTGAGTCGGTGGTTAAAAAGAAAACGTGCAATTTGTATTATTTTCTTTAACATAATCTTGGTCTTCTCATAGTTAACCCTTTTACCGCGAACGTCGGATTTATCCGACAAACATTGTCGTGCCCATTCCGCGAACGTCGGATATTTCCGACAAAAAAAAACCGCTCGTATTGCATATAACTTAAGTATCCACATCCCTTTTTGGTTGTAGGTATTTATTTTAGATTTCATACCCCTCGCGCTATGATATAATGTGATATAAAGTCTCGCGGTGAAAGGGTTAACGTAATGTTTATTATTAATTGGTTTTATTTTGGTATAGTTCATAAAAAATAACACAATATTATGAATATAATTTTCTCATAGTTTTGATGGCATGATATTTTTCAAATCAATATCAAAAAGAAAAAACATCATACTTACATCAGGTGAAGGTTTCATTTTCAATTTGTGACATATTCCTTCCTATAAATATCAATTAGTACCTAAATTCACTAATCAACGGAAACTTTATCAAGAATAAGTATTTTTTATTGTAATTGTAGCAAATTCATCACAAGTATTTTAGTTTTCTCAATAAAAGTGATCAAACTAGATGCGCTGTCATTTTTATTTGCGTTGACCCTCATCTTAAAACTAAAATGGTATGTAAAAAATAATTATTGTTGAGAGCAATGGAATCAAATCAAACACGTAGATAACTGAACATAAACGGAGATATTGTTGTCGTCTGTTGTTTAAATTACTTTACGCAATTTTATTATTATATTTTGAGAATTATCTAAATAACAGTGCCGTGCGGATTACACTCGTAAGTTGAAAATGTACAACGAATTTATTACTATATATAACGTGCTTTGGAAGGAACATAAAAGCCCAATGGTTTTTATGTGCCTTCACACACGGGACTTCGGCACTGACATACTTCGGCAGACGGATCCGATGTCCTGTGAGTAATCATTATTAGTCGTCAAGCTATGTCAGATACCTTTCTGCAGCTTAAAAATCTGACACCAGTGTAGACCACTTACACAAACGAAAAGTTGTTGCTTAGAAAAATCTAAGCAACATTTTTTATACCATTTTATACTTTCGTATAACATGCAATATAAATAATAAGTAGCAACTTTTTTATTTCTTAAATTACTATCCGTAGTATGCAAAGCAAATATAAATACAGCTATACTTATATAAATAGCCATTTTTAAATTATGCATCAAAATGTCACAAATGAATGAAAAGAATAATTATCATTAGCTTTTTCAGCAATCTGGTAAAAGCAGGAAGCAGCAACCGTTTTAAAATCCCAAATCAGTGGTCAGGGACAGTTCAGTAATTCGCAAATTAGATAAAATGTTGATATAAAGCCAGATTCCCACTTGGGAGCCATTTTCCGGCCATGTTGGACAATACGGCCGGTATCAACCTCATCTCTGTGATATATTGCATTTTTACGCTAAAAATAGACGACATTTTTTGTCTATGACATAATATGTTAGACTTTTCGTTATTTATTTCTTATCGGGACCCAGTGTCGTATATTAGTTTAGTATAATTTTCCTAACACAGTTATGTTTCATTTATTAGTATTTTTGAAACAATTTATAACAATTTTAATAATACAAAAAAATTCTGCTTTTTAGAGTTATTTGAAAATATAAGTTCCAAATTAATTAATTATATTAAAGTGTTCAGCAAATATATTGCCACTCACAATAATTTAACTTCTAAGCCAAAACAGTATTGTCATGACAAATAATTAAGACTTAATTTAACTTTTAAATAAGTCACTAAAACTTTGACTGAGTAATTAGTTGTAATGTTATTTAAGTCTTGTTTTAATTAATTTGTGTTGGCTCATATTTTACGAGGTTGCAAAGTGACAATCAAATAAAACAACTTTGTACCATGTTACAGCGCTGTATAAGCGATTTTGTTCCCAGTACTTTGGTACTTTCGTTTACGAAACTCAAATCGAGTAATTTATGATTTCGAAGTGAATAAGGTTTCGTTTTATATTTTAATTAAATATACAATAACATAACTACGGTACTTAAAAATAAAAAAGTTTAATAAAAATTTATTTAAATAAAAAAAAACGCTGTTTTTTTATAATTTCTAATATATTGCGTCTATCTGGTAAAAGTATCGATACTGAGATCTTCGTGTTAATGTTTCAATGCGCATGATAATTTTTTGACATACTTTTGCAACATTGCATACAATACTTTTTCTTCGACTATATTTACTAAATAAAATACAGAAATATGAAAATGTTTGACATATAAGTCATTTAAAAGCAAAACTATAATATCCACTTGATTTCAAGTGGATATTGCTATATTATATAGTTTTGCTGTTTGTCAGATACTAGGTATCAATGGTACTTTAACTTTTTTTAAATTGACGTTTACTTCTTAGTGATTCTCATAAGTTGGAAGTAAAAAAAATATTTCAGAACGTTTTATTTTTTCGTACAAACTGTATGAATTCAGTTATTTGTTAAGTTGGTAGTTGTGCTTTTTTGTCAAGTCAGTATTGACCGAGTAAAACCTTAACCTAAGTGTATATATACATACTCAACTGTGCTCAATACTAATCAGAAAAAACCTAGCAAGCCTGTAAATAACACATCTACGCCTAGGTCGTCTGAAAACGCATTGCATTATGATATTGGATTCTATACCTCCTTTTTCGAAGTCGGTTAAAAATGGAAACTCATCCGATAAGTAACAGGTTTTCGTGAAACACTCTGACGGAAATTTGTTTTGTTTGCAGGTTTTTATCTGAAGGAAACTTGGAAAAAATGTGCAGAAGAATACTTTTAAAAAGTTAATGACATGTAGATTCTAAATTCTAAAAAGTATTATATCTATAGGTATTTAGGCACTTTGTTAAAATTTGTATTTATCAATTCCTGTTAATCAAATATCATGGCCATTTTTGTCAACAATAAGTTTTTTTGGAAAATTTTAACTTTTTATAGTTTTAATTGTGAGGACAAGGTATTTATAAAGACAATGAAAAGCCTAGACTAGATGGAGTTGCGTCGTTTTATTACTGAGTTCTATTGACCACCTTCCATCTCCGAGAGCAGACCCTAGACATCGTCTACCATAAAGTGCTTGTCAACACAAATAAAAGAGTCCTACTCCATGGGGTTATGTTGTTTTATTACTGAGTTCAGTCGAATATCTCCAGGTTCCATCATCAGAACAGCTCTTTGACGCCATAATAATGCATTGTCATTTGACTTACATAAGTATGCAAAATTTCAGCTCAATCGATTGGGTATGATTAAAAACTGAGTTGCAAGATTTGTCCTAAACAAACATACATACATACACACAAGATACAGTATAAGTTAAATAAATGCTTGTAAAAAATTGTGTAGATTGGGCTTGTAAAGAGTAAAGCAAGTGTATACACTTATTTTTCTTTTTATTTACATAATAATATAGGACTACCGAAACTATCCCTTTAAAAAACGCAAGAGGTATAAATTGAGCGCAATAAACGGCCCGTAAAGTAGTAGAGGAGATATATTCCCGCCATATTTTTTAGATTGCCACATACACGACAAACGGCGCTGCATGGAAATGTGTCGCAGCCATGGATACCGTAATTCGTCGCATGTAGCAAATCCTACGTAAAATTTACAACTTTTTTATTCATAAGTATTCGCTGGTTTGCAATAAGACAAATCAGATACTTTTTTCTAAACGTCAAAATTAACATTGTGGAATTTGTATGAAATAGCACATCATGACGTCATAGTTTCTTGCACTTTCACGATTCCTTATATAATCAGTTTTTCTGCAAGAATAAATCTAAAATCACGTTGATAATGGATATGATCAAACTTCTGTCATTATTTTGTAACGTTTTGTTCTCTTGTACAAAATAATTTATTTTTGACCATGCCATATTAAGTACTTAGTGGCCTACAGTAAGCGTGGATATTTTATTTTTACATTACCTGGCTTAACGACGTTGCAATTACAACAGAAACCAAAGGCTTGGTGGGATGGAAAACTCAAGTACAGAATCACTACCCGATGCAATGCAACTCAACAAAAAAATATAGATTGATTTTTTTTTCACATTAGGCTTTGTACTCGTAAAAAATAAAAACAAGAATAGTATGTGTTCATTGTTCAAAATAATTTTAAAAGTATTCAATACTTAAATCAATACAATTTGAGTTGAAATAAAGAGGGATAATATCGTTAAATCTAATGGCAACATTAGGTTAAAAGCCTGATAATAGGTGTAAAGTATCCGATTCTAATTAATGGTCGTAAATTTATTAGATCCATTGTTAATTCGGGATAATTTGGGATATAAATGGTGCATTGTCAATGTGTTACGGTTTCGAATAATATTTTACACAATTTACTATCTAGTTAAGTTATATTTATTGGAAATATACAGTGTGTGATAAAGAATTTATAAATACATATAAGAACTTTAACCAATTGGCTTAAATACATATTATAAGTTCTTATTATAGTAAGACCACTTTATGCTTAAAGTGGTCTTTCGATCTTACGGCCCTGGGCTTTGTCTGAGTCTACCACTCAATACCGACAGACGAAATCTCAGTGAACGCTACACCGACAGTTCATTAACTTTTCATGCACTAGACCGACAGAAGACGAAATCGAACTAGTTTATCCCGACTGTCAGTTAGTGTCAGCCCTATGTGAGATAAAGACGTGAAATTCTGTGTCTAATTACAGTTAAAGTTGCTTCACTAGTTAAAAGAGAATTTTTCTTTGCGCACATAGTTGATGTAAAATATAATTTTTTAGTATTGACGACCTCCGTGGCGAAGTGGTCACCATGCTAGTCCGCTACCCAGAAGTCCCGGGTTCAATTCCCGGTCAGGGCTAGTTGGAAAATGGCCTTTTTCAAATTGTCCTGGGTCTTGGATGTTTATCTATATCTGTATTTGTTATAAAATATAAAATCGTTGAGTTACTGTCCCATAACACAAGTTTCGAACTTACTTTGGGGCTAGCTCAAACAGTGTTAAAAAAAACTAGCTGGGCGAGTGAGCTTTACTCGGTTACCTTTTTTAGGGTTCCTTGGCTTATATATAACAAAGTTTAAAGGAAAACTACTAGAGCTAAGTGGGGTTTACAATTTAGGCGTTACGATACCACAAACAAACACAGCCAGGTCAAACTTATAACACCTAGCTATGTCAGTCAAAGATTGGTCGAACAAAATTAATGTCGAGCAATAGTAGTGTAGATCAAACGTTAAGTCAGTCAAACATTGGTCGAACAAAATTATTATCGAGCGATAGAAGTGCCGATCAAATGTTAAGTCGAACAAAATTAATGCCGAGCAACAGCATGCCGATTAAATGTTAAGTCAGTTAAACATTCAAAGAATAAAGTATAAATAAATAAATATTTATAGATACATCTCATAAATTGAGCTAGCCCCAAAGTAAGTTCGAGACTTGTGTTATGGGATACTAACTCAACGATACTATATTTTGTAACAAATGCATGTATAGATAAGCATCCAAACCCAAGAAAATTTGAAAAAGATCATATTCTAACTAGCCCTGACCGGGGATCGAACCCGCAACCTCTGGATGGCGGACTAGCACGGTGGCCACTACGCCATGGAGGTCGTCAAAACATTGGTCGAACAAAATTGATGTCGAGCAATAGTAGTTCCGATCAAATGTTATGTCGGTCATTGGTCTGCCAAACAACGGTTTATCGCACAACTATGGTACGTTCCTTTTGTCGGGGGTTCATAAGGAATATGCTACAACAGCTTAAGAGGTTACATGAATTTTTCGGGTTACAGTGTTGCCCCCATTTGACATAATTTATTTGAAAAGAAACAGAGATATCATTAAAAATGTAGGTCTTATCATGCTCTTTATAACCTTTCAGACTATTTTATGAACAATTTTTTACAGTTTAATGTGAGAACCTTTTTCTTCGCACATTTGCAAAAAACGGTCATATTTGGGGCAGCAGTGGACCCCACAAAATTCATATAGGTGTCCCCTTAACATCATCATCATCATCGTCATCATTTCAGCCGCATAACGTCCACTGCTGGACATAGGCCTCTCCTAAGGATTTCTAAAATGACCGATCAAGAGCGGCCTGCATCTAGCTCTTCCCAGCAACCTTGGTCAGGTCGTCTAACCAACTTGTCGGTGAGCGTCCTACGCTTCGCTTGCCAGTACGTGGTCACCATTAGAGATCCTTTTTGCCCCATCGGCCATCGGTTCGTCGCGCAATGTGTCCCGCCCACTGACACTTCAACGAACTAATCCACTGGGCTATGTCAGTGACTTTTGTTCTCCTACTAATTTCCTCATTTCTGATTCTATCACGTAGGGAAACACCGAGCATAGCCCTCTCCATAGCGCTTTGAGTGACCGTGAGCCTTCTTATGAGACCCATTGTAAGGAACCACGTTTCAGAGTCATAAGTCATTACTGGTAACAAACATTGATTAACACACTTATAGTTAATAGTCCAGTCATTCTGCACGACCCAGCTACGTATTAGATTTCACAACAGTATAATGGTCTAACACAATCAGCAGTGGTTTATTTATGCAAATGGTTGCATGCGGTAATAGCATTAATATATCTAAGTATTACATACACAACGGAATCTCCTAAGATCCCGCGTAATATGCGACCCCGTTTCCCATCTTCACAACTGTCCCCCGCTCACGCCTCGACAAGCGAGGCGGCTGCAGGCGCCTGCAGCCGCCTCAGGGTTGTTGGGCGTTTCGGACTGCCTTTAGAATCGCCCAAGTACTGTTTCTGAAGGGAGAAATTCGGACCGCAGGGGTAGAAGCGGTCCGAATGGCCCAGGCATCTTTTGAAATGGATCGATTCGTACCACTACCCAATGCTCTTTTTTTAGGTCCGATTTGGACTTACTATTTATTTATAGAGATGAATAGAAAAGTGGTTGATAAAAAACAAAATATAATACACAATTATCATATGTATTGTAAAATAAATATACAATTTAAACTTGGTATAATCACAGTACAAACTTACAGTCTAACTACAAAAAAAGATATCATTATTGGATGTATAATAAAACTTCATAATGTTCTCTGACCTAATTAAATCCACAAGGGAACTGTATTGTTTCCCACAGTGGTCCGAATCGACCCATTACAAAATTATTCTTGGGCGATTCGGGTTGCGGTCCGAGAGACCCCGTTCAGAAACAGTACTTGGGCAATTCGGACCGCGGTCCGAAATGCTCAACAACCCCGCTCAAAACGAAACGAAAGGTGTGAGGACGGGGGACGGGGACGCATATTGCGCGGGACCTTAGGAGATTCCGTTCTGCATGTACCACTTACATTCTGTGAAGTAGTTGAGAATATGGGCACAGATAACGTACCATGATAGCTACGCTAATATAACCAGGTTTGGGGTGTTTGTGTATGTTTTTTGTGTGTGTTAGTGGCGAACAGTGAATTCAGTTTATTCCAGTTACCAAGTGTTTATTTTTTTGGGGAGGTACTTTATTTCTTAGGAGAACGTACATTAAATATTATACATACAGCTTGAGATGATTTCTGGCTGTCATAGGCAACGCGGATAGTTAAATGACATAAAACAATTTAAAACCATCAATGTAAACAATAATGATTGGTTTCAGTAATAATTACCTACTATTTTTAACCCCCTATAAAAAAAGAGGTGTTATAAGTTTGACCCATGGTTTGTAATATAGCCCATCAGGCTGGGTAGGGACCAATACTGAACTGGGTTTCTTTCGGCGTAATCTTCCCAGCAGTGGTCGTTCCGAAACGCTAGTAGATTTTAGATTTTGCACTAAAATAATATTTAAAAAAAAATGAACTTCAATAGGAGATAAATTTATCCTACATTGAATAAAAAAATTTGACTTTGACTTTGACTTTGACCCTAATGTCTATCGGTCTGCCTTCCTGTCTTTCTATCTCTCTGACTGCCTGTTTAAAAGTTATTGATGTTAACGCTCAAAAGTCAGGGCTTCGGATAATTGATAGCGATACTGATAGCTATCTAGAGATGAGTAGGGGACCTACCAATACGACTTCTGTAGTTTCGTTGCTCATCACTAAATGGTGTTCTTGACAATGAGGTTTTTTTTTAAATTGCCTAGCAAATAAACTTGTTCAAATAAAGGATCATCCAAATAGATAAAGACTAGGCGTGCGATACGAAATCAGGTTCTGCCAAAAGCTTACATATGTAGGTAGGTACTTATTACAAGTAATATTATATCACACGCGCGTACGCGCCACAACTAAAGCATCCGCATATAATAAGGTTTTTCTGTTATATTTCTGATGCCCGACGACTTCAGGAATCGGAAGTACATAAAATTACGCCTGTTTCCCACAGGCAGAGATTAAGGACTCGACTTGCTACAATCCTGACAGACCTATTTCGCTTCATCTACACTCATCACTCTCTTCATGCATGCCCGCCGGTTACGGGTACTTCTGACCTATCCTTTTTTAAGAACGTCACAACACAATCTGATCTGAATCAGACGTACCTCAACCTCATGGTATGCGGGTCTAGAACAAAATGAATGGGCAGTGTGTCTTGCGGCGAAAGTAATAATAGTTTGACAGAAAAAATCTTATAAATGCGGCCGGGCTTAGGTATTGTCCTATTTTATAAAATTACATTCAAAATAGTTTCAGCATATTATGTTATGATTTTGGACTTTCGTGCTCACACTGACCGTGATCATTAACATATTAGTCTTGCCGAAACTTAACAGTTTGGTATATAAGTCCCGTGTAGTCTGATATAAAAGTAAAGATCAATATAGCAATATTTCTACCTGGAATCGAGAAATAACAAAATAATTTTTATTTTCCAGTTATTTTTCACTTCTAGTCTATAACGGTCCCAGCAACAATAGGATCAAAGCTTTCTCACATTTCTGTTATTTCTGAATCCAGTGCTTATTCCTACAATGCTGATTATGTATGTAAGCGTACGCCTTTCTTTGAACCACCTGTTGCCATAGCAACCTGTTGGTTGTTTCAAATCTCATTTATTATTTTGCAGGTAATGTTCTCGGAGTGATTTTCTTGAAAGCCTGCGAAGTCTGGCTTAAGATAGCAAGAAGTTGCTCTTTTTATTTGCATACTATGTTAACTAGATAATATTTTTTATTTAATAATGTAATTAAGTTGAAATGTTGATCTTTTCCGTCATGGCAAAATTAGCTACATATAGTTTGGATCATAAATTGTGCCATTTATTATAATTTTTTTGCTGAAAAATAAAATGCACCTTACACAAAAAATTTAAAATCGGGCAACTATTAAGAGGCTTTTCACATTTGGTTAGCTGTCTCGCTCGCACAATCAAAAATTTTTAAAGATTATTAAAAAATTTGACTCATTTGAAGAAAAGTGTTTCATTAACTTTTTAATATATTATATGTTAGATATTGTAGACATGTTTTTTTATTGTTTATGTGTGTGTGTGTATCGAGAATAGGGTCATCAAAAATTTAAATGTTGATGACCTAATTTTCGATGTAGTCAATGTCTACGCAATATGCAAACATGTCTACAATATCTAACATACAATACATTACAAAGTTTATGAAACACTTTTCTTCTAATGAGTCACATTTTTAATAATCTTTAAAAATGTTTGATTGTGCGGTCGAGACAGCCAACTAAATATGAAAAGCCTCTTAGAACCTTCTTGTTTTAGGAGAATAAAAATCCTTGCCGACATAATATGATATTAAAATAAAAACACCATTAGAACATACATCCTACACTAGGCATTTTTCAATAGGTAATTTAAATTTCCGAAGTGTTTACTTAAATAGAGGTCTTTAGTGCCGGACCAAACGGGACGCAAGTTGCGTCGCGCAACTTGCGTCGCGTTGCGCGCTTACATATCATTTCATACAATTTCTACCAATCGTTCACACGACGCGCAAGTTGCGTCTCAACGCAACTTGCGCTGCGTTACGCGTGCTCGCACGCGCCTGCACAGAGATCGCGTAGTGTTAGAAAGCGGGACAAAAATGTTTTGAAAAACTTATTTTTGAAATACAAAATCTACCTTGTCTATGGGACTTGTCTTTGTAAAATGGTGGCATTTCACCATATTGTCTCTATACATCGGTTGTCTGGAAGAAATAAGCTTTTAGCGATAAGACCGCCCATGCTACATTTTAATAATTTTGGTCTAAAATGAAGTATTACTTACTCATTATGTTGCGTATCTAGCATTTTTTATCTCGTAATTTATGATAAGCACCACGGAAGTTAAACTAGTATAAAAGTTGAATGAGGTCTTCTACTTAGGGCACCCGTTTGAATGGCACCTGTGCGAATGGCACCTAGTCTATTCCACGAAGGGCACCTATTTTTGACCACGAAGAGTACCTATAAATCAGCAGCCTAGTGCTGGGATTTAAATATTTTAACTTTTATAATAAATAAAAGCAATATAATTCACTAAAACGTTAATTAATTACGCATACATTCAGACATATTATCTCGTCTTTATAACATACGGGATAAACAGAGCCCGGGGCCGTCAGAACAAAGGCCATACGAATTATGCATATGTACTTCGTACATATGCATAATAAAGCCGGATACCGTTTATTTTGGCTAGACAAGCAATAAAAAGCCTAGCAATGTCTTGTTTTATTCGGACGCCTGACAACGTTAGGTAGGAAGAGGTAGGTACAAATAATTCATCGAGCGAGTGAAATGAGCGAAGCGAGATTTTCAGTTTCAGTATAATTAGTCCGTCTTTTAGACTATCCAAAAATAATAGACCCATTTTTTCAGTTTACCAAAAAAGTAAAAATTCTTAAAGACACGGAGCATCAAATTTCCGGAGTGGGGGCTTGCGACGTCACCGCTAAGTAAAAATACCTAGCCATGACGTCATACGAAATTTAAATGCGCTGTATCTTTATCATTTGTTGTTTCTCAGAGATAAGAAAAAATAAGTGTACAATATTTTTTAATAATCTAACCGATGGGCGAAATATATATTTCATTTGTGATGCCTATTCATTGTATTAATTTTGATGAAGCCATTAATAGGACAATGATTGCCTTCATTCAGACAAAGCTATTGACAGGATAATCCACAAGACAATATTGTCTCTTTCATACGACGCCGTTCACAGGACAATACATTGAGACAATTCATTGTCTTCATTAAGCCGGAGCGATTGGCAGAACAATTCCCTAAGATGCTCCATTGTTAGCCATTACAAAGGATAAGCTACTAAGACAATGACTGACTTCATTCTACAAAGCCATTGACAGGACAGCCTACTTAAACAGTTAATTGTCTTAGTGGAATCCACTTGGACATTGATTGTCTGCATTCAGACAACTCCATTGACATGACAAACCACTAAGAAAAATCATTGTTTTTATTCAAACGAAGCCATTGATAGGACAATCTACTAAGACAATGATTGTCTTCATTCAGACGAGACCATTGACAAAATAATCCACTATGACAGTAATTGACTTTATTCAGACAACGTCATTGACATGACAATCCATTAAGACAATTCATTGTCTTCATTCGAACGAAGCCATTGATGGAATAATCCACTTAGACAATGATTGCCTTCATTCAGACGAAACCATTGACATTAAAATCTACTAAGACAATACTATCTTTTGGCCAGCTAAATTGACCAAATAATCTGTGTGCGTCATTATGTACTTAGCGCATCTTGCGCGGGTAGAGCGGCCACACGGAGCGCGAGTTGCGCGGCGCAACTTGCGCTGTTACGCGACGCAACTTGCGTCTCGTTTGTTTCGACCCTTAAATAGTATGTATGTCCTATAATTAGATCTAGGCACTAGTGTAAATTTTGGAGCTTAAAAGGTAATGATGAATATAGAATCAGTTATAAAGTCCACAGGAGTCAAAAGAGTTGAGGCAAAATTATCATATCAAAGTGAAAACGCATAATTGGCGTGTCTCATACTTTGATCTTCATAATGAGAACGAGATTATGCTTTGTGTTTGAATTTGGCTCATGCCAAGTATCAGTGTGGTGTGACCCGAGCTAACAAGGCACGTAAGTCAATTAGACGACCCTATCTGGACAGGTAGAGGGTTAACTCATAAGATAAAGCGATTTTATCTATGGTTCTTTTTCGTCTTAGTGCGTGTTCCTGGTTGTATCTTCAGACATGCTGCAATAACAATATGTGTTTGATGTTTTTGAAATACAAAATATTAGCTTATGTTTGCGGCATTGTTCGCGTGGTCAAATGGGCAGTTTTATGACCACATACAACAAAATCTGTAGCAGTGAAATAAATTTATAAAACTGCCCTGTTTAAGGGAATCAATTTTATTTTTAATCTTAAGATGGCTTTTGGCGGGTTATACTAAAAGCGCGCTATACCTCTGAAAGTCTGACAAAAGAAAATATGCTCATGCGCGTCAGATTAATATTTCTTTATTGAGAGTTTTTTTTCCTCTTAAATGTGTTCAACAACATTTTACCTAACTTGTGGGTAATATTAATTTAAACTTTCGCCTTCATAGACACATGCACTGGCTTCGCCCGCTTGTGAGTCAACTCGCTTCAACTGAAATTAACAACTTAATACAACACTTGTATCATAAACTCTTATATACCTATCTATAAAGGGGTTGTTCCATAAAGGGCCAGGTCATTGTACACCAGCGCAAAAAATACTTTAAAATAGTAGGAATGTAATGAGGCTAACATTTTATTTTTATTCGTTGTAATCTTAGAGTAACTTTAACTTTAAAATCGAGTGTAATATTACATAATAGCGACATTGTCATGGCGGCTACTTTTGGGTGCATTCAAAACTTGTGGCACCATTTCCAAGCACTTTCTGAAGTGCCATTTAACATTAAACGAATGGGTTTTCCATACAAAAAACCGTTTTTTTAGTGATTCCGCGTTTCAAAAATGGCACCACTGAACTTCAGTAGTGTAATGTCACATTTAGTAACTGTCAAAGTCAACCAACGATTGACAAACACCATAATGTCATCGATCGACCGGCGGACGATCATTCTTGCAGAAGTACCATTTTTCAATCGCGGAGTTACCTTTAGGTAATTACGAATGGTTTTTCCATACAAAAAATCGTGCGTTTAGTGACTCCGCGTTTGAAAAATCGCGCCACAGGATACACAGGATTCTGTCTAATTTGTGAAAATTTCATTCATATGTTAATGCCAATCAAACTTCAAAGTCACTTTGACAAGCGCGAAGTTGATAATGTTATTATTAACTCAATTTCGGCATTTCAAACTAAAACCACATTAAAAATAGAATGTTTTTTTGGAAATTATCGATAACATATTGCTTACCATAAACAACTACTAATTTAAGGTAGGTGTACCATTACCTCGCCCAGCTACCATACATTTCTGCAACGACCCCTTTCGTGAGCTAATTTCCGCTATTCTACTATCACTAAAATCCCCTACAAACATCAAGCCTATGATGCTAATGAGTTTACTGAATTATTTTTGACAAATGTTTAGGGAGGTCTTCATGTCCAATTAAACATGCTTATTACCTGTATTTTAACGTGATTTCAACATTTATTATGTATTTTCTTGAATCCAGTATAACACAGGCTTTTTTTGGATAAAGATGAATTTACAAAAGTTCTGTTAGTTTATGTGTTTAGCTATGACCAATCCTGTTTAAATTTTTTGAAGCTGCTTTAAGGCTTCTGAAATAGCTTAAAGAAATGACAGTCGTCTATCTTATCTTAGATGGCTCTAATGATGCCAAAGCCCAGAGGAGCTCGAGATAATTCCACTTGTGGTAACTAATCCAACTAATCCCATTGGTGTCCACGCCCGGGTAACTTGTTTATATTGTATGTATATTTGTACCGATTCATGGAGGCTTTGAAACAAAAATACTTCAAAAAACATTCATATGGGATTTTGAAAATGAGGTCGCTTTAATTAAGGGTACGTTGGCTTCGTTAAGGGAAAACATGAAACAGTGATGCCTTCTAATTGACATTTATGACAAAGAATACTATTAAGGGCCTGAACTCGATAAAGTAACGCCCTCATTTCATTTTTTTTTATTCATAAACAAAGTTGGTAGTAAATGTACATTTAACAAGGTAACATATTTATTTTGAGATAAATAAAAAGACAAACAATTAAATAAATTGTGTGACACTTCCCAAAAAATTACATTCCATGAAATAGTAGGTTTTCGCTAAAAGTTATTATATATTGTAATAATTTGTATTTGTAGGTTGTTAATTTTGGTACCTATCGAGATGTTTAAAAAAAGCATAATTTTCAACTTTACATATATTTCAAGCATAATTTACAATCAAATAATTTATTTCAATTGAGAGATAGCACTACTGGACATAGATTTAAAAGATATAAAATGGATCTATGTATTGTAAAATGTGACCAGAATCGAAATATTTTTGTGTCACTTTAAAAGGGTTGTATTTGTTGTACCTACTACACAAACTATCGGTAAAGCAGTATGATACCATCATTCATCCAGGTAAGAGAACTTACAAATTAACACAGTTTACAATTAGAAAAGTCAAATTTTCGTCTAACGATGTTCGAGCCATGGTGATAATGGATTTTATGTTGGAACGAAGTTCCTTATCGCGCGTTGCGAAAGGGAGCTAAACGGAAAAAAATTAAGACCAAAAGTTGTAACGACACTTTTTGTTCATTCAAATGTATGAAGATAATAAAAACTTGATTTTAGAACGCAGAAAAGAGTTTAAATGTAATTTCGACCTATTTATATTTATATTTTACTTCGTTCCATCCGGGTGTCCCTTGACACAACACAAGTTTTTTTGTATGAAAATTTGTCTCATCGTCAAATTTATTGCTATCTCCTTTGCTCTTACGAGGATGATAGTTGTAGTATTATTATTATGTCAAAATTGACACATTTTAGTTTCACACACACACACTTCTTTATTTATTTTAATATCTTAGTAGCACTAATCATTACAGGTTATATAACTACTGCGATGGTGCTGGCTTTAAAAAAAATACATGCGTATATGTATATTAAAAATAACAATAAACAAGAATCCTGAGTTACTCTTAAGCGAGGAATTCAAGTGTATTGCCCGAAGTAAAATTTTACCGTACCCGACTCTACTTTTTATCTCCAACTCGATGCAAAGACCATAAAAATGTTTACTTATATTCATCCATGTTGACTATGATATAATATATTCCAAATTAAAAAAGTTACAACGAATGTGCTTATTATTTATTGTTTAAAAACTTTTTTTTTTGCTGGACGGCTAACGTTATTTTTGATTTTACAAAAATTACGTTAGACCACTGGTCCGCCTCCGTGGTCCAGTGGTCATGGCATTCGCCTGATCCGGGGGTCGTGGGTTCGAATCCTACTGGGAAGCTCACTTGGTGAAAATTGGTTCCCAGCCTGGTTAGGATATTGCAGGCTTGAATCACCAGATTATCCTAAAAGAAAGAAGATCCCGTGTTTCGGAAGGCACGTATTTGGAAGGCATGTTTTAACTGTGGCCCCCGAACGCCATCTACCGTTTGCTCATCAAACCTATCCAAAGATATCCTCTTTATAAAAAAGTAACCTCGTCAAATTAACTTAGTTAGGTAGCGGACCCCATGCTCTGAAGCGTTACCGCTGAGGATGCAACCGGGAATACGCTCGGAAGAGGATAAAAGATTTCGTTCGTGTTCAGTTTTCAAATTTTTTATCCAAGTTTTTAATCCCTAGAGATTTTTTTCCACTTTGCAGTCCCAAAAGAATCAGCAGTAACTTTAGCTTCAAAGGTTTACGGATGAAACATTGTTTTTAGAATAGATGAGATGAAAAAATATTTATCTTTCTGGCTTCTCTTTATTTTATTCTTAAACGTTTCACGATCGGTCGAGCCGGTTGATTGCGCGGGACTCAATGTGCCAATGTTCGAGTCCCGGCCATTCTCAAGGCACCTTTTGTAGGAATTCTTTTGAGTGCTTCAAAGAATTTTTATCTTTTACTCTTTACAATTCTGTACGTGACGTTTTGAAGGCCGGCTTCAAATAAGTTGGCCAAATTGTTTGATGTTTTAAAATTGAAGATGGAAAGTTATACTTAAAGGTTAGCAAATTTTTATGTCTGTGAGTGGATAAAAGAATGCTGGAAAACTTGACGGGCATTTTGTTACTTTTATATTTAGAGAAGTATTAAAAATAATACTTGTATAGTCCCTACCTTACAGAAGAGAATCTCAAAAGTAAAAAAAAAAAACGACTTCAACTTTAAACTACACAACCGATTTTGATAAAATTCTATGGGACCATCTCATAAATAGGTAAACCCTTAAAAAGAAAAAGAATTTTTTCAAATCGGTTCAGGCGTCTTCGAATAAACGTTGAAATAAATAAATAAATAAATAAATCGTCGAATTGAAAACCGCCTCCTTTTTAGGCCTTTTAGCCAGGTTTGTTTAAAACCAGTTTATGATAGGGATGATTTAAATTTATTTCTTTCACGTGAATTCAGTAAAAAATAATGTAATAAAGTTTCTTTTGCAGATTGCTCGTGTTGTTTTAAATACAAAAATCAAAATGTGAAATAGCTAATGGTATCAGCACCAAATTCTTTGACCTACAGAGCACCAAAGGGAATACATTGCCTCCCAGTACCGTAGCCACGGCCAATTTATATCCTGTTGATAAGAGTGATAACAAAGGAAACCTTGGTATCCTCGAATACGGAATACACAACAGTCGTACTTCACTCAAAAAGACAGCCCAAAAGATAAGACCCTTACGATCCAAAAGGAGTCTCCTTTTTCGTAATACCTTACATTGAGGAGGTACCTCAATTTTTCGGGGTCCAGTGCTGCCCCCATTTGAAATAAATCATTTGAGAGGAAACGGAGATATCATTTAAAATTTTGTCATGATCAGACGCTAGATAACCCTTCAAACTATTATATGAACTACTGTTTATAGTTTAAAGTGAGAACGTGAAACTTTTCTACGCACATAATGTATCTGTAATAAAAGCTTGTAAACAATAGTTCATAAAATAGTTTAAAGGGTTATCTAGAGTCTGATCAAGAAAAAAATGAAATGATATCTCCGTTTCCTTTCAAATGATTTATTTCAAATGGGGATAGCACTGGACCCCGAAAAATTCAGGTAGCTCCTTAATAAATGATAAGCAAGAATCAAAATACAATATGTATAATACAAAAAATAAATGTCTCTTCGGGAGGGGCAGCTTCTTATCTTCCTTTTTCTTTCTATTTTTGGTACCTTATCTTCCTCGCAGATCAGAACTGTCGATCGAGGCTAAATTATTTAAAATAGGGATGTAGACAAAATAAATTTGGCCCATTATGTACTTACTTACTTACTTTCCTGGCTCAGCGACCCAAAGTGAGTCTTGGCCTCCAGCACAAGAGCACGCCACGCTCTCGGTCCTGTGCTAGCTCTTGCCAGCTGTCGCCAACTTGAAGCTCGCGCAGGTCCGACATCACCACGTCGCTCCAGCGATACCTGGGACGGCCTACTGGCCTACGACGATCGGTAGACCCTGGTATGCTCTCTTCACCCCCCGATCCTCTTCTATTCTTTCGACGTGTCCGAGCCAGCGAAGTCGGTGCGCTTTAACTTCACCCATGATGTTAGGCTCGCCCACTAGATCTTCTATTTCGGCTTTGGTTCTTAACCTCCATACACCATTCTCAGGATCTTGCGAAATACCCTTCTTTCCGCCACAAGAACGCCATTATGTAGGTTATTGAAAAATACTGCATAAGTATTTTTTTCTTTTCATTGACGCATGACGTCACGATCATGAACGATTTTCACTAGAAGGTGACGTAAATCTCTCCAAAACTTGAAAGTCCTGGATCTTTGTGAATATTTACTACTTTGCTAAACGAAAAAAATGCGGATCCATTATTATTGGAAAATCGAATTGACGGACTAAATAAAATACCTAATATATTTTTTATCTAGTCCACATTCCTATTTCTGTTTTTTATTTGTTAACTTAAGAGTCCCCTTACCTTGGACGGAATCAGACTTTCTCATACAAACGTAGTCTACGTTTTATTTTGAAACGACATGTCGGATATGGGCATAATTATGTTATTTTAAGAAATTGCAATTATCTAGGGTTATAATTGATGTCCTATAGTAAAATTATGAACTTAAAAGAGAATATAGTGTATTAGTTATATCATATTTGACCATCAGTATGGAAAACTTCTACATCCTTATATTTTGTTTCAAGTCCATAATTTTACCGTCGGAAACCAATTATAACCCTTGATAATTGCAATTTCTTTAAAATTACAAATTTTTACCGATCTGACATGTCGTTCCAAATAAAAACTTAGACTATGTATATGGAAAAGTCGAGGGTAAGGGGATTTTTAGGTCGTTTTCTACCTTTGGCTCTGTCTCATAAAGTAAAAAATATATGTGAAAAAAGAAATGGTTTTATATGGACACTTATACAATATTGAGTAGAAAAACTCTTGCAAAAACTTTTATGTGTTCAGTTAAAAAGTCTACGGAATTAATAATAAGAAAAATCGGTTGAAAACTCAGTTTAAAATAGTAAGCATAAATCCCACTTCCAGGTTATTGCTGCGCAAATTAACACAGTCATTCAAAATCTAATTTAAAACGTTTAAGCGCTAATTACTTAAATTAAATAAATAAGCAATAAGGAAGGTGGCACTTTTTATACGGTAGCCATTTTAGGAAGCCTCTTGAATACGGGAGCAGAATTTACGGGCGCACCCGTTAATTTATTGCTGTAACAAATGAACTGGATTCAGGAGTGTCTTTTTTTATCTAAAAATATATTTATATTACCTAGGTTCCTTAAAAATAAATTGTAAGATTAAATAAGTTTTTGAAAAAAAAAATCCACCTTGTGATAATAATACTGTATTGTCATCAAACTTACACAAGTAGATACATACAATATCAGCTCATCGGTTGAGGATAGCTGGTTTAAAATGGAGTAGCAAGATTTGTTCCATTTCAAGTTTAATAAACGCTTGTTAAAAAGCTGAATCACTTCAATTTTAACAATTTCTTCCATCACGGAAAGAAATGAACGTTTACTATTACTACCAGAATGTATAGTTGATTCAATTTTGTTGATATTACAATATTATGTTAATACCACAGATTTATTCGTTCCCTCAACGATTTGATTAGTTTCTAATACTATGTATTTGTAGTCCGTACGATGCGTTTCTAGTTGACGTAATATGTAGCGCTAACAATAAATATAGTGGTAGGAACGTATTAATTTGTTGAATATAATTGTACTAAACAGATTGTAAATTAAACTATATGTACTGTTGCCTATACAGCAGTAATAGTACTAAAAACATAACAAGTTGTTCCAGGAACTCATGATCTGTTGAAAGTTTATTTTACTAAACGGTTTGTAAAGCTAAATAAATGATTTGTTGTATACACAGCTAACGAGTAATGAATACTCAATAGGTTGTTAGTACAAACCGTAATTTGTTAATTGTAATTGTACTGAACGTTTTGTAAACTATATACTGTTGCCTATATTCACAACTAATCCGATAGATGTCGTTGTGCAGATCCGTAAAATTTTAAAACTAGCTATGGAGATTTTTTTCATCTTAGATATAAGGTCTCCGAGATTTTTATAACGGTAAGTCACAACATTTGATGGATGAATAAATTTCTCCCACCGTACAGGGCTCGCAGCATAGTTGAATCTAGTCGCTAGCGGTTAGACCGTTAGAAACAAATATACTGCTACCATATTATCGGCGACTCAAATCACCTGTTTAATAGACACAACAAATATAAAAGTATATTCAACTAGTTATATAGTAAATACAACTTGTCATAAAGTAAGGGCAATCTACCCATAATGATTACACATTTAAATATAGTAGGTAGAACAAATATTTTAGTAACAAAAACAAAGAAAATTGGACACATAAGATTGTAATCGCTACAAAAAGCTTAGTAATTGCTAAAATACGATCTTGTTGAACCTACTGAAAATGACAACATACCACATTGTTGAGTTTACAATATATTTTTTTTTAAAACTATATTTATCGTACCTGTAACTAAAACACATTAACTATAACTGTGTAGTAGACCTTACTAACCGTGAGGGTTGTCACAAATAGGACTATAAATATTGTATAGTGAACAATAATTCTCGTTAAGGGAACGATTTCTTTTTCCGTGATCCAAAACAGAAAAGCTTAGAACTTACCAGCTGCCTATTAAAGTGTAAAAGCCGATCGGGGGAATAGGCGAAATGCGAATCATGTTTTTAGATGATGCTCCTAGCAACGCATAACTATTTTGATTTCTTTTTTACCTTCTCACCCACCGTCTCACAAACAGTGGCCTTTGGTTCGTGCAGCTTGATGATTGTTGCGTATTTTACTAAGGATTTTCTGGATTTTCTGGAGCTCCCAATGATTGTTAATATGAACCAGCTAAATGGTCTTTAAGCCTAGGTACTTTTTTGGTCTTTGGTTTGATAGCGTTTCTATTGCTGCTTGAGACATACACACAAGCGGAGTGCGCGAGCAGGGTGATATCTTGAATTTTCTCTTCTCTTTTTGAATTCTTATTGCATAAACATTCAAAAAAACTTTATTCAAATCTTTTGGAACACATTTTCATGTTGATATTATTTTCAGTTATTAGAGAAAATTTAAAATATAGATAAAAAACCTGAGGTATCTCTTTGGCTGACTGTACTTAGTGAGCGGTGCCAAGCTCAACAACTTGCCTGCACCCGTCTTCGCCACATCCCCAGCCTACTCTTAGCTTAGTCAAATCCTGCCTCAAAGCATTAAAACTTCCAACTCTCTCCAGAAAATCAGGCACGTTGGTGGGTTTAAAAATTCTCAAGATAATAACAAAAACTTAAGACTTTAACGTTAGTAAAATTTAAATCTTAGGTACCCAGATTTAAATTTTACTAACGTTGCAAAGTTTGCTTCCTGCCTAATTCCGAAGTTCATGCGGTAATGCGCTCGCAAGTTTCTGAATAACGAAAACACACTTATAGTAAAGAGGCTAAAAGAATTTGTTATGAAATACATTTTGACAAAGTTCCTTGTTCACTTTATTCCTTACAGACCTGGAAAACGAATCGAAGAAATGTAATTATTTTGCTTGTACCTAACACATGTTAAGCAAAATAAAATTATCTTTATCTTTGCATTTTAGCTATAATAAACTAGTAGTTAGTTACCCTTTGAACGATTTGGTATCTACCAAATTTCATGAAACTCCGATCAAAGATACTTAATTACCTGAATTTTTCAGGGTCCAGTGCTGCCCCCATTTGTAATAAATCATTTGAAAGAAAACGGAGACATCATTTAAAATTTTGTCTTGATCAGACCCTAGATAACCCTTCAAACTATTTTATGAATTACTGTTTACAGTTTAAAGTCAGAACGTGAAGTTTTTCTACGCACATACGCAAAAGTGGCCGTTTTTCGCAATTGATCAAATGATTTATTTCGAATGGGGGCAGCACTGGACCCGGAAAATTCAGGTAGCCCCTTAAAGTTGCTTTGCTCGCCTCGCTCCTCGCTTGAACTGAATCTAAAAAAAGCTATACTTTGAAATATGTATAGTATGATATAGGTAGACAAAACTAAAGTCCCAGACAAAATCATTGTTGTTTACAAGAACCGCAATTATATTGCTAATAATTACACGAACAAAGCTCGACTGACAATAGGAATGACAAATGCCTAAAAAGTTAACCCTTATCAGGCACGCTGTCATCCACATAATACCCCTGCAATCGAATTAATTATGAAATAAGCGGAACAGTCGAGGTAAAGCAATGTCAAAATTAAATGCCCGCTATTAATCATTCATTTATTCTTATGTAAATTATTAACGAGTTAGGCGGATTTTAGACTCCGTTTCAATGTTTCCAAAATACCCGTTTTCTTTGCCAAAGTCAAAGGGTCAGATTGCAGATAGGGGTTTTCCCGGGCAAATGTTATAATCCTGAATACGATGTCGTTGATATTAAAAAAATATATTTATGCGATGTATGACATTTTATATGATAATCTGACATCTTGAAGGCGAGAAAGATTTCCATGGTCAGCAACGCGTTTGATACACCTATAGATAATGTTACAGACGTACATAAGCTACGGAAACGATCTACCATCAGATTGGTAATTTGCTTATAATAAACTCGGTTTATGATTACGTTTAATAATGCAAGTAGGATAAGGTCACCAATTAGAAAGCAGTAAGTTACCACAGGCGTTGACGGGTTAACCGTATATTGTAATTATTAACTGTAGACCCTTGTCACTGGCAAGACTATCGGATTCTCAATAAATAATATCTTGTCAATGAAGACACGGCTTTCCAATTAGGATGTGCTAAAATAACTTCTAAGTCAAAATTTTGTAGAAATTAAAATTGTCAAAATTATAAATTTATAAATAGACAAATACAAAATTATACGTGGGATCGGAACTGTTACACGTTTAATTTTGTTTGCAGTATTATTTCGCTACTTATAAACCACTCAAATCATATACTTTTTTGTAATTACACAAATGAACCTTTTTATGCGAGTTGTCTGAAACATAGATTTAAGACTTCCAAGTTTCTTGAGTCAAATAGCGCTCCTGATATCAGTTATTCTGCAATAATAAATCTAAAATCGCTTTGAAAATGAATATGATCATGACAATTTTTTATTTTCTTTAACCAAGTACCAAGTAATTTATTTTTTACCCGGTAAAGTACTCAATTGGAAAGGCAAAAAGGAACCAAACGAAATGATAATTTGGTTCCTTATCATGACTAGATTCGTCGTTTTGGTTCCTTCTTTCCTTTGTAATTGGGTACTTTCCTGCCTGGATAAAAATTATTTGGTACATTTTTCCCTAGCAAACAAACACCGCATGTTTTTTTTTTAATAAATGGAATACCTAACTAGGTGTAGGTTAGGTACAGTCGCATTGTAAGTACTATTAATATTATAAAAGCAAATATATGTAGGTATGGATATTTGGATTATGGTTGATTCAAAGATTCCAATGTTTATTCAGTAATAAGACCTTTACAGGCACTTTTGCAAGTCAATAAGTATAATTTACGTTACGTGTAAAGTATAATAAAATATAATTTATTTTTAAAGAAAAGCTACCGATACCACTGCTGAGAAGAAACGCCGAAAGAAATTCATTTTCACAGTATTGGTCGCCTACTCGCCAAAAGGGCTTTGTCATATTATTAATAATAGTCTTTTAATTAATAAATACTTAAATGCGTATTACAAACATAAATTGCGTAATAAAAAATATAAAGTAGTTAAAAAAGCGAAGCCGAGTTGACCAGTCTCTCCCTGCAGCATCCTTTCACGAGTTGACGCACGAATCATGATGTATGTTTGTTGCGCTTTCACGCCTAAACGGCCGAACAAGTTGTGATGAAATTTTGCACATAGATAGCCTGGATTAGCACATAGAATAACACACTTTTTATCTTGGCAAAATGTGAGCTTCCGCGGGGTCGTCAAAAATTTGACTATCGCCACGTGTGTCAGCTAATTTTATAGATATAATTATAAAGTGTGTGATTTAAATGAAGAATTATTAACAATTCACGCAAAAATAATTAATGTGAGCAATATTCGGTTACTTTGAGCTTCTGAAATAGTAAGCTCCCCAAAATTACAATAAGTAAGACCTCGGGGGGAATTCTCAGCATCTGTTGTCTGGGTCTAATAACAACGGTGGACGTGCCATATGGTTGCAAATAGCGTATTGCAATAGATATTAGTGCTTACCTACCTATGTAACTAGTAGAAGAAGCGGGTACATAACAGGCACATTTTTTATAACCCATTGTATGTACCTACTCATTTATGTAGAATTATTTTTTTTGTGTTACTTTTTAGGATTCCTTTACCAAAGGGTAAAACGGAACCCTGTTACTATAATTCCACTGTCCATCTGTCTGTCCGTCCGTGTGTTACCAGGCTGTATCTCATGAACCAGGATAACTAGACAGTTGAAATTGTCATAGATTATCACAGATTTCTATTGCTGCTATAACAAAACATACTAAAACAGAATGATGATAGAATATGATATGGTAGGCGAGAAGGTCGGAAAACGAATCAAATAGTGATGGGTTGCTAGCCGAATCACCTATTTATATGATTGATTCTAATTTTTGCCTAGTCCCTTAATAGGCTTTTACAATCTGCGATTGTAAGTTTTTCCTTTTCTCCTTGAAAGAAAAAAATTAAAATAAACCTTTGACTACTAAATAAGTATACACTAATATTTGCCAGCTTTACGTAAATAACCATTTTTATTCTTCGCTTGAAACAGAAACAAAAAACAGGCTAAAGGTGACTTTGAAAATAATAACGCACAAAGAGGAAATCATACAGCTGCAAAGTCTAAAAAACAATTTTCTAAAACAAAAGGCGACTGGAAGGTGTTAAATTAAAAGAAACACGCTTGGCTACGTTAGTACCACCTGATTTAATAAATTCACGTTTCTGGGGATAAAAGAGGCTTTGGATTCGAGCATTTTGCTTATAAAGTTTTTTCTTACGAGTTTAATTAGAAAAATACGTACTGTTTGTTGTATGTTCGTTTAATGAAAAAAGACAATGTTATTTTTTCTTCTTTAAACTTTTACATCAGTATTTACATGTCAAACAATGTACCTCTCAAATGTACCTACTGTATTTAGATTTTATAGGCTGCGAATTGAAACAATTTGTTAACATTTTCGTGATGGAACCTAACAGTATAGTTAATACGATGAAATTGGTCAATTGATAAAACAACTTTCAACGACATCGATAATTTTAAGAATATCTAGTGAAAGTCCCTTTACCCTAGACTTTCCATACAAACGTAGTCTAGCTATCATTTCAACATCACATGTCAGATTTCGGCAATTTCTTTAAATTACAAATAAATTTCATAAATTTTAGCATATAACTGATTTTCAATCGGGCAAAATATGAACCATAAGAATGTGAAGCTTCTCAACGCCAAATGTGCTTAGAAAAGCTTTACGTTCTCTCTTTACACTATAACAGTAGTTTATAAAATAGTTTGAAGGGTTACCTAGGGCTTGGTCATGACAATTTTTTTTTATGATATCTCCGCTTCGTTTAAAATAATTAATTTCAAATAGGGGCAGCACAGGACTCCCAAAAAATCTTGTGTCCCCTTAAGCAATTTATACTTTTTGTAGTGTGACACTCAGTCGATGAGCAAGCAGGTGTCGTGATGCCACAGAATACAGTAACGACGACGCAAATTGGTCAATTTATAAAACGACAGCCATGTGATATTCTTTGATCCTTACGTGCTACTTCCTATAAATATATTTAGAGTTTTGGCATTTTCTTTGTTTTCAAGTAGTAAAATGTTTATTCCATGATATTGAATGAATTTTTCTTGTTTATATAATAACTAGCTAGGCGACTGAACTTTTCTAGGTTACTTTCTATGGTGATCACTTTTTTAGCCTCTTCACTCTATACATACCAAGTTTCATTAAATTCGTTCAAACCATTTCCAAGACCTTCATTATATATTAAATTTTGTATAAGATTTGTAATTTTTTTCGTATTTTATGCTATTGTTGCTTGATAAAAAATAGTAAGTTATCAAGGACTGAACGCGATAAAACACATGTATTAGGAACAAGCACTGCACAGTTTATTTATTTAAATTAAACCAGCCAAGTGCGAGTTAAACTCGCTAGGAGAGGGTTTCATACAGTGCCAAAGTTTTAAAATCCTCACAGTAAAACGCGAGTTAACTACTACTAGCGCTATCTAGTGATATTTTAGAGAACTATTTTCCGTAAGTGAACGTATTATATTGAGTTTATCACTTTATTATCAATTGATAGAATTCTTATAAATATTTCTGTAATGTACAAGTAAGCGAACAAACATATTTCGTATTTTTTTTTCAATATTTAAGGCTCAGTAGTTTCGGAGATCAGAAGAGAAGGATGGTCAACTTTCGTCTTCTTTTATGAATAAAATGAATACATTTTATTTTACAATAATTACAAAAATATTTTTAAGATCCTCATAACGAGCCCTTTCATTTGATATATGACATAGTACGGTTTGCAAAACCTCTTTTTAATCTCCTATTTGCCCCCGAAAAAGACTCATATTTAAAAAAAATATATGTACATTTCTTTACTTTGCACATTGTTTGGGTCATAGGATTTCACCATGCTACCAAATTTCACCAGATTTAATCAATTAGATTCGGAGCAAATTGGCTGTGACAGACAGACGCACAAGTGATCCTATAAGGGTTCCGCTTTTTTTTTACGGAACCCTAATAAAGATTCAATTTAGTAAAATACGACATGATTTGAATTACTTTGTGCAATTCCGCCACCAGTTAGTTCATGCAAACTATTGCCGGCCGGCCCCCACCCACTACTGTTAGTCCAAGCATACCTGCCACCAACAGCCCGTGTGCACCCGCCACTAACAGCTGATGCATGCTCCCTCCGATACTTCTGCATCCGCTGCATCTGCATCGTTCGGCGGTCAAGCGTCGAATATTCGACGCTTGACCGCCGAACGATCAACAACTTGTTTGGTGCCTGAGGATGCCTCGTGGAGAGGCAAAACACGTGTCGCGTATGCGGTGTCCGATGTTGCTGCAGCCGCAGCGGATGCAGAAGTATCGGAGGGAGCATACATCAGCTGTTGGTGGCGGGTGCACACGGGCTGTTGGTGGCAGGTATGCTGGGACTAACAGTAGTGGGTGGGTGCCGACCGGCAATAGTTTGCATGAACTAACTGGTGGCGGAATTGCACAAAGTAATTCAAATCTTATCGTATATAACTTTGACTTCCACAAAGTAACACCTGAATCTATTAACTATCAATTTAGTAAATTATTGTACACCTGAAAATACCTGTTTTAAGGCACATTTCGCGATATTTCTCGTGTACAAAATATTATAACTATGCAACGCTTGAGTTCAAAAATAGGATTCAATTTTTTGATTCACACAAATGTACCTACATAGATGCCAACACGCCAACTTTAAAAACAAAAGCCCGAAAGATGTTATCGTGTACATAAGCAATTACTTTGGCTTCTACTTGAGTACCTTACTACCTACGTGCAACGCCAGATCAGCAAAAAAAAATTAAATATTCTAGTGAAATCACAATATTTCCTTCTCTTTTGATTACACCTTCTTTTTGCAGTTTATTGTTGTCTCCTTTCCATATGTCTTCTTCTTTCAGGCCAAAAAAAAATACCCAATATGTCTTGAGGACAGAAAGCTACCCCAACCGTGGTCCGTACTTGTGGATGGGTCACAAGCGGCAATGAAGTTTCTCGAGCTTTTCGGTATTTCGAACACCTTAAGCCGGGGGTTCTGGCTGTAGGTACTCATGGTATGGCAGTCATCAAGCTAAGTTAGATGCCTTTAGGCAGCTTGAAAAATCTGAAATCAGTGTTGGCCACTTACACATTAAAAAAAACAACAAACTAGTTACTTTCAGCGTTTCGCATCAATATAATAGAACGGTTTTTACAGTTTATGGTTTACAGCTACATTATTTGGTTTGGCTTAGAAGCCAAGTTGTTAACACACTTCGGTCTGCGAAGTTCAGTCTCGAAAGAGCAGTATTGTTGGTCGTATTGTTACCTCCGTCCGAACCAGAGTCACATTTTAGTGCTAAAGTTATTTTTGGTTTTTATTACCTTTACTAAATCATTCCTGTGATACAGCAAAAGCAATTCCATTACTGATTATTTTTAGGGCGTTAAATATTTTTTAAAAACCTTTCATTCTAGTCTGAAAGTTAACAATAATATAACTCCAGTAGCTTTTTTTTACGTGCAGATCGAGGTAGGGTATATTTTCTAACTAAGCGATCGGCTAGCAATATATCACTTTTTTTTCCCTGATGTATAATAATTAAAGCTTGTCAATATATAAATAAATATAAACAAATAAATCACACAGATTGAGCTAGCCCCAAAATAAATTCGAGACTGGTTTTATGAGATACTAACTCAACGATACTATATTTTATAACAAATACATACATAGATAAACACCCAAAAGCCAGGTCAATCTGAAAAATATCATTTTCCTTCTGGACCTGACCGGGTATCGATCCCGGGACCTCCGGTGTGACAGCGTGGCATGATGACCACTAAGCCACAGAGGTCGTCGTTTGTGTGACCGTCGAGTATCTCCGCAGACAATTGGCACACTTGCTGACCTGCCAAACGCTTTCTCCATATATACTCATTAAGAAAGAAATCCAACAATTCTGTTAGGATACACTACCAAGCCTGATTATGATGATACATATTCTGTGTCTTAGTCTAAGAAACGTTATAAAAAAATAAACCTTCATCAGTTATCACACTAATATTATAAAGGCGAAAGTTACTTCATCACGCGCAAACGCCGGCCCTGTTTTGATAAAATTTATTATGCAGGTAGCTGACACCCTAGATTAACATATAGGCTACTGTTTCCGCGGGTAACACCGCGGGGTGCAGCTAGTGTAATTATAAAACAGAAGATATGCTAGATAATGTAAACATTCATCTATTGCAAATAGGTTGCCTAGCTGAATCATATTTCGGGTGATGTTAAACAATAAGTTTTTGATTATCACCGCCAATTGAAGAAACAAACAAAATATTTCATAATTTAAAAGCAGATTGAAAACTCTTACAGAAATTAAAACAAAAAATGTGTTCTAAGTCTTTACAATAAACCTATTTTCCATTCTAAAGATATTTAGGTAATGATAAAATAATGTTTATATACAAAATTCGTTGCTAATAACCATCTAGACGCTCACAAATTACAATCATTTTCTCGGAGAAAAAAGCGGAACGGATCCCCCAATCCCCGGGCTATTATAATTAATGCCATTTTTAACTGAGTTTAGCTGAAAATGGAAATCTTTTACAGATTGCTACTGAATTAGTTAATTAATTTTCTTCGTCTCGGAACTAGGAGTTAAGAAACGGCGACAGAGTGAAATGTAAAGATTGACAGACTTAGGGGAATTTGCCTTACAGATTCTGTTTTTTTAGAAAGCTAGATAGGCAAAGGTTTATACGACCGACTGCTTGTCTGATGCCAACCTTCTTGAGGTCTGTTTTTCATTTAATGTTATTTTGATGTGGTGTATATTGCATTTTTCCATATATATAGTTATAAAGGACATACGAGTATATACGAAAAAAATACAATATACCTCTACAACCGTAATTATTTATCGATGTATTCTGTCATCTGACTATAAGCATAATACATTCTATATTATTTGGCGTTGAAAAACCTTTTTATAGGAAATCACTTGATTTTAGTTTAACTAAGTTTAACTAAATCTAAAATGTGTACTTAATAAAAAATATAACTATTGTTAAATTATGTATATAAACATCAACACTGTGTTCTTTAAATTTATTAAAGATTTCACACAAAGATACAAGCTACGTTACATGAATACGTTACGTTCTCAGGGAAAAGGTTTTCTCTGTTGTATATTTTTCTAAGTTATTGCCTCCCACGATACTACATGTGTTCTTTATTTTTTCAAACCTCAGTAGGTATCACCCTGACACTGTAGGCGAAACATGGTCCATGTCGTAGATTCTAATTAACCTTACGAAATTGTAGTGTCAACCCAGGGCATGAAATATGGTGCAATTAGCGACCTTTTGCTTTTCGCCGGGTATCGAGGCTAGAGCTTCGTTTTATGGAAATTTCGAAACGCTTTCCTTAAATAAAATGGAAATAAAGCGTTTCATTTCAGTGGACGGTCGATTAAGTTGATTCCGTTAATTTGTGCATTTATTAATATAACAAATTGACGAAATTTTTCATTTTAAACGGAATTCACAAACCGTTTGAAATTTGTGGAGTAACGAGGATAGGATAACAAAGTATCTGATCATCAAAGGATTGTTTTGAAACAAGGAAACAAAATAAGCTGTCTTAAACTTTGCTTGTTTTAAAAGTAAAAGGATTTTGACAGGTAGACATCTGAGAATTAAACTTCATAGATTAACGAGTTGGTCGATATTTTTCCTTTTGACCTCCGATTAAATGATACTAACTGTTGCCAGTGGCGTTGGTTGCCCGCGTGTTCATATCATTTGACTACCCTAGGAGAACCTTATATGGTTTTTCAGAATAAACAATATCTTATGTGTTAATCCAGGTAATAAACTATCTTTACTTTAAACATTCCACTCCATTTAGCCGTTTTAGTGTGAAAGCGGAATAAACTTGTTAACAAAAAATTGGTTTAATTAATATGTTACTGCGTTTTACGGCCTTCAACTAATTTTAATAGTTTAAAAAATATTTAGGAAATTCAACATAACCTAAATTATCACTATATATGTATATTTGCCTTTAAGTGATCTCCTAATAGGTCTATTGGATCTAAAAAGTTATTCCTTATAACTTGCAGGTTGTCTGGATCCATGAAACTTCATTTCATAATCAAAAACTTGTTCTCTTCTTTTTTACCCGACTTCAAAAAAAGGAGAAGGTTATCAATTCGGAATCTTTTGATTTTTTTTTTAAATGTGAATGATGATCACCTATATGTACCAATATGGGACCGATATGAAAAATCGGTTTTATTTGAAAGGGCATACTTTTCAGGTGGCCCCATACAAATTTTATCAAAATCGGTTGTGTAGTCTGGAAGAAGTCGGTTTTTAGGTTTGAAAATTATAGAGTGTGTTAATAGCTAACACTGTTGTCATATTTTCTTTGGACGCATAAAGTCATGTGAAATAGCTCAGTAACTGCCATCTAGTGACAATAGTTATTATTAAAAACGAGTGTGCAGGTTTCCTCACGATATTTTCCTTCATCAGAAGCAAGTAATTGAAAATGAATACAAACTCTGAGATAAGTCGCACCTAGTGAGGATCTAAGTCGCTTGACCGCACCTCTTCTTTAGCTATAACAATAGAACCTTAAAATAGGTTCCACACCTGCAAATATCTTTCAAATCTTCTACTCAAATCTGATAGGTTGGCTGGAAGAATCAGCTTTAGTGATAAAGCACGCCTCTGTTCTTTCTTCTTATAGTGAGTTGTGCTCTTGTCGATGAAGTGCTTCCCATGTCTCTCTTTCATCCGCTAAGGTCTTACGTTACGTTACTTACTTACTTATGTATATGTTTTTACGTTTAATTTTTCCTACTATATTTTAAATCTACTTTTGATTATTGTCATACTTAGTTGGTGCAATAAAGAAATTGAATCTTATGTTATTAAAAGTCACTGACATAGCCCAGCGGATTAGCTCGATGAAGTGGCAGTGGGCGGGACATATAACGCGACGAACCGATGACCGATGGGGAAAAAAGGTTCTCGAAAGGCGACCACGTACTGGCAAGCAAAGCGTAGGATACCCCGTGGTCTGACGACCTGACCAAGGTCGCTGGAAGGCACTGGATGCACTTTGTACGAAATGTCGATTTTTTCTTCGAGTTTCAAGCATCGGTCCCATAGGAAAAGTTGTTCATATTGACGGTCTGAGTTGCTCCTACAAGGATCGGACAGGGTTTTTGTTACATATTGTATAATCTTAAGATTTTAGTGCAATAAATGAAATAAATGAATACTATACTATAATGTAAATATGGTAGTAGATAGTTGTACAAAATTATGTTGTAAGCGTTACTTCTGACAGGCAGGCATTACCTTGCATACATGAATGTTCAATTAATTGATTCTAATCACAGGATGTCTCCGTTGTATGTTAAATTAAATACACGGGATGAATACCAACGCAGGTTTACCAACTGATCTTATTAATTTGTTAAGGGGCTACATGAATTTTCCGGGGTCCAGTGCTGCCCCCATTTTAAATAAATCATTTGAAATAAAACGAAGAGATCATTTAAAATTTTGTCTTGATCAAACCCTAGATAACCCTTCAAACTATTTTATGAACTACTGCTTACAGTTTAAAGTGAGATTATGAAGCTTTTCTACACACATACGCCAAAAGTGACCGTTTTTCGCAATTGTGCGTAGAAAAGCTTCACGTTCTCGCTTTAAACTGTAAACAATAGTTCATCAAGACAAAATTTTAAATGATATCTCCTTTTTCTTTCAAATGATTTATTTTAAATGGGGGCAGCACTGGACCCCGGAAAATTCATCAACAATTTCCCGGAACAACTTTGCAGGAGACAGCCTGCACAATACAAATAAATTATTTTATTTACTATGTTTGTTTTGTTATGTATTTTATTTAATTTTTAACTTTGAGGGTTTTAGTACTACATCTTGAATGTCTTAAAACTATATCAAATTAAATGACAATGGTTTTACGCCTAATTATAAACATTACTCCTTCCCTGAGGGTAAAACAATATAAATAAGACGCCTTTATATTTACAACGTAGAAGGGACATACCCGTAATAAATGAAACCACAGGCTATACTAGATAACTATAGTATAATGGAATCAAAATTAGAGACAAAAAATAACAATTGGCAATTCTATACAAAAGTGTGCAGCCGCCCGGTCAATTTCTATGGGAATGTCGAATATTTTTTGGTTCTTTAACTGTTAATTTAACTTCATTATACTATACTGATCTAGTATAGCCCGTGGTTCGATTTATTACGGGTATAGCCCTTCCACATTGTTTGTAGAAAAAACAGAAATACATAATATTTACATACTGCGTTGACTCAGCGACCCAAAGTGGATCTGGCCTCCGACACCAGAAGACGCCACTATTCTCTAATCATTGCCATCTTTAGATCTCCTTGAAATACTTCGACGTCTTTGCAGTCTTACTAGAAACACGTCTATATTTCTTATGGGGCAGACAGAGTAATTTAGGTCTTGTGGCTCAAAGCAGACAGAGCTCAAAGTCGCTCGACTCAAAAGTAAGTGACTTTAACGGGATGATCGGCAAGAAGGTGGAAAAAGGAATCAAAATAGTTTACTACGAATACGTCTATTATATCCCTCACTATTGGCAGGCCTGTGTCACTCCCCGTCTAGGTATCGAGAATATACCTACATATTATTACTAAGCGCGCGGAGACCACTTAGGGGAAAATTAGTTACATGAATCGTTTGTCCAGAGAAATAAGAATGAAATCGGCTTGATATTTCTTCTTTCGGCTGGATATTGATATTTCTTTGAATTTCTTTTCTGAGTAAGACTTCTGTACGTGAGTACTAGTACTTATTCTGTGCTATTGGGGTGAACAGAGTTAGTACTTAGGGTCTTGCGGCTCTAAACAGAGTCCAAGGCTGCAAAGCTCAAAAGCCGGCGAAAAGAAAGAAGAGATTGCTAGATGCATTTGCCCATTTCCTCGATCGACTTTTATCTGTTTGGGAAGACCAAAGCAGCATTTTAAGTTTTTTTCTTTTCTTCTAAACCAAGAAGAGTAAAATAAATAAGAATAATGAAATTTCTATTATTTACTTATGCAAAGACCACACAGCCGCAGATTCATTATGGCGGTGTTTGTTTTTCACAATAAACAAAAGCCGACCCGAACCCGACCCACGGAATTGCTTAGTTTTATTTGAATTGTTCACAACTACGTGAATATTGAGTTGGACGGTGTACTGACGTTTCATTACTCAGTTTAATGAAACTATGTAGTGAAAAGACAGTATTGTGCATGGTCCAACTCGCACTGCCCCCAAAATGATTCCTACTGTAAGTGGGATCCGTACGAAACGTTATATTTCGTGTATATTTTCTAAACAAAAAAAAAGATAACAATGACTTGCCACGGCATTGCCCGTGTGTTCAAATGATTGTCAATCCCATGGGAATTTTTCGTCATTCATTCAATCCGTTTAGCCGTTTTGGCGTAAAAGCGGAAAATACGTCCTTACATCCGGACATCCATACCAAAGGCATTTATAATATTAAGGAGCTACCTGAATTTTCCGGGGTCCAGTGCTGGGGGCAGCACTGGACCCCGGAAAATTCAGGTAACGATATAAGTATGTTACAGGAGTGGATTTCCTGTAGCTGTTATGGTGATGTTATGTATTTTAATACTCGATAACTTTTTATTACAAAATGTAGCACTTGCATAAATATATGTTCAACCAGATACCACCTCGCAGTGTTTTTAGGAATGATTTCTATAATGTTTTTTTTTTTTCTAACTAATTACTGCTTTTTGCTACTAATATCTTTACACAAAATAAACAAGATTGTTTAATATTTTTTTCTAACGTTTTCCTCATTATAAAAACAAACTACATGTTTACGTTTACAGATCACACAATAAATAGTAAAAACCCGGGAAGACAATGATGTTTACGCATTGACCCAAATCTTCGTCCCAATTTTTTTTTTTTGCGAAATAACAGTCAAAACATCCCTGCCGATGGAGGAAATTAATACCGGAAGAGTTGGGGTGTGTCGTAGCATTTTATTCCCGGTTATAGGAAATTCGGAAGCTGGGGTGCGTTGTATTGGTTATGAGTTTTAGGACTGGAGGAAGGACCGGAAAGTGGGACTTTGAGCCATTGGAATGGGATTTCTAAGATAGTGACTGGAGGAAAAACATGGTCGTACTTGCCTTGTGTACTATATAATATTACACATTTGTGTATTATACAAAGGTAGTAAAATTAATACCAATGACAACATTTGCAGGTTGTTATTTTTTTTTCTCATATATTCTCAGTACACAGATATTAAAATACAAGTCAAGTGACTAAAAAGCTTGACGACGCTCCGAAGAGCTGGCTCATTTCTCGCGCAGAAGATTGCAGCAGCTAGTCAGCTTTAGAATGCAGCCAGTGTTCGTGGCACGATGTTCTAAGAACCAAATTTAGTTTTTAAGTTAAGTTTAATTTTTTTTTAGTTTTATTTGAATTAATTATAGTTTTTTTGATTCACAATAAAATTTGTGCAGTTATCGTCTAAAAAAAAACTAAAAAGAATTAATACTTAACATTTTTACTTAGCCTACTTAGAAAAAAAAGCGCTGGCAAAAACTGTAATGAAAGTATTTAAAAAATAATTTACCTAAATATTAATAAATAACGGATTACTTTTGGTAATAAATTTAAACTTTAAGCATGTAACACGTCATGCGTAGTTCTTCTATAACAATAACTTCAGCCTTCTTTTAAACAAATTTTGTCAAAGCATCGGAGCAAATCTAGATCCAGATCTTAGCGACATCAACACACCCCCTCATTTGCCTAATGTGAGTAGACGCAATTTACCCTCCCCCCCTCCCCAACGCCTCCTCAAGGTAAAAGCACTCTCCCGCGCCAGCTTTATTGCGATATGAAAAAAATTGCGGATGCATCTTGCAGTCGCATTTAATTTAATTTTAGTTGGTGATAAAAGTTTTTGAACAATCTTTTTTCTCTTAAATTGTAGGTGAATGGATAAACGGGACTTAAAACGCGATAGTTTACAGATAATGATAAATTCAATTTTGAATCGCGAGGGGTTGCCGAGATATATATAGTTGGTGAAAAAGTGAGTTCGTATATCGGGAATCAGAATTAGAATAATTTATTATAAGTACAATATTAAAATATAAAGTTGACTTGATTGCATTTTAGTCTACTTAGTATAAAATATTCATTTCATCATTCATAACATCATTCGGCGCAAAAAATTAAACAATTCTTTAGTTTTATTTTTTTTTACTCTTTTTTTAATTTAAAGCTTTGGTTTTTTTAAAAACATGACAATCTTATCGTGCCCTAACCTATTATATTTGTCTACATTAAAGAAAAAATCTTTTGTTCAAAGTTAAAAAATATTTTGGTTTTATTTTCTCACTTGCTGCCAATTAAATAAAGATGTGACTAAAAATGCTCGAGTTATCGTCTTAAATAATGCACGCAACCGCTGGATGTTCCAATTAGGCCAAAAGAACTTCATTCATCTACAATAAATAACTGGATAAATAAATAGTCATAGCAAAAAAAAACTGAAACTTTACAATATGACTTGATAAGTACTAGGGTCATAGGAATAATGAAGATAAATGGAATATCAAAAGGATTCACTCACGTATAATGCTGCGTAGTCACATCATCACTCACTCGCTAATGAATTTGCTTCACTTCTTATTTTCTGTGCCATTAGTCATAGGAACAGATGTTGAAGTTAGATTGTGATTCCAAGTGGTAGTTAAAGATTCCACTATGCAATTTGTTTGTTTATTTTTTATTTTCCGACTACACTGTTCTTATACTTTCTTTTTAAAGAAATTTTACTTTTAAACCTTTTTTATAGTATATATTTTTACAATTAATAATAAGTTATTTTCTGTACCATTAGTTATATTTAGCAACAGATGTTGAAGTTTTATCGTGATTGCGAGTGGTAGTTTAAGATTCTTCTACACAATTTGGTTGTTAATTTTTATCTTGTTAATACACTGTTCTTATTATATTATGTATAATTATGTATGTATAATGCTGCGTAGTCACATTATCACTCACTCATTTATGAATCAGCTTCACTTCTTATTTCCAGTTAGTCATGGCAACAGAAATGGAAGTTTAATCTTGATTCTAAGTGGCAGTTTAAGGTTATACAATTTGTTTGTTATTTTTATTTTATAACTAGACGGTTTTTATTATATTCATTTATGAGGGATTCACTTCTGCCCTGTATTTGCCTTAAAATCCTACTATATAATTTGTTTGTTCACTTTTATTTGCCTACTACACTATTGTTATTATGCTCATATTGCTCATATAAAGCCTATACAATACGTATAAAATTACAATTGATGATTTATTTTTGTGTTATAAGTATACTTTATCACTAAAATACAAGTATATTATTATCTTTAAAATAGCCTGATTAGCATTACTGATAATATAAGAATTGAAAGTAGAAACCAGGCAATGAACGTTAGACTACGATCGCTTGTTCCAGATAAGAAACTTAATTGACTTATGTCTCAAAGTAGGACTTATAAAGCCATTGATCAAATAGTTGCTACTTTTTGCCGTCTTTTGACTTTGTGAAAACTTCCTTCATTTGTCTTCTCAGCGGCGTGATTTAAATAGGTATTACTATGTATATAGAATATTATTATTTGTCATAATATAATTTCAGCCGCAGGAAATTCACTCTGGACAATATTATGATGAAATTTTAAATTCTAAGTTTTATATAACTACCTATCAAGTAAGTATACATAGATTTCAATTTTCTTCTTTTAGTGAATATAAACAATCAAAATCAGATTTTATAAATTATCTAATTAGCCTGTAAGCTTGTTCAAAAGTTCGAAGACAAAATTAGACCCCGCAAAAGTTGTATAACAAACCTCGTGGTAGCTCCCGTTGTCACGCTTGTCCACCAACGCTTTTCCCATTTCAACCAAAAGTGGCAAATTCGTTAATTATTATTAATATGCAATTATATACGTGATAACTCGTATATGTTTCTCAATCTATTTGTGTGTCTGACGTTAGGTAGTTACTATTCCGTTTAATAAAAATCTATTACTGGTGCCATTCGCAGCTTCTCAATTACTTTCTCGAGCATTAGTCCGTTCTTAGTAGAAACTGTCAAAATTACTAATTCACCATTCCGTGGAACTACGGAGGAATAAAACTTTCTTGGTATATAAATAAAGTCTCAAGCGAAGTGAAGTAACAATTCCGGGGGACCGCGCGCGGTTGTGGAATACTGAGTAGGTATAAAGTTTTGAATGTTACCGACTGATTTCAATAGTTCTTTTAGAGGTTTCATGTGAGAGATGCCATTATATTCAATTGGAAGTGCAATTTTTAGAATGACAGTAGGTTAATCCGTAAGTTTTAATAAAAATCATATGAGAACTTTTATATATTTGACTAGTTCCTATTGTAGTTATTGACTTTTACCCTAAAGTTCTTGAAGATTAGGATTTTTCCCTGTTTTCCAACATTTTCATGATGTTCAATTCTAAATTCAGATTTTGCATCTTGAAAAGAATATGGAGAAACATGTCCTTTTTTTGTTTTCTATATCTTTGCTGAGCAAAGGTATTTTTTGCTTCTTATCTCGATTATATGCTGGTCTTTTTTCAATACTTCCGTAGCAATATTATTCACAAACGAGAATAACGAGACGGCGGAATGAGCATATAACAAATTGCATGAATAACAGATCGCAATATATAGTGATGAGTGATGAGATGAGTGAGTTGTATACGACTTAAATAATGTATATTTCGGAGTTAGCTATTTGGCATGACAGCTCAATTTTGTAAAACAGCTAAGAATCGTTCAGCTGGATTATCAATGAGTTACGTTTAAAAGAACAGCTAACAACACGTTCGGACCACGTGTAGGGAAATCTGTGTAGTAGTTTTTTTTTATTTTCTTATTAACGCGTGGCATGGATAAAAAACCTCAATTTAACTTCGATTGAACGTAACACATTGACAATCCAGCTGAACCATTTTCAGCTGTTTCGCAAAACTGAGCTGTAATGCCAAACAGCTAGAGGTATTTTCAAACAGCGGATCATACAATCCAACTGCGATATACAAAATAGTGATAGAGAAACAGAAATGCTTTGCTTTCGTCTAGTAATGAGACTAGCACACTGAAAAACGTTTGAAAATCCTGTAAAGTAAAATAGTATCACTGAGGCCTATACCGCCCGCTTGGACATGTTTCAGACTCTAAGGCCGTATTCACACCAAACGTATAGTCAGCCGCCGATTGTAAGTAGGCTCGCTGTGAGCCTCAGTGTGAACGTAAAAATAAACGGTATTTTTTGTTCACATTTAGCTTACAATACCTACACTGTAGCTGACAAAACGGTCGGTCGTGTGAACAAAACAGTCGGCTTGTATACGTTCACACCGAATGCGTACGCTGAGCTGCCGACTATTTTTCACATAAAAGAACTGAGTGGAAAATACTTGGCGTTCAGCCACGTAGCCAATCAGCGTTCGCGGTGCGTAGTGACGCACTTTATTAGTCGGCCGCCGACTGTCAGCGTCTACGCATAGCGTAATGGCGTATTGTCGATTTGGTGTGAACGAAAAAGCGAATATGTATGGAATTACAATACACTGCGTAACGCTCGCTCACAGTCAGTTAGGTCCGAATACGGCCTAATGCTCCAACACAAATACTAAGATTGATAATAGGAAATACCGGTATATTATTAGCGTATCACATGTAACTGTAATGCTACAGTAAATTAATTGCCATAATCCATGAGCACCTCATCTATTCTCCAATTCAGCAATAGAATCAAGCCTAGCCAATGCTAGGCTATGAGTGGGACACAATTGTCCTAACACTCAAATCTCCTAATCAACTCAAATCGATTGGTATTCGAATCTCGTCCCATTCCAATCGGCTTGCAGTGCTTCGTCTTTGGGTAATTGGATTAACAGCCCTCCAGTCTGCGTACAGAATGTACCGCAGTTACATAATACATCTACCGGACCATTGATAAAGATGGATGTCTGGAATCGTGACATTTTGTAAAGAAAGTTGCGCATTAGTAGTAGAGACCCGCTATCACACATTAAAAATTGTGCGGATAAGTATATTTACAAGATAGAATGAAGTAGGTACTAAAACATTTCAAAGTAGAATTTAGTTCGTGATACTAAATAACCTTCCCTAAGGAAAATATATCGAAAATAATTTCTGGTCTTTCATACCAGTTTTTATGGAAAGCAAAACATTTTTTTTTCTCTATTTGTGTTCGTTGGGAAAAGTTATTCAGTATCATGAACTGAATAATTCTGGCCTATATCTGTGTCAGAAAATAAGCATTGCCATATAACGTGGCAATGCTTCCAGCCTTCTGAGTACGTCGCCGCAGGGTAAAGAAATTACCGGTCTTTTTATTTGTAAGTATTAGTGTGTAGGGAGTACATAGTATTTTTATATTTATTTTAGTATGTATGTATATATATTTTTTCATTAAAATAAATCCTTTTTTAACACTGAATCTACCCTTAAAACAGTTTAAGTACATTTTTTTAAGTATTCGTTATAAACCAGTAGGTACTATCTTTGTATCAATTTTTTCTTAATTTCTTTGTATATTTTTTGTGTGTGTAACAGCAAATAAATGGATATATCTCTAATCTATCTCACTTTAATTGATGTGTATAAGATACGTTTTACTTAATACACGAATTTTGAAGAACATTAACTAACGATAATAATAAGTATTATAAGGTTTTCTCCATACCAAATAACTTATTTACTAACTAACAAGATTTACTAAAAAAATATTGTAAAATATAGTTTTATTTGTGTTTTTTTTTTTTAATTCTTTTTGTCATAAAATGCATTGCCAAATTCTTTTTTGTTTCAAAAATTAGAGTCTTTCCTAAAAGATAAGATAACACAGGGACCGCAAAATGCAATCTTATAAAATTTGTGTCAAAATTTGCATTTTAACGTTTTTAATACCTGTCTTATCTGAGCTTAGGAAATCCTAATCGAAAGTTTTCAAGACAGTTTTGGCTACCGACCGACTGTCTTATCGCGGTTCTTTTGGCTACTCGCCAAAGAGATCATATGCATTTTTTAATCTTTTTGTACCTTTATATTAAATACCAAATTTTCAGAGAATGTGTGATTTTACAGTATGTTCTTAATGTGTTATTAACCCTAAAAAACTGCCAGTTTAACGTCATCTTTACTAAAATACAGCACAGGATCGAGATTGGTGGTGCTGATGAAGGGAGGCCTATGTTCAGTGGGCGGAAGAACGGCTGAGACGATGATGATACTTAAAGTATAAACCTCGGTATATTATTAACCAATCCAGCAAATCCACCTTGATCAGTCGTGGACGTGTTCGCAAAAGCTCGGCAAACTTGCACTCACAGACAAAAACTGACAAAAGACCAATCCCGCCTTCTGGTGCATTCAGTCGTGCCTTCCAGGTTTGCGAAATTCATGTTGTTCTTTTATAAGGTAAATGACTTACCTCAATCACATACTTTAAAATTTTACCACCATACCACAGGAGCTACGAATTGATATGCATGGTTTCTTTAGATAGCCTAGTCACCGTAGAGAATATCTGCGTAGGTACTCGTAGTTTTAGTTCCAGTTTCAAGTTGCATCTGACCAATGCACTTGCAGTAATTATATTTACAATAATTATATTTTTTAGTCTATAAACACCTATTACAATTTTTTTGTTGACATTGAACTTATTGCATTTTTTACTATTTTTGAAGTATATGTTTCTAAATCTAATTTATATCTTCTAACCATTGATATCAATTGAACTTACTCTTCATTTATGTTAATTATCTTTTTCTACTTGATTATAAATATTATTTTTATTATATAAACTCAAATAATTCCTATAAGTTCGCAACACCCTGCAAGGATTCATGTACTTATCTACTAACCATCTTCTGTATGAGTGCATGAAAGCGAGTTATGAAGAAAGAAATATAAAGAGATTGGATGGAACTGGAAACTTCTATACTTTTCCACGCTGTCACAGAAAATCTACTAATTTTAATGATACTCATGAATTCTGCATATTAAGTAAACTACCACTTTAAATTATTAAAAGCTTAGTATTATTTACGTGTATGCCGATATTAACGGCGACAACTAAACGCCGATCCCGACATAAATAGAAAAATACAAATTTTAAAAAGAAATCATATTTTTATTTATCCAAAAGATACAACTGTAAAGTGGCACGTCACCTTACTGAGGCAGATAAAATTACACCCTACCGTGTGACTTTTAAAGTCAAGGGGTCAGGTTTATCTTCTCCCGACGGCACTAAAATGGCTTTGACCACGATCAGTCATGGCCATGGTAGCAAAAGCTGTGAAGAACTTGCTTCCTCTTAGGGATAATAGTGTGTAGGTTGCGGTGACCACAAGTCGACCTGCTGGTCCGTGCAGTAAGCTGTTATGTGTTGCAGCCCAAGTATGAAATAAATAAATATATAGGGACAAATCACACAGAGTGAGTTAGCTCCAAAGTAAGTTCGAAACTTGTGTTATGGGATACTAACTCAACAATACTATATTTTATAACAAATACATATATAGATGAATATCAATAAAAAACAACAATAAGTATAAGATATGGATTCTTTAGTTATCCTGTTTACAATGACTAGATGGAGTCATGTAGTCGGAATAAGATCCTTTTTTTTTTTGGAGATATTAAATTGCCAGGTTTATTATAGAGGCGTGTGGATAAACACCGCCAATATAAATGACAACCATAAAAACAGAATATTAGGTAAATCATCTAAATCACACACTTTAAATTTTATCGCATTATCACAGGAGCTGCGAATTTACGCGTGTTCCCGCTGCGTGGGCACTAAAAACCCGCCGATATTTACGGCGACCACTAAACGCCGATCCCAGCATAATTTACTATCGACTCGGCCGCAATTCGTCGCCTTTTATATTTATTATTTACGATTCTCGCTGACAATTTTTTGTAGAAACGACATCTCGTTCGTATTAGACTATTATTTTCTAAAATTAAATCGTTAAAAAGTAATAAGATATATTTTCAAAAATTAAAACGTGACTATGAGAAGATTCTTACTGAGAAGTACGTTTTACTATTGAATGCAAGCATAGCATGGAGATAAAGCTAGTGATGTATATATTTTTGAAATGTGCCAATTAACCCTTTCATTAGATGCTAAACAATTTATTTTATTTTTTGTTACTTACTTTTGGCTTATAAAGGGTGTAATATTTAATTTACTGTAAAGTAACATAGCTAAAACCAGAGCACAGCCAAGACGCTTCCAAGGATACCTCATTATGTCTCATAGAAGATACGAGGGAACATATTAACATACATACATAGCGGCGAAACACATAACCCTCCTTTTGGCCTCCCCATCATCATCATCATTTTTAGCCCACATCAACCCACAGCTAGGCACGTCTCACACGTCTCCCTTTTTTTGCGCCATTTCTTTTGGCCCTGTGCCATTCTTATCCACTTTTCACCCGATACCTTACAATTATTATTTCCCTATTAGTCTGTTTCCCTGTCTCGGCCACCACTCGGTTACTGCTTTGGTCCATTCGCTTCGGCATAGTCGGGTAAAAAATAGATATCCCTTTAGCGATCTTTAGACCAAAATCTGTCAGTTGCAATTGCTAACATTTTTTACATAATATTTCTTTAATCTAATTCCCAAACTACACTACTACTAATCTTAGATTGCTTTTAGTATATCAGTACTTAAAATATCCCGATCGACTCTGGCTTCGTGTGTTTGTCAGTTCGATGAATTTATTTCAACGCTGCAATATACATCACTGAACATTGCCCTCCTTTTACGAGTCTAATAATTGTGAGGAGCCACTCTCTAAATTTTCATCGTGGTTAAATAAAATTCCGTGATTTCTCAGAAGAGCTAATAAAATTCCAAGTTAATTTGTAAACTTGATTGAACACGCAATAAATACTTATTGAAATATTCTTTGAAAAGATAGTTGTGTAAAATTGTTTTCAAAATGTATAACTTTTAAGAAATAATCAGTAATTTGAAAATAATGTGTTTCTATTACTATTTATTTTATGCTATATACTTAGTAAAAATGATAAAATAAAATAAAAATAAAAATCAGGAAATCCATATAATATGGTTTAAATTTGAGAGAATGGCTCTCACTCTTACTGCAACAAAAATTCTCAAAAAGAACATTAAGACCTACGAAGCCTTACATTACATTACTAAGCCTGACGATATATAACACTTCATCACCGGTTTTTTTTTTACATCACAATAAATAAAATGGCCGTTTCCCAATTTCTTTGAAGTGCCCATCTTTTATATTATTTCACCTACATTTATGTTTTCATCTCGCGCCGATAGCGGTCGTTTCATATAATGAAAAATGCCATTTTCCGGAATGCGCACTCATGTAAACACTGGTTTACGCGGCTGAGGGATTTTCACGGGAGAGTTAGCCACGAAACAAATATGGACGACAGAGAAATGAAGCGCTTGTAACTATGCGTCTAGTAGTTTACACAGTGTGTAATTGAAATCGTTGGCATCCTTTTAAGTATCTACTATTATGATGCAAAGTAATTTTTCATCTCCTCTACTCAAAAATAGAAAAAACTATGTTTTCATCATTTTGGGATGAAAAAAACGTTTATTTGGAGCTAAAGTTACTGATTATTCTCTCGGGACTAAAAGGTGAAAAAGAAAATCTCTAGGGATTAAAACCTATTTGAAAACTGAACACGAGTGTAATCTTTGTAGAATCAAAAATAATGTCGGCAATCCAGCAAAAAAATAAAAAGAATTTCGTTTTAAAATAAAATAAAACTGGCACAGACGTCGTGATTTTTTAAATTTGGAATATATATCATGGTCAACATGGATGAATTTAGGTAAACATTGGTTCTTCCCTTCCGAAAAATAAATAGGTAAGTATAATTTAAAAAAGCGCAATTTTTCTCTTTTTGATTTAAGTATTTACAGAAGTTTTAGGTTATTTGTAGTGACATTGTTTGAGCCGATAGTGAATAGGTATCAAGTTTACTTATAAAAAGATATGAAAGACCTCGCAAACAAAGTTATGAGTGAAAATTTTATCGTAAGTAGGTGCTCTTCGAAAAATTATTTTCTTAGTATTTATTGTATGAAAACGACACCAAACAAAGGTTAATATTTAATTGTTGGTTTAAGTCTGATTAGGTATTGCACTAATTATACTTTTCATTATATTTTGTTTAGTATTTGCTAGTTTTTCTCATAGATGGAGATGAAAAGTAGAGTGTGCTACTCGGGTAAGGTTATATTTTTATCTCGGGCGATATACATGAATCCCTCGCTTCACTCAGGATTCCACCGTAGAATCACTCGCTACGCTCGTGATTCAACTGTGAAATCCTTCGTTTCGTTCTTGATTCAAAGTAGCACCCTCGCCTTCAAAATAATACCTTATCCCCTTGTAGCATAATCTACTATAAGACTAATAAAAAGTAGACATTTTCATTTTCATGAAAACCTCTAATATACGTATAATAAACGTGTTAAATAGATGCTGATAATTTCAAATGCTTCTTGTATTTTTGTTTAACCTTTAATTGTGTTTATTCTAACATTGGCGCAAATCTGGTTTTCTCTTATAACCTAAATATGTCTGATGGTCGTGGGAATCGGAAACAGCTCCCGATGCATACTGTACGATTTGCGATAAGCTTATGGCACCTCACTTTGTGCGTGCTACCTATCGGACAAATCAGTCCATCTGGATGAATTTCCTAAGGTAGCAACGTTTTCAATAAGTTATGTATGATGTTAGGAGGATAAAGTAGATATAATGCAAACTAATAAGTTGGGAAAATTCCTGTAAAGTAATGTAAGTGGGAACAAATAAACAAATCTTGTGGACGATTTTACCTCTTCGCTCTGGGAAATGGTCCAACAGTATACTTATTATCTCTCCGAGACGGTCCGGCATGTGTCGTGATTCGCGCTTTGTTTGTTGTTTGTAGTTTGTTGAATACTTAAAGCGAACTTTGTCAGATCTGTACTATTTTTAATTCGTTACCCAGTCCAGTTTTATATCATGTCTGCAATTTTCTCTGGTTAGTTATTGCGTTCTCTAATTGCTATTTGTTGTTATTACAAATACTACACGCTTCTTTCATTTTAGAACTAGATGGGTAGTAATTTTTATTTATAATAGTTCAATTAAAAGAACATAAATCAGCTAGTACAAATATATTACATACAACTATGCTTACTTACATATTTGTTTTCAGTATGTGGTTAGTTTTAGGAATAAGGCAAAAGATTGGATGTAACTTGTGATACATTTACTATTCATATTCATAAAAGGTATTGAATTTCTAATTTTAATGCAGTATTTTATCCCGCGCAAAATTTTGTCTATCTGTATGTCTGTCGTAACTACATAGTACATTTAAAATTTTATTTAAAATTTCACACGAATATACATATGTTCACGCAAAATTTAAAAACTACTGGATGGATAAATACCTACATGGTTTCCAAACTTTGTTTCATTGAAATTGGTTGACAAAAAGAAAATATCGTCATTAATTCTTGAAGAATTAACGTCATTGATTAAGCTGACTAATTTCTTCAAACTGAATTTCACGCGAAAAACGTCGCGACCACCAATTTTGATCTAAATAAGCACTTAAGCACTATATGGTGGTCACACTTACTTCTGTCATTGTTTATACAGAAGTTTCATCAAAACTTAGGAATGTTTTTTTACCTTGCCTCACATAAAATGTTGAGACAAATGTTCCTCACTCTCACATATAATAACACTGTTATTTTTCCACGTAACTTACGACATTTGGTGGGTAATCCAGCGTGACGCTCTCGTATCTCGCCCCTTTAACATACAGACGCATGTGTCGACTTACAAGCTTCAGGAAATAAATAAATATGATCTGTTTAAAATGGCGAAGAAGCTACAAACAGCTATGGTGCCATTATTTGTAATCTACTTAGTAGTTCTGTATCGTGAAAGGGTTAATGAAGATGAAAAATAGTTATGCACTTTCTGTGCAAAAGTATGAAGTAAGAAAGAAAAGGTAGGTAAAAGTAGCTTTTTTGAGAACTCTCCTTACACAAGATGTTTGCTAATCAATTCTCCCTAAAACTAAATATTATTTTAAAAAATCTATTTTGTTAAATGTTTTGACAAATTAATTTTATAAACATTAACGAAAATCGAACCGAAAACACATTCGGCCCAATATATCAGCAGACTATTGAATTTTCTCATAGCAGAGACACGACCTTCGTAAATCTGATAACGTATGTCTTACGAACAAATTATTAAATTTTCTTGAAATCTGAGGATCATTTCAGATGTCGGGGAAAATGTATTGAAGCTAGGGAGGGAAAAGCAATGGTTTTTTATTTTCTTTTATACTTCTAACTTCCGTTAATTGTCACCTATAAATTTAAGCGATGATGACAAACGGCGCGAAGACGGCTAAGTAAGAAGTACCTACTTCTATTACTTTTTTGTTACTTAGCCGTTCATGGTATTGGGTGCAGGTAGGGAACCTCCCCTGATGGCGATCAGTCGACGTCCGGGGCACCTTGATAGCTAGTACTTGGTATCGCAGAGTACTAGTGAACCAATCCCTACACAGCGATGGCTCAAAATCAATCAGTACCTCATGGTGACTTGTGAGTATGTAATATGACCTAAGAAACAAGAATAATCTGGCTCGATCTGCAGTCCGGCTGCAGTTGACCAACCAAAGTATCACTTAATTAAGAACTATTGTAAAAGATTGCACGTTCCTCAGTTCAATTAAAAAATATTTAAGTAATTAAAATATGTTAGTATACGATTAATGAATATTTTGAAGTTAACTAAAAGTAATTAATATATAAAGAAATGTTTAAGCAAACGTCCATGTTTTAAGAAATGTAGCTTTAAAATGTTTTAGTATGTTTAAACTGTTAAGGATAATTTGATCTTCTGAGTTTAGTAAGTAAAAATATTTTATTAAATGTTGCGCCCTACCAGGGTTTCATGTGCATTTGTAAACTAGATTTAAGTTTCAATATTGTCATGAAAACATGAAACAAATCAATATGATTTTAAAGGTCCTTCTCAGGGCCATCAACACCAACTACACAAAACAAAGAGTGGCATCATTCTTGAGGAAAAATATTAACTGTGTGGACCATCGACATGAAGAGAAGAAGCAGCCGTTTATGTTCCATTGCTGGGCAAAGGCCTTCCCTCTTTCCTTTCATAACTCTTTATACCTGGTTTTAACTTTCCAATCCTGGTCGAATGCGTATAAAATATCGATAGTATCGATAGTATCAATGAAAACCTATCAATTCCATCGATAGTATCGATAGAATCTAAATTCAATAGTATCGATACTATCGATACTTTTACCTTTCATCAGTAGTATTGCAAACTATTGACAATCTATATTATCGATATTGTGACTGTTTTTCGAGGTCAACTATCGATAGCCAAACTATCTATCGCGTCCTTGGTCTACCTCTCTTTCTACGTCAATCAGTTTGAATCAAGTCTGTAGCTAGTGTGCCCATTTTTCGGGTTGCATATGGCAGACGAGCTGACATTTTGCCTACATCTGTAATTGCGATAGAAGCAGCTACGCTCTTTTACGCAAATTACTTCAATAACTTTTTTTAAGTTTTATCGTACAAGGAAGCAACTATTGAGACGAAGAAAGTTTATCCACCAAATATGGTAAGTATTTCACACAGTCAGTTTATGTATTTTAACAGCCTTGCTTTTATTAATACTCGGATTATTATAATATAAAAAGTGGTGAAAATAATATAATATTTAAACTCGTGACGAAATTTTTCAAAACATGTTTTAATATTATGTTTTTTCATTGCTGGTGTCCTCTATCTCCCTTCTTTATTAAGGTATCTATGTTAAAATATTAATTTTAACGAATATCTACAAATTAGTTATAAGTCTAAATCTCATTTGGTTAAATTTCGCTACATCGGCAGACGCAACTTCAGGCAAAACTTCATGTCAGTTGTTATGTCGTTAGCAGTGCATTAACAAGTTATTGGCTCCATACATAAAATAACCCAGCTTACCTGAAAAGAAAAAAAAATATTGATTATTGTACACGAATAGGTATATAAAATTTTGTAGACATATTGTTATTTCACCACATTATCACGACGTAACATTAACCAAATTGTTGAAGAGATTGTGAAAATATGGTGTTTTTAAGAGGTTCCTACTTACACAGTAAGGGGTAAACTACTATAAAAATATTAGAAAAAACATAGACATTTACGATCAAAACTGAATCAATTCAGGATAAATCAATCCAACAAATCAGTCAATAAATTAATTATTTGTGGCAATGTAATTTTTTGATTTTACCCAACATATTATACCATGTATAACTTAAACCACTACAAAAGTATTTGAAAAACATGGAGATTTCCGATCAAAATTGCATCAATTCAAGATAAATCAATCCAACAAATCAATCAATTGAATAAATTATTTGTGGCAATGCAATCTTTTAATTTCATCCATTTTATATTATACCATGTATAACTTGAACAACTATAAAAGTATTAGAAAAAACATTGAGATTTACGATCAAAATTGCATCCATTCAAGATAAATCAATCCAACAAATCAATCAATTAAATTAATTATTTCAGGCAATGAAATTTTTTTTTATTTCGTCCAACTTTTATTATACTATTGTTTTTGTAGCATGAGCAAAATTTCATACAATTTGTAACGTATTTAGAGACGTATGTCGTAATTATTTACAAATGATAATTATAATATAGATATTGTCACTCTTGTAAAGAATTTACGAAGATTGGTATATAAGTTCTTACTTTTACACTTATTGCTCTTTAGTTAAAATATCTACGTCTAATTTGGTATCCATTTTGGTATTAAGTATATACACAAAAATTGATTTAGGAAAATGAAATGGATACTACAAATAACAAACAAGAAAATGTAAGCCTTTACCATCAGGCCAAAAAAACAAAATTACAATGATTGTTATACAGATTCGCAAGTAATTAAAAATCGAGAAATACCGATGCCTGCACCAATATTGCTGGAAGCCCGCACCAATATCGGTGGAAAGCAAACGGAGCTAATCTGTTTGCATAAAGGCTGCGTTCGCTCTAACGTCGAACAGTTCAAATCCTTATTTATTACTTCGATCCGGATTATTCAGATGCCCTTCACTAAAATGCCTGTAAAAACAGTATTAGGTAGATATGGCGACATTTTCGAATGCCTGTTGATGTCGTAAGAGGCAATTAAAGGACTAAGCACATACATCTCTAAAACGACCTATATGACCTAGTGGTCAACATGACACGCTGTCACTTTAAGGTCCCGGGCCCGGGTTCGATCTTCATTTAATGATACTGAACAACTTTCCCCAAGGAACATATGACGAAATATGAAAAAAGAAGTATCGCGGTACAACCGCTTTCCCAGGGAGGGTTGACGACTTGACATCAGACGGTGACTAGTCGTCGTTAAACTATAGTCAAATCATCATAAATGTTCCGGCTATATCTTCTCGATTTCGCGTGCATCCTTTGGTGACTATTTTGGCAAATAAATTTGGAGAAGAAAAAACGGAAAAGCGCACCCCGTGCTCCAAAGCAGCACAGCTGAGAATGCAACCGGGATCGCGCTAAGATGAAGTAGTATAATATGGTGATGTTTTTATGAATAAGAAAATACAACTCTGATGGTGATTAAGTCACTACAACTTGTAAAGTTTTCGCCATAAAAATGCATTCTAACAATTAAAATATATACGGACAAATCACACTGATTAAGCTAGCCCAAAAGTACTTTCGAAACTTGTATAATGGGATACTTACTTAAAGATACTATAATTTATAGCAAATACATAAAAGATAAACATTCCAGACCCAGGCTAATCTGAAAAAGAAAATTTTCCATCTTGATCTGATTGGGGATTGAACCCAAGACCTCTGGTGTGATAACGTGCAGTGACGTGCACAAATATTTTTTACAGGGTATGCTCTAATCTTAACTAAATTACGAGATTGGCTGCATATCGAGCAAAACTCATTTCTCGCTAGTATCCGACATTATATTAGACAGGCACAGGGTAGACAAATTCTATCTGTCTGTATGTAATGCACGCTACTGATAGCATGTCATGATGATCACTAGGCTACAGTTGTCGTCGTCTATTTCGCGAATATTATCTGCATTTTCGCGGATAGCGCTTTCAACTGGGTTACCAGCGTTGCCATGGTAACAGATCGAGTCTGCTTTATGACGTTTTGTACAATTTGGGATGTAAGACCATTAGCAGCCATATTATCCTTGATGACATCAACTCAGCAATTCCTAGGTCCCCTTTTGCCAGAGCCTGGCGGCGGCGGCTTAACCATAGTAACTTGCATCAGTATGCAATTGCTGTTTGGTTTCCAATTACGAGCTGCAGGTAACATTAGCGGTTTAATCTCCATTGCGGGATTAACCTCGGAGATAGATTCAATAAATCGAGTGCCAAGGTGAACGCGGCGGGAGCCGGTTCCATTTGTTGGCTAACCCCTGTTAATTAGAGTAGTGGGAATTGTTTCAATAAATTGATTAATACCTTCCCGTAGTTACCATTCAATTATTTTAAAAAGAAATAAAAGAGTCAGAATACCAACACTACAAATTAAAATTAGCTACACAGACAATGTTTATTTTTTATTTTCGATAAGTTTATTAACGAAAAAAGTATGTAGTTTTATTAAGTGAATGATTTCTTAAAATTTTTAGCCTAAGTATTGCTAGATCATATTGCCTACTTTAATAAACTATTACTAGCTACTGTTCAGTGTTTTTTTTTCTTCTATCCTAGTAATATATTCTACCGCTGGGCAAAGGCCTCTCCTTCTTCCTTTCAAATCCATGAATCAAGTTTCCAATCAATGGTTCCAGTCAATCCATATTATGGTTTCATTCGAAAATAAAAAAATCGCCTAAATGGTGGCCACGTACCGGTAAGCGCAGCGTAGGACACCCACCTGCTAGATGGTCAGATGACCTGAGCAAGGTTGCAGGGAAGCGCTGGATGCAGGCCGCTTCCGATCGGTAGTTTTGGAAATCCATGGGGAAGGCCTATGTCCAGCAGTGGACTTCCTGTAGCTGATATGATTATGATGATGATGATTGTATTCTATCATCATCATCGTTTCAGCCGCATAACATCCACTGCTTGACATAGGCCTCTCCCAAGGATTTACAAAATGACCGATCAAGAGCGGCCTGCCTCCAGCGCTTTCCAGCGACCTTGGTCTGGTCGTCTGATCACCTTGTGGATGGGTGTCCTACACTTCACTTGCCAGTACGCGGTCGCCATTATATTCTATAAAAACTTATAAATAAATAACGATTGACCGAATCATACTTTAAAAGTCTTTAAAAAGAAGGTAATTATTACATTTTAAACTGTGAATACCATATTACAAATATCTTGAGGTACTCATTCGATAATTTGAATGTTTATTATGCTTCAGAATTATACCTATATCAGATAATTTTGAAAAATCATAAACATTCGCACATACATTACAACTTTATGACAAGACAGACCATAACAGTTTACTGGGAATAATAAATGACAGTATTTGTGCCGTCAAAATGATATGCGCCGTAAATGGCTTATTAGGGCTCGTTTATGTACAAAGTTGTTACATATGCATCGTTTAATTTGGTTTATTGCGTATTTCTCATAAAATTTGGACATACACATTATAATAAAAAGTTTAACTAGAGGACTGATCTGAGAGAATGAAAAGGATTTATATGGAGGATTTTAATTTAATTTAAGAACCCTTTGAAAATTATTGGCTTGATTTAGCTATCTATTTTTTATTATTTAAGGGTACATTTATGGCTTCATTGATACTACATAATTATCCTAAAAGTATTATTTAGTCCCACACATATCAAACTCTCAATATATACAGCCAATATTCAACAAATCTTATATCTGTAGAGGTCAACATCTTTTTTAGATATCAAAGCTAATAAGGTCTATTGATATAAAAAATCAATTTGGCAAGCAAAATAATAACATCTTTTAGTTTGGTCGAACTTATGAAAAGTTATGATGAAACGAGATTTCGACGAAAAGGAAGATTCTGTATTTTTTGCTACCTTTTTTTAAAATGCTAATGCGTCCCTTTACGCACATAATATATGAAAGCTACAACCGTTGTTGAAAATGAGGGTAACTTCCCTTATACGACAAGTATTAGATACGGCATATCATAATACAATTTTAAATTATCATGATAAAATTTTAAATTTCAGCTTATAACTTCGTTACATTGTGAAGCACAATTTTTTATGCTTCAGTAATCGTATATACCTAGCTGAAACTGGTGACAGCAAAAATAATTGTGATATTCATAATATAAAACAAAAATGCATGTGCTTATTACATAGGTATATTTCACGGATTATTGAATAATCAAAATTTTAGATCTTCCAAAATTATTGTAGACTTTATTTGTAATACCTGAGTAATAAATCAAGCTAACAGGTTAATGTTCTAGAATAATTGCTAGCTGTATGAATAGATAAATTATAGAAATCAAACAATAATTTAACACTCCAATTGTAGTTACCAAAAACAATTTTATTTAACCCTTTTTAAAATTTGACAAAAAGTCGTAGAAAAACAAATAGATAAGTATAAAAGTTGAAAAGAGCTTGCAAATAATTAAGACAACTGCCATGTAAAAAAATCGAGTGAATAATCAACTAATTTATAAGAAGTGCAGAATTTTAATAAACTTGGCAGAAAAATTTGCGAATCTAAACATCGGTAGCATTTTACGAATACTAAAACTGTTTTAAGGATAAGAATTTTTATGAATAGGTACTTATCAAAACTGATTTTGTTTATCAATTATTTATATTTTATTGAAAAGCTTTTGTTATGTTATTTGACGACCTCCGTGGCATAGTGGTTACCATGCTAGTCCGCCACCCAGAGGTTCCGGGTTCGATCCCCGGTCCGGGCAAGTTGGAAAGTGGCATTTTTCAAACTGTCCTGGGTCTTGGATGTTTATCTATGTATGTATTTGTTATAAAATATAATAAAGTTGACCGAGCGAGCGAAGCGTCTCAGTTTCAAGATTTGCCAAAAATTCTTTTGTCCGTCTGTCTGTCTGTCTGTTCTCGCCTACAGGTCGCATTTCTTAACCGATTCACATGAAATTTTGTAAGCAGGTTCAGCAACTAAATAGAATTTTTTTTTCAGCCAGTTTTTCGAAATTTTTCAAAATGGCGGAAATATGGGGCATTTAAAATTTTAAATCTGTCATATATTCGCCATTTCAAAATATTTTCAAAAATGTCTTTAGACTTTTATGTTGCCATTATAAAAACGCAATTTTTTTATTTAAACAACTTTTTTGGCTGGACAACTTTTTTATACGTTATACTTGAACGGGTTTAGGATGATTCGCGAAGTCTAGCTGACTGAGCCGTGACGGATATACAGTACAAATTTCTTACAAAATATACTGAAACTATTTAAGGGTGAATTCAGTCCGGGTTACTGAACAACTTTCTTAAAAATGCATGTCTCTCGTGGGAATCAAACCCGCGACTTCCGAGTTACAAGGCCAATGTTCAAGACATTGGCCTACTATTTTTAAGAAAAGAAGAAAATTGTCAAACGTTTGTTGCGTACATTCAATACCATATAGTTCACAAAAAAAGCAATAGATGTTGCAACAAACAATTTAAAACTCGTAGAACTCGCTATGGTTATTTTTTCATAAGTACAAGATTTAACATGACTTGATTTTTTTAGAATCGTTTGACTTTTCGTTGTCTTGCTTGTTTAAAATTTTGTTTAATTTTTTTGGTCGGTTAATTGTGTTCAATTGTGTCATGTATTGGATTGCTTGCTTGCTTTGCTTGGTAGTAGAAGATACCTTGTATGAGTAGAATCCTATTATAAAAAAGTAATGAAATATATACTTATAATAGTTACCTACTAATCTTTGATTGAACTTTAATCTTTTATTTTGCTGCGCAAATTACCTAAAACCAACTATACCATGCATTTCGAGGCAAAACAGGGAGGTTTCAGTAAATTTTTTAATGGTTGTGATCAACCACAAGTACAATGTTTCGGAATGGTTGTAGTTGGTATAATTTAAGGCCAAAGTCAAGGTATAAATTTTCAAAATTATGATATCAATTACGTTTTGCATTCAGGGGATCGTTAGTATAGGAAATGCTTAGAAAAAATGAGGCAAGAGGGAAATTATAACGTACAACTGTGTTCCGATGATCTTATCTCACCAATCGCAATGCGTCAAATTAGTTCACTCGATCATTTATTGTTGAAACTGGGGATATTGCTGACCATATCACAACATTATATACGTCGGGTACTTTGTATATTAAAGCTTTAGAGGCACTTCGGGAAGTATTTGTTGATGAGGGAGGATTTACTTTCACGACACAAGGGATGGTAGTGGGTGTTTGAAAGCGAAACATAGAGTTTTTTTTTGTTTGACTTTCATATGCTTCGGCCGCACTTGTGCCTATCGTCCCGAAGCAATTCGCGGCGAATCTTTGTACGTTTTGTACACTAAAAAGTTATTGCGATAAAGCGCTGGTCATACTAGCGGCTTCGTTATATTTCACGAACTATCTGGCAATAATCCAAGATGGCGTCATCTACGTGTTTTAAATATGGACGACGACTTTCTTTCCTTTAACATGTGTGCATTACATAATGCATTTATTGAAACCTAGAAAGAAACAGCTAAAAATTTTAGCACTATTTTGTCGTTCCACTCCATTTTTACGCATTAACAACCGTGGCACCGTCGCACAGCACGCGTCCGAACAAGTTGAAAACAAACGTTAAAATGAACGAACAACGCAAGTGCGACCACGCAGAGCGAATTGTTAGCGTGCATAAATCCTTTGATGTATCGCCACCCGCGCGGTAACTACACGAAGTCCGAATATTCGGGACGATACCCGATAACGGCCGGTCACGTTTGCGTGTATCGTGTATTAGCACGAAGCTTCGTGACGACGACGACGGTCCTACCCAAGCAATAGTGTTGATACTGAACACTGCCGAGTTGTTACCCAATTAGGTACGGCATGTCTGTACAGGGCGGAATCAATTGAAACGCTGTCTATACTATTATGTAGAATTTATTCCGATAATAACCCTGATTATCTTCAAATGGTGCAAATTTTTGGGTGTAAGGTTGTTGCACCTAACGATTCTCAGTGCCCTGAGCTAAATAATGTAATGACACCCGCTAAGTCACGAGCGAGAATTCGCCCATTACCCGAAGCGCCCATTGCCATTGCTTACCATACCCCTGCCTGTTTTATCCCTTACACACAAAATAGATGCTGTGGGACAAGAAGAAGAGGCACCATTACTTAAAAAGAAAAGGTATTTACCTAAACCCTCAAGTGGCTTCTGCTAAGCCAGGAAAACGATTAAAATATCGGTTAATCCATGGTTGTAAAGTTATAAAGGCTCGCGAGGTCTACTGTTCTCACAGAACTACTAGTTGAGTTAGTATGCCATAATACAACTCTCGATATTTCTTTCGAACTAGCTCAATCAGTGTAAGTTGTCCCTATATATTTATTTATTTATTTATAGCTTTAAAAAATATACAAGTGGCGGAACTATGCCTTGTTACATTTTTTATTAGTCAACCATTATACTGAATAAAATTTGTGGCTTTTCTCATACACATACATAGTTCAATAAGTTGTTATCTTCAAAAAACTTGAATCTGTTATAAAGTTTTGAATTAAAACACCAGAATAATTATTCTCTTTTAGATATTACACTACTAAGTTAATGCGGTATTCAAACACCCCAACTTTACAAGTAGATATTATTAGATTGCGGTGTCGAATACCTCAAATCGCTGTTCACAGGTGCGTAGTAAAACTTTCCCGTAGTTATTTACGCAGAACAAGTGAAGTACCAACTTGTCAATATTTACTTCACAAAACTAAGAGCCTTGGCACACAAGGCAACTACAGCTTGACGATAGACGATAGATAATTTATAACTCTACAGGTACGCATACTGTCATCACCATCAGGTCTTTTTAGTCTCCATCCTAGGAGCACTACCCTTTCTGTACTTCTTCCTATGAGCTGTAGATCCAATCCCAATTTCTGATGTGAGCTGCAGGTCAAAATCTTACCTCTGATATAAGCTTGAGATCCTTATTCCACTTCTGATGTCGCGAACGGTCGAGTAAAATGGGGAGCCACTTGTGCCTTTAGATCACTTGACTATCCATAAATTATGAACTCACTGACAAATAACTTAGCGTATAGGATAAATTATATAAAAAACAAATGAGATTAATATAATAAAATATCTTATATTCTTAGCGAGTCGGAATGTCCACACTTACTCCCCTGTCATTAGCCGAGTTTAAATCTTCTAATGTACAAAAGGTTGGACAGTTGGGACATGACAGAAGGTGGACCATACTTTGAACAGCTCCACATTCACAAAGTTCGTTGTTTGAAAAACCCCACTTGACTTTCTGAACTTTAAGGGGCCATATTTGGCCAGAGCAACCAGAGGATGTAACGTGCACTTTCCATGCCAGATGGGTTGGAGAGGTCTCATTGATGTTTATATATATATTTTTTAGCTTATATTTCCTAAGTCACCTTCTACGAATCCATGGGAAGACTTGAAAGTTATTTTTCTACTCTTTTTCTATTCAAATTTTTATTGAAACAAAAAAAAAACAAATGGAAGCGTCTTTAGCGACTAGTTGCTGTGACAGTAACGGTGATATGGTATTTCAATATTATTTTTTTATTATTAATTTCAATAAGTAACGTAATATGAAACCAAAAACAAATTTAATTTCTTTAATCTGCTCAAAAATAAATAAGTTAATAGTCTTTTGAATTTGATGGAAAGAGAAACTGTCAAGTAAGAGAAAAAACGATGCACGTACAGCGCTTATTTGACGTCATTGCTATTAGGTCTCGCGTATATGTCCCCACTACGCTCCTATTTTCTTCGTAACGATATTCAAATGGTGCTTTATTTTATAACCTCATAATTATCTTGCTGTTTTCAAAATAAGATTACTTTTTCGTGTTTATTTTTACCTATATAAAATATTAACAAAAACCAAGCATAATAAAATAGCCTATTATTGTTGCGACAAGAGAGTCGCCTAATGTGAGAAAGCTCTAAATAAAATCATTGTTAAGTTCGAAACTGCCTTCAAAGATATTTGAGTACTAATTAACAACTTAGCAAACTTGATCCCAAATTGGATTACAATCGAAAATTCTGCTTGCTGATTTTAGTTTGTATTGTACACCTGTCATTTACCAGAACAATGCGGGGGTGTTTATATGTGTGTGTTTAATCTTTGCTTTAATTCTATAAAGACGGGTTGAAAGGTAGATAGCTACAGAGGGATAAGAAAACCGAGAAATACGTGAAAAGAATGTGTAAGGACATATTATTTTAAAGGAACGGGGATTAGTGCAAATATTGTGAATGACAGAAAGAAGTAGAAGTAGTTTCCATAAATAAATGACCCCCAATAAGGAAGTGAGGGGAGTATGATGATGACGGATTAGTAGGTAAATTATTTTCTTCTAATGCAATTTTAATTTTGGGACATAAGGTAGGTCTGCAATAAAAAAAATCCTTAGTTATTGCATCGATAGTCGAAAAAATAGATAGTAAGATAGTATAGACATAGAATAATTGATAAGAATATTTAATGAACGCTTGCGAATACGATGTTGTAAAACTCTGATTGATCAATAGATCTAGCACTGCAAGGAGTATTGCTTTGGCCACACTCTCAAAAGGAGTCCTACTTTGACAGAGATGGGAGTTCCAGCCCACGAGGAAAGTCGGGTCATACCAAACACAACTGTCAATGAAGTCACAATCAAGTACTTTTCAAGGCAGATCAAGATGGAGAAACATTTTATACGCCGTCCGTCAAAGGTCTTAAAGAGATAACTCTACGTCAAGTAAATCAAATTACGTATCCTTTGTGATTGGAACGGAAATTTAATAATGTTCTAATTTGTCTTTTACGAAGATGGGGTACCACAAGTTATAAATAAAGAATCGATGGTAACAATACATTCAGATCCGAAATAAATAAATCGACGTGACGTCAGATAGGGACGCGGCGCGCACGAAGGGTTTTTACCCTTTCTATCCTTCCCTAATCTCCATTTGTGTTTAAGAAGTCTGTTTTTGTTGGACTTATCATTAAAGTTTGGGAATAATGTTTTATCTCGCGGAACAGGATAAACTTATAGCTAATTATCTAATAAAGAATAATATAAAGTTTTTTTATTCTTATCTCTTTAGAACAACACAGGCACATTTTTTTTCCTATTTGTATCACGTGTAAACACAATTACTTTTTAGGATAAACCAAATTTTCTTTATCTTATGTAAATTGTTCTATTGCAAATCAAATTTTTAAATCCTTCTTAGGCCTTTTGCCACACTCTCGTTTATTTACTTTGAGGTTTCTCTGTATTGACATGGAACAACTTGCGTTCTCAATAATATTATCTTCTTACAATTTATTATCAAGATGATATATTGGTCTCATATTAGTAAGTATACCATCACTGATCACACATTTTTACTGTCTTTTATTATGTGAACCTACATCTCTATCTCTCTCTCTCTTTCATCTTAGCACATTTCTAGTTGCATCCTCAGCCGTAATGCTGAGAAGCCCGGGATCCACTTTCCGGCTTTTTATTTTCCACTTCGCACGGTCTTGATCATCCTTGGTTGTAAGACGATTGGCACGCATATCTCCCTTGCCGACGTCAAGCCAGCACTTCTTGGGTCGTGCTTCCAAGCCTGCTGGTCCCAGCAGAGGCGGCATGGCTATACATTTGTTGTCGATTTCAGCAAGATGTGACTGTACCAGCGTAGGCAACTCTCTTGCAGTTTGTGTGCTATGTCACGACCATGAAGGCTGCCGCGGATGCGGGTGTTTCTTACGCAATATCTCCATGATACTCCGCATATCCATTGCAACATTTGCATCTCCGTAACACGGAGTTCTTGCTTAATAAAAGTACAGGTCTTATAATGGGTTTGTAGACCAGTCCCTTCAACATAACCGGCATTTTGGGGTGACAAATGACACCTGTCACATCCTGCCACTTTGCCCATGTGGCAGCTATACGGGCCTTGACGTCGGCATCGATGTCTCCGGACGCGTGAGGTACAGATCCCAAGGATTTGAACTAGTCCGTATGTTTGACCAAATATTCGCCTATGCTCCATGCATTTGTACTTCACATCAGTCTCCCTCTGTCCGCACCCGCCAGTGCGATATCGTTAGCATACATGAGCAGCAACGGGAGTTGTTTGTGTTTATCTCTGATGCTGTTAGACACTTTATCTAATATCACATTGAACAGGTTGGGACTGAGAACCAAGCCTTGATGATTCAGACAGTTACGGAAAAGAGATTGGTGTCACCAATTAGCAGTCCTTACTATGGACTCGGGATCACGGTACATATCGCGGATTATGTCAATATAAATCTCTGGCACCCACTCAGTGCTCACCAGATCATCTCTCAAGGAACACAGTCAAAGGCCTTCTCCATATCCAAACACAAAAAGTGTAGAGGCGTATTCTTTGCCCTGTATTTCTTCATGATGACCCTTAGGGCATAGATATTATGTACACTTACATATCTTCTTTTATTCATCATCGTCATCATCCTATTAGCCTCAGGAAATCTACTGCTAGACATAGGCCTGAGACTAAGTTTTTCCCAAAACGACCAATTAGAAGGAGCCCGCAAGCGTAGCGTCGGACACCCACCAACTAAGTGATTGGATGACCTAAGCTATATTGCAGGAAAATGCTGGATGCAAACCGCTTCCTCATTTATAACCTTAAGTGAAATGGGTTATAAACCTTGGAAAATCTTTGGATTATTTATCTCTTCCTGAACAGGGATTAGAATCCCCAAGAAACGTTAAATAGTTGACGGAAAACGTTTATCTGTTACGATACAAAATGTGCCAATTGAAAGTTGGTAACTTCCCATCCGTCGCGATAAGAGTTCGTATAATCTCAATAACAACAAAACAAGAACAATGTGTTTCGAGATTAAAGACAGAGTCAATCACAAACGTAAACAATGAGCTTGTATTGAAAATAGGAAATATATTTTTGTAAAATTTCCTTTTTCTGATACCTTTTGCAAACAAAAAGCTGTTATTGGTATGTACTCGCTAATGCCATAAAACATTCGTCAGAGCTTTCGTCGTCTTTTGTTTATAACTTCGTTCGAGAGCTCCTTTCCCTTTTTCTTTCTTAAATTTATTTTAGAATAATTAAATAGATAATTGTTCTATAAACTGCAAATTTCAAAGGTAATAGAGAATATGTAGCAGCGTCCTCTGTGCAAAGACTTTATACCATTGTTGTTTGCTGCAATTCGCTACGTTCTAACAACAAAAATCAGACACTTTTTTAGGGTTCCGTAGTAAATAAGGAACCCTTATAGTTTCGCCATGTCGGTCTGTCTGTCTGTCCGTTCGCGGTTTTACTCAGCGACTATAAGTACTAGAAAGCTGTAATTAAGTAAAAGTATGTATATTAATTATGCAAAAAAAGTGGTAAAATAAAATACTGAAAAAATTTTTTTTTTAGTGTAGCTCCCATACAAGTAAAGTCAAAAGTCAATTTTATTTTCTTGACTTACTAATCATGTGGGGTATCGTTGAAGTGGTCTTTCAAAAATATTATGATTTTGTTAGAGTCAAGTGTCCCCCCCCCCTCTATCTGCTCAACGGTTATATATGGACTTGTGAAAAATTCACAGCTATAGGATATATAATGAAATTTAAAGGAAAACTATCAGAGCTAAGTAGGGTTTACAAATTAAAAAGTTATAGGCGATCAACTTATAAAATGTACTCGGAAAAGGAAAATTTCATACAAATTCAATAGAAAATTGGTTTTTAGTGGCATGAACTCAAAGTTGGCATTAGTGACTACGGAACCCTACACTGCGCGTGGCCCGACACGCGCTTGGCTATTTTTTTCTTAACCTCAAATCAATCATTTTCCATGGGATTATAGGTCAAATAGCGCTCTTAATATCAGTTTTTCTGCAATAATAAATCTCTAACCACGTTGAAAATGGAAATAACCATGACATTATTTTATGACGTTTTTTTTTTCTTACCAGTATCAATAATTTATTTTTGACCCAGGAAAGTACTCAATTACCTACCCGTCGGTCCAGAGTGGTGATTATAGGCAAATATTCCTTTTATTGAAGAGGCTTTAAGTCATCAGTAAACTGATACAGGCTGAATAAAAGAATTGTTTACTTGACTATCTTACTAAAGCTCAATATTTTGGATTCAGGAATCTTAAGAGACTTCCTATATAATAAACTTTTAATAACAACTGCATTTCCAGTAGCATTCTGCATACTTTACACTCAGAGTCACGTTCTGCGAAACTGCAACACCCATTTACAGATCTCAATAAAAGCAACAGTCGACTCTGGCGGACGGCCAAACTGCACTCTCAAAGTCCGACCAGTCACGTACAGTGGCCCTCATATCTACTGCAACACATTGGACTTAGTAATATTATTTTGTTTCATCCACATTCATTATAAATTGAAATCACTCGGCACAGACAGACAGTCAGGTAATATCCTGACTGTCTAGTACTAATAAGCTCAGAAACGATTGGGCTGATTGTAATACGATTTTCATTAATATGGAAACATTTCACCGGAAAGGTTTAGATGGCCGTTTGTCTACCTAGTTTAAAAAAAAAAACACAATGCAAAACGTTATCTTTATTGCAAGGTTTACTATTCGCCACTCGGCACTCTGAATTCATGCTACAAGAAGATAAGTCACGCCAAGCTCTCCGTCAAACGCTTTGAATGCACCGATGTCTGACGTGAAGAACGTCATCGTTTCATTCTCAGCTCGCAATAAAGTTCGAGTGTCATATTCTTACTGGAAATCTGCTTCTCTTGAGTGTGTTATCATCTTTATCTTTCTTTTTGTTACTAATTGTAGAGCCTTTTTAACTACTAACTTATTTTCTCATATTCTTAAAAATGTTGCTTTGCTAAATTACTCATACAGTTAGTTTTACACTAACTTAAGAAGTGCAGACGTTTCATTCAATAAATAAAAAAAACAGTGCTCCTTCAATCTGTTAGCGTTATATAAATAATATAGGTAACTGATTCACTGGGTGCAGATTTATAAATTTATAATCTTTAAATACAAAATTTTATTAAATTAAACATTCAAAGCAAAATAAATATTCTCCATAGGTAAAGACAATACTACGATGCATAAATTTTCCTTACAAAGATATTTACGTTGGATACCTAAAAATTATAACTGAACGAATTATATAACTATAAGATAATAATATACAGCTTTATATCTATAACTACTATTTTGTTTAGAATAATAAAAAAAATACCGTCATGATAAAAGTAGCTGTTTCAACTTTAACAACATTTATTGTATCGAAGCAAAACAAATTCGCATCGTCAGGATGCGGTTGCAAAATTTGCTCCATCAGCTGCTGCACATTGCATAAACAATACCTACCTATTTTCAACTCTACATCTTACAACATTCAGTCTGAAATTGCCTCATGTATACTTTTCTACACGTAAATATTGAGGAAGTGCGCTCAATATTTTCTTGTCGGAAAGTTTGCAAGCTCAATAAAAGGAATAATGTTATGGTAGTCACGTTTCATGGAGATATTTGGTGTTTGAATTGCTTTTACTTGTTGTTTTTTTTTTCAAATGTTTTTATTAAGTATGTACATTTTATATGCAAAAAGTTATCATTAAATTCGAAATGGATAATGTTTTAAACAAAACGCCATCGAGTATGTTCTATGTACAACAATTTTCCAATACGTATTCTTCTTTCTGAATGAAGGGTCAGATGGGTCTTAATTCCGCCTGTTACAATTTTTGAAATAAAGTTAAATAAATAAATAAAATGATATAGAGATGTTTGAGCTTATTTAAAAATTTCATATTATTTTTGTTTGTTAAAGTGAAATCAATGAAAAAGTTATATTAACAAAAGAAATCGACGTACTTACATAGAGAGTCCACTTTATCGATTGATATCTGCACGAGAAGTAAGAAATGGAGGAATCTCCACATAACTCCACTGACAAGAACAAGACAGCAGATACATATATCTTCACTTATCGGAATGAAATAGAACAATTTTGTAATTAAACTTCATGCATCTAGGCTAAGGGAGTCCTAACCTACTTGCCTCAACATCATTCCAGTTACATCGGTACCTGCGAGTTAGTGTACAGTCCTCGATTTAAATTCCTTTTTGTATACAATAATAACTATTATAAATTAAATTTAAACTTAAAAACTAAATTTGAAAACTAAACTTATACCTAAATTAAAACTAACTTCGGATATGCAACAACTTTATTTACTTTGAAAATTAAAAAGAAACCCGACTTTCAAGCGTTACCCCCAATAACTTTTGAATGGCTAAACCGATTGTCATAAAAAATACTTATTTATTAATCTTCACATTTTACCCTTTTCTTTAATACTTCATTTATGCATATTTGCATACTTTGGTTTGCTCTCCCGCTTTACACCTCCCACAACTTTAAATTAGTATAGCTAAGAATCACTTCAATAAAATCAGCTTACAGAAAAGAATAATGCATCTAAATCGTTTAGGCGTCTCGATGGCACAGACAGACACACGTACACGTAAAATTTATAACAAACACCTCCTTTTTTGGTCATGGGTTAAAATATGTATTGATATTTGCTTATATCAAAGGAGACAATACAAACAAACAGAAAGCAACTGTATAATTAATTTTATCGTAAAACTTTTTGCACCCCAGTTTCGGAACTGGCACAAAGATGTTAGGAAGGAGTCATGTCGAGTTGTTTTGTTAGTCCCCCGACGGTTGACAGGCCGTTACAACCAAAACTTAATAAATACGATTAAAATTTATGACAGAATCATTTGGGAGATTATCCTTCAAGAGTTTGTTGACACTGTTCAAGTTTACTGGAAGTTTACAAATCTTACTTAGAAAGAGGACATATTTAAAGGATGGGCGCTAATCTAGTGATCTGCGGAATAGTGAGCTAACTACTTCTGACACTTATTCTTTAGACACCCTTTGACTTCGTGTGTTCGCTCCCTCGACAAGGCGGGAACAGGGGAGAGGTGAGAGGATGGGAAATGGGGACGCATATTGCGCGGGATATTAGGAGATTCTGTTCTGTATGTAATACTTATAATTCTAAGACACTATTTCTGACTCTTATTTTAATACAAAGACGATCTATACTTCCACCATCGTGCTTAGCCTGGCATTTTAATCTTTCGACCTGGAGTGCTATTTTATCATTGAAGAACTCACCGAAACACAAAACGTGTAGTTTTCCAGCTCACCGCTCGCATTCAATTAATTTATAATAATATAATATAATAATTTTATAATAAATTATAATATAATAATCGCATTAAATTAATTTATTTGGCCGTTTTTTCTGAAAATGTCGTCGTGTCAGCAAAAAACAATATTGTTCTATGCAGAAAACTTCAAAATCATGTCTATGGTATTCTAAAAAATTTAACAAAAATAAAAAAAGTAGTGTGAAACGGATTCTTTATGAAAGGTTTCTGTGACATACCTACGTTACAAATGTCAAAATAACGACTGGTCAAGACGCAATCAATGCAAATCCTTCGCATACGATACGACCGATTCAAAAATGCACCCGTTTTTAAACGCTCGCGTAAACCATTCGTGAAGTGACAAGTGATTTCAAAATGCGTCCTCTGTACCTCTGTTCATATAATAAACTCTATTTTACTATTGGGATCCATTTTCAATTAACACTCATAATCTTTTTACCTTCTTATTTTGTATTTATTGTACTTTAGGTAATTGACCTTCTGGATATCTTACATACATAAATATAAGATAGACAGACAAGGGTCTCCAGGTTCAGATTGAATAACACATCTAGTGAGTTCACATGCAATACTATCATAACATTTCATAAGCATCAGATTTGTAAATTTATTACTGTGCATCTCTTTTTTTAATCATTAATATCAAATTAAAGCCTCCTCTTTAATCCATCGTGAGATTACACAACAAAATACGTAGTTAACGAGAAAAATAATCCACGTCTCGATACATATTTAATGTTTTCCTAACAAGGAACGACGTGTATACCTAGGTTACTATTTATTATTTATGTGCGCGTAGACATTATATTTTTCTGATGCATATAAATACATAACATGCATATAAATTATACTCATCATTTTTTCTCTATTCAAACTTTATTATATATGTACGTAATATGTACATACACGGCTATGCTTCAAATATTGAAAAAGAGATTTACATTCGAATGAATTTCGATTTTCAATATTTGATTATTATATAAGATGGATTGATAGATAAACAAGAATTATGTAATAATCATATAATATATATAAAATATAAATTATATATAAATATTGAAAAATAATTCAATAATATTTTTTAAACTAGTCATGTATTTAACATATTTTTTTTACGATTAGCTATCTTATCCAATTTTAACCTTGTTTACGTAAAAGCATTTTCTAACGGTCAACTCATGAAAAAAAAGCACTTGTCGTACATCATTCCTGTTTATCTGTCGGAGCTTTTTAGAAGGCGTATATTCTTCCAGCCTGTTTATATAAATAGGTACTTAATTAAAAGTTGTTTACCCTAAACATAAATTCACTTTCCGATACTCAAGTCCCAAGTTGTGACGTGCCTGAGTATGACAACAGAGGTTTAACGTCAATTGCAATAAAAGTTCTACATTTTGTATACTCATTATCATTCTCTGTATTAATTTAAATTCTTTTTATAATTTTTTATTTAGTTTCACCTATCCCGTTGTTTGTCTGTCTGTCTGTAATCAAATCTTGTAAGTTAAATTTGACTTCTTGGTTTCCGATTGAGCTGAAATTTTGCACGCGTACGTATATCGCGTGGCAATGCAATATTATGATGCAAAATTATGACATAGAGCTGATCTGATGATAGAGCCGGAAAGTGGCCATAGTAACACTGTAATGAAACGACGCAACCCCATCGAGTTTGGGCTCGTTTGATTCATCTTGAGGAGCACTTTAAACGTTTAATATCATTGTTTTACGTAAAGGTTAATTTATAAAATATAATTACAATGCGAAACAAATAAGTTGAACAAAAATGGCGGACTTCAAAGTAATTTTGTTATCGGCGGTTATCGGCCCAGGTACAAATAATGCGCAGACGACAGCCATTTTGGTTCAATTTACGTGTCGGGAATTTGTACAAAATACTTTGAAGTCCGTGTTTATCAAATATCCTTAAAAAGTAAAAAAAGTAGTACAGTATATAAATAAACATGTTATAAAAACCTAACCTAGGTGACAATGTTAACAGGGCAAGGCCCAAGCTTCCAGCGGTTAGAAACCTCCTGAAAATGAATGCCGTGTCCGGGTTACTTCCTACTGAATCAGAAGTGCCATTCTCGAAATGCAAAGTCACCTAAACGAATCTTTTTTTTATACAAAATTCGTCAATACAATACAAAAATTTTGAAAATCAGCCTTATTTTTTGGTTAGCTGACGTTTTTCTGAAAAGTTACGTACTAATTAAAAAAAAAAAAAGTCTGGTCTTTCACTTCGAAAGTCTGGCCTATAATTTAAATTCATATAAATTTGTGTTTACATATACTTCTTATTTTTAGCCTAGTAATGTTATTTTTAAATAGGCTACAATAGAAATGACGTAATGATTACGGTTTTATTTTATTTATGACCAGCAAACAAGCAGTCCACCCTGGCTTTGGTTAGGTTTGTAGTATACGTGTAAATTCTTCCAGAGAAATGCTTGAGATGTTAGCGAATATAGCATTAAAATCAGCCCAGTAACTTAGAGCCCAGGGTAATATTACGTACATAGAAACAGACACATATCCAACAGGAGTCCTAATTTTATAAATACACCTATAGGGGCAAATTACACTGATGAGCTAGCCCCAAAGCTTAAACTTGTGTTATGGAATACCAACTCAACAATACTATATGAGGTTTAATAAAAACATATATAGATAAACACCCCAGACCCAAGACAATTGGGTATTTTCCTGGGTCAAAAAAAATTATACTTATAAGAAAATAAAACGTCGTAAAATAATGTCACTTGTCTTTGAACATATCCATTTTAACGTGATTTTAGATTTATTATTGCAGAAAAACTGATTATAAATGCGCTATTTGACTTCAATAAACTATGACGTCATCTGTCTGTATTTCACACAAATCCCAAAGAAAATGTTTTTTTGACGTTTAGAAAAAAGTTTCTGATATGACTTCTTGGAAAATAGCGGATTTAAAAAGGGCCATTTTCCAACTTGCCCTGGCCAGTGAAATAATCCGGAACCTCCGAAGTACTCCGGATGGCGGACTACTTTAGTAGTACGCCACGAAGGTCGTCAAAATCAAAATAAAGTCAAGTGGTTTCGTATCTTTCTTTATTTTGTTTTACTAATTTAGCAAATAAGATTAATATAAAACTTGTTTAAGTATAGCAAAAATTACAAATTCAAATTTCTTTAATTTAATTTATTTTAAGTATGAATATGTAATTTTGTTCTCATTTTATTAAGAAAAACACAGAAGAAAAGACGCAAAATTAGATGAAAGTAAAGACCATGTTTCTAATTTAGTTCCCATCGACTGACTACTTCAAAAACAGAACAATAAGCATTTTCAATTAATTAACTCCCAAGAAACAATTATTAACCATACCTGCGCCTGCCGCTTTTGTGTTGCATTACTTTCTGTATACAATTTACGTGTGTAAGGTAGGGTTGTCTTTGTACAATTTAATTGTAGAACCCGTGTTTATTTCCTTTAATGTTGTTTGTGGTGCAAAACTATTAGCATTATGATAAGTTAATTATAAGCATTATAATAAGTCTATGTTAATACTAGAAGTAACATTTTAGTACTTTGTACGTATTCTATATTTTCTATTTTCAGCCCAGTCCCACTACAGGGCAAAAGCCTCCCTTCCTCTCTCAATCGAGGGTTCTGTAAGCAGTGGAAGTCAGCAATAAACAGAAACACAATATTTATTTATTGTCAATGTATATTGCTTCTATTTATTGCTGCTTGACTTCTACTGCTTCTGAACCCTCGATTGAGAGAGAAAGTGAGGCTTTAGTCCTGCAGTGGGACAGGGCTGAAAATAAAGACCACGCCCGAATCGGTTAAGCCAATTCTGAGAATAGTGTGTACGAACGCACATACGAACATTCTAAAAACCATTGTTTTGGGTTCCATTGCGTTAACAAAAGCTCCCAACAATTTTTTTTCCCATATTATCTTCCATATACATACAGCGATCGGTTACGTTTTTAGTCCTTGTCAATAAGAGGAGTGTAAGAAGTTTAACACCAAATATTTGTCTATCTGTATGTCTGTCTGTGGCATCGTTATAGCTCTCGAACGAATGAACCGCGTCAAAATGTTGCGTTTTTTTATGTGAAGGAAAGTTTCCTTGTTGTTGGTTGTTCTTAGCTATGTTTTATGAAAATTGGTTAACCCGTTCAAAAGTTGTTGGGCGTGAACGCTTGAAAGGTATGCCCTTATTTTTAAATTTGCGTAGCAAATATACTTGTTATTATATACTATTATTGTAACTATAATATAATAATAGTAAGGCAACTCAGCAGCAGCTGCTTCAATGACTTCAAAGCAATAAAAGCCAAACATATGTGTGCTTCACTAAACATCAGAATATCAAAGTAATAGAAATAATACTTGTACGTACCCGTAAAAGGCAAGATTCTGGGAAGGAAGGTTTTGGACATTTTAACCACTGTAGATCGAACGAAAAGGAATAAAATAGAAACCAATGAGGAAGAATTGAAAATAATACGAGAGAAAAGACTGCTGGGCAACATAAAAAAAATGGAGAGGGCTACCGTATTACTACGTGACTCCTTGTTTAAAACTTTCTGGAAAAAAAAGATAAAATATAGAAAAGTTCCAGCAAGACCAAGAAAGAGTTATGTAGACCAAATAACAGAGAAGGCAGGGCATAACGCGCTAAAGAACAAAGTTGAATTCCAAGGAATTCGGCGCATTTTCGATTGGTAAGACCTACCAAGCTCTTTAGTAAGAAGAAGCAGAAGTACAGTAGGAAACAGAAGCACGAAATTAAATGAAATAGTATTGTTTTTTTTTTTACAAATATTCTATACTGTACAATTTTCTTAATAAACCTTCATTAAAACCAAAGCTATCGCTTCACTGTCTCGTCTAATGAAAATATTCCCGTGTACTGAACATAAAATAAAAAGAGTACGGAAGACTTTTTTTTCTTACATAAAAGAATGATAATTCAAACTGTATGCTTTTCTCAGCCAAGCGTTACTTTTTTGACATTTTATCATCATGTCTTTGTTTGATAGTAAATCCAAAATGGCGATTTACAAAACTATCATCCTACCTGTTGTGACGTATGCATGTGAGACCTAGTCGCTGAATCAAAAGGATGAGAAAAGATTAGCACTTTTTGATATAAAGGTTCTCCGTCAAGTCTTTGGTCCCATACGAGAGAGAAATCAATGCTACCGACAGAGAATGAATCATTAACTTGATAATTTGATCCATCAGAAAACGATTGTGCGGTACTGTTGTCAGATTATTGATAAGTCGCAACGGTTGAGATGGTCATGGCCTTGAAAGGATAGATGGTGGCAGGGCTGTGAAAACAGTAAGTAATTGGACACCACAACAAAAAAGACTGTGAGGTAGACCCAAGCAGCGCTAGAGAGATGGAGTCGAAGAAGAACTACATAACATGGGAAAGTATAATGAAATACAAAAAAAAACTAATAATGAAAAACGAAATGGTAACGAATTGTTGTGGAGGCCAAGACGCATTAAAGGTTGTAGCGCCGAAGAAAGTAAGTTGTTTGATAGTTAAGTTGTCAAAATTTTGTTTTTCCTTGGACTGCATTTTTTAATATCTTTTTAAACATCTAAGTTAGCAACAAACACGCCTTTGGCATATCTGATGGTAAATAACCTATGGTAGATGCCTGCAACACTAAAAGTGTCATTCATACGTGGACTCGAAAACTTGGCTTAATTGTATGTTGTTATTTAACTCCTGAAAGTTGTTTACTTATCACAAGTTGCTTTAACTTAAGAGGAAATTACCAGTCAAGTGCGATTCGGACTCACGGACGAAGGGTTCCGTACCATTATCTATAAAAAATCACGATTGTTGTATGGGAGCCCCACTTAAATGTATATGTTTTTAGTATTTCGTGTTATAGCGGCAACAGAAATACATCATGGACAGACGGTCTGACAGACGGTCAGACATACAGATGGACGGACAGCGGAGAATAAGTAATAGGGTCCCGTTTATACTCTTTGGGCACGGAACTCTTAAAAGCAGATGGAGAAAACTTTTTCCACTCCTAAATGTTATCTGATCTCAATGATTTACAGTATGTTGTTGACACGTATACGTGTTTTTTTTTAATGTGTTGATGCAATATGCGTCCTGTTTTTCAAAGACCATTTCTGTACCTTCTCTTTTTATGTACTAAGCGTTCGTACTTTCGACAGTTGAAAGCATTCTACATATTTAACATCGTTCTAAAATTATTCCTGAAGTCTGGGAATCCTTAAAATGCTTTGAATATTTTTACTGTGTTTTCTGATGTTATTTCAAATGTAACAATGAACATTGTTACTCACTGAAGCCTCTCTAACTATTTAATTAAATACATATAATTGGGTAGTGCCCTTAGTCAGATATAATGTCCTGTTTATTGAGGTTACTTTCCTTTATCAAATGTAACAATGTATATGGTTACTTACTGAGCCTTTCTATCCATGTTTGATTAAATACATATAATTGGGTAGTTTCCTTGGTTACCTTAGTCAGAAATAAAATTCTTTGTTTAGGTATTCATGTTATTTCTTTTATTTTGGCTCTTTTGTGGTAAAATGCTAAAATAGTTTACATGTTCAAAAAGAGGATAACATTGAAGTAATAGAACCATTTTAACGTCTGCAAAATATTATGACTTCCAAAAGTGATATTAGTAAATTGTTTTCATATCCATAGATATAGATTTTATAGAAAAGATATAAACAGTTCTTACATGCAAACGTTTAATGATATTATAGATTCTGAAAAAACCTGCAAAAGAAGTAACGAATGAAATCATACACAAGCAGGCCAACTGCATTCACGTTTGCTTCAGTTCGAATACGGGCGCTTACGCTGACATAAAAATACAAGAACAACAAAAACCTTAACATAACTCATAATAACTGTATTTACTACTTTAAGAGCAAAGAAAAACCAGAAAAATCTATGATCACACCAGGCAGGAGGCGGCCTAACATCGCTGCGTGTGATAGTTTAAAAGTAGTAATAGCAACGAAAACGGACAAAAAATTTGTTTTTTTAAATAAAATTCGTTAATTTGTTATTGAGTGTATCAGTACATACATACAGCAAAAACGGGCAGGTATACGCACTGCAAGATTTAATTTATACGCAATATTGATAGTATTGATAGCCAGCTTTGTTAGGACCCAAATACATACAGGAATGTCAAGAAATTGTTTTCTACATAGACAAAAACCTAGCTATTATAAGAAGAAGAGCCAGCTTGTGATTTTAAGCTTAGACTTTCTTTCGGAACATTTGGTACTTTATCAATGTTTCACTACAGGGTAGACAGAACCTAGTTTAGCGTGATGGTGGACGTGACGGTGGAAAAAGGATATCTATTTTCGTCTATTACCATGGTTCAATTACTCGCCCATTCCATCGATCGGATTTTACTATTTGCGACGAAAGAGAAGTAGTCGGTACACTTCACTTTTGTTTTCTCCTAAATCAACATAAAATAAACATAATATTCAGCATGGAGGAAGCCTTAATCCATTGGTTAGGCTTTTACAGATCATTTTCTGTTATTTCCATATTTTGTGAGCAAAGCCAGAACCAGATAAGTCACGACACGTGCTTCAAAGCTCTCCTCTGTCTGAGTTATGTGATCGCATAAATCCTGCTTAGCGGTTTTCGTGGCATCCAGTGGATTTTTATTGTTTATATAGTGTTCCGTAATTTGCGTGAAACTACATTGTTTTGATTTATTTGCACGTCGTTTGGAACTTTTCTGGAGACATAAAAGTATGTAGTTTTTTCCAATGATATACGAATATCACTTCTCATACTTACCAAACTACATATTTGTTTGAATTTTAATGGCAAACTGCTTTTTTGTTGTATTATCAACAAACTCACGTTGTTTTATATGACAAATTGTACGTCTGAGTACTACATCTCAATTTCAATGAAATATTGGATAGAAAATATATTGTTTCAGGATCAATATATTATTCCTTACCTATATTTTTTATTTCATTTTTTTTATTTTCAAGAATAGACTCCTTGTACTTATAAAGTTTTACGTTGTTTAAAATAGTACCTACTTGAAATATGAGGTAAGCAAATAGGTATTATGATTCACCGAATGATAAGTATTAACCGTAAAAAATGTATGCAATTAATACCAGTATGGTACATTTCCACACGCGCTATAATCCTGAAGAAATAATCTCAAATAGAATAAAAAAGGTTTTATGTCATTAACAGCTAAAATAAAAGGTGTAAATGCCTTCTTTGAAATATTTTGTTATGCAAAATCAATTATTCAAGGGGAATAATACTAAACCTTACTTATCGATGGAACGTTATGCGGTTTGAAATTCGTCATTTCTCGGATTGCACTTGTGAATTTTTATTCGCGATTCGTAAACATACGGTGCAATATTTTGCCCTGAATACCTACTACAACCACGGTAGAAATAATAAATCTTAGGTATCCTTACTAATATTATAAATGTGAAAGCGTGGATGTTTGTTACGCTTTCACGCAAAAACTACTTGACGGATCATCATGAAACTTTGTACACATATTTTGGGAGGTACTAGAAGTAACATAGGGTACTTTTTATTTAAAAAAAAACAAAATATTTTTTACAAACATAAAAAAAAATTATTTGATAGATTCGATGCGAGCGAAGCCGCGGGTAAAAGCTAGTGTTTTATAAATCATATAACTTTCCTTTTGAATCACTCCTTCTACTGATGAAAACCGCACTAAAATCCTTAGCGTAGTTTAAATCATCTTAGCGTACGTACAGAGGCACAGACATCAAAAACTAAATAAATTCATAATTCATTGGATTCATCAATTTTTTTTTTAATAAGCTCTAAATCATTTTCAAATTGTCTTGTTTTCAAACAAATAACGAAATAAGCAATGGTAAAAAAAAATCCACGTGAGCGGGGATTGAACCAGCAACCTTGTTTTTGATACGACCATGCTCTTACCAACTCAGCAACCACTCGCGTGGTATTTTTCACCATTGCTTATTTCATTAAGTATTTAGTTTGAGTACTTCAATACTGCATCTAAAATACCTAAATATCCTATAAAAATATTGTCTTGTTTTGCCTTAAATTTATATAGCCAGTTAATTTCTGGACGGATTAGATTAGCTACTTAATGTGAGGTATCAAAGGAAAATTAATATATTATAAATTGACAATTAAAACGTTTTAACGTGACATAAAGTTTGCATTATCACATTACGATTTGATGAAATTCGTATCTCCTTATGAAGTTCTTCATTTTGTCCCTTGTGTCTCTAACTCTCAACTCAAAAGTTGTATGTCTAATGAATTTTAATTGCTTTTCATAATATCCATTTAAAAAATTTAAATTCTATGTGTGACATTTTGAATAAGTGACAAGTTTAGGATTATGTTTGATGTAAGGTATACTACTACTATATCTATGTAAGGTACTCTATGTGTATATATGTGTTATATACTTATTCATAAATAACATAAATTATGCTGGTTTCACATTTCGAGTACTACGCCTTACAACATAAAACAACACTACTACGGTACCAACTAATTAATATTTAATTATGGACAACGTTAACATGTCCACTTTAAAATTATTCGCGGTATTTACTTTTGTACAATATTGATGAAGCTTTTAGAAACTGCAGTGAACATTAAAGTGTTCAAATATTGTAGGCCTACCTAAATACCAAATTTAAGTAAGCAAGTCATCCTTTTACTGTTTAAAAAATTGCTGGAATGTGCAAATTAATTAATTTATTTACCATACTTCATTCAAATGAAGAATTTCAGGTTCGTTATTCTGTCTCGTATGTTTCTCGCAAGAGTCTCCCTGTGGAGTGGTGTGGGTAATGGATCCTACATCGATCTGCGTAATATCCATTTAAGTCTGAGACATACCAATCGAACCAATGTACATGCGAATACTTTACATGAATATGCTAGCATGGGGCTGTATGTAAAGTGTAATCGTTTCCTTGAAAGCCAATATGAATAACAGTAGTCTGTTTTTCCCAGAGGCATTTTATGTAAAACAAAATATATAAGGTCTGACATAAAATATACTGGCAGTATTTTAAGCGAGAAGTAAGAAGGTTATTTTATAATGTTTTTATGTGAAAAAAGTATTCCTAAAAGAAATTTGGGAAAATAACTTACTCCAAGACTTAGGCTAGTGTCTTAAATATATACCTACTGCTTCTAAAGTCACTTTATAATCAATACTATGCATATATGGTTTTAACAAAGTAATGAATGGCAAAAAATGATTTAATTACCTGTAAGTTTACTTCTCATTTCAACCGGTCAGAAAAGCGTCTTGTATTGAATATGAATGATCCTTAGAAATAGGGTCAACTACTGAGTACAACTATAATAAAATACAAATAATTTGCCAATCATATAAATAGATATAAATAAATATAAACGGTCAAATCACACACATTAGTTTCTTGCGGCGTTTCTACTTAGCAGGTGGTAGCTTTTATTTAAAAATAAATTAATTTTTTCATATACTTTACACGTAACGTAAATTATACTTATTGACGTGTAAAAGTGTCTGTAAAAGTCGAATTTCTGAATAAACATTTGAATCTTTGAATCATATTGAGCTAGCCCCAAAGTAAGTTCGAGACTTGTGTTATGGGATACTAATTCAACGATACTAGATGTTATACCAAATCCATAAATAGATAAACATCCAAGACCTAGTTTTAATTGAAAAAGATCATTTTCCATCTTGTCCTAACCGGGGATCGAACCCAGGATTACTGGTGTGACAGCGTGACATGATGACCACTAGGCCACAGAGGTCGTCCCTTCGTTTTAAAATGAAATTAAACATTTTAATAAATTACGATAATACAATTTTGCTGACACCAACAGAATATATCTAATCGAAAATACAAAGTTCTATTAAACAAAGAATTATGGAAACAAATAGAAATGTATACTTTGGCAATCGGCCTGGGGCTTAATATTGACTTATTCAATTCATTGAGTAGCAAATGCTTGCATTGCAAATATCGACTTTCAATGTTGATTTTAAAGTTCAAAGTTAAGTGACCAGGATTGCTTAGATTGGATGCCGCAAGAAGAATGTATGGAAATTGCAAAATAATTTGTTCTATTTATTTTCGAATCTCGGTGCTCAAATTTAGAACAATCTAGCAAATTGAAAACATTGGCTTGGATTCGCGATGAAGACAATTAATTTGGTATTCATTTACTGTCTCTCTGAAAGTTACACCATTAATAATCATGATAGATACAAGTTTACTTGATTTAATCTTTTATTAGGTAGCTCTCTCAGATCTGCCTCTTTTCACTAAAATATTAAAATAAACATAGGTATATTTACTAGATATTATTCGGAAGTATGGAATTTGTTGTTTTTTTAGGTCTTTGAGTTGTAATTAAATGTAAATAAATGCGGCAGCGTGTCAGAGCCAAGTTCAAAAATAGAAGCTGGCGACGCAGCAGCCGTGTGTTTATTTACACGAACCATTTCGAGCCACTTTTCACCCCTTCACAAATCGAAACCTATGAAACCTAAATACATGAAATTTAGCACATTTATTAAAATTATCTAGTTCATCCTTAATTCAAAATTTCAATAATGTAGCTCAAACAGTTATTAATATTATAACGTTAAAAAAACCTAAAAAATATTATTAACCACTTATCATCAAAAAGGTAACCTGCTTCCATATGATCTGGAAAGTTTATATTTGGCATTTAGGTAGGCTATTAAATGATATAATGGAAAAATTAAACAAATAGTGAATCTCGAAACTTGATTAATTTTTAATAAATCGATTTTATTAGGTAAAGTGCCTTATAAAATTATATGAGCAAGCATTTCTTCTTTCTAATACTGTTGTGCAAAAATATTCCACAAAAAAAAAATGTGAAAATGGGAGCTAGGTTCAAAATCCAATCCGACAAATCCAACAAAAGAATTGAGATCTAAATGGTCGCCAAGTTCTTTAGAGAATATTGAAATATATTTATAAGAATCTTAACATTTGACTTGTCTAGTTTTAGCAAGCCTACTTATATTTGGTTAATCAATTTATCATCTTTACGTTATTGTTTTTACATTCTAAGGTATTCTTCAAAATATCAGAATTGCTGGTAAAAAACTAGCCAGGTCAAATGTAGATTCCTGCAAATAAATTTCAATATTCTCTTAAGATCTTGGCGGCCCTTTGGATCTCATTTCTTTTGTCGGATTTTGAACTTGGCTTACATTTTCACATTTACATTTTCGGTGAGATATAATTTACCACCTACGTTAACTGTACGGGTATGAACAGTGAAACACAATTAAAACGGCACAATTTAAACAAGAGAATGTTACTTAAAGTCTTCCGCACACATACTCGCATGCAAATTAGATCATCCAATAAATACAAATATGTACTTAAAGTTCACACACAAGTATAAATATTACGTGCATAAAATTTATTACCAATTAAATACTACACTTATAGCCAAGTTCAATTTTAAACACAATTTTCTCCTAATCGGAATAATACCTTTATACTGCCAAAATGTTTCTTTCCAGTCATTATACAATATACACACCCTTAATATTAGAAGACCTGTAGGTTGACTGGTAGAAAAGGCCCTGGGCCTTAAGTCCGCCTGTTACAATTTTTGTAATAAAGTTAAATAAATAAATAAATAAAGACTCTTATGGGAATGAAAACTCAAGACTTTTTATTAAAACAAATGTCACTAAATGAGTATGTATGTAGGTTTTATGAAAAAAAATTGTTTCACGGCATGTAAAAAATTATGCCATGCGACAATTTTTTTATCAACAATTTTTTAACAACATAGTGGCTCAAAGTGAAATTTTCTGGGCAAATCTATACAAAACTTAGAGGTAGTGATAAACAAACTCATAAATAAATGCTTTGGTTCAGAATTTCGAATTCCAAAAGAGATTATTTCGGCTTTTAGCGTTAAGTCCGCCAATTGTAAACAATTTTTAATTGTGGATCAATAAAGATAAATAAATAAATTATTTGAAAAGTGTGGGACGGGCCTACTTGTCATCATATAGAGCTACAGTTGGAATCGTGTGACGTAACTGCCGCGTGTTTAATTATTTATACACTTGATTAAATATGACAAATAAACTTCCCGTGAGCAAGTCTTGCCTACTCGTTATGATGGTAATTGAATGTTAAATGTTGACATAGATGCGTGTTCCGATTGAATTGTTAATTTCTATGTGCTGTTTAGAACGCTTAATTATTTGTTTAACTGTAATAAATATAGTTTTTTAACCTACTAATAGGTAAAAATACTTGTGTTCAATCAATAGTTCACAATTGGTAGACTAAACGCTAAAAGCGTTGTCTTCCAATTAATTGTGAATAATAAAGTTTATAAAATAAATAAATAATAATAATAAATCTTTATTTTCTTTTCATAATACAAAGTTATTATTTACTAAATAGCTCATTTATATTAAAATACTGACCTATGACAGTGAACTTGTATACTTTGTGAAGAGACTAGTTCCTGAATAGGTCTCCTAGGAGACCTGTACTACAGGTAATTAAGCCTCTCCCTTGGAATACTTGTTGTAGTCGTTGGTGCTTAAAAAATGGTTACAATATTTATGTGTGTATATATAAACCTAAATACATTTATCTCCTATCGTATGTTATTCTTAAATTTACTGTTTCACTTACATACTAGTTTATATTTTGGCTGCCATAATTTGTGTCGTGTGTGTAGTCGTGTGTATGCTGTGAGATGTGTATGTGTGTGTATATTAAAGTGGTTATTATGAGTAGGTGGAAGGTGAGTGTGTGTGCAAATAAATAATGATTTTCTCTTCTACTTTCTTGTTTTTGTCTGAGCGCGTTCCTTTGTGTATTATTGCCTGTGCTGCTTCGGAGCTCGGATGCATAAATCTTTTTGTAATCGATTAAATCAAAAATTGATGGCTTATAAACTTTAGGGGCCTGTACATTTTTTACTGTAAAAATGATTTGTAAGTTTTATAGGTAAGTATAATTATAAATAAAATAGTCTTTTCAACACCCTTGCTCGTAAAGTGGGTCTAAATTGCACTAGTTTTAGATATATATATATATATATATATATATATATATATATATATATATATATATATATATATATATATATATATATATATATATATATATATATATATATATATATATAAGCGGCTCATAAAACACGCGTGCGTTATGAACGCAAATAGTGAAGTTATGTTCTAGAACCGCACTATTTGTTTTTTTTTTGTCAATAATTTTGGGTTTTTCTTCGCAAGTGTGTACAATAACGCACTTTTAACGTAATGTACTGTTATAAGATGAAATTCATGCCTAGAAATTCATACAATTGACGTAATGTTACCATAATCATATTTTAATAGATACTTCTATATTGTACATTTATTTGGAAAGCACGGATTTACAAGTATCTACCAATAAGGTTCGTCAATAAATAAAATGTAGGATATAAATAATATTACCGATGAGGGAAGTACAGTAACATCGTAAAACTATGACCCGAATTCCCAATATTAACGCAGAACAATTACCGAAGTTGAAATTGGGCGAGTAAAAAGAGAGTAAGAAGGTTAAGTTTGAATGGAACGTACCTATTTAATTAAAGTTTCCAGTCCACATATAAGGTTATTTTTTAAATTCGCAATATTACTTACTTAGAATATTACTAAAATCACATTTACATTCTTACTCTTGGACTGTTTTCTGCTGTCAGGAATATTAGGTAGGTATCTTCTTTTTTTAGTGTCTATTGGCTCAAATTACTGTATATTTTGCCCCTCCAGTAAGTTGCCACGTATTTTTTACAGCTGGCCGGGCACGATGGGCACAAGAGAAAGTTATCCTCTGATTTTTCAATATATCGCCACTTCGCAAGCTCGTGACCACATCTCCCCTTTTTAGTACGTAGTCGATTTAGGCACTTCCAAGTAGCCCAATGAAGGTAACAAAATAAAAAAATAAAAATAAAAACGGAGTATGATTTAATATGTCCGCTCGTTTCCACTACAACGTCACGGGTTATGCCATCAAAAAGAAAAACTCTCACCCTAAACTTACTCGTTCTGAACTTATAACTGCCTACTCTACTCGTTGTAATTTCGTACAATGCAAACTCTGTAAGGGTCAACTCACATCGGGACTAAATTCAGAGTAGACCAGACAAACTAACATTAAGTTTTAATGTCAAACATTAGTAGTTTGAGTTTGTCTACTTTAGTTTATCATCTTAAACTAAAGTAGACAAACTCAAACTACTAATAACTAGCTGTATGATCTAGATATCAGATTTTATATAAGATAGTAAATGTACATACATAATTTAACTTACTAACAAACCGGTTGTGGTCATGGCTAAGTCCAATTCATGTGTACACCTAACTTGTAGATGCTAATAGTTTTTAAACAAATAGAATGATGTTCCACGGTGAATATCTAGTGCAAAGAAAAACTTAATATAAGTTTTCATTGCGCTGTATTGTATATCAACTTTTTTGTAATGTATTTTAATAAATAAATAAATAAAAATAAACAGGGATGAACATTATGTATATACAGAATATCAGATACTTACAATTATTTTCTTCAAGAAAAATCTTTAGTGAAATTTTACACAAATGCGAACTAAATAAAAATAAACTTCCTACAGACTTTGTTTTATGTTCCACGACCAAAAAAAACTCTTTGATTTCCGACGCTCTTCGTGGCGTAGTGGTCAACATGCTAGTCCGTCATCCAGAGGTCCCGGGTTCGATCCCCGGTCAGGGCAAGTTGGAAAATAGCCTTTTTGTCAAATTGTTCTGGGTCTTCGATGTTTATCTATATATGTATTTGTTATAAAATATAGTATCGCTGAGTTAGTATCCTATAACACAAGTCTCCACCTTACTTTGGGGCTAGCTCAACCAGTGTTATATTTTGTCCCTATATATTTAATTATTTATTTTCCATCAGGGTGAACAGCCCTTTAGTACATGAAAACCTAAGGACGCAAGGACACGACCGCCTAATAATTTTGTGTCTGTAACTTTATTGAGTTGTAAGCATGCTTTTAACTACCCTATCTGGCAACTATCCAAGTGGGACCAGCGACCTTGTCAAGTAATATCAAAGTCCTCTGTTTAAATTGTTGTTGATTACTTGTTTTAAGTTTGACATTATATTAAAATTAACCTTTACTGAGGGCACGTGGATATTAACGCAAACGAATTAGGCTATCAAATATATTAAGAAAATTTAAACACTATAAAACATTCCTTAGTTCCATCTATAAGTCTAAAATATGTAAAGTAAAGACTTAAAAAAGAAACTAGAAATAAGCTATACTGAAAACCATATCAGAAATATATTTTTATATAATTTGGAAAGATATTAGTCGAAACTAAGAAACTCACATTAGGTATACTTATATATTTTTGTATCAGTGTTTTAGATGTGTGTAGGAACAATAAAGATTGACTTTTTTACGAACTTTTGAAAGTCAGATGACTTCACGCAACTTTTTACCTAAAGTTCATAAAATTTGAACGTGGAAAATAAAAGTTGTCTTTTAACTTTGATTTTCTTAATTTTTGAGAAATAAGTTTTATTTTTATTTTAATAAGGGCTGCCTACATCACTCTAGTTATTTACTGAGTGCATTACCATGAAACCAGCATCGTGGCGTAATAAAAACCACAAGTACAGACCATACGAAAATACTCAAAGCAGTTTTAACTCCATTTATTTTGCTTATTCAGTACCGAGTACCGTAAACGACGAAAGGGGCGATGCAAAAAACAATGCTTTACATTTTGAGCCATCCATTTGCTTGATTAGACGAGTTCACTTTTTGGGGGCCCGTCAGGAAACTGGTAGAAACTCTTTGGATTTGTTTATTTTTCGCAAGTTATGTATAAAGGGTTTTTTATTATTCTGTTGTTTATTCGTATCATTAATGTTGTGCTATATGACTTTAGGCTGTGGTTTATCCTGTTCTAATATTTTTTGACTTATTTGTGACGACGTTTTATAAATACTTACATATTTATTTGTTTTTCATCCAAATTGCGACTTATTAGTAACGTACCTGAAAAAACAAAAAGCATGTTAAAATAATATATAAAATATTGAATGTCAATGTAACTAGGAGAAGGAAGTACCTTCATTTAAAATTCTGAAATCTCAGAAATCAAAACCTAAAATAATCTTGCCTAGTGTTCCTCGTCCACTAGCATGGTTATATTGACATTCCAAGAAATTTCCACTCTAAATAAAAAAGAAAAAAGGTTTTGGGCTCGTCCGGGATTTGAACCCGGGACCTCTCGCACCCTAAGCGAAAATCATACCCCTAGACCAACGAGCCGACTGAACAGAGCGTTGAAACAACACGTTCCTTAAATTTACCGTGTGTAAAAAGTGTTACACGTTACGACGTCACGTCACCTTTCACTTATCATATCAGGTTATTATGTCACGACTTGGATCAGCTAACGGTAGATGCCATAAAACTGGATTTATATTATTGGATAATTGTTTATAATATTTTATAATAGGTAAGTATATCTTGAACCTTATCTTTGATAAAACTATTGAGTCTTTATGTTAAATATTATTTATAAAAGGACCTACCTATCATAGTTTTTATAATAGGTACCCAAAAGTACTGGTAAAAACAGATAAGTACGCGTTCAATCTAAAAATAATAAATAAATATGTATTTCCCCATCCCGCATGACGAGAACTTCGAGAAGGCCGAGAAGGACGAGCTTAGTTAGCTTAGCACCTTGACTTGGCCCACGAGCTGACTGCCATATGGAATGTGGATGCGACGATCATTGTCCCGACAGTCGTATCAGCGAACGGTCTTATGGGAAGAGTCTTGACCAACACCTTAAGACTCTCTCGCTAGATAGCTGGATCAAGGGTGAGATACAGAAGGCAGTACTCCTGGATACGGCACGCAATGTTAGGAGGTTTCTCTCTCTGCGGCCCTATCCGCCGGTAGCTTGGGCCTTAAAGCCCCGCTGCCAGTGAGCAGCTAGATTAGATTTTTTATAAAATGTGTATATTTTGTAGTATTTTTTATATTTTATTTTTATAGATATTTTATAAAAAAATCTAAACTAAGATTATTAAAATAAATAAAGAGAATAAATATGTAAGAAACAGTCAGTTTTATTTTGATAGTAGTTGCAACTCACAGATATATAGTTAGACTATATATCTGTGAGTTGCAATCACACTATCACACTATAATATTATAAAGGCGAAAGTTTGTAAGTGTGTTTATGTTTGTTACTTCTTCACGCGCAAACGGTTGGACCAATTTTGATAAAATTCAGTATGCAGAAAGCTGACGCCCTTGATTAACACATAGGCTACTTTTTCCGCGGATAACACCGCGGGGCGCAGCTAGTAACATTATAAACAGCAACAAACAAGATATTATTAGGTAGATCATAACACGTTACATTCAACCACGTTTATAATTTTATTACTACTTAACCCATGTTGGACAGGTAGAGAATCATATAAACATGTGACGTATCACGTAACATATCAACGAAAGGACGGTGTCACTCATAAAACCTTACGCATAACCTGAAAGTAGGGTACGGGCCGGACAGTATAATATTATGCTAAGGATCAAAAGGACGTCAAACAGGAATTAGAGGATCATAGTCAAAATAAAAAGCTTGAAGAAGAGACGCCTTATTATTTATACTTATAAAAAATAAATAAAATTACTTTGGCATGCAATTGCGTGAGATGTTTTAAAATTCTTACTTCGTTTGTTAGTTAGTTATCTTTTTATTGTACCTAAAAATAATAATAAGATAGGAACAGAGACTTCGCCTTTTTTAAAGAAAAATGTCGATCCCCTGTTAAATTGTTTGTGAATTAAACTACTTACTCTTGTTAGATTAACTCGTAAAAGACATTTTTGAAAAGAAAAACGTAAAAAACCATGTATTTTATATAGTGACTCAGCCATATTTTTATCACTTTTCTCAAAACTGATTATCAAGATATGAAAAAATAAATCTTTTCCCAATTTAGTTAGAACACGGGAGTACTTTTTAGGGTTCCGTAGTATACAAGGAACCCTTATAGTTCGCCATGTCTGTCTGTCTGTCTGTCTGTCCGTCCGCGGTTTTACTCAGCGACTATAAGTCTAGAAAGCTGTAATTTGGCATGGGTATGTATATTAATTATGCGGAAAAAGTGATAAAATATTGAAAAGATTTTTTTTAGGTCAGCTCCCATACATATAAAGTAAAAAGTCAATGAGTCAATAAGTTTATGAACACCATTTTTCGATTTAGGGATCCGTTTCTGAAATATTTGGTTTTAAAATGAATTTTTTGTTAGAGTCAAGTGTTCCCGCCCTCTATCTGCTAAACGGTTATATGTGGACACATAAAAATTCACAGCTATAGTATATATGACGAAATTTATAGGCAAACTATTGGAGCTAAGTAGGGTTTACGGATTAAAAAGTTATTAAATAGTACTCGGAAAAGGAAAATTTCATACAAAATTCAATAAAAAATTAGTTTTTAGATGCTTTTAGTGGCATGCAATCAAAGTTGGCATTCGTAACTACGGAAACCTACACTGCGCGTGGCCCGACACGCACTTGGCCACTTATTTTTTATATTTAAATAATATTTTTACCATGTCAAAAATATCCTTGTATATTTCTATGGTCTAAATTATTTTGCATCATAACCCATTGCCTACATCTAGCCACAGAGTAGCACACGTAGGGCTAAAGAGAATAATAAAACAACAACTGTACGAAGGCTTGAGTATGTCATGATCCAAATTGGAAAGGGTCCAAAATCATAAACTTACCTACATTCGTCTTACATAAAGCTAATAAGGTTTTCGAAGGAGGCCGTGTTGCCAAATAATATAACGTGAAGTTTTTCATCACAACATCGAAATTGCGGCTCTTAAACAAGGAGGATCACTGAAGTAAAATTAATATTGAATATTGTCTTCGCTTTTATGATTTTTGCACATAGTACCTACTTATTCATACATAAGTAAGTAGGTAATTAATTTTAGAGACTACACAAAAATCTAATTTACCTTTCTGGGCGTTTTTGTTAAACAAGGTGGTCTAGTTCTATTTCAATATTAGAATTTTACCTCTACCTTGCCTACCTGTCGCCTTATAAACATAATAATTTCTCTTTCTTGTCACTAGATGGCACTATAGCTATTTATTGAATCATTAAAATCTTTTATTACTGTTATTTAAATAAAGTAGTACTATAATTAATTAAATATGACTTATATGAAACTCAATAAATATTTTTAAAGCATATTCAACACTTTCTTTGTCACTTTTTTGCTAGTTGTGTGTGCTGCCATCTCTTCGTGCCTGTACAACTCCAGTTTTGCCTACTTTCGGGCCCTCCAATCGTTTTATGGCGTTGGGTATTTGTTGCTTTAGTAATTATATTATCTGTGTCTCTACGTAATATAATTTGAATTCAGGAGTGGCGCAGCTCTATGTTTTGCGCTTCCATCTAGGTAGGTGACGTTGTCCCAATACGCTACACTCCATTGCTTTTAGGCCCACTCACAATAGACAGGCTTGTATATCTAATCATTAGCGAGACTATCAATCTATCAAGCATGCTTGCGCAAATTAATAGTTCATTCAAGCTATCTACCTCTCTTCCCATCCAGCTCGATTCCACTTCATAATTCACTTCACAGTCTTAGAACGGAACTTCTTAGTTCAGTTTCGTATTACTACTAAGGAATTCATAATTCCGGACTAGAAATTGCAATATTGGACCACAAGGGACTAAAACTCGACTGCTAGGTGAATTCGGATCCATTTTAAGTTTGGTGTAGTTAATCTTAGATTCAAATGTTTATTCAGTAATTGGACCTTTACAGGCACTTTTACACGTATAATTTAGGTAACATAAAAAGTATATTAAAATTTAATTTAGTTTTAAAGAAAAGCTATCGATACCAGCACCTCGTAATGACCACTGCTGAGAAGAAACGCAGAAAGAAACTCATTTTCACAGTATTAATTAATCTTATGATGACTTTTCGGTACAACCAACAACGTTGTAACATGTGTATCAATCTGATGGACCAGATTAGTTGTAAGACGTTCCAATTCTACAAATAGGCTTATCATGTTATCATAATCCTAGACTACGTCTAAGAGTATGTTTAATTGCCCTTGTCATAGGTAAGCGACGCCTGTTTACTTTGGTTGTCGTAAAAGTAATTAACACACTTAAGATTATCACTCATGATCAATTACTTTGTGAAATTAACGTCTTGACATATCTTCTTGATATACCTTACCTACCTTATTGAGACAAGGTAAGGAAGAGGATGAAGATATGTCTTTACGTGCGGTCGAGGCAGCACGTGAATCTTAACCATTTGCACGCCAGCGCTTGTTTACTTTGCCCCCGACGCCAAGTCTAGTAGATAATTTAGACAACTTTTCCGTTTTGCAACTAAAGAGGTAAATGGCGCTTAAGGTTAATTCATTAATGACTTGACGTATATAGGTTCTTAAATTATACATAACATACATACACATATTTCACTACAAACCTCAGCGGTTTATAGAAATGTTGTGTAATGTTATATTTATTCTGTAATATGTTAGTTAATAAAATAAAAAATAAAAAAAATATTTATAACACACCTGTCTCCCACAGAGGTAGGCAGAGACTATAGAATACTTAATCCGACTTGCTACAATTCTGACAGACCTCTATCGCTTCACCTACATCATCATATACCTAGTTTAGTTAGAGTTAAATACTCGTACTGTACCTCCTGACTCCTGATATAGTTTTGAATATGTGTTTTCAGCAGGAAAAATAAGCTAAACTGAAATATGAACATCTTGTATCTCTTCTCTAGTGTTAGAAAGCGTCATGCTTTGTGTCACATAAGATCCAGAGTTTAAGAATCTCCAATTAAAGACGTCCACTATGTCTATTAATTTCTGTACAATTACTACTTAATTAAAACGACTAATACCTGCTTTCTAAAAAAAAGTATTACCCACTAAATTTATAAATTATTTGACTGAGATCGCCATTTCTTTCTTATTTTCTGATAATCATACAGAAATATAAGGCAAAACATACAAAGGCGCGCTTCAAGTATGATGCATGGCGTTAAGCCACTCCGGTGTCAGAAAGCGACGCGACCCGTGTCAGATGAGATCCAGAGTAAACAACTGGATTCACACAATACAAGACTTTCTTTATATTGAATAGATATACCATTTCCTTATAAATACATAGGTACCTACTCGTACATAGATTATCTGATCAAAAGATAGCTTATTCATATAATGTAATATTAAATGTAGAATAAAGAACGACTGATCTTTTGATCTATTTGTTAAAATTGTTCGTTTTGAGTATACATGAGGCATAAAATACCTCTTTGTTTCGATGTGTTCCACTGCTGGGTAAATGTCTCCCTTTTCTTGTTCTTTTTTATCATTTAAATATTAATTATCAAAATACATTTCCTACATACGCGCCGTTTGCTGCCGTGCGCTGCCGTACTCCAAGTGGACAACATAATTATATTTTACCTACATATAATTTAAAGTATTGGATACGTATTGAATTTGTTGTAATTTCTGTAATTAGCATATGATGATGAAAATACGGTGAATTAAAATTTCACAGAACGTCACGATCTTGTTTGATAACTGTGACGTTATCACCCTACCGAAACTTGCATGCGTGTATCTATGTGAATTTTTACTACTCTATTTCTCGGACCCAGTCCACATTCCCATTTAGCTTCAAAGCACCACAAGCTATGGATGCCACCAGTAATGCTGGTAGATGATACAAACACAAATACATATTTTTATCATGCCTGTTTCCCACAGGGGTAGGCAGAGGCTAAGGAGATAGATGTTGGGCGTTTCGGACCGCGGTCCAAATCACTCTGGTACTGTTTCTTAAGGAGGTCATTCGGACCGCGGTCCGAATCGCCCAAAAACAATTTTGTAATCGGTCGATTCGGACCACGGTGGAAAACAATACAGTTCCCTTGTGGATTCAATGAAGGTCAGAATACATTAATAAGTTTGATTACATATTGTTTATAGTAGAACCAGGCACAAAATAACAGTTTCTACAAATAAATAATTGGTCCAAATCAGACCTACCAAAAAGAGCATTGGGTAGTGATCCAAATCGACCTATTCCAAAAAATACCTTGGGCCATTCGGACCGCTTCAACCCCTGCGGTCCGAATGGCCCCCTTCAGAAACAGTACTTGGGCGATTAGAACCGCGGTCCGATACACTCGCAGTCCGAAACGCCCAACAACCCATAGATGATAGACTTAGCTACTACTTGCTACTCGGAAAATCTTTCAACTAGACATTCCTGTTATCTCTAGAGATAAATTCAAGTTAAATCTTCAAACAGATGAGCACTGAATACTCAGCTATTCAAAATGTGAAATATCACGTGTACGGCGTACCCTTCGTATCTACGGCCCGTCTCGTCCTTAAACTTTCTAAATATAGCAAACCTAACTAATCCCTCCGCTATTAAGAACACACCATCATAGTATCTTTATTTGAATATATTTCATGCACATATTTATAACTATGGTCTGAGAGGTCACATAAAATTCTCATTATTGTATTTTTGTAGATATTTAATTTATACTTTTCTATTTAGTTTACACATTCTGTCACACCACCCAAATTATTTTCCAGTTGGTCCAATGGTTGACTGGCAGAGAACGCCATGTGGCGTTAAGTCCGCCATTGGTATAATTTTTTGTGCAAAAAATAAATAAAACATGTCAAAAAGTGGATTAACGCTATATTGACTGGGAAAAGAACAACGATAAATTTTTAACAAAATCGGCATCGTTGCTGCAAAGCGGCAACACATAATTTTGTGACTTTGCAACAACGATTGACCTTGTCAAGAGACAAGAAATCAGAAATAATAACAAGTAGTTAGTCCATAGAAATAAGTTAGCATCCATTCTTTAATTTACGATCTGAGAAGCTATTTGAGACCTGATCAATTTGAGTATTGATGTAACCCAAATTCTACGTCCGATAAACTGAATAGTATTTAGTTACTCAATACTTGAAATTTTCTTTACAATACTATCCCTTCTCCCGCCCAATGTGCTATATCTTCTCTAAATTCAACAAACCCAACTCAACCGTCAAAGCCGCGCTCGTGAAAATGTAACAAAGACAGTAATTATAGACTCCTTGATTGTTAAGATGAAAACAATATAGGTTCCATTGAAAGAGCAACAACAAAGGAGTAACTTAATTCCCTCCCGGGATTCGAACATAGTCCCGCACGTACGCGCCTTGTTTACGCAACAGAAAACGGTAAGTGTGGAGATTGACCCAGTTAGGGTCCTATGGGTGCGATGGCCGCGGTGGACGGTTTTGGGAATAATAAAGTTGATAGTGCACTGAGATTGTTTTTTATAGAGCTTTGGATGGGACCTTTTTGCAAAAATGGAGAGAGAGTGTCGGTAACAATGTTTGGAATTGTTTTCAACTTCCTTTAAGTTTGTGGTTTTGATGGGAAATTTCATGTTTATAAAATATTTGATGTTAAAACTTTATTACAGTTACAGTTTCTCTTTTTAAGAAAGTTCTAGAGCTGGTCGAAATATGGAGAATAATGAAAATGTCTCTTTTTGGGTTGGTCTTATTATTATCATCATTTTAGCAACATAAAGTCCACTGTTCCTAGACATCCCCTAAAAATTATAAACGCATGGTAGGAAACAAAGGTTACTGGCACAGGCCAAAGGATTAGCTCATTAAAGTAACAGTGGGCGGGGCACATAACATGACAAAACAATAGCTGATGGGACAGAAACTAGACCAAAACTTAAGCAAAGCTAGAGAAAAAGGTTGCAAGGTATCTCATCCGAAATGTCAATATGGAGACATAAGTCCATTCGGTCAATTGATTGGAAGCCGTCGGCGTACCGACAAAGCGGCATCGGCTTTTTCAAAGGTGCGAACTTATAGCACTCCGGCAACGTGCATACCAATTCAACAAATGAATTGTATACTAAAATCCAAGTCCACAAAATAAAATCCTTTTGCTTTTGAAGCTACTCGTAAAATGGAAAATTCAATCGACTGAGAACCTTAATGACACGTTCTATTTACTAGAACAACCTCATATCGTCCAATTTATGGTTCATCAAATTCACTATTGACTATGCAGTTTACTGCGCAATCAATTTTCAACTCTGTGAACTCAAACATATGGATTTATATTGCGTGCATTGTGGGTAATGTCAATGTCAGAAGTGGCTTAGTTACTGGTTTGCCAAATTTAATGGCGTTATTAAAGTTTGGAAGCTGTTTTACTAATTTAATTTCCAATATGCGTGGATGTGTTTGATTAATATCATATTTAGTTTAAAGTTGAAATACATTTTTAAATTAGACTAATTTGAAAACAAAAAAAAAATCGAGAAAAATCTTAAATTACGTTAGTTGTTATTATTACTGTAAAAAAATAACGTGATCATCTTCTATGATATATAACACTATATTTCGATTTAGTTTTATAATAATAGTTTTGTTATACCTAACACTTTTTGAAGACCATTTTATTCAGATCCGAAAAAAAAATCGGAAAAGGATAACAAACTTATGCTGAAATATATCTTTTAAACCGCCGCACTCCACATTCAATTACCTTAAAAGCAACTTTGTGCAGCGGTAACAGAAGCGAAATTGCTCCGATTATGCGTAATTTCATGTGCTACTATCCTACAACCCCGTAGTTTATGCTGACGACAGTAATATTGGAGCATCGAAGCTCTTCCTTAGGGAAATCTCTCGTAACTATATGCCCTGCTCGTATAGTTTGGAATTTAAGAATTCCTTGGATCCCACGTAGCATGATGCATAAAAAATCGTGTACGTGTTCGTTTTTTGAATAACTCTTTCATAACTACTATATTTGCGGTACTAGATTGGCGTGCATATCGTATTTTGAAAAGTAAAATCCGAAAAGTGTGCCATGGATTCCGAACCAACACGGCTTAGGGTGCATCATGGAAAGCTAATGCTAAGATAAGGTTATGGTAGGTTTTGGATTATATTATTATTATAATCTCAACCCTTTAATTGACCGAGCGAGCGAAGCGTCTCAGTTTCGAGATTGGCCAAAAATTCTTTTGTCCGTCTGTCTGTCTGTCTGTTCTCGTCTACAGGTCGCATTTCTTAACCGATTCTCATGAAATTTTGTAAGCAGGTTCAGCAACTAAATAGAATTTTTTTTAATGAGCCAGTTTTTCGAAATTTTTCAAAATGGCGGAAATATGGGGGTTAAAAATTTTAAAACTGTCATATATCTGTCGTAGCCATATCGTAAATTTAATCTCTTCATTAAATGATCGAGAATTTCATGAAATGGTCACATTTCATGAAATGGTCGCATTTCATGAAATGTTGCACTGGCTACTGGCCACATCGTGATGTGGATTGGGCGGATCAATGATAAGGAATTGTTTCTCGATATGATAAAATAATTTCGACCATTTCATGGATTTACCGTGTCACTTCATGAAATGGTTGATTATATCGTAAAATTGTTATATTTTTAGTTTACACTATACATTCATGTTGGGCGGCTTGTGGTGGCCCAAGGGCCACCTCGCCTCACCCTTAACCTACCTATAGCGCTCTGTCACAAGTTTCTGTTTTTGTTTGCTTTTTTCAGCCTGTTTATACGATCCCGCCAAACGTGGATGACGTTGACGATTTCTTGATCTGGTCAAATTAAGTTGGCCGTTTCATGAAATGCGACCATCATGAAATGTTCGATCATTTCATAAAGTGATCAAATCTACGATATGACCACGACATATCCGCGATTTCATAGTCTTTCAAAAATGTCGTTAGACTTTTTTGTTGCCATTATAATAACGCAATTTTTTTATTTGAACAACTTTTTTCTCTGAACAACTTTTTTATACGTTATTCTTGAACGGGTTCAGGGTGACTCTGACTGAGCCGTGACGAATATACGGTACAAATCTTCTTACAATATACTGAAACTATTTAAAGGGTGAATTCAGTCCGGGTTACGGAGCAACTTTCTTAAAAATGCATGTCTCCCGTGGGAATCAAACCCGCGACTTCCGAGTTACAAGGCCAATGTCTTGACCACTATTTTTAATAAAAGAAGAAAATTGTCAAACATTTGTTGCGTAGGTACATTCAATACCATATAGTTCACAAAAAAATCAATAGATGTTGCAACAACAACTTTAAAACTCGTAGAACTTGCTATGATTATTTTTTCATAAGTTTACAAGATTGACTTGATTTTTTTTTAGAAACGTATGACTTTTCGCTGTCTTGCTTGTTTAAAATTTTGTTTAATTTGTTTGGTTGGTTAATTGTGTTCAATTGTGTCGTGTATTGGATTGCTTGCTTGCTTTTTTAAAAAAGATATTAAATACATACTTATAAAATAGTTACCTACTAATCTTTTATTAAATTTTAATCGTTAATTCTGCTACGCAAATTACCTAAAACCAACTATACCATGCATTTTGAGGCAAAACAGGGAGGTTTCAGTCATTTTAATGGTTTTGATTAACCACAAGAACAATGTTTCGGAATGGCTGTAGTTGGCATAATTTATGACCAAAGTCAAGGTATACATTTTCAAAATTTTGATATCAATTACGCTTTGCATTCAGGGGATCGTTAATAGGAAATGCTTAGAAAAAATTATGCAATGAGGGAAATTATAATGTACAACTGTGTTCCGATGATCTTCTCTCACCAATCGAAATGCGTCAAGGTAGGTTCACTCGACTCGAGGAGCAATAAATGATTTTTGAAACTGGGGATATTGCTGACCATATCACAAAATTATATACTTCGGGTACTTTGTATATTAAAGGTTTAGAGGCACTTCGGGAAGTATTTGTTGATGAGGGAGGATTTACTTTCACGACACAAGGGATGGCAGTGGGTATTTGGAAGCGAAACTTAGAGATATGTTGTTTGACTCTCACAGTGTTGATACTGAACACTGCCGAGTTGATACCCAATTAGGTACGGCATGTCTGTACAGGGCGGAATCAATTGAAACTCTGTCTATGCTATTATGTATAATCTATTCCGATAATAACACTGATTATCTTCAAATGTTGTAAATTTTTGGATGTCAGGTTATTTCACCCAAGGATTCTCAGTTCCCTGAGCTAAATATTGTAATGACACCCGCTAAGTAACGAGCGAAAATTCGCCCATTGCCATTGATTACCATACCTCTGCCTGTTTTATCCCTTACACCCAAAACAAATGTTGTGGGACAAGAAGAAGAGGCACCACAACTTAAAAAAAAAGGTTTTTACCTAAGCCCTCAAGTGGCTTCTGCTAAGCCAGGAAAACAGGTTGTAAAGTTATAAAGGCTCGCGAGGTCTACTGTTCTCACAGAACTACTAGTGATTACCTAGTGCCGAGCATAAGCTTCTCTATGTTAGCAACGCCTATATTAGTCCATTGATGCAATATTTAAGACGGAATTATAGGTGTGATATGTTAGGTATCTTAACTATAAACTTTTGACCCATTATTTAGATCAGGTTCGTGAGAGAAATTAATAGTTTAAGCAGTTGAAATAATGTGTTTAGCGGACAGCCAATAACTATTAAAAGAAATTTAAAAAATAAAAATACAAAATATACCTAGAAAAATAAAGAAGAATTTGCTTATTTCATCGAAAGATTTTATCTCATGAACCTACTTTATGACTAACATTTGTCCCAAAAGGCAGAAGCAAATTTTGTAGGTATAAATTTATTGCACATACGGGTATTGTATTGTGGACAATTGGACCTACTTTAATGGAATCGAAACACATGATATCTCTAAAATATAGGCCTGGGTTAGCTCTGGGCGAATTCAAGATACCCTGCCAAAACATTATTATACTTTATGTTTCAATTACTGACTTCTAGTACAAGGTCAGCATGCGTTATTTTTACGTCTTATATTTTCCTTGACTGTATTGAGCAGTAGTTTAAACAAAACAACGATGATAATATAGAAAAAAAAAATTAAGCGTCCGAACTTCCATTAAAACTGAGCAGTGTGCTGTGTATTAACAACCGTTTATTACGGCATCGAAAGAGATTAACATAGTAAGTTTCTATATCCATTAAGTAACAGTTAAATACTTTGGTTGTGATAATAATCATTATCCTGATTCAGTCTAATTGGAGTCTCGGCAACCTACAAAAAAGTTATTAAGACAATATTTCAGGTAGTAATAGTGTTGTTGACTAAAAATTAATTAACTAGAAATAAAAGATATTTTATCATCTCATCAAAGCCAATTCGATTTTTAATGCTTGAGCATATTAAGTTATTTCTTTTATTATTTCCAAAATGTTCTTAATAGCACAATTATACGAAATATATGAGTTAGTATCAAATGGTCACAAATATAGCCTATGAAGAAACTCGTTTAAATAGCAACTTGTCTATGTTTCAAGTATCATCAATTAAAACCAACAATAAGAAAACATAATTTTTTAAATATACAAAATTTTTTTCACAATCAATCAAGTAACGGTGCGGTGCTTAAAAAAATAAACTCAGACAAAATTCTGATACATCTAGCGTTGAGATCCTATACTATAAACCTTGTTTCAAAACCGCGGAGCTTATTGCCAACCTCTATTTATCCAACCGTAAAAGAGGCGAGATATTCACAATAATGGACTTATGTTTTAATTATAAAAGCTTTTTGGCATAAACCCGGTCTGTTTAAATGGGCCGGTAGTGCAACAAAGTATTAGCTTGCAGAATATACCCAAATATTTCGATTTTGCGCTTCTGAGGGTTTATTTTTATTTTGCAAATAACTATTTAGAAATTTGGGCTCTGGTTTTGCAAAGTGGTGATTTTCTTTTTCATTAAAGACCTGCATATTTGTTGCGTTACCTAGCTTTGTAGATTCAATATTCAAATATGATACTGAACTACACGATTTTATACTTTTAAATGTGGTAAAACTAATGGTATTATAACAAAAATATTTAAATATTCAAGATATTTATATATTTTGATTATATAAATATCTTCTCCGAAGGGCTTAGAAGACATGATTTTGAAATTTATACTAAGATTTTTTTATGCGTATCCTTACAAAAAATGAAAAAAACGGAATTTTCAGGGGACAAATAAGAAATAAAAAAAAAATCTGCAAATCTTCTAAATCATATATCAAATGAAAGGGCGGGCTATATTTGAAATCTTCATAACACTAGGATTTCAAATATATTTTTGTTTTTATTGTCATATAAAAAAGATTTTTGATTTTTTTATGAAAAGACAAAAAAGACAAAAATCATTCCCCCCTGATCTCTGAAACTATTACGCCTAAAATAAAAAAATAAAAATTACAAAGTCGGTTAGTTTATTGCTTGTAGATAACAGGAAACCCTATAAGAATTCTATTAATCACACTAATATTATAAAGGAGAAGAAAAAGTCGGAAAGCGGACCCCGGGCTTCTCAGCATTGCAGCTGAGGTCGCAACTGGGAAAACGCAGAGATGAGAGAGAGAGACACTAATATTATAAAGGCGAAAGTTGGTGAGTGTGTATGTTTGTGTGTGTGTTTGTTACTTCTTACAAAATGCAAAAACGGCTGGATCAATTTTGATAAAATTTGGTATGCAGGTAGCTGACATCGTGAATTAACACATAGGTTACTTTTTCCGCGGTCAACACCGTGGGGTGCAGCTAGTTGATAATAAAGTGGAAAACTTAATATAAGACGTTCACTTACGGAAAATAGTTCACTAAAATACCACTAGATAGCGCTAGTAGTATTTAACTCGCGTCTTAATGTGCTGTGAAAATTTAAAATGTGATATTTTGTATTCATTTAAAAACTTTGGAATTGTACGAAACCCTCTCCACGCGAGTTCCACACGCATTTGGTCGGTTTTTTTATACAAAGTGTAACGAAAAGGGGGTATCAATCCAGAAGGAAAAAAAAACATTAATAAATATGACAATTAAACTAAAAACGAAATTAAAATCTAAATTCAAGTTTAAATTTAAAACTAAACTTAAGACTTAATGTATATCATCAAAACTATAATATTATAACCTTCTGAATTTAATTTTATATCTTATTTTTAATTTTTAAACACTGCACAAACAATTTATTTCAGAATTGCAAAGTGCTAGGTAAATAGAAGAGTCATGCCAAAAATACATTTTACAACTTTTTCTATAAAGCTATCCAGAAAAAGACGGATCTAAAATTAAGAAACAAAATGCCAAAAATATGTCCGGAATGAAAAACTGCCGAGTAAGATTTATTTCGCAAACACACGGAATACCGTTACAAAGTTCAAGTTCAGCTTGTCGGAATCTTTCGTTTTTGGCATAAAAATGCGGGGGAAATAATTAAAAAAGTTGTTTTTACGTCCGCAGGTAGAAGTTACGACGTGTTTTGAAGGCTGAGGATGAAGCTGAAATATTCGAGAAATGTTAAATGTTCCCAACATTTAAGGTTTCAGAAAAGTTGCATGTGAATATTTTTAACCCCCGAAAAAAAAAAGGAGATAAATTTGTACGTTTAAGGGGATAACTCAATATTCCGGGGACCAGTACTACAGTACAGTCCCCATTTGAAATAAAACATACGATAGGAAACGGAGACATCGTTTAAATTTTTGTTTTGACCAGGCACTATAAAACCCTTCAAACTATTTCATAAACTACTGTTTACAGTTTAAAGAGAGGACGTGAAGCTTTTTTACGCACTTTTGCAAAAAAACAGCTGCTTTTGGCGTATGTGCATAGAAAAGCTTTACATTTTCTCTTTAAACTGTAAACAGTAATTTATTTATTATTTCAGATGTGTTAGTAGCTAATACTACTAGTACAACACTAATAGTATAATTCTTTTCAACTGGTTGCCTAGCGATTTAAAATTAAAAAGGTAAAATAAAAGATTGTTAAATTAATAAAAAATAATAATAAGATATGGGGATATCAAGCACAAGATGTTTATAATCGGGTTTTATTATGAAAATTAAATATAAAAATTATAGCGTCTTATATTAAATATGGAGGGAGTAAGGATATGAAGACGAACATCTTCTTCAATCAAGTCAACCTCACCTGCACGTGGTTCTCCCTGCTACTACGAGTACCAATGAGGCTCTGGCGACCCGCCAACCCGCACTGGACCAGCGCGGCGAGTTACGGTCCAAACCCCCTATATGATAGTACAAAATAAAAGAAGGCCCCAAGTGCCCGGCGGCTCCAGGGATAAACCTGGTGACGACGGTGCCATGGTTGACTTTGGAGTCAGGGGTGCTAAAAATCGCCGGGTGAGATCGATAAACCGTCAGACGACCAAAGCTCATGTTAAAACGGACACCGATACGCTAAATATTATAACTTACAATGTGTGCACACTTATGGATGACAGTAGATTATTGGAATTGGAAAATGCGCTTGATAATGTTAACTGGGATATTGTAGGATTGTCGGAAGACAAAAGAATGGGTGAAGGTATATTGGAGACGGAAAAAAAAAATATATTTTATTACTTTGGGGAAACGCAAGGTTTATGCGGAGTTGGGTTTCTCGTCAATAAAAAAAGGAAAATTAAATTGTTGAATTTTTTTGGATATTCGGAGAGAGTCGCAGCATTAAAATTTAAATTATCAGATAAAAGGTTTCTAACTGTCATTCAAATATACGCACCTACCACAACCCATAGTGACGTGGAAGTCGAAGACTTCTATCATATTTTGAATAACGCTTGTCATGAGCAAAAAGGCACCTTAAACTTAATAATAGGAGATTTCAATGCAAAACTTGGCACATCGCAACAGACTGACAACCGGAACGTAGTAGGGCCGTATGGATTGGGAGAACGTAACGATAGAGGATGTCGTTTAATTTCATTTGCGTTTGGCCAAAGTTGCAAATTAGTAACAGTTATTTTTATAAAAAGCAGATAGATGCTGGACCTGGACAAGACGCGATGGAAAAGTTAAAAATGAAATAGATTACGTATTACCTTCTCACGGTTATATTGTTAAACACGTAGGTATTTTAAACAGACTTCATATCAATTCTGACCATAGGCCTATTCGTGCTAAAATCCGTTTAGACTTCAAAATTCATCGAGCCAAACTATTCCGCATAATTAAACACCACGATACAATTTACAGAAACAAATATACACTGAACTCACCAACTATTTCAGTAATTTAAAAACAGACGTCAATGGTAGTGATTTTGATGTCAATTCTCAGACTAAATATGATGAAATAGTGAACGCTATAAAATTTGCAAGTAATAAAATTAAACCGCCAAAACAGAAAACCAAGAAACATTCCCCTAAGTCCATAGATTTAATAGAAACAAGATCTCAGCTTGAATTTTGCTCTGAGCAGTACAGAACAATCGACAAAGTCATCAAACGTAGTATTCGAAATAAATACGATTACAACACCCAAAAAGTTAAAACAGCTCTACAGAAAAACCGATCTCTTAGAGCAGCCAAACAGGGTTTAACAGGGAGATCAGCACTGATTTCTATAAAAATCTTTACAGCGATACATCCAAACCAGAAAATACTATAACACATTCTTGCGTAAACAATATTTCACCTATAACCGAGGAATAAGTGCATGATGCTGTTTGCAGCCTCAAATTTGGTAAAAGTCCAGGTCACGATGGTGTTACGTCTGAAGCTTTAAAAATGGGATGGGCCCCTTTACTACCGCATTAACCAAACTTTATAACATTGTTTTACATACCGGTCAAATATCTAATAATATGTGCCATTCCAATATTATACTTTTGCACAAAAAAAGCAACAAAAACGACATAACCAATTACCGCCCCATAAGTTTGATATCTTACATTTATAAAATATTTATTATGATCATCCAAAATCGCATAGCCAATACGTTAGAAAAACATCAACCCCCGGAACAAGCTGGGTTTCGCCCCGGATTCTCAACCACTGATCATTTACAAACCATAAACCAAATAATACAAAAGTACTCAGAGTTTAACAAACCTTTATACCTGGGTTTTGTCGACTATTCTAAGGCATTTGACAGTCTCTCTTATGTAGCTATTTTCAATACTTTATCCAACCAAAAAGTCGATGAAATATATATTCAAACCATAAAAAAATTTACGAACATAGCACAGCTGATATTAAATTACAATCAACCGGTACATCCTTCCCAATACAATGAGGAGAAAACAAGGCAATCCTTTGTTACCTAAACTGTTCACTAGTGCATTGCAAGAAGTCTTTGAACAGCTAGAAGATAAGTGGCAAACAAACGCCGTTATCGTCGGTTAAAAGAGATTGACAAATCTTCGTTTCGCCGATGATATTGTATTATTTGCCTCATCTGCCTCCGAGCTCCAACAGATGCTTCAAGACCTTAACACAGCAAGCCTGCAGGTTGGCCTTCAAATGAACCGGTATAAAAACCCAGCTTATGACCAATAGCATAAAACGTAGGGTCAAGGTAGATGGGCAGGATATACAATATGTCGAAGACTATACTTATTTGGGCCAAATAGTCTCCTTCATCGATCGATTAGACAAAGAAGTCCAACGTAGAACTGATAATGCGTGGAAAAGTTTCTGGTCGATGAAGGAACTATTTAAAGGCAACTTACCAACTTGTCTCAAGAAAAAATCTTTGATATGTGTATTCTGCCTATCCTAACCTACGGTGCACAAACTTGGTCCTTAAACAAAGCACAAAGGTTCAAACTGCAGGTTTGTCAACGGGCTATGGAGCGTAGCATGCTAGGTATCAAACGAACAGATCGTATTAGAAATACCACCCTACGTTCCATAACAAAAGTAGTAGATGTTGGCAAAAAACAAGTAGGCTTAAATGGGATTGGGCTGGTCACGAATGCCACCGGTAAGGTGGGCTCACGTTGCCACTGGCTAGACTCTGACAGACGGTAGAAGAAAAAGAGGCAGACCAAGGACACGGTGGTCGAATGAGTTGAGACTTTTTGATAGGAATTAGGAAGGAAAAGTTAACAACAGAAGTATCTGGAAACATAGAGGGGAGGCTATTGCCCAGCAGTGGGACATAGAGAGCTAATAAAAAAAATTAAATATGTAAATAAATAAAAAGGTTTAAACTAATAATATTAAAAAATACAACAAAAAAGTTTTTGCTATACCCGTTAGCACATGCAGACGTCCTAAGGACTATATATAAAGTTGACCACTAATTAATTGCCGATAGCCCTAGTTTTACAAAACAAAGGTTTTTTGTAAGTATTAATTCCTTAAGTATTTCCTTATTTTAATAAAAAATTTTTGCTTTACATTACGGGCCTACATAGGCCATAGGTAAGTTTGTCACGCTACTCCACAATACAATATGACGTCATATATTACGCCTAAAGGTTATAATAGCACAGCAAATCTTAGCTTGACGTGCTTGACATGCTTGGCGTGTAGCAGAACGACCAATTACCCGGGGTATTTGGTCGTTTTGCCCCACAAGCTGTTTGCTTCAAACTATTGTTATAAATGTTTATTATAATTACTTTATTTTTTATAATTAATATTCGACTGAGACAAAAAGGTTCCGATTCACTACATGAAGTATTTTGGACCATGGTGTGAATTGCTCGTTGGGAAAAATAACCAAATAGCCCTTTAGCCGGAATCTTTAAATAGTGAAGTATAAATAAGTAGAAGGCGTCCGATCTCCGATAACGTTTTAGTAAAACACAGGTAAAGCCAGGGTTAATAAGGCTTCTTGTAAATCACACTACACATTGTTTCCGTCCGACTTAATTACACGGTATAGCGGGAATAGTTTGCCTTTTGTAACATACAATGTTCAGAAATATCAGCCAAGCGTAAATCGGACTTAAGAACGCTTTACTTTTTAAAGCTTACTGCACATCTCTGTACCCTGGTGCCCTTTGGTTCAGATATACTCAAAAAGCTTACAATGCTCAGTGAATTCAATTTAGTGATGCCTTTAGAGTTCTGTTGCGTCGGCCACGGTTCTGTAGCGCATCAGTTATGTTCTCAGTCGCCCATACTAACGGGTTTGGCGTGGTTTGGCGCAAGAAATCTGCAGCTCTGCTGCGCACAATTCGTACCAGTCGCAACAGTATTCTTAGAGCAATAGCCGATCGGTTTGACAGTCCGCTCATGAAGGTGCTCACTGATCGGTCGCTTTTAGTAATACAGTATTAACATGGTTTGTAAGAGCGCTGTGCACTTGAAACTAGGGAAATTGCTAAGTAAATACTGCTTTTTAATATAAATAGATTTTAAAACTAACATAGAATAAGTATTGTTACTAATTCCTGGGCCTATCTTGCATTAAATAAAGTTATTATTATTATATGTATCTCCTTTAGATTCACCCTGGTCCTTTGAAAGGCTTGCGTGGGGATACAGATCCAACACGTAGAGGCCCTTTGGAGAAGTTGATGTAAGGTGGCGCTCTCGTCAAAACCCATTCCTGAATATATCTATGAAAGGTGTACCCTTGAATAGGTTTCGGCAGGAGAAAGATCTATTGCAAGAAAAAGAGAAAGGTCTATTGGTTATGGAATAAGACTGGGATGGATTGATGCTGGGATATTGCTATAGCAACGTCACCTACCATAATCATGATTACTGACTATTGTAGGCAGGTGGTGACTTGCCGCCCACAAGATGGGCCCCTCAAACGCGCCGACAATAATTGCCGGCAAAGGAGCAACACCGATGCCGGCGACTCAGGGGTGTCAAGAGGTGTACTGCGCTTTCGCCGAAGTTACTCGCGGCGTTATGGCCTTTAACACTTCCACCCCTGGAGTAACAGCTCTAACGACTCCTCTCTGCACGGCCAATTAAGGCAATGGAGAGCTGAAAGCCCTGCGAGCCCTCTTGGGTCTCCACCCCGACCGACGAAGACAAGTCCGGGACGAGGGCTCTGACCGGCTCTCTGGAGCACTCGGGTCCGTGGTATCGTTACCGTTATCCGTGCTTCTGAAGGCACGTTGATCCCAGCTGTTATTGTATGGCACTCGTCAAGCCTCTAGGCTATCTAATCAGATGTTTCTAGGCAGCTTGGAAAATCTGACATCTGTTAGCCGCTTACACACTCAAAACAGTTGGAAAAACTGCAGACTTTGCCCGTCTTATTCACAGACTAACTTTATAAAATTAGGTTTAATTAAACCATTAATCCACCCTTAACAAGTTGAAATACTTTAAAATGACACTATATCATGTCATGACACTATGTCAGTTAATTTCAACTTGATTTGGGCTAATAATGGTAAGGCCTTGTGTTCCAACAGCCCCGTCCGATGAGATGCGAAGCGATCTGAGAGGCACCCCGAGGACTTCTTCATCTTTGGACTGACTGGGGAACGGGAGGCGAGAAATGAACGCGGAATGTAGATTTTTTTCCGTTATTATACAACGTGGAAGAGACATACATACCTGTAAAGGCTGTAATAAATCAAACCACGGGCTGTACTAGATCTCTAATGAAATTAAAATAACAGTCAAAAAGCAAAAACAAGAATTCGACATTCCCATACAAATTGCCCGAGCGGCTGCACACTTTGGTATGGAAATGCAATTTTACTTTTTGTTTTTTGTCTTTTATTTTTATTTTATTATACTATAGTGATCTATTATAGCCCGTGGTTTGATTTATTACGGGTATGTCTCTTTTACGTTGTAAATTTTTAAAGGAAAAAAAATGAACTCTGCGGATTGGTCTATAATTCAGCACAAGAATTAAATATAAAATATAAGTAGCTTAGTCATTACTTTTAAAAAATATAACAAAAAAAAATTGTGTGGATGTTTGTTAGATCATACATCGATAACTGAATGCAACTTTGACTAGACTTGACCCTTACTAAGACATATCTTATTTTCAGGTTATAAAACACTATTTAATATGTTTTAGATGGTTATAGAAACTCAGCCTAACTAGTCTTAAACCAAGTTATAAATTCCATGTTTTATATAAAGGCGTCGCATCTTTGAACAAACATTATTCATCATTTTTTTCTAGGTCTATACCATAGACCAGAGGAATGTAAGCATCTCCACTTAACTTCAACAATAAGATCAAGCTCTTTTTTTTACAAAAAAGGCCCTGGACGAACAAAAACAAATTTGGTACTTAAAAATTAAGTGGAAATAATGTTATCGCAAAGTTTTGATAAAGTTAGTATACAAACCTGTCATAGTGTTGACAAATGACTTTACAAGTACATCATCGCAACTATTACGGTAAGTTTGATACCGTAAGTGTTTCGTACCACATGCTTCACTCAAAGCATAAAACAGCGAGAGTACAGAAGTGGTCTCTTTAATAAGTCATGTTGTGAGTATACGCTTCCAATTGAAAGAATTGTAGACATTTTTATGCCATTGACAGAAAAAAGCATTGGAATACCTACTTGAATAGCTTATTTAAGTTGAGCAGATTTTTTGGTGAACATGAATACAATTATTTTTTAATGTATTTAACAGAAGCTTACAAGAATATCAAAGCGATTTGTTTAAGAGTTAAAAAAAGGACGAAAATCGACAGCAATATTTCATTGTTCATTGTGTTTTCAAAATAAAATATAATTTCACTAAACAGGCTTGAATGTAGTAGTAGCGTATACTAATTAAATTTGTACATTCTATAATTCGGTATATCTAAGGGACGTGCATTATAAAGTAAATCTCTGTACGTTCGTCATTTTGTGCGTAAACTCACATTAGTGCGCTGCACTTGCCGCAAGCAAATTATTTGAGACAAACTTCGTTGGCAATCTTATGACACTTGGATATTTTGTCTCGGCCTTTCGTTCAGTAAAATAATCATAGTTTTTTATATGAGATTACTAACGCATCAAAATTTGCATGGCCCCAACTGTGTATTTATATTTTTAATGTCTAACAGAGTCAGATATGACACGTCATATATTAATCCTTTGTGCTAAACTAAATATGCGTCGACTGCAAAAAATACAGCATGTGTAATATTTTGAATTTAGTCGAATTAGCTACATATTACTATTTCAGTTTACTTAACAGAACTAACGTATCAAAAGTCAATATACTTTCAGATATAAAAAGAATTAAACATTATCCAGGCAGAACATGCACTCACTTAAACCTAAAGCTAACTAGCTCTAAAAGATTTAATCGCATGTTCCATCCATAAATTGAAAATATAAACCGTAAAATAAAAGGACTGCTCTATGGTTCGGAAGTTACGGCGCATTTTAATCCCAGTTTAAATAAAGCTGAAAGTTGGGAATTTACGATCGCTATCCACCTGCCACGTGAACTAGTGGAATATTTGTACAGAGTTATGTGTCCGCAGAGCCGGCACGAAATGTTTCAGTTTTTATTAGGTAGTTCTAATTTTAAGTTTTTATTTGTTCTTGGCACAAGCGAATGACTTATTTTAGTATTCAACTTATGGGTGAAGAAGTAATAATTTTTAAAGCACATTTAGTTTAAATAAAATTTATGATCGCTATCCACCTGCCACGTAAGCTTATGGAATATTTTATAGAGTTCCAAGCTGCACAGCTGGCTAGACAAACTTTAATATTATTAAAAATCTTGACAGTAAGGAATCTTTTTTTAATTTCAAATATATATGAGGTACTTTTTGATGCACGTGAATGACTTATTTTATTTTTTATTATTCTACTTACGGATAAAAAGAACTAATTTAATATACATATGAAAAATTATACTTATTTCAATAAAATTAATAAAAGTTTATTTTATTAATTTTATTGAAATAAGTATAATATAATATGTCATAATTAAATAATAATAATACCTAGGCTCGTTACATGAAGTATTATCAATTAAAAATTATGTTACTTGGTTAATTAAAGTACAGTTTATTAAAAACTGTAACAAAATGCTAAAAAACGTAGAATTTTAAGACAAACGTTGTTATTGTCTTCCGGCAAAGGCATGGCAGGCTGCACGAAGCTAGGTTTGTGGTATTTTGTTCCATATCCGACGAAGAGCTGCCTTCAGCGAATCCACACATTCATATCTTTTTGTTGATATGGCAGCCTCCAGAATTGACCATACCGAAAAGTCCATTGGATTCAATTCCGGAGAGTGGGGAGGCCACTGTTCTGAAGAAATGAACCAAGTAACAAACGTCTGTAAAAAAATTGTGTCAGGGCACCTGCTGAGTTTTGTTGGAACATCCAGCTGTTCTTACCGAATTGTTTACGTACCCCTGGTATGAGCGCATCACTTAACCTTTTCCTGTACACTTGCTGGTTGACTTTGTCGCACCTCTTGATAAACACGAGTGGAGAGCGACCATTTGCGGTCATTACAGCCTAGAGCCACAGAAGATGCTTGCTTACGTACTGCAACTCTCACGTCTAAATTCTCGCTGTATTTGCCCTGCAGCCTAACACAATCATTTTGTTTGTATATCTACTGATGGACAGTAAAAAAAAATTCATCAGAAAAATCATTTTTTTCCAGCTCGCCACGTGCAGCCTGAGATGCATTTGGTGGAAGACTTAGTTCCATCATCCATGCCAAAGGAGGCTATATCGGACAATAACAATGGTTGTCTTAAAATGCAATTTTATTTTAGCATTTTGTTTCAATTTTTAATAAACTGTACTTTAATTAACCAAGTAAACATCATTTTAAATTGGTAACACTTCGAGTAACTGACCCTGTATTCATTATTACATGGTTCTAATATAAATGCATGAGAATGTCTTAAAACAATACATCAGTCTGACAATGTTTTTGTTTTGAATTGAATAGTATATGCTTGGCTGAAAAGTTTAACCTACCTTCAAGCAAAATATTGACATTTGAAAGTAAACTCACAACATTCAATTGATCTACATAAAAAAAAGGAATTGAAATATTAACAGCAAATTAAACACTGAAGTGATGGGCTTCAGAGTGAGCAAATAAAAACGTTAAATTGCTTTAGCACTTGACGTCTACACTTTCCATTTTCATTTATTCGTTTTTCACTAGCGGATTCCGAACTTCCGATATTTATTGCGATGTTCGGAGTTGAGATTAAATATTTTATGTTCACGTTAAATAACAATGATTTAAATTGTACATTTATTTAGGTTGTAAGCAAAAAGAAAATTAAAAAGTTGTTTCTTAAATAAATATTAAAAGATCAGCATTAACACTTAAAACTCTGTATAGTATGTAAAAGCAAAACAAAATTTTGAATTAAATTTATGGAGTTTTCAACAATCTGTGTTTAGCCTATGCTGTTGATTGTTCAAATTAAATTTAAATGCCACCACAAGGTACTTGAATAAATTAAAGAGAGTAAACGTCAAGTATTAAATTGAAAAAGGTACTACTTTAACTATCTGGTACTATAGTAATATATTGTATTCAATCTATACACTTAGCGATCGACCTTACATCTCTGTCACTTTTTTTTTTTAAATTAGCGAGTGTGGAAACTTTTTTGATACAATAATTTATCATGGATTCATTTGCCAACATTTTTTTTTCAAGTGATTAGCGGTCACTGGTTTAAAATTTTTAAGCTCTCTAATAAACGAGTGACCAGTATGCCTGCATGGTCGGTGAAAGTGGACAGTCGGCGACAATCGGAATAATAAGAATTAAAGCTGAATTTTGATGCAGTTATTTTAACATAACCATGGCCTATATTATTTGACGACTTCCGTGGCGTAGTGGTCACCATGCTGTCCGCCACCCAGAGGTCCCGGGTTCGATCCCCGGTCAGGGCAAGTTAGAAAATGGCCTTTTTCAAATTGTCCTGGGTCTTGGATGTTTATCTATATATGTATTTATTATAAAATATAGTATCATTGAGTTAGTATCCCATAACACAAGTCTCGAACTTATTTTGGGGCTAGCTCAATCAGTGTTATTCGTCCCTATATATTTATTTATATATTTATTTATTTATTATCTCGATGAAACTTAAAGACAACAGCTGAAACATTTATAACGGGCATCTTATTCTTCTGTACTCTCGGCATTCTTGGAAACAGGCATGTAATCAAGTGTTACGGACAGATTTATGGCGAAAACTCGTTTCCTTTATGGAAGGAGTGACCTTCAGAACGTTTGCCGTTTTTCAGAATAATTAACTAGCAGCTGAGGGACGGTACTAAACTGAAGCGAAACGAAAATGAAATATGAATAATGAAGGTATTTACGATACTACTTTGTGCACAAATTAGTAAACAATCGCCTTTTTGGAACTGTTTGTACAAGTACTCTACTAGAATACTCATTAATATTTTTTTCAGGTAAGTTTATAATATTTGAGGGTATTTAGTTACATCTTTAACGTATTTTATTTCAATATATATAATTCATATATAAGTGTAAACCAATTAACATATATATTTATAGATATTTATATTGTGTAAAGTATAAATTCATATTACATTAATCTTTTATTGTTATCATCATAATCAGATACATTAATTCCCATGTTGGACCAGAACTTTCGTCTTAGCGTGTCTTTTACAAAGAAAAAAATCTAAACAACTGTGCTAGCCGCTTTTGTTATATGGTTTTCCTGGGGAGTTTCAGACTTTTTTGGGTTTCGATATACTTTAGGCGCCAAATATTATATAATATAATTTATGGGTTAATAGCGTTAAGAGGCTTTTTACATTTGGTTGGCTGTCTCGCTTGCACAATCAAACATTTTTAAAGATTATTAAAAAATGTGACTCATTTTTTATGTGTGTGTGTATCGAGAATAAGGTCATCAAAAATTTAAAATTTTGATGACCTTATTTTCGTTGTAGTCAATATCTACACAATATACAAACATGTCTACAATATCTAACATACAATATATTAAAAAGTTTATGAAACACTTTTCTTCAAATGAGTCACATTTTTTAATAATCTCTAAAAATGTTTGATTGCGCGAGCGAGACTGCCAACCAAAAGTGTAAAGCCTCTTAAGTATTAAGTTCATACTCCAGGCTTTGAGTTTTAAAATCCTCATATTATCTTAACCCATCAATATAATAAATAGAAAATCTTTTAAAATATTCTCGTTTACTATAACAAATCTCCCATAAGACCTTCGGTATCGCACTCTCAGTAAATAGTAGAACCTCTAACCGTATAACAATAAATTACCCGGTATAAAATTCGTGTAAGCCATTCAAGGGGCTGTTAAAGCGAAACTCGTATTTGAATGCCAGCCAAGTTTTAAACTATGTACCTGTGAATACTGAGTGAAAATTATGGAGACGATATAGTGCATGGTTGACGTTGCGAAGTTTTGTATTTTACACGAAGATATTTATATCACACGAAAATTTATATACAACAAATTAAAAATACCTCTGACATCCACATTCAAATTAAATAACTATCAACTTTAAATACAAGATAAGCCCTGTTCGGGATAAAGACGCGATAATGTATGTGTATTTAAAAACAAATGCGATTATTTTTCTCTAGAATGATAGCCGATGTAGTTGCAGTAGTTTTGGCAAGGTCATACATATCACAGCAATTTTTGTGGCAGTGTGGGTGGATGCCCACTTTGAGTTCACGCCACTAAAAACGTCTAAAAACGAATTTTCTATTTAATTTGTATGAACTTTTCCTTTTCCGAGTACATTTTATAGGTTTGTCGCTTATAACTTTTAATTTCTAAACACTACTTAGGTCTGATAGTTTTCTTTTAAACTTTGTTAAATATATAACCTATATGTCCATATATAACCGTTTAATAGATAGACGGGGGAAAACTTAACTCTAACAAAAACTTGCAATGTAAAACCAACTGTTTCAGAAATGGATCCCTAAATCGAAAAATGATGTTCACAATCTCACAATATTTTAAAAAACCTATTCAACGATACTACACACGATGGGTTAGTCGAGAAAAAAATATTGACTTATAAAAAAAATCTTATTCAATATTTTATTTTACCACTTCTTTAGCATAATTAATATACATACCTATGCCAAATAACAACTTTCTAGTAATAATAGTCTCTGAGTAAAACCGTGGATGGACAGACAGACATGGCGAAACTATAAGGGTTCCTTGTTAACTACGGAACCCTAAAGAATCTTAAAAAGAGCATGTAATTGTCTAATTCCATTAAATTTCAACAGTTCGTAAAGAAACAAAAGCAACATCTTGGACATTTGAAGTGGATCATGCAGAAGGAACAGGAAATTCTATTTGTCTACTCGAGCTGTTTATTTCAATGCCTTGTAAATGCATCTTTGCCATCGTTAAATATACCTATGGTAATTCCAAACTCTTGCTTTTAAGCGCTTTCAAAGGCAATTTTAAAGTTTCTAGTACAATACTGAAAACTTTTTGAATAACTATTAAACAGACCAGAGAAATAACGATCTTATGACACAGGTTTATAGCCAGAAATTTTATGCCCATATTTCGTTAACATTTTTTTAACTCGGGTATTTTTTACTAAGCACTATTTTTTTTGTTCCCTCATAGATTCAAACAGACAGCGGTCATCAGTAGTAGCAGATTTTTTAAGTTGCCAATGACAGGCCAATAAACCCATCAAATTTTACAAAAAAAGCATGTAAATGCATGCTGTGAGGAGGGTCAGATGGTGTACTAACGTTGAAACTGCTAGGCTAGTATACTTTAGTTATTTTCACAGCATAATGTCATATGGCTTGCTCTTATGGGGTAAAACGGCTAACATACATGCTATCTGTGTGTTACAAAAGAGAGCAATTCGGTCGATCTACGGACTAAAATCACGCGATTCCTTAAGAGAGTTATTTAAATTATAAATATTCTTACTGTGACATCTCAATTTATTTACGACAATCTTCTATTTGTTAAATCTAGGTTAAATAATTTAAAGAAAAATAGTGATGTTCACAGTTATAATACTCGCAACAAAAATCAGCTTCATACGCCTAAATTTCGACTTGCTGAAACTAGAAAGTCACTCTTAGGTATAACATTATTTAATAAACTTCCCGAAGCGATCGTTAACCTACCAATGGCAAAATTTAAAACACATGTTAAAAAAGTTTTATTGAACAATGCGTACTTTACTATCAATGATTATTTAAGAGATAAAAACGCGTGGATACTTCCTAAGCATTTTCCATTACACTCCACACATGAAACATAAATAGCTGCATTTTCTGTTACCATAATTTATAAGCTTACTGTAAAAACATGTAAGTGCTCTGCGATCAATAAGTGACCAACATATAACTAATATTTTCTCTTGACAAGATCTGCGAGTTCGGAATTTTCATGCTCACTAAAATGTCGAATCCGGTGGTGGCGTCGCTGGTCGGGTCGTTGATTCCCTCTAATATGGTTGAGTTTAACGATGGCTGATCCGTGCGTCAACTCGTGAACGGGTGCTGCCGGGAGGGACTGGTCAGCTCGGCTTCGCTTTTTTGACTACTTAATATTTTTTATTACGCAATTTATGTTTGTTTACTTGTGCGCAAGCATTACATGTTATAATGTGTCAAAATTGTATTATATTATAAGTATTTTAATTAAAAGACAATTATAATAATATGACAAAGCCCTTCTGGCGAGAAGGCGACCAATACTGTGAAAATGAGTTTCTTTCGGCGTTTCTTCTCAGCAGTGGTCGTTACGAAGCGCTGGTATCGGTAGCTTTTATTTAAAAATAAATTAAATTTTAATATACTTTACACGTAACATAAATTATACTTATTGACGTGTAAAAGTGCCTGTAAAGGTCTAATAACTGAATAAACATTTGAATCTAAAAGCTAATTTTTTAAATGTTATTTGATACCGTTAGGGTGGTGTAAAAATACATTTTGCAAGGAAAATGAATGTTGTGCCCTACTTAAGGGGATACCTGAATTTTCCGGGGTCCAGTGCTGCCCCCATTTGAAATAAATCGTTTGATAGGAAAAAGAGACATCATTTAAAATTTTGTCTTATCCTGGCACTAGATAAATAAATAATAAAATAAATAAATATATAGGGACAAATAATAAAACATGTTTTCAACTCCTGTAAGATAATCCTTCAAACTGTTTTATGAACCATTGTTTACAGTTTAAAGTGAGAGAGCGTGAAGCTTATATACGCACAATAGCGAAAAACGGCTACTTTTGGCGTATGTGCGTAGAAAAGCTTCACGTTCTCACTTTAAACTGTAAACAATGGTTCAGAAAATAGTTAGCATCTAAATTAATTTTAAATAACATTCATATAGCTTTGGTTCAATCTGTTTTTACCTACTGTATTCGGATATGGGGTGGTGCATTAAAAACTCGTTTCTTAGTAGTTGAACGGGCGCAAAGAACATTGTTAAAAGTCATGTTCTTTAAAAACCGTCTGTGTCCGACCACGGAATCATACGAATTTAGCAACCTTCTATCAGTTATAAAACTATAAATTCTGCAGTTAACATTAAAAAAGCATAAATTCCTACTTTATATTACTGATGTTTCTGGGAGAGAGAGAAGAAAGGAAACAGATGTTGCTTACACCTCCCTAGTGAATACTCAATATGCTAGGTCGCAGTTAGAGTCACTGGCTTTTACCATTTGTAATAGGATAAATAAAGTCTTATATATTTATAACAAAACGTATTATGAGTGTAAGTCAATTCTAACAATATGGCTAAAAGGTAAAACATAATATATGATGAACTCGAGACGTTCATCAGCAGTTCGACCATTTAGCTGCGCACACACATTTTAACTTATTTTATATTTTATTAATATATGTATTTGTTATAAAATATAGTATCGTTGAGTTAGTATCCCATAACACAAGTCTCGAACTTACTTTGGGGCTAGCTCAATCAGTGTTATTTGTCCCCCTATATATTTATTTTTATATTTATATTTATTTATTTATATTTTCTATTATTATATTATATTTATTATTATATATTATTTGATTTTATTCTATCTATATACGTAAATTATTATCTATTTAACTTTTATACAAGTAACATACACTAACTCCAAACGTTTAATAAGTGTCAATTACCTAAGTGTACTTAAGTTTTATTCATATGTAAAATTAACTGTTATAAGAGAGCGGTGTTTCCTGGCACATGCAAATTGTGCTTAAAAGGAGGCACCTATAACTAGTTACCATTGTAAACATTTAAGTACCCAATAAACATTTTATTTATTTTATTAAACTATGAACGGTAATTCATTAATTAGTTTGAAGGGTTATCTAGTGCCTGGTCAAGACAAAATTTTAAGTGATGTCTCCGTTTTATATCAAATGATTTGTTTCAAATGGGGGCACCATTGGACCTCCGAAAATTCAGGTATCCCCTTAAACAGTAGCTCTGTGAGCTGTAGACCTTGCGAGTTACCCCGACCGGTTGAAGTTTATCGGATAAATAATTTGTTCAGACAAAAAAGTTGCGTCCTAATAATGGCAACAAAAAAAGAATTTATGACTTTTAGAAAATTTTACGTAATCTACAATTTTTTTGTATAATTTTTGAACATTTACACAAAATTTTAATTTCAAGCGTGGACAGCCGAACAGACTGACAGACAGACAAACGGACAGCCGGACCAAAGCATTTTTGGCAAAAAAATCCAACTTTTTCCAGTATTTGTTGTTTAAATACAAAAGCCCTTGGTCTCATCATGTTTAAACTATACGATTAGGTGCTAAGCTCAAATGATGTCTCCGTTTCCTATTAAATGATTTATTTCGAATGGGGGCAGCACTGGACCCCGAAAAATTCAGGTAGCCCCTTAATAGAGTGCACGCTTCTAACATACTATAGACAGAAAAAAGAATGAAATCGAATTTTCTAAATCAAAACTGGACTAGCAGTGATTTGTAATTAAAAGGTCGAGACTACAGTGAAATTGATATGTATTTTTTTCCAAACGAATTGAGTTTTTAATTCATGAAAAGATTTCAATTCTCAATACATTTTATAAGAATCGCATAACATTAAAACTTAATCATGAATTTCTTGTGATTATAAAATTGTAAAGAAAAGAAAAGGTCTACCGTCGTAAGTTAAGTTTTTCTGGTATTTTTCTAGCAATCGAAAGTTTTAGAATAAATTTATATTATTCAATATTGTACCTATATTTAAAGAAATTTGCTTTGCATGATATTTTGTCCATCAGGCAAATGGGCCACGTAGATCTACGATTAGAAAATTTGTTTGTAACGTGGTAGGTACATAAAAAAATTACATCTCTATTTGTAAATTATTATTCTTTGATTTTATTGATTGATTATTTTATATCCAGTTTCAACGATTAAAAGGGTATGTGGTAATGACTTTGCTGCATCATTACATACCATTCCAATAAATTTTAAAGAGAAACAAAATCTTTAAGCGTTTCCAATACAAAGCAATTGTATTGTTGACGATGGCGTCGAACAAAGAGTGAAATGGAAAAAGTAATTTTCATGTAAACAGGACGTCTATATTTGAAAATAAAAGTCACATAAAAGGTGCAACTCTATTAAATAGTTTCTTTTCTTTTCAATTTATAACTATAAATCATTCGAGTCGAGTAATAGTAGTGTCAATCCTTTCATTCATGATTCACTCTATATGATACATACATGATAAGGATAAGTATCGGTACTGTTAAATAAAATGTAATTTAACACCAATTCATTCTATACTAACATAGGATAAGAAAATAGTACTAAAAAAATATGGATTGACATCTGAAATAAAGAATTATTATTATTATGTTGATACGCTTTTCAGCCACGGGTCCATGGGGACCTAATCTTTTGAGGCGTTCATGGGGCCAAAGCCAACATAAAGAGGCCTTTTAGTACCTTTTTATCTAAAAAGTGAGATGGCTGCATCTATGGAGGTCTATCCCTTAATGTACCATTGAGATGCACTAACGGACAGTCCTCCACAGCTGCCGAACCTGTGCAGAAAATTCGAGAATTGCCAGGGAGGGATTTACTTGGTTTGGGCTTTATGGATGGGATGTTAGTGGATGGATAACTGGGTTATGGAATGAGATACGGACATCTATCAAAAAATCTCTCACAATAATTTTAGCCTGGTAGATGGTGACTTGCTGCTCGTTGGCTACACTGCCTGTGGGCACCCTTACTATCCACGAAAAGGTCAAAAAACGTTATTATTATTATTATATCAATTGTCAATCACAATATTAGAAAAAGTTTAACATGAATAAAATTTCACAAAGTGATTTAAATCTTATAATTTGAGCAAAAATATTGGTACTGTAGAATTTCATTGGTTATTTAATGAGTCAATTAAAATATAAAAAATCTGAGAACAACATAATTTTATAAACGTGAATGTATAAAATGTTACAGTAAAACCTTCAACTGTAGAAAAGCGTATATTTAATGTTAGCGACTCACCAGTTTTGAGAATAGGGCTCCCAAGTTTCTTTGATCTCGCACAGTACAAATATTTCCACTTCTAAACAATTAACCGACTTAATTTGTTGATCGCAATGTTTGATTGAAAAACTTCAGGTTCTCTCCTCTCATTAGGGGTTGGTCTTAATTAATTATTTACTGCCCTCCTCCTTTGAACTTTTTAGCAGATTTATGCATTTAATTTTGATAAAATATTGCTTTGTTCATTCTAGTATACCGTTTGTCGGCTTCGTAATTTATTACTAAAATCTGGTTTACATAATTCTATTTAAAAGTGCGTAATTTATTTTTAATTTATTACACGCTTAGCGTGAACATCAGTAAGATTTTCAGAAAATATGTCACTGACATCACAAATAATACAATAAATACAAAGAATTATGGCAGTTTATTTATTTTATTTTATTTATTTACAAAAACATAATTTATAGTAGGTACATCAAAACGGAACGAGCAAAAGCCAAATTCTAAGCTTGTACGCACATAAATTTTTATTAAATCCTCGATTAACAAAGCAATAACTAACCTAAGTACTTAAACAAGACAATACCGAATATAATACTTCGCCGTGCAGCTAATATTCGTTATTCAATAAATTAGTACAAGCGCTTGAATTAACATTTTACCTTACAAATAAATATCAATTACAGGTTAACATAAGGGATCACGACTGCTATACATTAATTACGTATAATTTATAACGATCAACAAATTACATCTTGAGTCCCTTACTAATAAGATTTCCCTTCTTGAAGGTCTAAGAGGTGTAATTTTGACACGGAACGTGAGGTAAGGGCACAATCAAATAACCGAAGGAAAGGGTAAGTTGGGACCAAAATATAAGTATCTTTTCACGGCGATCCACATTGAAAAGCATAATTTTGCTACAATAAACCGCTGTAGTCATACACGTAGAATCTGCGCTCCTTGAATCAGTTATTTTAAAACGTTTTTTTGTGTTGAAAATCTATGATTGATTTTTTTTAACTTTGCAGTAAGTTCCTTATTTATTTAAAGTCTTTTTTTTAAAATATTTATATAAGTAATTACCTTTACCTACAAGCGTCCAAAGGTTGCCGTTATTAATATCGAACGATAAACGCCAAAAAATCTTTTTTTTTATGGGAACCCCCTTCAACATTAATTTTATTCTATTTTTAGTATTAATAATAGAAATACATCATCTGTTAAAATTTCATCTACCTAGCTAGCATGGTTCATCACATACAGCTTGGTGACAGACAGACGGACGGACGGACGGACGGCGAAGTATTAGTAATTTGATCCTGTTTTTACCCTTTGGGAACGAAACCCTAAAAAGGATTCAACATTCTTTTGAAGCAAACCAGAAATTGAAGTGGCAATGGGCGGGACACATAGCGCGACGAACCGATGGCCGACGGCGCAAAAAGGTTCTCGAATGGCGAACACGTACTGGCAAGCAAAGCGTAGGATATCCACCCACAAAGTGGTCTGACGACCTGACCAAGGTAGCTGGAAAGCGCTGGATGCGGGACGCTCTCGATCGACCTTTTTTTGAAATCCTTGGGAGAGGCCTAACGTTATGTGGCTGAAATGATGAATGATGAAACCAAAAAGAAAATATTCTACGGTTAAGTATTACAACTTACCTACAAGTAAGTATACCTACTCGATAATTTAATTATGCGTCATTGACGCATAACTTGTTATACTAATAAAATTATGTGTGACGTTGTTATGCATACCAGCACACTTACAATTGTAAGAAACCTTGCTTTCACAATTGAAATTGGTATTGGGTTCCCAGGTGTACTAATTTAAGTCATTCACACTAATTTGTTATTTTAGAAATTTTGCCCCTTTACAACAAAGACATGACTTTCTTTTGTTTCGTTCATATATTTACTAACAAGATGCATACTTACGTGGGCAAAAAATATACTCTAATATATAAAAGCCATTTAAACTATATGATTTTGAAGTAGCTTGATGTATTTAATAGTAAAGTAAGTATATTTAATGTCTGTTGACTTGTATTTAAAAATGATTAAAAGATTCAATGTATTACATACTGTTTGATTTAGGATATTGTTTTGGTACTAGCTTTTTTGTGCTGTTTTGCATCTTAATTAAGCATATATAAAGTGAAATGGTTCATTTTTCCTCTTTTTTTCTAGCGGTAGAGGTTATTTTTTTTTTAATAACGAAGAATAGAGCATTAGCTCTATTATACTATACAGTGCTTTGTATTGGATTGTAAAATATAAGATAATAATATAATGTATGTGAGAATAAAAAGTCTAGGTAATGTTTAAATACTTGTTGCCGAAGTGTTTTATTGCTGATTGTAAAGACTCGCACAGATACAATTAATCCGGTCTTATGGCACCTAAAGCTAATCAGTACAACGTAATACCCAAATGATATTGATAAGTGAAACGAAATCAAACGTGAACTACATTTTCGTATTGATAAACGAATGTATTGTTTCGACAAAATGATCAATCGGCTCGTTGGTCTAGGGGTATGATTTTCGCTTAGGGTGCGAGAGGTCCCGGGTTCAAATCCCGGACGAGCCCAAACTACATTTTCGTCTGACTATAAAAATCGATGCGATTTACTTTACTAAATAGGTAGGTACCTATATTTTATAAAATACAATTAATAAACAATTATGCAAAAGTAATTAGTAAATTAATAAATGATTACTTTACGCTCATGATTCAAGTGTTGGAATCCTGAGCAATGCGAGTGATTCATGGCCCTCGTTGTAAATCCGCTTTATTCAAGAATTGCATACTATACTTTTTACCATGACTACGAGAATAATTTTTCAAACCTAAAAACCGACTTCACCAACAAACTACACAACCGGTTTCAATAAAAAAAATTATGGGACCAACTGACAGGTAATCCCTTTAAATAAAAAGAATATTCTAAATCGGTGCAAAGGTCTTCGAATAAATCGATCAACATATATAAAACATAAGATTCCGACGAATTAATAACCTCCTCTTTTGGAAGTCGAATAAAAAATTTAAGCGAAAATAGACATTTAATGAAGAAAAAAGAAGGTTAAATTGAACAATTACTAAAATTAAGAGTAAATTGTTCTAAATTCAAATATATCGAGTAAATCAAAATAGTGAGTAAAAGTGCATTTTATTCACTGTTTTCAGTGAATAAAATAAACTTTCGAGAGGGTGAATGGTATAAAAATTATTTATATGACAAAAAAAAAAACTTATAAAATACAGAGATAGTTTTTTGAGTGTGACATGTTATTTAAAAACTGTTTACTCATGGCAGGTGTGATATGTATGAGCTAGCGTACTTGTATAAAACCTCTAAAGTAAGGAGAAGGTATACGAACTTTTTGTTTACATAAAAAACAAAGAGCAAAAAAAAAATTTAGGTATATAAAAAAACTACAATGACAGGATTTGTGCGTCTTTTGTTTTTCTTGGCGTTTTTGGCAGTAATAAATTAGCACTAGACAACTCATGTTTTATTTCATAAATATCAATTAGCATTTATATCAAGGTGCCATATTTAGAAGCAAAATAAAAAAAAATAACGACTGGTTGCACTGAGGGAGTGCCGGCAGAAGTGAAACTTGAATATTAACGTTGTGCATTTTTGATATTTTGGAATGGTAAGGGAATAATTTTGCACAAATTGCTTTAATTATCAGTATAAAAGTACTATCATTTATGAGGTAGAATACAATATTTATTTATTTATAGCGTGCCACGCGCAAGCGCCCTGCGCCGCCTAAATGAAACAGCAGGCGCAGGCATACATTTTCGCCGCGCCGTAGAAATAGAGGGGGATACTTCCTCTCCTACGCCGCACCAGCTGTCTACTCTCCATCCGTCTTACGAATTTTCGATGAGGTCACGTGTCCTGACGCGAGTTTCACATTTTTTACCCATTACAAAAAAAGTGTACAACGCCGCTAAAGAAGTATAAAAGAACATTACTTTAGCCGAGTAGGGCAAAAATAATGTTATGTCTTATAAAAATAAAAGAACAGAAAATTGATCCGAAATAACACACTTTTCCTCCGATTGTTGTATTTCGAAATGTCAAATAACATTGACTAGTGCATTTATATTTTATATTGCGAATGAGGAGAGAGTGCCTCTCATAAATCATGTGGACCGAATATCAGTCCATGTCTTTGTTTTCCCGGAAATACAGATAATAACGTCGTCATAGGAAGAGATCATAATAAGAAGGAAAACAAATAATTATGTGTCATCTGTATCCATTCAATTGTACTCGTGAATGTAAATACCTGATAATAAACTAGGATACGATGAACCATATTACTTTTTCGCCCTAGTTTCTGTAATAGTATTTTAAATGCAATTGTTTTTTTTTTTCCTTAGCAAGTGATCGGTAGCCCATGAAGTCGTTGGCACATCGCACATATAATCGCTATGCGATAATATTAGTGCACATAGTATCAAAACGAAGATGTTTTTTCTGTCTAATTTTCTACATAATATGTATTAATGAAAAAAGTTGTAATGAGATCTTTAACCCACGCGTAGTAAATTAAACAATTTTATTACTAAACAAATTATATTTGTTCTTAAATTTTACGTTCTTAAGCAACGGCTCGTTGGTCTAGGTGTATGATTTTTGTTTAGGGTGCGAGAGGTCCCGGGTTTAAATCCCGGGCGAGCCCAAGTTTTTTTTAGAATGTGTTTAAATCGTTGTAATAATATAATGTCAGTTGTTGATATATCACCTACTAAAATTCATAGAAAACAGTTTCAATTTAGTAACATGTATGTTATACGCAGAAAGAAAAAATTTTTTTTCAAAAACGTGTCATCAATATCTCATCTTATTTGATATGTATTTGTTTTAAAACATCAATATTTTATGTAAAAAATCCATTGAACCACTTTGCAAAGAACATTTTGTATTAATGAAAACGTTTCTCTAGAATAAATATAACAAATGAGACACTGAAAGCTCTCTATTTGTATGGGTAAAATTTCACGGTTGCCAGTGTAAACGTTTCGCTTAAGAAAATATTTACCCGTATTTTTTAAGATATGTTATTTTGGGTCTTTTTTTGGTCGGCAATAGACAAATAAAAGTAACAAATTGAAAATTACCAAATTTACAATACTGCGAATGACAGGAATAGTAGAACATCAATTTATTAAAATATTATTACAAAAGAAAAGCTACTTGTGTTATTGTAAAAATCTACTGTTCATTGAGTAAAATTTTATATGCGCTATAACACAGATCATATAAATATTACATACAAAACAGAATCTGCTATAAGATCCCGCACAATATTCGTCCCCGTTCCCCGTCCTCGCACCTCTCCCCCGTTCTAGCCTTGTCGAGGTGCTGAGCGGGCGGCTGCGGGCGAACACACACACATTGCCGTGTGCACGGATGAATAGTTTCGTTTGTAGTAGTCTAGGCATAAATGATACTCCGCTTCTAATGAAGTACCATACCTGTGACTATACTATACCCTACTAATGACGCAGATAATTTTGGGTCTAGCAGTGCTTGAAAGAATTTTTTAAGTTTTCATAAAAGTGCTCAGAAATAAAGAATATTATGTTTGATACTTAAACTGGCAGAGTATAAGTAGGTATCAAAAATATATGGTAAACAGAGTATACTTTAAATCGACACATACCTACTTAATTTTACCAATATTTTGTTCTTGTCAAATTTTAAGTAGGTACATAGGTGCATATATTTCGCAATGTTTTTCTCGAGGAATGTAAGCAGTATTATATGACTGGATTGCGCCTAAGGGTAAACTAATGCTAGTTGAGTAACACATTGTGGTATAGGATTAAAAGCGGGTACATTCAAAGACCCATCAGCGTGTTTCACACAAAGCATGTTTTGCAATTCAAATAATTGGCAACACTCTATTCTAAGAGCTATAGTGACCTTATTTTCAAACTATGTGCAAATCTAACTCTAGATTGTGTTATAAATATTTTCAATAAAAACAAATAATAAGCTGTTTTCTTCATGTGCAGATTGTAAAAGTTAAAAATCTAATCGTTGATAATATAATCTTATTAAATTCTTGTAGATATTTAATTAATTTAGTTTAAACATTCTGTCGCACCACTCAAATTATTTTCTACTTGGTGCAATGGTTGACTGGCAGAGAACGCCATATGGCGTCAAGTACGCCATTTGTATACTTTTTTGTGCAACAAAGTTTGAATAAATGAATAAATAAAAGCTGATAAAGTGAATAAGCCAGACTCTGAATCATGTTTAGGTAGATATAGGTGATGCAACCCACCACTATTTCGATTCCCCTTTTCCATCATCACGCCCTTAACATCCATCGCTCTTAATATTAAAATTAATACTTGTAACAGTTTAAAATTATATCTATTACATAACAAAATAACTTGCACCTAACAAAGACTGTTAAAAGTTTTGAAAAAAAATCTTATTTTAAAAACAAAACTGATATTTAAAGTAATGTTTTTGATATGTTGTGGTATTTTTATAAGGAGTATTATTCAATTCACCTTTGCTTTTACGAGTAACTATTATCTATTTAAGCGCTTGGATTAAATATTAAATATTTTTATGATGACATTATATTTTATTGCATTTGTTATATTTCTTTCATGTTCAGAGAGATTGTCAGTTGGCTAGTTGGTCCAAGGATATGATTTTCGCTTAGGGTGCGAGAGGTTTCGGGTTCAAGTCCCGGACGAGCCCAAATAATATATCTTTTGGTATAAATCTGAAATAATCTCTTAAAAAAGCAGACTTTTTGCTAGATAGAAAAAGTGAATCAAATTTTTTATTCTTAAAATACTGTCATCATCAATTAGTAAATAACAAAACGCTTGAAGGAAAGAAAGAAAGAAAGAAAAATTATTTACTTGATATATCACACATACGGTTTAACAATTATAATAACAGGTCTCAGCTTTTAAAATATTGTGCCTATATCAAAATGGCTTTAGCAAAATGTTGTGGTTTTCTGACCACAACACTGATCTTGCGAGGACACCAAACAAACAAAATAAAATTAAAATAAACATCGCATAGGTACACAAAAAAATAAAACAAGCAATCTAGGGTGGCGATACATTAATTCTGTTTGTCCATAAACAATCATAATAATAATTTGTAACATATTACGTTTTGTAGCATATAAGCTGACTTAAAACATCTAAAGTAAAAAAAAATCTAGGTGTTTGAGCTGATTGACGACCTTCTAAGCGGTCAAATAAAAAAAAACAGAACTAAAATAAGAAGGTACCTAAGATAAATCGACATCTCTATCAAGTTTTAGCTTTAAACTAAACCGTCAGGTACCTACCTATTTTATAAATAAAACAAAAGAAAAAAAAAGGTTCAGTCAGAACAATACGATGTAAAGAAATGGCAAAATACAGAAAATGAAGCAAAAATTGTTATTTTGGGAAATTATATTAACCAGTACACGCACCATCGGTCCATTTTGATGCGGATGAAAAGAAAAAACGAAACACGAATAAATCATTTTGAAAACAGGATGTGTAGGGAATATCATGTGATTTAATGACCAAAATATGCTTTTCTCGCGCGTATATCGTCGAGAATTTTTGAATTGCTAATCTGCGTGTGTCCGGTTTTACGAAAAATTGAGCAGCTTACTTTTGTATAGATTTAACTGTTTTTCATAATCCTGGTTGGAATTAATGTTAAAAGGTGTATTGCCATTAAATACGTCCTGTCATCATCTGTAGATAAAGACCTATTTTGAAATCAGCATGAAACACCTTAAGTGTACATAGAGCCAAATTTTTTATAAGCAGCGTTGTGCGAACAACTAATAGAATTGCTTTATCTCTAGACAAATATACAACGTGAAAGACAAACCCATAATAAATCGAATCACAGGGTATACTAGTTCACTATAGTATAATGAAATCAAAATAATAGTCAAAAACAAAAAAACATGGCTTTTCGATAATAAAGTGTACTGCTGCCCGGGTTTGTATGTGAATTCCTAAACTTTTATACTATAGTAATCTAGTATAGCCCGTGGTTTGATTTGTTATGGGTATGTCCCTTCCACGTTATATACTATCTTAGTCTATTTTGTAGTATCATTAACAAAATCTTATTGACTATTAAATAAAAGACAATAAACCTGTACTCGGCTTCAATAGATCTTGGCCCGTAAACTTTAAGTTAAGCATTAGCTTGAGTCTCGTCATAATATTTAAAATATAGTACAAGGTATAAGTGCACTATCATGTCTTAATCCCTGGAGTGAAATTACCGTATTGGTGGGCTTGAAAGTTGATTTTTGTTTTAGCTGTTCATATCCCACGGCTGGGCAAAAGCGTCCCCTCTTTCCTTCCACAATTCTCTATCCTGTGTATTTTCTCTCCAGTCCCCGTCGTAACTTTAAAGTCGTCTGACCATCTTGTTCTAGGCCTTTCGCTCTTCCTATAGCCATCAGTTGGATTCCAGTTAGTTAAAGAGTGCGCCCATCTTTTCGGTTGAAAGTGGAAAAGGAAATCAAAATAATGATGAGTTGCTAGTTGTATCTGCTATTGAAATTATTTTTTAATAAATTGTAACAGCTTTCTAAATAACATCAATACCTTCTAGATTTATTTGTAATTAACTACCGAATCATTAATGCTCTTCTAACAACGATCAATAAATATTTACAGAGCATCCACTTTTACGGATCTTCGCTACCAGTAACGCCATCTCTAAATACAAGTCGAGTTTACTTATACAGATATTCGATTTATACATACTCTCTTAATTTGACAAATCATGAATCTGTTTATAGAGATTCGTAATACGTTCTTTTTACGACATAGTTAAATAAATATTCACAGAGCGTCCACTTTTACGGATCTTCAGTTTATGCCCCCAGTAATGCTCTCACTAAATACGACTCGAGTTTAACGCTTATTGGATCGTTCACGCGACTTCTGATGGGATACACAATACAGTTATAAAGCGTAAGTGATGAGCGTATTTACTTTTATTATCAAATAAAATCAGATCGCCTTGATTAGCTTCAATATAAACAAGTGGCTCCGTGAGCTGTGGACTCTTGAGTCACCTCCAACCAGTTGACGTTTATCGAATTGGGCCAAGTTGTGTGTGTGTGGGCCAAGACAAACAAGCAAAAAGTTACATGAAATTTTTTAATTCGGACACATGAAAGAATTTTTGCTGAAGCTGAAACGGAGACCTTTGTTAGCTTCGCTCACTAGGTTATTTATGGGTTGCATCCACGGACCAGAGAAGAAGTTGGTCTATTTTTCTCTGTTCCGTAGGTTGCATCTCACTTGTCAGCACGGAACAGCACTCCCCGTTTAGGTATTGAAAATACACCTTCATACCTTCATTATTACCCGTGTTGTTACCATGCGTGTGGCGACCATTGCGCAATGGGAAATTCTGTCATATGAATCGTTTGCCCAGAGTAATAAGAATGAAATTGGCTTGCAAACGAGAAGGTGCTGAGTTCTGGCGTGAGCTAAATTAAACTATATCGCTAAGTATATTGAGTGGAGTTTCTTTGAATTTCTTAGCTGAGTAAGACTTCTGTAAGTGAGTACTAGTACTTATTCTGTTCTAAAGGGGCAGATCGTACCCCAAAGGCCACTTTTAGCGTGATTATGAGATGAGATGGTGGAAACAAGAAATCAAAAATATTATGGATTGCCTATTAACATGATTATTATAAAATATTTAAAGGTTTATCTAATTATATTCTATTTATTTTCATTAAATCTTTAATAGTTCCACAAATTCAATTGTTGCATTGGCGGAATTAACGCTAAAATCCTTACAGTTAGCGAAGTGATAATTATCATCATATTTATGAACAAATACTTTATTTCAAAATGAAACTATGCAAGTTGTATGTAGTACGTGATATTATCATTACAGTATTTTAGTATTAGTATTTATTGGAACGAAGTTCCTTTTCGCGCGTTGCGAAAGGGGGCTAGATGGAAAAAATTAAGTCCAAAAGTTGTTACGACACTTTTTGTTCATTTAAATTTATGAAGATAATAAATACTTGATTTTAGAGCGCAGAAAAGAGTTTGAATGTAATTTAGACCTATTTATATTTATATTTTACTTCGTTCCATCCGGGTGTCCCTTGACATCTCTCAAGTTTTTTATTTTATTTCATAAACAGCTGTCTTTACAGGTTTTAGCCTAATGCGACATGCTTGCCTCACAGTTAATTATATTTGTACAAATTATCTTTAGAGATACCTTTGTGAACTCACTCAGACTGCAATAAAATAAGTCGGTCTCGTTAGCTACTTGGTGTAGTGTATGCACCGCCCGCGTCAGCGGAGCCTCTTGCCACCGCTTGGGCTCCGCGGCCGGCACCGCCAGCAGCGGCGGCTGCAGGCGGCGCCACACATACTTGTTTGACACAGACAGACTGATCTGCCTCAACACATCCGGATTCACAATTTTCCCCCTTAACAATTTAAACAAGTATATTACCATTGCCAATTGTCTTCTAATCCTCAGTTCGTTGCACCCAACCAGGCCTTAAATAAACAAAGTTGGTACTTCTAAGCTGATCTGTGATATACCAGAATCATTATAGTATGTCACATATAAAATCACATTACTCCAGCTGCTAATTTCCCATAGTCGTTATAATTCTACACCATACCCCAAAGCTGTATCCCTAGTTCCTGTTACAAATGGAAATGATAGCCTCTATTTATAGTCTTGTGGCGTATCGAATCGCTCATTGGATCTATGTGCTTCAGCCGCCTCTATTACATTATTAGCTCTGCTATTTGCTTTGAAATACTAGGTGACTTCAATGATAGCCTTTTATGATATAGGGTGATCAATTTCTGATATTCAATCAAAGTTTACGCATTATTACATATTGTAAATGCTTGGAATGTTTTAATGTTGAAGAAATTTTTTATAATTTAAAGAAATATTTTAGTAACGAATACATATTACTATTCTTATTTAATTCAGAGCTTTAATAATAAATTACATGTATTGTATTCCTTTTTGTTTCATTTTTTCTTTTTTTTTTTGGGAATAAGACTATGGTTAAGCGTCAAGATTAATACAATTTGTTGGTTTGTTTGTTAAAACGAAATGATATCCTAAACAAAGACGGACTTATTCCATGTAGGTACTCTTTTAATCAACCTGATTGAGAGAATAATACTCAATTATAAAGTAGAAGCAGGTACGTACAAAATTATTGAAAATGTCATTTTCTATTTTATTTTGCTTGTATACTTATATTTACATGTATTATTATTATGTATTTGTTATAAAGTTTGGTATCGATAAGTTAGTATCACATAAAACAAGTCTCCCACTTATTTTGGGGCTTGCTTAATCTGTTTGATTTGTCCGTATATATTTATTTCTATAGTATCTTCTAATAATGGTTCACAAACGTGGGCATCTGCTTGCAAACTTTAACTATTGATAATTACTTCTAACTTACGTTGGCACGCTTACCCTTAATTACTTGAGAGATAAGAATATCCAGCTGGAAAATAGGGAATTTGGTGAGATTCCGAGGCACGAAGGACCGCATAGCGATTACGGGAACCGATGGGAGAAATGGATTTCATATGAAACCTTCGGAATATGTAAGGTTCATATTTTATAGGACAGTGGTAGGGAGTTTAGAAATTAACAGACTTATCGGGATGCAAACAATTAAAAAAATGGATACATTTAAACACTGTCATGTTTCTATCCGTGATGGGACAGGCAGATTATTTTGGGTCTTGCGATTTTAAACAGAAAGAGCCTAAGGCCGTAAGATTGAGTCCACTTTTAGAGTGATGATGAGTGAGAAAGTGGAAAAAAGGAATCAAAAACATGATGGCTTGCAAGCCGCTTCGCCTATTTACATGATTCGCATTTCAACCCATTACTTTTATCGGCTTTTACTCTGATCAATATAGATTTAATAAATAAATAATGTAAAATAAGCGCCACGGTATCATGATAAATCATCTCTTGTTATTTATATTCCAACTACTCTCCTCCATTTATTGAAGCCAACGATATAAAAGTCATCTACACGGCCAAATTTTGTATAAGTCTAGTTAATACATTTTAATAAAGCTCATTGAGAAATGTGTGTTGCTTTGAACATTTTTTTTATTTTTTAAGTAAATCATAATTTATCTATATGATTTTACGCTTCTGGGGTAGTAACTTCCACTGAAAGAAGCTGGTTGGAAAAAAGTGAGGCAAAACATTCCTGTAAGAGAATACCTTATGTTGTCAAATTAAAGGGAGGCAAAATTAATCAAAAGTGTTACTATTTCTATTTTATATAAACAAAATAATGAATAAATGTACTTGGCATTCTTTTATCAATACCTTATTTAGAGACAAGGCTTATCTTATGTAAGTTACGTATTGTATAAAAAACAAAAATTCCGCAATAATGTTAGACGGTAAACCTAGAACTCGCTAGAAGAATGACTTGGACAAAAGATTTGAAGGATATACAGAGACCTTAAATAAATTTACATTTTGAGCAAAGCATCTAGCTAACTTATGTTATAACCAGGTTTGATCAAGTAGATGACGCTACGCACCAAACTGCCGGACATAATAAAAAACCTTTTGGTAAATTCGAGACAGAGCTTACTATAACAATATATTTAAAGAATAGACAGTTATCAATATACATATAATCAATAAAACATAAAATTGACAACAAACAACAGCGTCTGATCAGAATGAAAACCTAGATTCAATTGGTTTTATGTTAAAGTTAATGAAATTACATTGTTTCGAGATTACCGCGTCACGTTCCGCAGAACCACTTGCGTCGTTCATTAAAATCTCTAATTATTCTCCATCATTCGTGCTTGAAAATTTAATTATATCTCGTAAAGACCACTCAGTTAATGCCTTCCTGGATAATTCAGGCTTCGCGAACTTTCGGCTTTGGAAGTAAAAAGTTTTCAACTATGGATAAATTGGTCTCTTGTTAAAGACTAATGATGATGGGGATTTGATGGTGGCTTTTGTAGGTCAGAAAATTGCCCCTACTTTTTTTGTTAAGTAGGTTACTCTTATTTTTTTTTCATTTAATAAACGGTATTAATGGAGTTAACATACGTAGAAAAAAATAGACTCCGCATTCAAATACCTTTCAAGCAAAAAATATTAATTAACCTAACTTTTATTGGTATAAATTGGACTGTTGTCCAATTTATACCACTAATGGAGAATTAATGGTAACATTTATGGGCCGAAACATTGTCTTGGCTCTTTGTAAGAATATTGTCTTGTTTTTTCCTTGTTAATAAGTAACATGTCTTGTGTAACAAAGCTGTAAGTATATCAAAAAAAAAATGCTACGAAAAGATTGGCATCATATTGGAAAAACTGCGCAATAACAATCCTCATCAACAGACTTTGGTTGCAATAAAATTTTAGTAATGATTTTCGAATTTATAAAACAGATAAGCTAACATTTTCTGAGTAAATTAAAATGAGTATTTAATAATAATACATAGTAAGAAACTTAAAATCTGAGTAACAAACATAGAAGAAAGTCACACCTATACTATTATATCACAAAAAATACTTGCTACTTACAAGCGATTGATAAAATTCTCAACAACATTAAAGCCAAAAGATCAATGTAGGTACGAGTGTAGAAAAATAAATATGTGAACAGACAGATTTGAAAGCTGCCGAGTTAGCTTTTTAAAGATTTATCCAACTGCTTTCTAGTCTAAGCTTTCAATATAGCCAGTTATCGCTTTATTTCTGCTGAACTTTGTGAAACTGATCTATAAAACAGATCTCTATTTATCGTGAAAAATAAGTATAGCCGATGACAAACAAATATTTAAACATTGTTATTTTTTTATCTTATATTGTTAACTTTAACAAGACGAGTCTGATTTTAAAGATTGTTAGGAGTTTATGAAAAATTGCGATTTTCTGGCGAAACTTTTCAATAAAACAGTCACTTAAGGCGATGACAGCTCGTAATTTTTTTACGTATGGAATGATCCTGTCTTATGCACAAAAATGTTCTTTAAATGCGTTAATACATTTGTTGACGTATACCAACTTGAATTCCGTTAAAGTAAGTTATGCATTCGTTAGAAAATTCTGACTGTTATTAACAAAGTCTTTTTTTATACTATTGACAGATTGCTGTATAGTATAGTAGATACATTAATAAAAAACTACCTGTTTGTGTGTATTCTTCTTCTTATACCCCTTATTTACTTTATGTTGTAGCAAAATAAATATTTAGTTTTATTTGTTGTTTTGTAAATTCAATATTGTACATAAAAGTTAAGTTATTATAAATACATACTTTTATCACATCTTCCCATAAATTGTCCCTGATTTTGTATAAATTAAAAGTCTATTTACATTTTTTATCCAATAAAACTATGGCACATCATGATGTCGGCCTTAATAAAGCCATACAGCCCCGGGCCCGGGTGTGATGTAACCCTTACTTATGTATATAATATACACAGTAATACACTCGCGGCTTGCTGCAGGAGTTCCAAATCACGTGAGCTATGATCGTCTATTATATATATATATTTTTTTTTTAAACCTTAAGTATAGTACATTATCAGATACCCCAAGCTGTTCACTCTACTCTGAATTTATTTAAAAAAAAAAAAAAAAATGAGGATGTCTATACTAGATATTATTTATTACGTAATTTAATTCCAAATTGAAATAGTCGTATTACAGAATTGTTCTTTGTAGCTGTTATGGTTTATATCATTCAAATAATTGACTTCATAAAGCGAAGGAATATACGCCATTCCTGAAAAATCAGGCGGATCGATCCATATTTGTAATCAGTTAGGTCATAGGTTTGCTATAGCTTATTTATATGTTGTATTGTCGTACAAGGTACGATAAATGGGCGTTGAGAGTCTTGGATATTTGGTTAACCAATGTAATTTTATAAATTCGCTTACGCGAAACAGGTATGTAAATGTTGGTCGCGATAAAATCGCGAAGAGCTCTTATAATAATAGTATTTTCACAAGACTCTAATTATTTCGAGTAAACTCGATACATCTTGGCGATACAAAGTCAATATATCTGGTTGCTGTGTTGCGAGGAATGAGATATTATATCGTCATGGACAGCAGGTTTCCTCTTTAGGAGAAAGATGTCACGGTTTGACACCTTTGCACTAACATGCATAAGAAAGATATATAGTTTTGGTTAATAAGTCCACTTCCAGCGAAAGTATGCCTGTTTGGCCTCTCGGTCACTCAGGCATAATTTTGCCAACCCTTAATAGCCTCGGAAGAACCAAATTTCCCGATGAAATTTGATAATTCTTACCACTTATTAACCTTTTCGCGACTCTAATATTACTATGTAGGAAAGCAATCAAGATCTAAATGATCTTGAGCCAAACAAAACAAAACAACCCTACCCGGCTATCCTAACAAAGAGTCCTAATCCTATCTGCTCTGTAATTACCAGAGCTTCCACGTAAATTCTATTCTTTTACTTATTTTCTAGTTTAACATGCTCGCAACGGTTGGCGTGCCAAGATCCTGAGAGCAAATATATTTGAGACGTTAATTTAGATCATAAGTTCTATACCTAACTTCTAACCTTCTAACCTTTCTCTGGTGAATAGATGTTTGATATACTAGTTACCATATATCTCTATAACCTCAATACACATAACTATCAAATATCATAATCTGATAACCTTTAGATATTCACTATCATACATAGAACTAAATTGATCGGATCCTATATCCTTCAATTATATAGATCTAAGGTAACAAATGAAACTTATGTGACTCTTTATTGACAGCAACAATGATAATACTACATTTAACCCAACTATAGAGATTCAAGTAATCTTCGATATATATATTATCTGTCCGTTCTATCGTATCTATCTTTAGCAGATTTATTAATTTAACCGTACGCAAAACCTCACTATATTCCGATAACGAACCTAATCACAAACCTACGTCTAAACTGACCTAAAAGCAGCCGCAACCGCTTGCCTAACCTAAGTCTAGTCTATTGTAAGACCTAGTGTGAACCTAGGGTCTGTTATTAGCCACCACGCTCATAACAGTTGTGTGAGAAGTTAAACGTGTGTGTGTGTAAAGCGACTTGTGTAGGATATGCAAATAAGAACTACTCTAGGGATACATTAGGATAAGGTCAACCCTCTGTAAGCCTACAGGTTGACCTAGGATACCTAGGTGAAAGGAAAATGGAAGACCTGAAGCGCCCGAATGCCAGTCTCAGCACCCAGTATAAATTACCTATTCAGTACTTATCTAACGCTCCAGCGGAATTTTGGGGTTTGTGAGAAAGGTATAGATAAAAATATTTAGGAAGTCTAGAATTCTAGACCCGTCACTTCACAGTAATTTACCCGAACACAAAGCAACGAGCTCAAATCGGTGAATGAAATTTATAACACAAAATTACACACACTCGATTCTAAACTCGAAACTTGTATGTCAGGCAAAGGACGCGAAAGGACTGATCCCCTTTCTTGCCTCGCGTTTGGTTTTATTAGCTTCGTCTGACCCTCGAATCTTGACGCGACACCAAGCCTACTAACTAGCATGCAACAAAAAAAATATTGCATCCCCATTTGCCTTTACATGCATTCAATAGCGTCGCTATCTAAGATAACTTAATATATTTACATTCACATAGAGATCTTCCGCAATCGTCATTCTATCGAATAATATGACATATTTATAATTTATTTAATTGATGAATGTAACACGATATATGAATAAACTGTATCTTGTGATTTCATGTGTACCTATGGTATATGAGTAAATAGACGCAACCTCACCATTGTATATATTTGAATGTACAATTATAAATATGTCTATGTATAGAATTCAATTTTCAGGAAGTATCTAAGCATTAGTACTACCCGACCTCTGTCCGTGTAATCAGCGAAAATTTAGACCAGATAAGCCGATCTAAAGATATGACAGAGTATAAACTCGCATTTACACAACACGGCGTAAATATAAACCATGTAGTATTGCATAATTACATTTATTTATCACGCAAAATTTTACCAAGTCCAAACAGCTGTGCAGCTCCGCAACCATTCCATTTTTTTTTACAAACCCTCATAACGCCCTCGTTTTCGCAAACGAAAAAAAAAATCTTCGGTACACAACAAAACATCTTTATGATCGTGTGATTGTTTTCTACATGTCTTATGTGACCACTACAGACCCCCCCCAGACTTGTGACAATGTTTGTTTTTCAAGCATGAAGCAAGTCTCAGTTTTAAAAAAAAATCGCCAATTAACTTTATGTTACAACCTATTATTTAGTTGGTTCAGAGAATAATTATCCATTGTCTAACTCACTCGCTTAAGTCTATCTTATTCATTTATAATTATTATATTTTTTTTCTAATCTATCTCTACAGTCTATAAATCTCTTTACCTAAACTACTATGTATACTAAACAATCGTTAACTCATTACATAGGTTACATTAAACTTACAAAAATCATATTTAGTTTTTATTAACACATGTTGCACCAGCTCAATTCATTGCACCTATCTTCTGACCAGATTCACGTTTTCCAAACGCTAATTCATTTGGCGCAAAACCTGTTGAACTATGTTTGACATTGTTATAATATGATTCTATCTCTGATAAAATATCCACCCATCCTTTATTATTCTGATTACAATATGTCCTTATCAATCTTCCAAGCTCACGATTAACCCTTTCTACAGAATTGGAATACGGACAATAAACAGAAGTATGTGTGACTCGAACACCAAGTTCTCTCAATCCATTTTCCCAAACTCTAGATGTGAATTGAGGTCCGTTATCCGTAATGATAGTTTTAATAGGTATTTCGTTATGAAATTTTCTTGTGCACGCGAATACCGTCCGACCAGTAGCTTTACGCATCGGATATAACCTAGTAACTTTACTGTACACATCCTGCATTACATATATATATTGACAACCAAATTTCCCTACTGGTAAAGGTCCGTACAAAACGGCAAACACCTTTTCGCCTAAATTTTCCGCCAAAACTGAATTACAAGGACCAACAGTGTTTATACTACAAGGTTTAACCTTCTGACAGACGTCACAACTCTTTACCACCGTGTTAACTATCTTACTCATATTCGGAGAATAATACCTATCTTTTATAAATGCTAATATTTTATATCTACCATAATGTCCAATCTCTTCATGTATATGCGAAATCAATTCTTCCTGGAGTCGTAATGGAATGACTAATAAATTGATATCACGTTTCGTAACCGAGAAATATAATGTATCATTAATTTATTTGTAATAAAAAAAACCGTATCGTATTTTGGATTCTATACAGCCTTTAATACAACCTATAATCTCACTTAATAACTCGTCTTCGTTTTGCAATTTTGAAATGTCTCGCAAATTTATAATTAAACTATCGTGATTTGTCGCTTTAAACCAATAAATAGGTGGTTGGTTTGCTCTGATAGTATTTTCTCCCTCACACCCAGCTATATGTCTGCTCAATGTGTCTGCAATTTTACTATCTATGCCAGGTACGTATTGTATAGTGTAATCAAATCGATCCAAGAACATAATCCACCTTGTTACGCGAGCTCCCAACAGAGTTCACGATTTGATGAACGTTAAGCTCTTATGATCCGTTTTGATCCTTAACACCCTGTAAATATATTTCAAACTTCCTTACCGCGTAAATAATTGCATACATTTTTATTTTTGTTCAGATACCGACCATCTTAAATGACCCGACTTATTTTTTTGGTTAACATATGCCCCGATCCCAACTGCCCTAGCGTCAGTTTGTACAAAAAATGATAACGTGAAATGTGGCTGCACTTTAGTACAACACTTGGTACAAAAGCTTTCTTTATCTCTTCAAAAGTTGTCTGAGCCAATAAATTCCACTTCAAACTTGACATTGGCACACAATAAATTGTACAACGGCTGAACAAGTGTCCCATAATTTTTTTGTAAACATCCTAAAATAATTTACAAATCCCAAGAATGCCCGCAAGTGTTTAACGTTTTTTGGAATAGAATATTCTCGAACTGACTTCATCTTGTCGACGTCCAACGCCATAAGTTGACAACACATGTCCCAAGAGCTTGACCTTTTTTTTCAGCGATACCACATTTTTTTTAAGGATACCGTGAAACCTGCCGTTCGCAATTTATTCAAAACCGTATCTATTTGTCGAATATGCTCGTCAAAATGGCTATCTGAATAAAACCGAACTCTAAAATCAGGTCTTTAGGTAACTTGTTAAGCACTAAAGTCGGAGTGTATATTATACATTCTCCAGTCTTAAATGGCAAAGAAACTAATTTACCTAACTTATCTCTGCTTGCGTCTAAAGCGCCCGTAGCTCTAAGGCTAGGAATAGGGATTTCAGCTTGCTTTCCTAACAATCTACATATTATCCGTGATCTATGTCGGCTTGACTGATTCACTTGTAACTCATTGCTGAAATATACGGAATATCCGTTTGTTTAGTGAGTCAATAATTGAACAAAGTCATTTACTCCCACTTCAGCATTTAAATTACATAAATCATATAAATTATGATTTCTTTGTGAATCACTAACCGTCCTTCCACACCTTTATAAGTAATTTAGCCCGAAGTCCCTGTCGCGCTTGACTGCAAGTTATTTGAAATAATCTCATTATTTCCTTGCTGTGAAGATAGTTTATCTTCTGACGCTGGCTGAAACGCTATATATAGCCTTAAAACCTGGCCGTTGTGTTCTCGCATATCCACGAAAAGAACCACGACCTCGGTCATAATAACCGCGAGAAATTGCTCGGAATTGTTGACTATTACGTTTCGTTGAGTTATCATACCGTATGGTATTTACTCTCAACGTTCTGTTCTGAGTTCTCATATATTGTCCTCTACTATCGTTCGAGTTATGTGTAACACTGCTAAACCCGGGTTTGGCCTCTTTTACAAGCGGCCTTTCAACATTCCTTTCTAACTGACGTAAGAACTCCATAGCACTTCGTATAGTCATGGTTTCACTTTTCGTAAAGTAAGCGATTTGTATTTCTCTAGGCATCTGCCTGAATATAGTGTTCACCCGTTCACCCTCCGAAAATGGTATAGACAACCCATATATACTATTCAGCTGTGCAGCAAAATATTCTTCTAAGCTTTGACCCTTCTTAGAATCGTACTTCGCCGTTATAAACCTCTGCTTTATCATTTCCTGCTCACTACTCCCCCAAAATACCTGAATGAAATCATTCTCAAAATCTGTAAACGTACGCCAGCTTTCTCGGTAAATGTTCATTCTACTTTTAGCGTTACCCGTTAAGCTATCGATAGCCCATGCAAGTGCTCTGCTGTTATCACCCGATACCTTAATGTAATTCTTTAAATCTCGTAAGAATTCCATCGGATTAACAGAACTTCGGCCATCGAAAGTTGGTAACTTTTGTGTTAACTTTACTATACAAGTAGAACGTTCATTAGTTTCTATTCTCTCTAAAGCCTGCGAAGGTCCCGCTACCTCGCTTGATGATGTACTGGCTTTCTCAATATTGTCCAATCTACGCATAATCGTAGTTAATAATTCAGTTATTTGTCCCGGTGTTTCACTTCCTATATTTCCAATATTCGATTCTTCCGCCTGTGTCCTACGAGTCGATATACGATTCGAATGCCTACCACGAACCATAGTTAAAACTTAATTAATTAAATTATTAAAGAAACTAATTATCCTATACGTAATCGCCTACGACTTTCACTACGAAACTCTACGAAACGCTACAAAGGTCTACGCACCTGACTACCTGCGCAACGACCCTATCCATTGTTTAATTGCCCGAACTGCTAACAATGCTTTTGTAAACAATTCAATTTTCTTTTAACGCTGCAGTTTTCTTTAAGTAAATATGGATAATTATTCTGAGACTCAATAATTTGTTGTATATTTCTACGTTGTGTATTTAAATTATATAACCCAATAAGCCTGAGTTCTTTTGAATAGTTCCGCTGTATATGAGATATACAAACAAGATACTATCCACGGTCTACGGCACCAATTCTGTGATGTAACCCTTACTTGTGTATATAATATACACAGTAATACACTCGCGGCTTGCTGCAGGAGTTCCAAATCACGTGAGCTATGATCGTCTATTATATATATATATTTTTTTTTTAAACCTTAAGTATAGTACATTATCAGATACCCCAAGCTGTTCACTCTACTCTGAATTTATTTAAAAAAAAAAAAAAAAATGAGGATGTCTATACTAGATATTATTTATTACGTAATTTAATTCCAAATTGAAATAGTCGTATTACAGAATTGTTCTTTGTAGCTGTTATGGTTTATATCATTCAAATAATTGACTTCATAAAGCGAAGGAATATACGCCATTCCTGAAAAATCAGGCGGATCGATCCATATTTGTAATCAGTTAGGTCATAGGTTTGCTATAGCTTATTTATATGTTGTATTGTCGTACAAGGTACGATAAATGGGCGTTGAGAGTCTTGGATATTTGGTTAACCAATGTAATTTTATAAATTCGCTTACGCGAAACAGGTATGTAAATGTTGGTCGCGATAAAATCGCGAAGAGCTCTTATAATAATAGTATTTTCACAAGACTCTAATTATTTCGAGTAAACTCGATACATCTTGGCGATACAAAGTCAATATATCTGGTTGCTGTGTTGCGAGGAATGAGATATTATATCGTCATGGACAGCAGGTTTCCTCTTTAGGAGAAAGATGTCACGGTTTGACACCTTTGCACTAACATGCATAAGAAAGATATATAGTTTTGGTTAATAAGTCCACTTCCAGCGAAAGTATGCCTGTTTGGCCTCTCGGTCACTCAGGCATAATTTTGCCAACCCTTAATAGCCTCGGAAGAACCAAATTTCCCGATGAAATTTGATAATTCTTACCACTTATTAACCTTTTCGCGACTCTAATATTACTATGTAGGAAAGCAATCAAGATCTAAATGATCTTGAGCCAAACAAAACAAAACAACCCTACCCGGCTATCCTAACAAAGAGTCCTAATCCTATCTGCTCTGTAATTACCAGAGCTTCCACGTAAATTCTATTCTTTTACTTATTTTCTAGTTTAACATGCTCGCAACGGTTGGCGTGCCAAGATCCTGAGAGCAAATATATTTGAGACGTTAATTTAGATCATAAGTTCTATACCTAACTTCTAACCTTCTAACCTTTCTCTGGTGAATAGATGTTTGATATACTAGTTACCATATATCTCTATAACCTCAATACACATAACTATCAAATATCATAATCTGATAACCTTTAGATATTCACTATCATACATAGAACTAAATTGATCGGATCCTATATCCTTCAATTATATAGATCTAAGGTAACAAATGAAACTTATGTGACTCTTTATTGACAGCAACAATGATAATACTACATTAAACCCAACTATAGAGATTCAAGTAATCTTCGATATATATATTATCTGTCCGTTCTATCGTATCTATCTTTAGCAGGTTTATTAATTTAACCGTACGCAAAACCTCACTATATTCCGATAACGAACCTAATCACAAACCTACGTCTAAACTGACCTAAAAGCAGCCGCAACCGCTTGCCTAACCTAAGTCTAGTCTATTGTAAGACCTAGTGTGAACCTAGGGTCTGTTATTAGCCACCACGCTCATAACAGTTGTGTGAGAAGTTAAACGTGTGTGTGTGTAAAGCGACTTGTGTAGGATATGCAAATAAGAACTACTCTAGGGATACATTAGGATAAGGTCAACCCTCTGTAAGCCTACAGGTTGACCTAGGATACCTAGGTGAAAGGAAAATGGAAGACCTGAAGCGCCCGAATGCCAGTCTCAGCACCCAGTATAAATTACCTATTCAGTACTTATCTAACGCTCCAGCGGAATTTTGGGGTTTGTGAGAAAGGTATAGATAAAAATATTTAGGAAGTCTAGAATTCTAGACCCGTCACTTCACAGTAATTTACCCGAACACAAAGCAACGAGCTCAAATCGGTGAATGAAATTTATAACACAAAATTACACACACTCGATTCTAAACTCGAAACTTGTATGTCAGGCAAAGGACGCGAAAGGACTGATCCCCTTTCTTGCCTCGCGTTTGGTTTTATTAGCTTCGTCTGACCCTCGAATCTTGACGCGACACCAAGCCTACTAACTAGCATGCAACAAAAAAAATATTGCATCCCCATTTGCCTTTACATGCATTCAATAGCGTCGCTATCTAAGATAACTTAATATATTTACATTCACATAGAGATCTTCCGCAATCGTCATTCTATCGAATAATATGACATATTTATAATTTATTTAATTGATGAATGTAACACGATATATGAATAAACTGTATCTTGTGATTTCATGTGTACCTATGGTATATGAGTAAATAGACGCAACCTCACCATTGTATATATTTGAATGTACAATTATAAATATGTCTATGTATAGAATTCAATTTTCAGGAAGTATCTAAGCATTAGTACTACCCGACCTCTGTCCGTGTAATCAGCGAAAATTTAGACCAGATAAGCCGATCTAAAGATATGACAGAGTATAAACTCGCATTTACACAACACGGCGTAAATATAAACCATGTAGTATTGCATAATTACATTTATTTATCACGCAAAATTTTACCAAGTCCAAACAGCTGTGCAGCTCCGCAACCATTCCATTTTTTTTTACAAACCCTCATAACGCCCTCGTTTTCGCAAACGAAAAAAAAAATCTTCGGTACACAACAAAACATCTTTATGATCGTGTGATTGTTTTCTACATGTCTTATGTGACCACTACACGGGACATTCAAAAGTAGATTGAATGGGTATCTTTTGGATAGGCATGCTTCATCCTAGTCTTCATCGTCGCTTTCCATCAGGTGAGATTGAGGACAAATGCCTAAACCAATAAATTGTAAAAAAAAAAAAAAGTTTCAAAACAATAAATAATAAAGTAATTTAGGGTTAAACAAACCACGGCTCCTTAAGAATCTTTATGAAAGTTTTGCACGTTATGAATCAGTAAATATTATATTAAATGCTCAGTGAGGTATTCATAATGCTCACTTTTTAATTCAAGGGTCACATTGAGAGTCTTTTAGACGAGACGCAATAAAATGTGGGGGTGGATTTTACATAAATATAATGTTCACGGAGTACTATTTCAGTGTTCTAGTTTGAAACACGTTAAATATTAAATTTTTCGATAAGAAGGTTTCAAAATTGAAGATTTGAACTATTTTTATCAGTCTTCATTAGGATCATATTTTGGCAAACAAAACTCGTCAGATACTTTCTCTTTAAAAAAACTCCTTTCGCCTTTAAAAAGTTGTAATATAGGTTTATAGATTTTATTTTTATTTTGCGAATGAGATCACGATACAAACATTTATTCATCCATTATCACGCCCACTATTATATTTATGTTCATATATATCTCTATACATAATATATATTTATGTTTAATTATTTATAAGTTTTGTTGTATTTTTGCCTATAAGTTTTGTACAATGTTCCACCCTACTAAATGTCATTCTTGCCTCTGGTTTTGGGTTGACGTAAAGAGATCCCTTAAAGGGATAAGTCCGCCTTTGTATTGTTTTCTTTTGTATTTGTGTTTTGACCTTTTTGTACAATAAAGAATTGACATACATACGTACGTACATACACGCCCTTATCACACCATGGTGGGCGTGATAGTATAAAAAGGGAATCAGAATACTGATGGGATGCTAGCTGCATTGCCTATTGACATGATTCAGATTATCTCCCATTCCCTCGATCGGCTTCTACAATATTCGCGGGAAGAGAAACAGCTGGTACGTTTAATATATTTTCATTTCTTTTAGACCAGCATGGAAAATCTCCTAGATTAGCTTGGACCTTGTGACCTGACAAGGTCACCAAATTTTCGCAACCATAATATAACTTAAGCCGATTATTATTCTCAACTTTGTCACTCATACCTAGGGCGAGAGAAAGTTTTTTGATTGGCTTCTCTGCTGCCTTGATCTCTTGAATAAGCTTAATGGCATGTAAAAGTGATAATAGGGTTTGTTTTAATGTGTTTAGTATTAAAATAATTTATCTTGACAAATCTTAAGGTAAGCTTATAATTGGCCACATAATACGACATGATTCTTTTTTTAAAAACGTACTGGAAAGAGGTATAAAGGGTAGAAAAGGTCCAGGAAGATCAAGAAAGTGTTATGTAAACCAACTAAAAGAAAAGGTATCAAGTTTTAAAGAACAAAGCGGAAGATCGAGAAGCTTGGCGCTTACTCCACCGACAAGAGCATGAAGTTCTTAAATAGAAGAAGAACCTTAAGGTCTATGTCCAGCAGTGGATACCGAATTAGATAGACCAGGCCCTAGATAACCCTTCAATCTTTTTTGTTAACTACTATTTACAGTTTAAAGTGAGAATGTGGCTTTTCTACGCACATTAGCCAAATGTGGCCGTTTTTCGCAAATATGCGTAGAAAAGCTTTACGTTCTTACTTTAAACTGTGAACAGTAGTTTATAAAATAATTTAAAGGGTTATCTAGGGTCTGGTAAAGACAAAATTTCAAATGATGTCTCCGTTTCCTTTGGAATTATTTCTTTCAAATGAATGGATGGATATCTAAATCTTTTCTCTCAAAAAATTTAGATATCCCCTTAAAGATGAAGACTATCGGCCAAACCCGATTGTATGAAACTTAGAACAAGAGCTATCGTAGATCAACACATGGTTTACTTGAAAGTTGTCTGTAATTAGGTATAGTATGACATTTTTTTAAGTTATGTCAAATTCATAGCGTAAAACCATAATTCATGGCTCCATGTTGTACTGGAATTGAGAGAAACATTCGTTTATGCTTTATGAATTCTGTGGTTATAGTTTATGTACAAGAGGTCAGAAATCAGATAAATTAGGATGAGAATAAGAGAAGGATAAAAAAAATGAACCCATTCTTTCTAATCAAGAGATATTTTCCTAACAATCCGAGTTTTTGTACACTGTCGGTTTTTATTGAGAAAATATATTCCATTAAAGAATATCGACATAAACCACTTTGGAAGAAACGTCATAGTACAACGATTGTGTATTTAATTTAATAGACTTCTTTGAACTCCAACTATTGAAAGACTACGCGAAAAGCGAGGCTTGACAAATCTCGCTTTTTTGAAAGCAATTTACTTATATCCCTCGGTTATTTATTTTTCATTTAGTTTTTCTACTTACTTCAGTACGGCAATTTTTTTTTATATAAAATAAAATTAACGACAGCAATTTCGTTTCGGTCTCAAGTTATATAAACAATGCGATAAGCAAGACCGCGCAAAAAACTGTCGAGTGTTGGATCTTGCGTAATTTGACACCCGAGGGGCGGGGGCCCGGAAAGGTTCATCATGTGAACGTTGAGGCAATCCAGCTCCTCGACAACACGGCCACAGTGAGAGGACTTAAACGAACTAAACCGTTCGAACTAGTGTAGTGTAGTGACAATAAACAAATAATACTTAGTACGGTCATAGTGCAATCCTTGAAGACACACAATGGGTGTAGAAGACTACCAGAAACAAAGTGCCTTCCCCTTAATAGAGACAGTAAAAAAAGTGCCGATGGACACATTATTCTTAGATTAATAGGCTAGATTGTAATAATATTAGCGTACATATTTAACAGTATGTAGTTACTTTAAGAAAGTGAAAAAAATTATAATTCGTATTTGAATATGGTAAAATATACTGATCCTGAACTATTTTTTGCAAAATCTTTATCTTTGAAACTGACATTTGCCGTATTATATAAACTAAACTGTCATGGATTAGGTGCTTCAATTTTTATAGACAGTTGTTTTATTGTAACTTGATTTATGTCGTAAAATTTAATACTGATATTAAACTACTTTTCGTAAAAACTTGATGGCTATGAAAAATATTTTAAATCAAGTTACATATTATGAATTTTACTTGCTCCAAACCTCCTTACCAATCAGCTTAGGGGGGCTTGGTATTTGCAAAATTTCTAGTGTAGGCTTACCTGCCTTTCTGTCCACTATCCACAGCATTCAAAATCATTTTGAAAAAATAGAGCAGCTTTCCTACGAAATTTCAAATTTAACGGCCAAAACCACTTGGTCAGAATTAATTCCAAATTCAAAATTCTCAGATCATCCCGCTTTGCAGAAACAATGGGATATGCCGCTTTGCAGACTTGTTCAGAGTAACCTACTTGAATAATTTGTCAACAACTCAGTCGAGCGCGCTCGTCTTCTTGCTACTGCCGAATGGGAGTCTGGTTTATGGTTACGTACACTACCATCTTTCAATTTAGGGACATTTTAGATAATAATACCTTCCGCATAGCGCCATGATTGCGCCTTAGCGCCGTTACCAACGCCCCGCATCGCTGCTTCTGTGGCGATACTATCGACCGGCTGGACCACCACGGACTATCTTGCCCTAGGAATGCGAGCCACATAGCACGTCATGCCAGCCTTTACAATATCATCCACCGTGCTCTTGTCATTCAGATTGTTAGTCACATAAAAATATTTTCTTTTTTAAAAGGACGGAGCTTATAACATCAGCGCCATGTGAAAATCGTACGAAAGCATGACGTTATGCAAAATTTTAATGCACCGTAACTCCTCCATTTATTTGTTAGTCACATAAAAAAAACTTTTATTAGTTTTTTTTAAGGGCCTCCTAAATTTTTGTGAGTCCAGTGCTGTTCCTATTTGAAACAATCAAGACAAAATTTTAAATGATATCTCCGTTTCCTTTCAAATGGGTGCCCCCATTTGAAATATATACTGTATCCCGAGAAATTTTGGTAGCCCCTTAATTCATGTAAATACCTACAATATTTTATAATAATCTTTCTTATGGTCCAAGAATATTTTTTAATTCATCATCAGCCAAATTTAACCTAATACTTTATAACTTCTGTGAAACAAGACCACAGAACAATATTACTTCTAGAGCAAGACAACGAAAAGTCATACGATTCTAAAAAAATCAAGTCAATCTTTTAAACTTATGAAAAAATAATCATAGCGAGTTTTACGAGTTTTAAAATTTTAGTTGCAACATCTATTGATTTTTATGTGAACTATGTGGTATTGAATGTACGCGTATAAAAAAGTAGTACAGACAAAAAAGTTGTTCAAATAAAAAAATTGCGTTTTTATAATGGCATCAAAAAAGTCTAACGACATTTTTGAAAATGTTTTAAATGGCGGATATATGACAGTTTTAAAATTTTAAACCCCCATATTCCGCTATTTTTACAAATTTCGAAAAACTGGATTGACAAAAAAAATCTATTTAGTTGCTGAACCTGCTTACAAATTTTCATGAAAATCAGTTAAGAAATGCGACCTGCAGGCGAGAATAGACAGACAGACGGACAAAAGAATTTTTGGCTAATCTCGAAACTCTCAGTTTCGAGATTAGCCAATCTTTTTGCATTGAAATTAATTCTTCGCTCGCTTCGCTTGCTCGGTCAATAAAACTAGTTGGGCGGCCAAGCTTTGCTAGGTTACTTGTTTTATAAAAATCAATCGTCACTCTTTAAACACCGAGTTTCATCAAAATCGTTCGAGCCTTTTCCGCAATCTATATACATAAATATGCTAGAATCGCTCGTTTAAAGTATAGGATAATACCCAAATAAAATATAGAAAGGTAATCAAATGTTCATTTTCTATTAAATATTCCTTACTCACATGGGAAAATGTCTCGTAGTAACAGATCGAGGAAACAATATTCAGTTCCAATAGACTCTGCAGCCATTCCATTATTACACTATTAACAGCGAATAATGCAATTATTCTCCAGGGAAGGGATAAAGTGTCTCCCAGGGAACTCTCTGACTGGCTGTATAGAGCTGTTTCTTTAGAATATACTTTAATAGATACTTATAGTGTAAATTATGCCTTTTAAAACACGGCTTTACTCACGTAGTGTAGTTGAAAAAGGCCGACTATTTCAATCGGTTTTAGACGATCATCTTTAAGGCAAGTGTTAGGAGGAGCTTAGTAGCGTGAGGACAGCAAAATGTCTGGCCGCCGCTCCTCCTGACGAGAAAACTCGCCCTGAGGATGATCGTTTAAGCTAATCGAAACTAGTTGGCTTTTTCCGACAACACTATTTCAGTAAAACTGTGTTAAAATACCTAGGTATTTCATCTTACGTTAGTTTGCATAATATTATAATTATAACTTTATTTCCATTCCCGAATAAAATAGTTAGGATCGATATTACTAAATGAGTATACACAAACACTTAAAACTAAAATGTAGGGAACATTTTAGTTTTAAGTGTATGTGTAGACTAACTAGAAAATATTCATAGTTCCAAGTTTTTAAAAACTTTACTTTTTAAAATATCTCGCCGACGCACGCTTCGGATTATTGAATTTACCGGTATATAACCCGACCTAAAGTTATAGCGTATGCATGCATAACTGGAAACTGTTGTACACTTGTACACTTGACTCCGACTGCGTTAGTTTAATGACATTGCACATTTGCGACTTAAAGCAACCCATCTTTCATCCTCACAAAACATCTAATTAAAGCCACATCTGTCACCCTTACCGCCAAAATCGAAAATCAAAATTGAACTTTACTCATAAATCAACACGTCACAAAACCGAATACTCGCGATAAAATTTCAATTACATAACTTGGGTCATCAGGGAAATTTAATCTCTCAAGTAGAGATGATAAGGTTTATTTTTATTTGGAAGAAATTTATTTGTATTTTGCACACATGCATTGGGTTTGTGGTTGAATAGCATGTCCGTTTCGCGTGTCAGAGGTCAGCCGCGGAATCCGCTTCAGTGCCAGCAAATTACGTCGCTGTACATTGAAAATAACATCGTTAACGCCTATAATGATGAGGCTGCATGAATAAATACAAACTTGCATAGTAACTGTGTGTAAAACTTTTCTTTTGATTTTAAATTCAGGCGACTTAAATCTTTTTTTGACTAAGATGACTAAAATGACTACAGAGCTTCCATGTCGGTGCCGATCCCACTTAGAGTGGGATAAGGAAAGGAAGAAGAAGACTGGCCTCTGGCATTAGAAGACCTCTAGCCCTTATGGGTTAATTTATGTATGTGGTACTCTTGCCCGTTGTAAATAATATGAATAGGACATGTCGTACTTTCCATAATTATTGAGATATATTGCATATATCTTGATAATTTATTAACCTTTATTTTGGTATTGTTTCACGCGTCCCTGTGGGTCTCAAGATGGTGGCTGAAAACCAGTGGTTTGTTCTCCGAGCAAACGTATCGCTTAGCCACAACCCTTTGCTATCAATGCGGCACACATAGTACCTTACAAACTGTGTTCTATTGTTATTATTTTTGTTCGGCACGACTTTAATAAGAGTGTAATTATGTGTGTCTTTTTGATATCAATAAAATAATTATCTATCTATCTAAATAGTTGAACCGGTCTTGGAATACATTTTATTATCATTACAGTATATTATTTATATTACAAACACGATATGTAATCCAATAAATACAGCCCAGCTTTAACTTGCTAACGCGTGATTTACAACCGTGTTTGATAATGACTATGATTTGATAACGGTTAGCAAATTGTGTAATGTTGTCAGCCGGCTCGTTGGTCTAGGGGTATGATTTTCGCTTAGGGTGCGAGAGGTCCCGGGTTCAAATCCCGGACGAGCCCAAATAGTTTTTTTACTGAAAATTATATGAATCCATGTCGGTTTCAACAAAAGTGAAAAGAAGCATTGCATTCCTATGTGTATATTTACTCACTCATTAATCTGGTCCAGTCGTAAGCTGAAACGATCTGTCAAATTGACGTAGGTTGTTTGTGTGCACTGAATTATGATTTTATGGACCGAACTTTTATGACAATGATGTAGTCGATATTGTTTGGTTAGGTCTTAGCTATAGACTTATTCACAGTCACTTTCACAATGGGGTAGACAGAACATTTTGAATTTTCCAAGTCTAAGCTGACATATATCAGGGCCGCAAAACCCGGCGCACATATGGTGAAGAGCAGTTTTCACTGTTAAACTATTATCAACATTGTCCTCTTTAAAATAATATCCAAAATCAATTAACACAACACTGACGCACATATGGCGAATTTCGACTAGGCTATAAGTATCATGTTAACTGATTTTGGAAATTATTTCATTTTGCGTGATGGTGGGCGAGAAGGTAGAAAAAGGAATCGAAATAGTATTGTTTTTTTTTCCTGCTGGTCTAAAAGAAAAGAAAAAATTTAGAATATTCCAGCTGCTTCTCTTCCAGATCGTAAAAGAAGATGAGCGAAAGAACGAAAACGCAAATCATGCCAACATGCGATGCGGCTAACAACTTATCACAGCCTTATTTCACCAAATAAATAACGAAATGACAAATGAATACAAAGGTAAAAGGTAAAAGTCATCATCAGAGACTTAAAAGGCATAAAACAGGAACATGCATTCATAATACTTGTAAATGAGGCCTATACTCAGCCGACCCGACAATTTCTTTAAGAAAGTCGATGTTTTTTATAGTTCCAAGCAATGGTCCTATAGGATAAGTTGTTCATATTGTCAACCTGAATCACCCTCCTAAGTATATGTCGGCGGTATTTACATCCATTATGTACAACTATTACCAAAGTATTTCCACTTTTTGCTCTTCACAGTTTATTATACAGGGTCGTTTCATGTTTGAAGCTTTATAAATACCTGTCCAAAACATCCTTTGTAAGAGATTCTCAAAGGTTGTGGGGCTTTATTTTCAGCTGCAGGCTGCATAATAAACCTCAGCTGTTTTACAGACATATTTAATCCAAATACTCGTTGTTGTAAAAACATGGACAATGAACGTTACATTAGCCGGCGTAGCTAGTGTTTTTTTCTAGGAAGGGCAGTAGTGCAGCTCAATTACTAATATAAAATAGATAAGAATATAAATATTTTATAACTAACAAAAAGGAAGAAAACCAATGTCAATCTTCTTCTTACCGCAATGATATACTACTGAACATAAGTCTGCGCCATTGAAATGCAGTTGTCATTCTGGTTGTCATTCTACGCATGTATGTAGTTTTAACTACGTCACGCCAACAAATAAATTAGTCTTAATGGTTACCTCTTATGACAATATGCTAAAATCTAATATTCAGAGGTAAATTACAATATAGCGCATTTACTTCTTTAATACGTTACGTAGACATTAAATACAGTATTATGTCGAAGGAATGTTCCGTCGACATAGAGATCTGTCGAAAAAATGCATATCGAAGAAGCGTTTTGTCGAAGAAGTGTTCTTCGAAGGTGTGTGTTGTCGAAGTATGTTCTCTCGGATTAATGTTTTTCGACTATATGCTCTGTCAAAACAAAGGGCGTCGAATTTTTGTTTTTCGGAATTGGGACTCTGTCGAAATTCAGAATGACACAAAAAAAACGGATGCTAAACATTTTACGCAGAGTTCTCTATTCATTAAATTCTATCCAAACATTATTGTACAATGGAAAATCGAAAGAACCGAGACGAGATGAAGTTATTAAAAAAAAAAAGTGTTGACATTCGAATATCCACAAACAATATCATAATTTTTTTAATTTGTTATACTTGAAAGATATATGCTACAAGTATGTGTGTTTATAAATAGGGTTGTTCTTCATATTCATCATCTGTACTTATGTTGTTGTATTAGTGATATATGAATATAATAGAAATAGTTTATTCCAGAAAAATGCTTCACCCTGACATGTTGAGAGTAGAGCACTACCTCAACGCTCCGCAAAAGACATGCAATACAAAGGCACAAAAAATACAATAACATTGTTTGTTGTCTATATAGGTATGACCAACATATGTGTGTCATACCTATTACCAGGCCACTCAGAGAGTATTGCAAAAAAAGTTTTTATGTCTTTAAGACTGGACAGTTATAATCTATTTTGAAAATATAATAATTCTTCATAAGTAAAAATAGGTACATCCCAATTTTAAAATTTTCCTCCTAATTATCGTGTCTCATTGAAAAATGGATCTGAGCCGAGAACATTTTCGCGTTATGATTTTTTTCAATTTCAAGTGTCAGGATGAATCGTACAATAGGCTTCAAATAGCGATTATGGATGGAGGCCCTTCCAAGGCAACCGTGTATCGTTGGCATAACGAATTCAAGCGTGGTCGACTAACTTTGGGGGATGAGGAAAGAAGTCGTCGCCCTTTGACGGCCGTTACGGAAGAAAAATTGCAAGCAGTAAATAAAAAATATCCGCGATCAAAGGCGAGTTACGCATCAGGAGATTCATAACATCGTGCAGATTGAATCAGGAAGCGTTCACGAGATTCTACAGGTGCAGTTTCGCGTGAGGAGGATAGTTTCACGATGGGTGTCGCCCAACCTTACAGATGCTCAGAAGCAAGCTCGGTTGGAATGGTGCCGCGATATGATAAACAAATTTGAAGCAAGCTCGTCTCGGCGTGTTTACGACATCATTATTATAGTCCTGGATTTATCAATGGGTGATACAAGCGCCAGGTTTGGGTGTTTCAAAACGAATCAACCCCTACCAATGTGAAGCGATCTAGAAGCGGGGGGAAAATTTTGATAGAGAGCTTTTTCAATTCGACTGGCTAGTTGGTTTTAATTCCGTATCAACGCCGAATGGTATACTATCAAATGCTTGCCAGAAGTTTTCTTTGTTGTGAGCAATAAGCGACCAAACACAGGGCTCCGCGGGCTACTGCTCCACCACGACAACGCGCCCGCCCACACCACGCTCAAAACGAGGGACTTCCTAATCAGCACGCCGGTCAAATTCCTGGGTCACCCACCTTACAGCCCTGACCTAGCACCATGTAACTTTTGTTGATTCCCGAAAAAAAAAATTTGCTCAAAGGGATACAATTTTCGTCGCCGGAAGATGCGGTGTCAGCGTTTGAGCAGGCTATAAACGAGGTGCCTGAAGCGGACTAGAAAAAGTGTTTCGAAAATTGGTTCAGACGTATGAAACTTTGTATAGAGGACGGTTGAGAGTACTTTGAAAAGATTTAATAAAAAAATATAACTTTAGAACCTTATTTTTTAGTTTCGCAAAACTTTCTGAGTGTGTCACGTAATATATAGGTATATAACAAAGAATGCTATTGTATTTTTTGCATAATTTAGTATGATGACTAAGCTAATAAATTTATGTAGCGCGCGTGATAAAACTCTTAACACCTCTTTTCCCATAAAAGGGTTTCAAAGTGAGCATTACCCACTTTTCTATAGCCATCTGGCTACGCCCCATGTTAACATTTAAATCTAAACGGTTAAATTAACGGCGACATTAAAACACAAACGACGGAACTTTTGAAACAAGTAAAAAAGTTATGGTAATATAATAATTAATATTGTGGTACTTAAAATTCACCTAAGATAGGTACATTAGGTACGTTTGGGGACTTTTTAAGTACTTAAGCGTTGGAAGCAAAACTTAAGTCATAATAATTATAATTTACTGAAGAGCTACTCGTCGACGTAGCTGAGGGATGGTAGGCGATGCAAATGTAAAGAGTATTTTTGAACGAGCAACTAAAGGAACCAAAGTGCTTTGGGATTACTTGGACAATCCAGCGTTTGCATGAACTCTAGTATTTTTGATCAAGACGTATTTTTAGTGAGTAAATTAGACATCAATTTTGATCCAGCACACTAGCCAAACAGTTTAAGAGGTTGCTGTTTAGTTCAGGGTGAGTTACTAGTTTACTTGCCTTTAGTTAAAGCAACAAACAAAGCGAGTGAAATCGTCAAAGTCTACTTCTCTAAGTTTCAAGAGATTAAGACCAAAAACTCTGTTAACCTGAAACTTGCAAATGCTGGATTGTCCCAAGTAAATAGAATTTTCGGCAGAAAAAAATCGCCTAGGCTAGACGGCAAAACCGCATTGCAAGATTTGAACAGAGCAAAGTTTAAGACGTTGCGCAATCCTTAAGGTTGTTTAAATGGCGAATCGGCTGTACTCCTTAAACTGCCATTAGGCCCCGAATAACCCCCCTCCAAATTATACCCCTAAGTGTTGTTCGACCACAACTTGAATCTTTCTTTTTACTGACAAAAGTAAAAAGATAAAAGGCTTATCGTTTATTCATTCAGACCTTGCTTCGAGACTGACATTTATTTTGGTCGGATTACCTAACCAATTGGCGTGTTCAGTGGGTCACAAAAATTGGGACAGAATTCATATTTCAAAAGTAAAAAATGATTTGTGATGTGTTGTATGTTTACGACAAACCTGCGGTGAATAAAGAAGTTGTTGATACAAAGTGCAATCGAAAACTTAATGAAATATTCTAAAGAATAAATATCCGTTTCAATAAAAATGTTGATTTTTAGGGTTCCGTACTCAAAGGGTAAAAACTACACTATTACTAAGACTCCGTTGTCCGTCGGTCGGTATGTCGGTCTGTCTATCACCAGGCTGTATTGAATGAAACGTGATAGCAAGGCAGTTGAAATTTTCACACTTGGTATAATTCTGTTGCCGCTATAACACCAAACAGAAATCAAACAATATTTAAGGGGGGCTCCCAAACAACAAACGTGATTTTTTTGCCGTTTTTGTGCTCGATATTAATAACAGAAACAGGAAGACACTTGAAATATTTACAGAATACTTAGTAATAATTCACTCTAAAAATACATAGATATATATATTGACATATTTGACATTATTTTACCATATATGATTGCTTACGCGTCAACATATCTGATGAGATAATGAGAGATACAATATAAATTCCCATACAACAAACGTAATTTTCGTAGATGATACGGAAGCCTTCGTGCGCGAGTCTGACTCGCCCTTGGCCGGTTCTTTTATGTGAATATGCATTAAGGTCTGTTAAATGTATATTGATTTTTAATTTTGAAGGTGATACAAACTATCTGGAAGTTTGTATGTTTGTTTTTGTTTGTGTAAGTGGCCAACACTGATGTCATGTTTTTCAAGTTGCCTTAATTTAGCTGATATAGTTTAACCACTGCTCTAAAATGATGACAGCCTGAGACCAACAGCTTATACTTGCCTTCCGAAGCATGGAGGAGCTCAAGATTTATTTATGCCACTTGTGATCACCCATCCAAGTGGTGTTGCTTTACTTGCGTAGGCACTAGTAATGCGCACTTCCTCCGGGCCACCTAGCTTAGGAAACTATCTATCTGGCAGTTGTCATAAATGACATAATCTAGACCGAAGACGTCGTTAATATCAAATTATCAGCGTATTTCTTCCACTGGTCAGTAGTAAAAATGATACAACCTTGTATCATTTGTACTACCAGTTGTACTTTTCAGTAGTACTCGGAATGTTATCAGAAGTAAATAGTCTAAGTAGCAATCGTCACAATAGGAAGGGGTCTAACGATTCAACATTTCGACCGCATAACGTCCACTGCTGGACATAGGCCTCTCCAAAGGATTTCTAAAATTACCGATCAAGAGCGACCTACATCCAGCGTTTTCCAGCGACCTTGGTTAGGTCGTCTGACCACCTTGTGGGTGGGTGTCCTACGCTTCGCTTGCCAGTACGCGATCGCCATTCGAGAACCTTTTTGCCCCATCGGCCATCGGTTCGTCGCGTCTAACGATTAATCTCATCTAAAAATAACGTCTATCTAAAAATTTGAAATGCTTTGACTATTACTTGAAAATCACATCGAATATGATTGATTGTGTGTTGTGTGTTGAATTGTTATGTTCCTCAACATTTTTTTATCCAATATTCTGTATTTAATTTTACTGGTTGTTAAAAACAAAGGCTACTTTAACCTTTTATGAAACTATGCGTAGGTGCGTATCGTGCCAAAAGCTGGGAAAGAAAAAATCTTTCATACTTAAAGATTCTTTGACATTCAGGTAAAAGAATGCAAAAAATTCGCGGCCATCGGCCAGTATATCTTTTCGGCAAATATAATTTTATTAGAAATATTTTTACGGCAAGCTAGAATTCATACGCCCTAAAAATTTTACGGCGTTTTCTTGTATCAGAACGTCGTGTGGACGTTAAATTGATCATGCGTGAGGGTTATGGCTGAAACTGTATTATATGCCGCTTTCATTGTTAATGTCGTAATTGAAACTATTCTTTTGATGTCGATGGTGGAATTTCGATATTTGCTTTTCACAGGTTATTTATTTACCTTCAAAGTCTTACTCTTAACGGTATTACGTACAATCGATAAAGTATATCGAAAACATTGGTGTGTTATAAACAGAAAAAAGCTGAACATATATTTTCCTACGCCGCACTTTTTTTTTTACTATCACTGCTTTTTTAAAAATAAGTTTTTGAAATTGTTGACGGGATCGCGCGCAAATGTGGCGTCAAGTATAGCAACTCTTGCTAGACGGTTGGACCTTTACTCCAAAAGCGGCACCATATTCGTACGGACTACGTACCAGAATTGTAGTGTCAAGCAAAATTAAGGGCTATAAAATTATGGCCAAGATTAATTTTGTTACGTGAGAAGCTCAGTTGCCCGACGGAAGTGTATCTGTATATATAAAAAATTCTCGAGCTCCTTCGTGCTTTACAAGGCACGTATAAGCCGTTGGTCTTGGCTGTTATCATTATAAGCAAACGTAAAGATATGTCAGAAGCCTTTACGCAGCCTGAGAAATCTGACACCAGTGTTGGCCACTCACACATACGAAAAACAAACAAACAAAACAACGTTAAAATAGATACTTTAAGTAATGACCTGTAAGGAGTTCTTGTGTATAGTAAATACTTACCCCAAAATTCATAAAAAATTACAAATGTTTGCTAAACTTATTTTAGTTAAAATATGTTTTGTCTCGTTCTTTCAATGTCAAATATAGAGAAGAGGAAAAGGGACAAAACATGTTTTAGCTAAAATAGGTTTAGCAAACGGTTGTATTTTTATGAATATGAGGGTTAGACTTTGATCTAGCGAGATTGCCCATAAATTTAAAATATAAACAATTACCAATATTATGAAATAAATGGTAAAATCGTTACATAGCCTTAAATTAGAAAGCATTTATGCCCACATAACTTTTCCCACAATAAAAATAGAATACTTTATGTCTATCCTTTTTAGGCATTGAAAAGCTCTGGATGATCCACTTATAGAAATCGGCAAAGTAATTGAAAAACATGTTGTTCATTCAAACAAAATAAATACGAATCGTAAATTCTGAACAGTTTTATTTGAGTTCAAACACTTAAACCGAAATGAATCACGGATTACTCTTCAATAGATAAATATAATTATGATTCTATCAGCTTATATCGTCCAATTTGGCTAAAAGTTTTATGCAGATTGAATACACACTATAAGATATTTTTTGTAGTAAAAAGCTTCAATCTCAACTCATAGAGTCCACAATGGATACATTAAAAATTCTTAATTAATAAAATTCAGTTTTTAATGATTGAAATTTTTAGGTTTGTATTGTCAAAACTAATAGCTAAATATATTATGAAGATAAGTTTACTACTGTATACTTAGATAGTTTGTTTTATATGCATTTATAATGCCATATGTTCACTAAAAACTCAGATTCTATAAGATACAGAAAATGATTACGTTATTATTACCTCAAGAGTGACCTACAATAATTATAATTTTGACAAACAATAACAACAATAAAATTATATTAAATGTTGTCATGTAAAACACAACACATAACATAAATTCTCACTTAACATGGAGTCGCATAATATTAGAACTTATTGTAATACCAATAAGAATTAATGTTAAATTCCGCCAAAGCAGGAATGAAGACATGAGTGAACGTTTACGAGTACAAGTAATATATAATTTAAGAGTTACTTTGGTGTAACGCCTCATAAATACGTGAGCATTTCGGAACATTAAATTGCTTTTGCTTATATTGTCAGGTTTCTAACTTCTGTGAAGTTTTTCTTTACGGACTGTTTCTTACGAAGTTGTATTTTATGTGTATGTTACAAAATTAAATCCTTACAAGTATTTTCATTTATTTTCGTAATTTTTACCTTAAAATCTGCTTTTTTTTAAATTATAAGCGAATATATTCTTAAAATAGTTTTCTTTAAAAATGAAAGCTTTTTACTATGTGTGATCTGTTTTTTACTATGGTTTTTATTATTTTCGATATAATGGGTAATCACAAAAATTTTAAGAATTTTCGGATCTTATTTTTTTTGCATTACCCCAACCGAAAGATCGTGGATTTTATTGACAGGTTGATTTGGGACTATAAGAGGGTCTTAAGGGGCTACCTGAATTTTTCGGTATCCAATTCTTGTATCTATAACATTTTCATAATATTTTTAATACAAATAAAGTATTTTATTCAAAACTAACAAATTCAATCAATACATAAATTAAAATAAAATAACCACCTACATTAAACGAAAACTATTAACTAAAAACATATCTTTATAAAATATAACATTATATTATATAAAAAATACGCAGATTGCTATGGTCGCAGGGCAGGATGCCTAAGAGACTGGCAGCATTGCCACGTTGTATGGCCAGTCTTTATCTTTGGGCAAAATTTGCACCAGCTCTTAGATTCCCAGAAATGTAAATAATAAAAATATCAAGAATAGTTTGTCAAATATAACTTATACCACACAAAATAAGTTGTCAATTTACAAACAAATCGTGTTTCAGAGGTGAGTTCCCTAGTTCATTTCAGCCATTGTTTTAGTTAGTGTGTGAAACTGAGTTAGGTATGGTTAGGTCTAGTTTAGGATGAAATGCCAACTTTCAGTGAAATACCAGAGGATATAAACTTACCACTCAAACTGGTGAAAATTCGTTTGAAATGATAGTTCGTGGTTTCAAATTTAGGAATTTACTTTAATCTTAGGATATTTGAGAGAAATTCATGTTGCTTCTTTGAATTATGGTTGGTAAATCAATTTGAACGTAAAATAATATTGGGATCATATTAAAATTAGACTTTATATAAATAGCCAGCTGTCCTTGTTACAAGCTTGATATTTATCAGTGAAAGTGACATAATAAAGACTGATTTTAGTGATAAGTAGAAAGTAAAAAAAACTTGTAACTACAGTTAAAGACAAAATATCACATTGCCGAAAGAATGTTTGCCAGTTCTCTGGGCGAATTCATAACAACGGCTTTGTATGTAATGTGTTACAATAAATAATTGCTTTTCTGTCATTACAGTGTGTATTGGTACACACTGTAATGACAGATTTAAACTACGCTGAGATAAAATAAAAAAAAGTATGATCAATGGCGAATTTCCTAAAACTGTTGATTCTCCCGATCGTGAGAGGTATATGTTGATTTGGGTATTTTACAACTTTAAAGGGCTACAAGTTTAATATAAAAAAAAGATACCTACGTAAAACTGAAGTTATAAGTAATGTCTTAGGACCGTAAACAATATGGTATCATGGCCCCAAAGCCCTAGATAATGATAACTTTTATATTGACTTTATAACTACTTTATATATCAGAGCAACTTTGTCAGTCTTGCATTACTTACAAGGCACACAAAATATTAACTTTTATAAGCATAGAACTTTAAAATTCAAAATCATGCAACACTTACCAAATAATAAACTCCAAACGGCATGACGACGACTGCAACCAGCAGATCAGCTACCGCCAAGCTCACTATGAAGTAATTCGTCACCGTCTGCAGTGTCCGTTCCCGCACCACACTCATTATCACTAACACATTCCCGAACAGAGTAAAAAAAGGAAATATTAACAACAGCAACGCCCAAAGGTTGTACTCTGGCATCAACTCCGGGCTATTGAAGCAAGAGATATTTAAAGTACCATTTATGGAACAATTTGAATACTCGTACACATCATTCAATACATCTAAAGTACCGTTATGCTCACTAAATATATCATGGCTTGTATTCCCATAGAAATAATCACTAAAGTCTTCTACTAGCATCATAAAATTTCCATTTGTATTATTCGTACCATTTCTATAGTCTACTCTTTGGTATGCTTGCCTTGTCTTAACTATTATTGTATGGTTTTTTATCGCTACGTCATCAGGGGGTCTTTTTGATGGATAAAGATATGTCGTAGAACTATGGTAGGTAGTTTTATAGTAATATGGCACTTGTGTTGTGTTCGCCATAGTTCTACTGTCAGTGTTTCCAACGTTATGTGACGTCTGTCTCATTTTCGTTTCTTTTCTCTTGTGCTGACATATTTAATGTTAACTTGTTCTCATGATGTTTCTTCTACGCTGACATTCATTTCCATATCTGCAACAAAGTAAAAATTTATATTAGATAACGGAATCGCGACATCTCTTTGCTCTAGGCTTTTATTTAGTTAACTGTGACAAGATGTGTTTTCAAAGAGAGTACCGTCATATAATCAGTAAACATATTCTGGTAAAATGTAACTAAGAAGATAACCTTTGTTCATCACTCTAGTTTTTTTTTACAGAAACTGTGGCTGTAGGTTGTTTACATTTCTGTAAACCTATAAAAAAGCTGTATCCTAGTCAGTATGTTTGTTTTTACGAACTAAATGATGTTTGAATAAAAAACTCATTTTAATATAACTTAACAATTAGTACATTTACTGCGACTTTCATTATCATCTTCACCATCAAACGTCGTTATCTAATCTAATTATCAAATAAGATTCTAAAAACTCATCAATCAAACCCACTGAAAATATCACTCAAATCTCGACAGACGATATTTATCCAAAAAGACTTTTTCTCTGATCTTCCGAGTCAATTTAAAATGATTGATAGACGAAAAATCAGGCAGCTCTCTAGTACCATTTAAAAGTAATAAATCTTCAGTGAACTTTTAATGTTAATTAACAAGGCGATTAATTGCTTAATTTTGTAATTAATTAGCCTTTCAATACAAAAATATGAAACATATTACCAAAGTTAGGTGATTTTATAAGCCCTCGAGGCAAAAGCTCAGCTTTGCATTAGTGTGAGTAAGAGCCAAAAGTAGAATTAGTCATAAAATTACATAAAAATAAAATCAGTTATTTATAAGAAAAATAAACCATTTCGATTATTAAATAAAAGCCAGCCAAGTGCGTTTAGGGCCACACGCAGTATAGGGTTGCAAATGCCCACTTTCAGTTCACGCCACTAAACACGTCTAAAAACTAATTTTCTATTGAATTTGTATTAATTTTTCCTTTACCGAGTACATTTTATAAGTTAGTCGCTTATAACTTTTTAATTTGTAAACCCTAATTTACTTTGATAGTTTTCCTTTAAACTTCGGCAGATATACTACTGCTGAGGATTTTCTCATAATGTCTATATATAACCGTTTAATAGATAGAGGGGGGAGCCACTTGACTCTAACAAAAATTCGCAATATAAAATTAAATATTTCAGAAGTGGATCTCTAAATCAAAAAAATGATGTTCTCAAGCTCACACTATTTTTGAAAGACATATTCAACGATACCCCACACGATGGGTAAGTCGAGAAAAAAATTACTCATACTTAGAAGGGCAGTACCGTAATAATTTTTTTCAATATTATATTTTACCATTTTTTGGCATGATGAATATTCATACCTATACCAAATTACAGCTTTCTAGTATTTATGGTCTCTGAGTAAAACCGCGGGCGGACAGACAGACAGACAGACATGGGGAAACTATAAGGGTAAACTATGTTTACTATGGAACCCTAAATAAACCACCCAAGTGTGTGTCAGGCCACACGCATTGTAGGGTTTCGTAGTTACGAAAGCCGAATTTACCGCGATTTAAAACGTCTAAAAACTAATTTGTATTAAAATTTCCTTTTATAAGTTGGCCGACTATAAATTTTCCATTTGTAACCCCTACTTAGCTCTGATAGTTTTCCTTTCAATTTCGTTATAATACTACTTACGTGAATTTTTTTACAAGTCCATAAACAACCTTTTAGGAGATAAAGGGGGGGGGGACACTTGATTCGAACAAAAATTTACATTATAAAACCAAATATTTCCGAAACTGATCCCTAAATCGAATGATGGTAGTCCCAAGCTCAAAATATTTTTAAAAGACCTATTTAATAATACCCCACACGATTGGGTAGCCGAGAAAATGACTCCCACTTTACATGTATGGGAGCACAGTAAAAATGTTTTTTCAAAATTTAATGCTACCACTTTTTCGGCATGGTTAATATACATATACATGACAAATTACAGCTTACTGGTATAAGTATAGTCTGTGAGTAAAACTGCGGACGGACAGACAAACAGACAGACAGACATGGCGAAACTATAAGGGTTCCTTGTAGGTACTACGGAACCCTAAAAACACGGTATTATGGTTATTTATTATTATTATAAATGTAAGTTTATTTCACTAATTCAAACACAACTTGTGTATAGTTTTTTTTTTCTTTCACAGAATCAACTTCTTTTTTGAGAGATATTATTTATTTTAAGCATCAGAATGCTAGCACACTACAAAATATTAAACGTTTAACTTTATTTCTCTTCGATATACCCCCTTTACTTTCAACTAAAAGCAACATCAATCATTAAGAAAATTGTTTGTGAATTTTGCAATTCACAATTCTTTCGTTTAATTTCTAACTCATGCAAATGTTTAAACCAAATTTGACTTTTTTCTTCCTGTTCAGCATTTTGTAATGACATTTTAATTATGGCCGTATCTGGGCAGACGCTATCAAAACGTCATTACAGTTGCTAACAGCGCCCTCTAGTGGGGAGATAAGAGCTGTCTTTTAGTAAATGTTCTGATTTATGTTTTGTTTTGCTTCCAGAAGTTGTGCGATTGTTTTTGCTAATTTGGTGTGTGCTCTTACGCTCTGAGTTCTTATGTACATGTATGTTTGATTTGTGTATATTAACTCCTTAGCACGAACTTTTTTTGTTGGGTGTAAAGTTACCTACATCGCTCGTGTTTATAGACATATATCTGTTTGTACTTTTAAGACATTTTTCAAAAGTTTTAAAGTGTTCTTTTTTTAAATCTTTTGAAAATATAATTGTAGTAAGTAGAAAAATTTTTAAATTTTAAAATCGTTTAACAGCGGAATATATATCGTAGATAATAATATAACAATAATGCGTGGTGAGTTTTCACAAAATGAGACTTACAAACAGAATTGTGTATTTAAATAAATGTTTAACAGCCGTAACATTTCTCAAGTTCTCTTAAACAAATTGAATCGTTTGGCCAATAACTGCATCAGATTTATTTTTAACATTCATTAATTTCAGTACGATTCTTTATTTCCGACTCGCTAATCCCTATCCCCTACGTCGTGACGCTAAAATACTCTCTATGATTTTTTATATTTTGAATAACCCGCATTTCTCTAACTATCTTTAAATCACTTTAGATTTCCTTCTCAGTTCCATTCACTCTCGCACACTTCGCTCCTCTAGCACTTTTATTCTTTATATCCCTCCTCATCGCACTACTTCATGGGCAAGTCTTCCAAGTCCAAACTATCTAGTTATGGAATGCCCTTCCGGAGTCTATAAGAAAAGTTCCTAATCGTAAGGCTTTCAAACGAGCGGTACATAAATTGTTTCTATAGTTTATTCTCGTATATTTACATCTTGTTTACTTTTTCACGAATTTAATCACGCCAGCCACACATATTTTCCGCTTGGTCTAATGGTTGACCGAGAGGGGATGCTATATGGCATGAGGTCCGCCTCTTGTACATTTTTTAAAATGTGCAATAAAGTTTAAATTAATAAAAACATTTATCAAATAAAACAACTATTTGCAATTTTTATTTCTAAGGTACAAACTGTTAATAAGTACTCTTCCATACCGGTCTGGAAGAAAAGAAAAAACTTAGAATGTACCAGCAACTTCTTTACCCGCGCAGATCGTAAAAGCCGATTGAAGGAATGAATGCGGCTTGAAACCTATTACTATTTTGATATTTTTTCCATTTTAACGCCCACCACAAGAGTGGCCTTTGGGTCCTGGACTCTGTCTACCCCGACAGATATAAAGACGTGATAATGTATCTGAATCAAAAAGTTATTTAATCGCATAAAAAAATCATACCGGAAGTAGGAATTTTCATAAAGTAAAAGTTTGACAAAGTTAGCCGATTTCATGCTGCATCTTATCAATATGGCTATTAAAGCTAGATCCTGGCCGGACAGCGCTTATAGGAGTTGATAAATGACCTGTCTTTTTGCCATTACCATAGGCATTAGTGATTTGCTGGACTTATGCCACGTATGAGGGACATATGCGCCAGTGGTGTGCATTTTATACAGACAAATACAAATTGGTCTACCCTGTGCCACCCTAATAATGACGGCAAAGTGAAAAATACCTATTTTCTTCGGTTGTTTAGGTCCGTATCATACCTAATTTACAAGAACGGCTGCATATTTTAGGTATTTTATTATATAGATCAGTGCCCGGGCAGCTGCACACCTTTGTATGGAAATGTTGAATAATGTTTTGTTTTTTGACTGTTATTTTCATTTTATTATATCTACTATAGTGATCTCGTATAACCCATGGTTCGATTTATTACGCATATGTCCCTTACAAATTGTATAGCCGCTTTATTTTTTATTAAATATCACAATTCAATACTATAACGTTTGATTGTTTTACACTACAGCTTACAGCCAGATCCCTGTTGGGCAGCGCTTATCGGAGCTGATAGATGACCTATATTTTCAACGTCAAAACAAACATTAGTGATTTACTGGAGTTATATAATCTCTTTATATCTTACAACTTATTACAGTTTCTGACTATAAAGTTTGATTGTTTTAGGCTGTAAATTATAAAATGTGGATGACAGCTAGATCCTGGCTGAAAAGCGCTGATCGAAGTTTGATAGATATCCTATCTTCTTGCCATTACCACATGCATTAGTAATTTATTGCAATTACATAACCGTTTTATCTTTTATTACAATCTCTTTATATCTTACAACTTATAACAATTTCTGACTATAAAGTTTGATTGTTTTACGCTGTTGGAAGCTCCACCCTCGAAGTTGTAGACCAGAATGTCTACCAGGGTCAATTGATCCAGGCAGGAAAATCCAGCTTCGCGGAAGAAGTCTTTCGGCGAATCCGACTCGGCCGGGCAGCGTTCGGGAAATTACGCAGTGTTTTTTTTATTGTCTAAATTACCTCAGTGCCTCAAGACGAAAATTTTTAATCAATGTGTGTTACCAGTGATGACTTATGGCTCTGAAACGTGGTCCCTTACTATGGGTCTCATAAGAAGGCTCAAAGTCGCTCAGCGGGCTATGCTCGGTGTTTCTCTACGCGATCGAATGAGACATGAGGAGATTCGTAGGAGAACGAAGGTCACCGATACAGCCAAGTGGATTAGCTCATTGAAGTGGCAGTGGGCGGGGCACATAGCTTGAAGAACCGATGGCCGATGGGGCTGAAAGGTTCTGGAATGGTGGCCACGTACCGGCAAGCGCAGCTTACGACACCCACTTGCTAGATGGTCTGATGACCTGAGCAAGGTTTTAGGGAGGCGCCGGATGCAGGCCGCTTCCAATCGGTCGTTTTGGAAATTCTTGGGGGAGGCCTATGTCCAGCAGAGGACTTCCTGTGGCTGATATGATGATGATAATGATGATGATGTTTTCCGCTGTAACTTATGAAATGTGTATGACAGCTAGATCCTGGCCAGACAGCGCTTATCGGAGTTTGATAGATATCCTATCTTCTCGCCATTACCACAGGCATTTGTGATTTATTGGAATGACATTACGGTTTTATCTTTTACTACCTCTATAACAATTTCTTAAAGTTTGATTGTTTTACGCTGTAACTTATAAAATGTATATGACAGCTAGATCCTGGCCGGACAGCGCTGATTGGAGTTTGATAGATATCCTATCTTCTCGACATTACCAGGAATTAGTGATTGATTAGAATTACATAACCATATTATCTTTTACTGCCTATATCAATTTCTGACTATAAAGTTTGATCGTTTTACGCAGTTACTTATAAAATGTGTATGACAACTTGATCCTTACTAATCGGAGTTTGAAAGATGCCCTATCTTCTCGCCATTAACATAGACTAGTAATCTCCCTTGTTTTTTAAAACTGTATGTATGTAAATTCTTTATTGCCCCGACCAAAAAACAAAACAAAGCGAGTGATTTTTAAAATCATGCGTAAAAACTCACTAATTTGCAATACATTTTGGAGCAATAGCACATACTAAGTACTAGTACTCACGTACATAAGTCTTACTTAGAAAAGAAATTCAAAGAAATTTCTACTCTATGTGGTTAGTAGCGCTATGGTTTAACTCGCTTCAGAAGTCCTCACCTTCGTTTAGATACCTAGACATTCATCGCAAGCCAATTTTATTCTTATTACTCTAGAAAAACAATTTATGTATGTAACTGAATTTTCACCTTTGAAGTGGTCGCCGTGTGCATAGTTATAACGTAGGTATATTTTCGATACCTAAACGGGGAGAGACACAGGCTTGGCGATAGTAACACAAACACTAAATAAATAAATATACATTTACGGACAAATCACACAGATTGAGCTAGCCCCAAAATAAGTTCAAGACTTGTGTTATGTTTGGGATACTAGCTCAACGATACTATATTTTATAAAATGAAATAAATAAATAATTAATTTCAGGCAACGAGATGAACATTTACATTGCAGGCCCATATTTATAAATACCTTATAGACGAACATATAATATATAAAACTTAAAACTAATACTATTTTGTCTGTGACGCACTGTACATAGAATTTAAATACTCAATGCACATAATAGAGAAATATCCAAGACCCAGGTCAATCATCATCCATCTTGACCTGACGATGATCATTTTCTATCTTAACATGACCGGGAATCGAACCCAAGACCACCGGTTTGACAGCCTAGCTTGATGACCACTAGGTAACAGAAGTCGTCAAAGTGCCTATAATTTACCTAAAATAAATAAACCTTTAGTTGGTCCAAACGCAGTCTGCATTGTTGTGTTGAATAAACCGTGAAACGTTTTCAAATTTTCATCTTTTTATTTACGCATCGTGGGAAGCGTAACAGTTGGCGAGCTCGTGTGTTTTCAGTATAATTATTTACGTTTATTTTATTATAACTATCTAAGAAAGTTTGTGAAATAGTTCGTTAGTTTCTTAACAAAAAATCTTCGTTATGAATATAATATTGGAAACGAACTTTATTCCTTGTAAAAACACGTTAAAAGCTTTATAAGCCTTGTAATAATTTAAAAATAATAATTCGAAAAGGTATACCTCGCCCTATATCTTTTTAGGGTTGCGTAACCAAAGGGAAAAAACGGGACCCTATAAATAGCTGCCTGTCTGTCCGTCTGTCTGTCACCAGACTGTATTTCATGAACCGTGGTAGCTAGACAGTTGAATTTTTCACAGATGATGTATTTCTGTTGCCGGTATTACGAACAAATAAAATAAATATTTAAGAGGGGCTCCAATACAACAAACGAAAGTGTACTTTATACCTAGCTGTAGTATATGTATATAAAGCCCAAATTGGATACTAATATAGTTTTAACCGACTTCCAAAAAGGTGGAGGTTATCAATTCAACGTCACGATCTTTTATGTTTTTTTTTTAATGTATGTTCAGCGATTTTTCGAAGGCGCCTGGACCGATTTGGAATTTTTGTTTTGTTTGTAAGTGTATGCTTGTCAAGTGGTCCCGTAGAATTTTATCAAAATCGGCTGTGAAGTTTGGGGGTGAAAGGGGTTTTTAGTTTTGGAAAATTATCTTAGCTAAGTGTTTTGTTTATTGTGCGTATTTATGACAAACGCGCGCTATATCAGATTCTTCTTTGACATGTTGGACATAGGGACACCAAATAAGTATAAAGCTTAAACTATATTATAGTATCTGATAGTTGGCGGAAGTTTTTGTGACATCTTGTCACTTAAGCGAGGACTCAGATTTATTTATTGCTCTCTGAAGACAAAGAAGGACCTTTTCCGAGAATTTAATATTTTTGAGACATACTTATGTAACGTATCAATTATGATATTGGACAACTTTCCTAATAAAAGAAAACCTTTTTTACACCAGTCCTGTAATCTAAAAACTATTTATTGATACTTTTTTATTTTATTTTAGGATAACAATTTTTGAAAATTTTGTCGATTTTCTTAAAGCGCTCCTCACAAAAATTCGTGTTTGAGTTATACAATACAAGTTTACAAGCGTTCAAGTGTACCAAGTTTCATATAAATCGATTCAGTAGATTTGGAGCTTTTGTGACAAACGTACATCCAGACAAACGGTCAGAAACATAAGTGATCTATCTTATTATACTTAAAATCTTAACTGAAATATTAAACACGTCTTGCAACAGTTTAAACATTTCAAATCATTTCGTGTGACCAAAGATGAATAAACTATAACAGGTAGTTTATCATCCATCTTGTTTCTCACATAAATTGTAATACAGAGCAAAACGGACGCTTCCATGCGCGTCACGTACGAACTCTCTCCGACATAATTACAATAATATTAATGATAGTACACGCGACAAACGTTTCTCCTAACTTGACACGAGACATAGTCATGTATATATATTGTCTGCATAGGTACTTGTACGACTATAATTTAAAATGTAGGTAGAGTTGACAACAAAGTTAATAACTTGAGACAATGGCGTTTAAGAAAATTTTTTATCTGTGATATGGGTTGTTTTTGTGCCTCCTTATAAACTTCTCTACCTATTTCTCCATCCAAGTTCAACATAACTACTCTTTTCCAGTTTTTTCATTAAACTTAGGTTCAAAATTGATACGAAAGTGACAACATTATCGTAAAACTTTGGAGTGCGGAATTAAAATTTTACAAGCGCGAGTGGTTCAGCGATATTCTGTATTAGGAATGTGAGATTATAAAGCTACTTTTTGCCATTTCCGATGTACCTAAACTAATCTAAGCTAACGTAAAAATTTCGGTATATTTCATCCTACGATCAAATATTTCATTAATGCCTTTCAGAATTCCAGTAAGCAATATAAATTTCAAAATTGCTAGATCCCAATCAATTACCTTTATGCACAAACGAACAACAGGCACGTTTCCTCTTGACTTGCTAAAGATTTTTGTTTCAGTAAATATTTTTGATCTCAAAGAAAAGAAAAAAAGCTCGTCTTTTCTACTTCAATAGTTACCACGCTGAATTTTTCATCATGCAAGACACAAATAACGATACTAGCAAAATTCAAATTACATTTGTAATATTTATTTTAATTTAATTTTTTAAATAGAAATAAGTAGTAAAAACATTTTCATGAATGCTCTTTTTACTTTCAACATATACAAGCGTATCTTCATTTGCGAAAGAGATCTATATTATAGAAAGAAAAGGTTAGTCAAGTATCCTAACTTTCATGGGAAGAAATATGCAAAGTCGAATGGAAGCAGATGTAAGAAACTTCTCATTCTCTTGATTTTCTTTCATGTTGTTTATTAATAGTCTGGGCTCGTATATTTCGACGCGAGCACAATTTATTTATTTGATTGATGAAATTGCAAATGCATTGCCTGAAAAATTATGCCCATCGATTTTTCGAGAATAAAATTTCTACAATGCATAATATTCCAAAAAGTCGAAATAAAAGCAAATTTTAATAAAGTAATTCTGCGTTATGAAATATTATATCCTAAGTTTAATAAGCGACGTCAAATTTGACTTTCCCGGTACTTTGGTTTAGAGGTCGTATAAAAATAGCAACCATTTTTTTCGTCTTCCTTTAATCTCTGTTGATCCATAAAGATAAAAATGGCCCACGTTCATACAATAATTGTATTTTTTTATATGAATTCCTCAGATAATAAAATGGTAGGAAAAAGCTGAACGTTATTACAACTTCATTATAGCATTCCGCGATTCCAAATTGCTACCCGTATTGGCTAATAAACTAATTTTATTCGGAATTCCATGATGATACGAATTTTTGCCAATATACTAATTTAATAAAGTTAATAATGAAGGCATTTCATTTTGCTGGAATTTTATTTATATTGCAAAAAGGTTTTTTATGTTATTCGTGGAATTTCACAAAATTTTTGGGATATAGAAATTGTTCGGTTTGAAATAATCGGTATTTTTAGTAACGGTATTTCAATTTATTCTCATGAAATGATCATTTATTTATAGCTTTGTTTTTACAGTAACTCTTTGTATTTTGAGTATGCCAAGAAATATAATAAATGTAATTTATCACTTAGTTATGTATATAATAATAATAATATAATATATATATATATATATATATATATATATATATATATATATATATATATATATATATATATATATATATATATATATTCTCACTATTTTAGTTGCTCAGGTTCAATAATTTTATTTCTATCATATCACAAAATAAGAACATGTACATATAATTACGAAGTAACAGAGCTTTTAAATTTAGGTTGACATCACGATATAGTATGATTTCGAATTTTCGATGCGCTGTATCATTGTGAATTTTTACTATGAACAATCGAAAAACATGGATCCATCATTTTTGGATAATCTAACTGATGGACTAAATTAATAGTATTTTATGCAACGGTTGTATAAGATGTTTCAAAAAATGCGAGTGGCGCTGGTTACGATGCGAACTGCGAGCATCGTAAGGAGACGCCATAGAGCAATTTTTGACGTACTTATACAACGTTTCATACAATACTTTTTCTACAACTATATTAGACAGACAAAATATAAAAATTAACAAAGAAAGATATGAAAATGTTTCACATAATGTTTGGTAGCTGAACTTTTTTTAATTCAAAGATTCAAGATAGAAAGATTCAAATAATATTCAGTAATTAGACCCTTACAGGCACTTTTACTACAACTACTTAATAAGTATAATTTAAGTAATTTTATTGATGTTAAATTCTTATGTTGGCAGTATGTTATATTTAAAGAAAAAAGTTCTAGATCTACAGCAAAGCGTACCTTTTTGGCGAAATTACGACACATGTGCTGTTATGGGGTAACTATAGACTTTCCTGAAATCATAAGTAATCAATGTTTTTATATCCTGACTGTTTTAAAGATAGATGAAAGAAGTAGGAAAATAATAGTTAAACCTTGTATTGATAAATCAATGAAGAAGAAAAAAAAAAGAAATAAAGTAACTGTTGTTGTAACATTTCGACTTTCGACTAAGCACAATTCAGAAGATCCGTATAATCTTTCATTATCTTACCCGTACTTACTACTTAATCAATCGTATGGGATTTAGGGCTTACACCACAGTGTTGTGCGTACATCCTGTTAATTGGTTGACCTTTTGACCTTTTGAAAATGTCTGTCTATATTCAAGAGCTATGCTTTGGTAGGTCTTGAATTTTGTTCAATTTGTCTATCTCGTCCGCCAGCCGTTTTACTTTGCCGTACAACATGACATTCAACTTCTCTTTTTGGAAATATAGTCTTTTAATAACTATTGTTACTTACGTAGGGCTCTGTTTACCCATTTGGGATATCGACTTGATAATGTTTCTTAATCTGTAACTTACGGACTCGACAAGTTGACATTGGTAAAGTAGAATATCTTATTAAGTGTTGTGAAATCTTACTATACAACTTGGATGGGATATCCCCGTAATAAATCGAACCACGAGCTATACAAGATCACTACAGTATAATGAAATTAAAATAACAGTCAAAAATAAAAAAATAAAATCGGCGTTTCCATGCGAAAGTGTGCAGCTATGCATAAAATATATACAATTTGTATGGGACTGTCGATTTTTTTGTTTTTTGATTGTTATTTTATTCTCATTATACTATTGTGATCTAGTATAGCCCGTGGTTTGATTTACTACGGGTTTGTCCCTTCCACGTTGTATATCGTATGTAGATACAGCCACCTCACATTCATAAAAAATGCCCTTCAAATTCAGTCCTACAGTACATATGCTACCAACTTAAGGAGTGATACTGACATAAAAAGCAATGCTTCTTAAATAAATATCATAATAAGTGATAAACAGACGTAGTATAACGCTACTGATTTAGGAAGCATTTTTTTTATGACTACAGTGGTCTCTTTAGCTTAAACTTATGATAAGGCATGGCAACTGCCTTCTGTTTTTAGTTCGTCAACATAACTTTGCACATCGATCACTGTTGTCTTGCTACGTGACTACGTAGCAAGGCAACTTGGAGAGTTGGACAAGTTAAAGCAAGGAGACTTTAAAAGGTCATTTAAACACTCTATAAATATAACAACATACAATAATTTGAATTATATTTCTGAAAATCTTATCAGTTAGCAATGTTTTATTCCGCTGAGCAGCGGAAAATGAAGAAGGAAAAAGAAAGGATTGGTGCTTTGCTCAACTTAATACTCTAATAACAGTGTAAGCCACTTACACATATTACAAACAATACATCGTATTGAAATATTCATAATTAAACACTGCTTATACACGTATAAAGACTTTCACAATTAATTTCTTACCTTACTTTTAATAATATAACTGACAGAACATACGCCTAATGTATGTGACGCAGTCAGCAAATTCTTCATTTTCCGCTGAGCAGCGTAATGTCTGTATTCGCGATGACATGTGCTTTGCTCACGTGCGACGCTGAAATTAGAGCCTTTCACGAGCCGCGCTGAGAATTTTAAATTCCGAATGTGTCCTTCCTATATTTCAAATGTGACACCGACCCATGTTCGAATTTCAAATGTGATTTTTATTTGTACACATGTGCGAGTGGTTGCATTGCCTATTAATATTATTCAGATTCTGCCCATCCACTCGATGTGTTTATACGATTGGCGTGACAAAAAAGCAGATGGCACTTTCTACAGTATTTTCTTCATTAAAGATTTCTTTAAATTTGTAGTAAGTAAATATAAATTTGTATTGCATTTTTATAAACTAAAACGTTAAAAAAGAACTGGTAAATATATTTTTTTACATTATCCGCACTTCAATGTGTTAGACCTTCTGAGAAGCACCAAGAACCAACTTGCGATACCCTGTTTTCAATAAAATTGCCCTGCTGTGGAAACGAGTTAACTAAACCCATTACCAAGTGACTCGTAAGAGGCAAACTTTGTGGGACGGGTCGTAGCCGCATGTAATAGACCAAGGGCTGGCTGTAACATTTTAAAGTAGAACTATACAGTATCGAGTTAGTTTATCTTTGTCTTAGTCGCGAGGCCTCCTTAGAAAACGATTCCCACCGAGTTCCTAATATATACGCATTTATTGCTAACATTTCTAACCCACGTATATAGGTGCAACGCGTCCGTGCATGTTAATTACTATTTTCATAAGAAGTAAACTAGCAGCATAACCGGATTTCACATTGTCACTGGTTATTCAATTAGGTATTCGTTTCATAGTTTCATTTCTTTACTAGCCCAAATTCTCACCCAACGCCAGTGTAGGTCTCTCACTATCTTTAAAGGGGAAGGTGGAAAGGTTTATTAAGATTCAGTTTGTAGTTTTCCAAACAGTTTTTCAGTTTTTTAGTAGACTTCCAAACAGAATTTGGAAGTTATCAATTCGACACGATCCTTTTTTTTAGTTCGCCGATTTTTCGAAGACGCCTGGACTGGTTTGAAAAAAATCTTTTAAAGGATATACTTGTCAGGTGGTCCCGCAGAAATATTAAAATCGTTTGTGTAGTTTGGGCGCGAAGTTGGTTTTTAGTTTTGAAAAATTATTGTATTTGCATCCAGCTCCCAGTCTATAGCGAGTCACTCGCCCCAGTTCACAGACACTGATTAAACTAGTAGCAGTGTTAGTTTGCAAGTGGTCAGCACGTTAAAAATGTATACAGCCGGATCTGACTTCGGAGTTTCTTGTTGCAACTACAACGGAAACTCATGGACGAGACAAATCTAGTACTGGTAATTTATCAAACATAGGTTTAAAAATATTATAATTTTATCATGTTCTAGTATTTAATTTATATATACTTATGTTTCTGTTGTAGGTAAGTATCAAAAAGTAGAACCATAACTTTAAGTAATGCGTACCTTAATCAATATCATTCACTGAATTACCCCTTAATCGAACACACACCAGGGGTCTAGTGTTGCCCCCATTTGAAATAAATTATTTAAAAGTTAACGGATATATCATTTGAAAATTTTTTGCCAAGAGTGGCCGTTATTCGCAAATGTGCGAAGAAAAGCTTCACGTTCTCTCGTTAAACAATAAACAGTAGTTTATAAAATAGCTCGAAGGGTTTAACTAGGGCTTACACAAGATACTGCTGGGCAGCACTGGACCCTAAAATATTCATGTATCCCCTTAGAAATTATTTATTAAAACGCATCTTGTATTTGAGTAGATCCCGCTTTTGAAGTGAAAAAAAAAAAATGGAATTAGTAGCAATAAGCGGAAGACAAAACAAAACTCATAAAAGATCTCAACTTTTGTTTTGCCTGAAAATTAAAACGAATAAAACGGAAAAAAAACCTACCATTTATTCACGGTCTACAAAAGTGATAAATAATTCATAAAACGTTTAATGTATTTAGCTACGGAACAGTGTCAGCCGCCATTTTTCATCAGAGCATCAAGACATTTGCGAGACTTGACGGCTCGAAACGGAGACTAATCCATCATGGCTACAGCCGGACAGAATAATCCAAATATGAGGTGTAATAGATATCTACACTCAAAATGCTACAATAAAACTGTAACTGTAATAACTATAGATAAATTTGACATCAAAATTGTAACAATAAAAAGAAATAAGTTTGGAAAATCCTAAAGTCCACGCGTCATAACGCTCATTAAAAAAAGAAAATTAGCAATAACTAAACGACACTGAATTAGATAGTTATTTCCAATAGGAAACAATCCCTTGACGTGATAGAGCTATTGAAAAAAGAATATAATTATTTCGAGTGCAATCGTGGCACATACACACGTTCTCTACTTCCTTAACGCTCCGCTTATGAGGCGAGCAAAACAATTGTTTTTCACGAATAATTGAAAGCAAATTGGGACAGCATAGTATTGAAAAAAAAAAACAAAAGCAGTGCTGAGAGAAAATTTGGAATTTACTGTACTTAGGTAAATACATTTTTTGTTTCTTAATGTTTACTTCATTAAACGATATTTTTAGATATACAATATTCACTGTCGCAAACACTTTATTAATTAATAGTCATCGTTTGAGATTCCAGCTTTTTTGTTTGTTTCTTAACCTATCTTAAAATAACCTTATAACTATTTTCATAATCTACACATTTCTCAATCTAAATCGAAGAAGGATTACGTCAATTTAAAGAAAGAGAAAAAGCGCCGCTTCCGTCCCAGCCGGGCAATGAAAACCCGTAAAGAGCTCTCCAATCGGTCGCTCTTCAAAGAATTCAAAAGGTTCAGCGATAAAAATCCATAATGCCATCGCATTTCTTAAAAATAATAGCTTTTCTAACATTAGAAACTATAAAAACGGCTATATATTTAGATAAATCCAAGCATCTGGCACGGTTTAAAGCCGTAAAAGAGCGTGGTTTCGTATCAGATAACTAGCTATTGACTTCAACAGTAAACCTCTTATTCTCGGATTTACGATTGTCCTATGCGGCACTTTTAGTTGGTAGTTTAAAATTCAATATTGATAGGGTTTATTATTTATATGCAGTAAGCGGTTCTTAACTGCGTAAACATGTTGTTTTAAAGAATAAGTTGAGCTAAAAGCTGTAACTAAATAAAAATATAAAACTTTGAGATGTTTTCAGTTGAAACGCATAGACAAGATCTCGATTCGTCGAAGAAACCTATGGCATACTTAATGATATGAAAAAAAATTAACAAAAATTACTATGTACAAAGTATTCAAACTTTGTGTATGGGCACATATTTTTAGTACCTACATAGTCGTCTAGATGACATTGTTTTAGATAAAGGGTGGTTTAATGTCATAGCATCGGAGGTTAAAAATTGTGGCAAGTAACCGATAACTAACAAATTTTTGTATATATATTTGACTATTTATATAAATATATTCCGCTACATCGGTGTCAATTTATGTTCTCCTTCGGTGTGATTAATATGAAAGATTTTTTAATAAAATTAGGAAGTTTTATTAAAGTTTTAGTTTGTTTATTTGTTTCGTGCCAGATGTTTTGTCCCTGTATATTTATTTATTATTTATGATATTATTTGTTTGCAGTTGTAATTATACTGCTAATTTAAAGACTATTATGCTCATGTCATCTTGTCAGAATCGTCGTAGATATACGCAGCATATAAAACTTTATCGAGAATCAGATTGGGAGAGGGAGAGGGTCATTTGTATTCTAGCTAGTACTGCCCGCGGGAAATAACCCGGGTCAGTCTGCCACGTGATGGAGCCGAGGCTGCGGTGCAGAGCCGAGATGCAGAATAAATGTGAATTTACAGTCGACACACTTCAAAGGGTGTCTCAATTCGTACATACAATGATATTAAAATAACAATCAAAAACAAAAAAAAATCGACATTGTCATACAAATGGATTGCACACTTTTGTATGGAAATGCCGATTTCTATTTGACTGGCTATTATTTTGATTTCATTACACACGTAGTGATCTTTTATAAGCCTGTGGTTAGATTTATTACGTATATGTCACTTACACGTTGTATAATCAAATGGAAGACAGTTTATTCTTGTATATTTACTTATGTAGATATTTATATTTTGTTTACTTGTTCATGAACATCATCACGCCAGCCACACATATTTTCCGCTTGGTCTAATGGTTGACCGGGAGAGTATGTCATGTGGCATGAGGTCCACCTCTTGTACATTTTTTTTAAAATTGTACGATAAAGTTTAAATAAATAAATAAGAGTCACCAAAATAAAGCCAAAAATCATTTATTTATCTTCGGAAATTTGTATTAATTGATAAATATTATTTTTTCTTTTGATTTCATAATAAGTAGTTGCTGACGTCAGATCATTTACTTTCAGATAAGTTAATTGCCGCTTCCTAAGCGCAAGTACAGAAGAAGCGGCGACTAACTGTACATCTTCTCCAAAAACCTTCCAGTAAAGTAAACAATTGTGCATACTGGAATCGCAAGATACAAGATCCCGTCTTCATCCCTTATGGGATAGACAGAGCCCAGGTCTGTAAAGGCCAAACGCCACGCTTAGCTCGTGAGTAGGCGTAAAGATGTAAAAAAGGGTTGCTAACCCCATCGCATATTTATTGCAATAATTTAATCTCAAAACAAAAAAAATGCTTGAAATTGTACATAATATTTCCAATTTCTTTGGCACAATATGAAAAGGTAATTTTCTCATCGTGTCCCAGCCCGGTACCAAACCGAAAACCCTTTGATTTTGAGACTCATTTAACCACAAAACCACCGAGACCGTTTAAAACTAAAGTTTCCAAAACAGGAATTGTGAATTCAACTGCGAGATTGGCAAATGCAATTTGTCAAAGCAATTAGTGTGTTTAATTAGAATTTCCGAGGGTAAAATCCTAGTTTAGTAATTAAGGGATTAGTTGAATCAACAGCGTGACTCAAATAGTAACTTTAAACTCGGCACGAGCTTAATAAATTTCATGACAGATAAATGTTGTGAATGATTGTGATGTAAATTGGTTCGTGTATCGTGCTTTTACTGTTTTGTTTTGCCTTTCTGGAAAATGTATGATTAGTGATATAAATAGATATTTTCTTTTTGTAGATTCTTCATTATTATGAAATATATTTTGCTGATTTATCTTATTTTATTTATTAAGTAAAAAATCATGGAAACTTTGGGATAGTGTACCTACAGTGTAATTTGTCCCTATATATTTATAATAATTATTTATTTATTTATAGAAGCTGCGCTTATTGCAGGGTTCAAAAGTAAATATGTTTAACTGTTTTAAGTTTGATTAACCTGTTTTCTGTTCAAACAGCAGATACAATAGTTAAACAATGCATGTAATATGTAGACCGGATCCCGGTCGGCTCACAAACAAGAGGATATGTAGCTGAAAGTTAAAAATTTATAAACTTTCATTTTGGTAAATAAATATAAGTATTTTTTTTAATTTTTATCATTTTTAACGTTGCAGCGACTTTTAGAAATTCTCACATGCTTTGCCTTTATCAAAATTAAATTTTCAAGAAAATCTATTCCTTTTTGTTAGTTACAGAGTCGCTTACATGTCAATTATATTATATTTACTAATATGAAGTTGTAACTTGTTAAAAAATAAATAGTAACCATGTAAAATTACGGAAAATAAAGTATATATATTGTAACGTGTAACTTCAGAACTCTACTCTGAGTGTGGCTAAGACAGGCACTAGACCCTTATTGACAAATAACTAAATAGGGACAATAAAAATATAAGGACAAATAACTCTGATTGAGCTAGCCCCAATGTAAGTTCGAGACTTGTGTTATATAACAAATAAGTAAATAGATAATAATCCAAGACCCAGGACAGTTTGAATAAGGCCATTTTCCAACTTACCCTGACCGGGGATCGAACCCGGGACCTCTGGGTGGCGGACTAGCATGGTGGCCACTACGCCACGGAGGTCTTCAAATTTGTTTTTAACTCTACGATAAGTTAGTTACGACTACATTCATAATAACATGTATTAAATAATAAAATAAAATTAATTCAGGCACACAAGAAGTAAGGTACAAATTATAAAAAAAAAAAAATTGTTGTTGCAAATTGCAAAATAGATACTAGTTATAATCTGTGAAAGACCCAAGGCATCTTGTTGAAAGTTACTGCCGACCTTCACAGGGATAAGGTATCAAAGTTACGTGTCTTCCATTAATTCTATTAATTATTACCAACTTCGGTAGTTTCTCATTAAGAAAATTTGTTTCTTGGAATTTCTGGTTGCTGCCTTGACAAGTCTGTGAGCAAAAAGTTAAAAGTTAGACAATTATAAATCAAACATCACCTAATAAATTAGAATTTTATTATTAATTTATTGTAGAACACACTAGCAGCTTATTAAGCTGATGCGTGTGCGTGACGTATATGTACGGTATTTGTACTTGAGCCAGTAATAAACGAGCTTCGGTTGATCAGTGTGTGTTAATGTTTGGAGATCTTGTTTATCTAGTCTGTTTTTAAAGTTGTTCACTGAAGGTGCAGTCACAACATATTCTGGTAGCTTGTTTTGCGTATTTAAAAAAAATCTTTAAAAGTTATCTAAAATATCTATAATCTGGATATTTTAGAGAGGGGCCCTACTAAGAAGGAGTCATTGGCCTTTGGCAAATACGCCCAAAGTCGACTTATCCATTCTCCAACAGAATGTATTGAGCCAAGTTCTCGAATAAATCACAGGAACTTACCGCCGCGATTTATATATCAACTTTTGCGACACCTGTTGGTCACGACTATGGATAAAAGGGTTCATTCCTCTAACAATTTCCTAAGTTTGAATACATACATACATAAATCTTTAAAACACAGTAAATTTCATATGTATGCGGATGACTTACAACTATATATTTCATGTGATCCAAAAGATGTACTACTTACACTCATCTATTCGAATGCAAAACGATGATCTGGAAAGAATAAACCAGTGGTCCAAAAATAATTATTAAATTACTTGTCTAATTTCATTTTAGTATTTAGTAAGTAAGTAACTTTAGTACTTAGATAGGTGAAGACAGGAATATTTTATTCATGTTTTTTCAAGATATTCGGGGAGTGATGTGAGTGCTGTGTAGTATCGTACTGCGGATTTTATATGTTAATGTGATGTTTTAAAAGCTATCTAACTTCTGAATCACTTGGTACCAGCTGAAAATCAGCGCTGTGCTTCACACCGCAGCACAAAGCTGAGGTGGCCGCCTTTTCGGCACACTTAATAGATATAAGTCTAGTACATAAGATTTTTGTTTGCCGAAAAAAGATTTTCTTTCTTTCTTTACATAATATTACGTCTTTATCCTTTATGGGGAAGACAAGCATTTTGGGTCTTGCGGCTCTAAGACAGAGCCCAGGGCCTCAAGACTCAAACACCACTTTTAGTGTGATGGTGGGCGGAAAGGTGGAATAAGAAATGTAAATAGTGATGGGTTGCTAGCCGCATTGCCTATTGACATGATTCGCATTTTCGCTCATTCTCTCAATAAATTTCTACTTTTTGCGCGAGAATAGAAGCAGCTGGTACGTTTCAAAAGTTTTTTTCTTTTCTCACAGACCAATATAAATGGTTGTGGCATGTATAACTGAATAAAAATAATTTTTCTTAACCTGTCAACGGGCTAATACGATTAACCAAAATCAATTGTTTTAAATTATTGAAAGGACAGGTAAAGGACTATATTTTTATACAATGTTCAGATATGTGCATGCCTTTCCAGAAATACCTTCTGAGATCTCTTATATCTATCAACATTACACTGAAGTAGCATATTGAATTTACCTTAAAAAAAGTTTTAACAGTTTGCGGGACACTCAGCCGGACATAATATAAATTATTTGTGTTTTTGCGTTGTTAAAAGGGACGGTTAAGTTTTAAGAGAGAGACCCATTCGCCTCACCACCATTAACATCCGTTCGGATGATGGTCATCTTAATGGGCCGAAACTAGTTGGCATGTCTGACTTCAATAGATACGTGTTAATAATTATAGACCTACCTAACTCTAACAAAATAAACTGAAAATATTTTAAGGCTGAATTATGTTCATGATACTTACCAACTTTCCCTAAGAAACATATATCGAAATATGAAAAATATTGTTTGGCCTCCCATGCAAGTTGATTAATCGGCCAAGGTTATTTCGGTCTAATTATGTGAGCTCGATTAACGAGCCGAGTATATACATATGGAAAGCCAAAAATTGTTTTTTATATTTCTTATGGGGAAACTTGTGCAGTATTGGGGACTGAAGTCAGTATTTGTTAGACGTTATACAATATGTTACAAAAACCCTGTCCGATCCTTATAGGAGCAACTTAGACCATCTTTATGAACAAGTTTTCCTTTGGTACCAATTCTTGAAACACAAAAAATCGACATTTTCATATGTAAAAGTGTTCGGCCGGCCCACCAATTTGTATAAAAACGTCGATTTCTTCTTCAAGTTTCCCATAGGAAAAGTTGTTATATTGACGGTTTGAGTTGCTCCTACAAGGATCGGACAGGGTTTTTGTTACTTATAGTATAGATCAAAATAGACTTTATTTTATTCATTATACTGCAAATCATATGCAAGAACTTCAAAGTCTTTCATAAATATAAATAAAAATAAATATCTGACTTTAAAAAAATTAAGGGGCCTAGGCAATTTAATTAAACCACTTTGTATATAATGACGTCTTTGAAACTCATTCTGTAGCTCAAATTGTCTTACGAGACGATATTTAATAATTCATGAGATTGAGCATGATGGACGTATATAAGGATAGTTGGTTAAGGAGGAGTCCAAATCACTTTTCCCATTAGCCCACCTAAAAATTTTTTCTTCAGATCATGAATAAAATATTACTAAAGTAAGTCCTTTAGTACTATTTAATGGATGCTTTACATATTTCTAAGCTTAGAAAACCTAACAATGTAGTATTTATTATATTGATTTACCTCTTTTTCTTTTTGATTCGCCCTAGCTAGTCGCTAAATTGAAAGATAAAATTCTAATTGGCATATTTTGTGAGCTAGCTTGCAGTTATATTTTTAAAATCTATTAACATGGGTGTAGTAAATTGGCCGTAAGCAAAAATGTACAAAACACTAACACAATGTTTTCGAAAGCAAGAAAGTATACCTGGAAAGTTACTTTTTAATGTGCACAATCACGTCTGTATCTCTGACGAGGTAGACAGAATCTAGGGCTTAAATCCAAAAATGTGTAGTAAGTCTTTAATTTTACAAATGTTTTTATGTATTAAACACAAATGTTACTTGAAGAAAGGGGTTAGAGTTTTCTGAAATAGATATTTTTAACTTAAAAGGATATAGCCAATAATTTGTAACTGAGCTATTTATTGATCTGAAGAAAAATATTAGAAAAAATATATAGAAAAATCGACATTTACCGTTATGGCGTAAGTGGGAAAGAGGACATAACCTCACACATGCCTTTTGACGTGATGTGAAATCTGACACGCTCTCAAATGGAAAAGCTATATCTATGTCCATTAGATTAAGCAAAATTATGTCTTTGAGAATAAATCTTTAATATTCAATAGTGTATTCAGGGATTGGTGGTAGTATGGTTTGATCGTGCGTCAAAATGCACACAGACAGCAGATGACAAATCATCTACCTTACTAATTTTCATTGATTTTCATGATCTTTATTACAAATTAATTTAGCATCTAATTTTGAAATTTTTATATTTTTTTAAATTAACATACATTCGGTTTTAAAGATATCTATGCATAGTACGCTGTCACAATTATATTTTTTATATTACCTTTAATTAAATTACAGAATTTTGTACTAACAACGAAATGGACTGCTCAGTTCGTAGTTTGTACACAATTCTGTTATTCGAAGTCAAATTAGGAAGTACGCATTCTTTGCATTTCATAGATAGAAATAAAGGTGACTATGGTTTTACAGAAAAGTAGGCTGGACGCTGCTTCTCTGGTGTGAGTTAAGCCTTAGGGATGAAAACGAGATAGTGTATTGTACCAGCCATTATCATAACCATTAACCATGTCTACGTACGTTAAGCCAGATCCAAGGGATCAAACGTGTGCTAAATTTGATTTGAGGAGTTAGAGTCATTTTGCAATTGTGTTGTATTTGCATGGTATATGGTACATGATATGCCGTAAAATGAAAAACAACACATATTTTGTTTCTAAAGACAGCAAGTATTCTATTTGTCTGGCTAATACATTTTTTATAAAGGCATGAAGACGAAGTCACGGATAAAACTTAATATTATTGCAGCTATAAATAAACGTAAACAATTCTAGACAGCAAGAGAATATTTTTAACAGCTTGATTGCCCATATAAAAATGCAAGCTGGATTCCCACTGTAAATTTTCTGTTATTTAGCTTTAAATATATGCAAATACTAAAAAATACACAATATATATTAAAAATGAAATTGGGGTTAAAATAGGTGAAAAAAAATTACGTCTAGAGGCTTCCGACGCCCGTACGCAACGACGCTTACGGATGGACGCCCGTGGCGTAATTACGCATAGAGCGATGTATGCACCGATCATGTGCTACGGTGTGACGGGCGTTCAGTCAGCGCCCCATTTCACGCCCTTCGGCGTAATGGGCAGTCAAGTACAGACTTTCAAAAAGGAGCAGATTATCAATTCCTTCTCTCTCGCTGGTGGTTTTATCAAAAATTTCGGTTTTTAGTTTAAAAAAATGATAAGGTATCAATGCGGAGTCGCACCAAGTAAATAACGATGAACAAGAAATAAGGTTACTTGCCTTTATTTTATATTCTTATTAAACCGGTATATGATGTAAGACTATATAATTAGAACATTAAGTAGACAGTTTTTTAAAGCTATTTAAAAATCGATTTAGTTTTATCCTTTTGCATAAAGATAAATGTATATAAGTACCTATCTTGCTACAATTCTACGATTGACTTCTGTCGCCATCTATTTCAAGTAAACATTATGAATAACATTAATTCTAAAAATAAAGGTAGAGTTTAGAAGAGCCAGAGGGTATAAATCCGTCGATGCGTCACTCCCACGCACACATATTATAAGGTTTGGAAACCTTTTGAGTTATTTAAACGTGTCTGAAAATAACTTTCATTTTCCTAACGAGGTTGTCATTCACAAACATCTAGATAATGTTTCCATTTCAGCCGTTTTCCTTTATTTCATGTAACACATACGTTAATGACATCCTGGGGACTGATATTAGCTTTTCATTTAGAAAATAAATAAAACAATATTAAATTTTCTGGGAAAATTGCTATTGACAATGATTTAGACGTTCAAATTTAGTTTCATCATAATATCAAAGGTTTAGGTAGGTACTTTACTCAAGTTACGCAGGTATAACAATACCTGCGTATCTTTCTTGGCTGCGTGGGAGTAAGTATTGCGCTTTCACTAGCTAAGCAACACTGTTTCTGGTCCTCACTTGGATGGGTGACCACAAATGGCATAAATAACTTCAAAAATCCAATGTCAATTTCAAAAATCTTACAAATGTGGTCCACTTACGCACAAAAAACAACAATCACTGCGGGTGTTGGTATGTTTTGAAAAAAAATATATATTTATGCGACTATCAATAATTATTTAGCCACATAGAAGAAACCACATTCGTAAGCCACATAGAAGAGTATATAAATTCAAAAAAATGACAGGCTGTCAATGAAATCTTCTAAAAAAAACATTTCGTCGAAGTCCAACAAAATTAAGATTTATTTACGCAAGGTCCCATCTGAGCAAAGGCACACATACAACTCCCAACCTTTTTCTTGTTTACAATCTGAAATATTTACCTAGCGATATATTTAATTTATCTTAACATCGTAAATAAATGTCCTGTTGGATGTTGAGAAGGATAAATCCGCCCCGTTCGTCCCTATTTCACGTTCCCCATTGGAAGATAAGCGATGCGATGTGTGTACGTACTCTAGGTGATAAAAAAACTTTTTTTAATTTAGTTTCCTATGATTCTTATTATTTAAGTTTTCCTTAATTTATTTGATTCATTATTGTTGCTGCAATAAATCTGCATATCTATCTTCGGAATCGTAGCGCTTGAACGGAAGGACCAATTTCAATGCGTTTTTTTACGTGAAAGCAACTCCCCGGTGGTTCTTCGATCGGTTTAGTCTATTTAATATTATTAGGTATTAACGCTTGAAAGCTGGGATTTGTTATTTGTCTGAAAAATAATTGATGGCGTTATGGATTAAAATATTATGTAATTCCGCCACTTGTCACGAGATCGGAGATGGTGTCATCGGGGGTTTTTAATTTGCATGCAAGTCAACTTATTAAACAATATTATTGACTACAATGACTACACGCCGACTTAAATATCTTTCATCGAGGTAGGTCGGAGATTGCAATAGATAGAGAGAAGTTAAAGGAGACAGAAGAGATCTGTGCCCCGTAGTGAGATGATATACTCGTAGGTTATAAAGTCAAACTCACTTGTTTAAATAAGGTAAATTTTTAACATTTACTCCATATCGAATAACTTCTTTACTGTTAGCACTTACTCATTTCGTATATTTTTTAATTTAACTTAGTAGCTAATCAAAAGTAAATGTAAAATTAAATCTAAAAATAGTATTATTTTAATAAATTCAAGTTCAGCATACGTCATCGATGTTCAAATCAACAAAAAAATTTAAAAAAGTAGAGGTGATATAAATTACTAACAATAATTAGTCAAGTGCGTGTCGGGCCACGTGCAGTGTAGGGTTCCGTAGTTACGTATGCCAACTTTGAGTTCATGCCACTAAAAACAAAAAGAAATTTTCCTTTTCCGAGTACATTTTATAAGTTGATCGCCTATAAATTTTTAATTTATAAAGCCTTTTTAGCTCTGATAGTTTTTCTTTATATAGACTACTAGCTGACCCGGCAAACGTTGTTTTGCCAATTGATTGTATGTATTTTTGTATGTTGTATCATAAAAAAATAGAAATTAAAAATTTTGTCTAAAAAATAAAAATAAAAATTTAGGGGTGGACTACCCCTAACATTTAGGGGGATGAAAAATAGAAGTTGGCCGATTCTCATAGATACCGGATAAGCACAAATAATTCATCAAAATCGGTCAAGCCGTTTCGGAGGAGTATGGCAACGAAAACTGTGACACGAGAATTTTATATATATAGATAGCTGTGAATTTTTTCACGTATCCATATACAACCGTTTAGCAGATAGAGGGGGGGGGGGACACTTGACTCTAATAAAAATGTTTACTTTAAAACCAAATATATCAAAAAATCGGTGTTCATAAGCTCATAATATTTTTGAAAGATCTATTCAACGATACCCCACATGATTGGATAATCGAGAAAAAAAAATGACTTTTCACTTTACTTGTATGGGAGCCGTCCTAAAAAAAATATTTTTCAGTATTATACATACTCATGCCAAATAACAGCATTCTGGTACTTATAGTCGCTGAGTACAACCGCGGATGGACAGACAGACAGACATGGCGAAACTATAAGGGTTCCTTGTTTACTACGGAACCCTAAAAACTATGGATATTATCTGAAATAAAAAAAATCTTTGAAATTTTTCAGTGGATAGGCATCTTTATATTGCGTGGAAATAACCCTCCAAAAATACTGCTACATACGGTGCCCTATATATTTCTATACCTACCTACAGAATATGGCTTTTTGCCAATGGTTTATTTTTGTTTATTGAATGCAAAACCGAACGTGAAAACACCTTTTCCGATAATCTTAGGCCTGTTTGGACTTTATTTTCTTATCTTATACGCCACTTGCGGCCTGATGGTTACATGTTGACTAAATGATACCTATACGACCCTCGGGCTGAAAGTAATATTTGGTTCCCTCTACGCGCTACTTTCAGGCAAAGTCTGAATAAGCTTGCTACATAATATTAATTTGTGGTTTTGGTCATTTATTTATAAAACTGGCAATCATAGATATACTCTATTTAACAGTTCCCGTTTTAGTTACATAAAATTGATTCAATATACAAAAATGATCAAAGATATAACATGAAAATATTTATGTTTCAGAGCTTGACATAATTTTAGCTTTAATCGCCTTCTTACAAAAAAAAACGCATTTTACTTGACATTTTTCGCAGGTGATTTACTAAGCGTTTAAGGACATTTAACGACTGGAGATTAGCGGGGACTATAAAAAGCCATTTAGAGAACAAAACCTGTTAAGAAAAGTTGTTTAATGTCGCTTTTTGTAACAGTCGCAAAGATAAATGAATTGGGAGCTTCTTGCTTAGATCTCGTCAGTACAAGAAATATGATATAAATCTAAGTATTAGCTGTTATATTTATAAGCAATTTTATTTACATCAAGCCGTTTTTACGATATTCATCCATCTCATCTTCTTCTATTCAATTTTCATATTGCTTAATGTTGCTTAGCCAAAAATAACAATGGTACGGAACCCTTCGTGTGTGAAATCTTTAAAAAAATCAAGTTTTTGTATGGGAGCCTCACGTAAATATTTATTTAATTCTGTTTTTGGTAATAGGCATGACGAATAGAAAAAAAATTTTGCCTGTCGGTTAAATTTTTAAAAAGATTGTACACGTATTGTTTCTTTTCTCTAAGAAACAAGTATTACAAAGACACAGCGCATTGAAATTGTTATTATAGCAGCAACAGAAATACATCATCTGTGAAAAATTCAACTGTTTAGCTATCACGGTTCACGAGATACAGCCTGGTGATAGACAGAAGGACAGCGGAGTCTACAATCAACCTTAATTAACAACCGTTATTTCCGCCAAATGTTCTGTTCATCCCGTAAGCGATAAAGACGTGATAGTGTAAATGTATTTTGCAAAACGCTGAGTCGGCGTAAAAACCCATTGACTTGAGCGGCACTACAGAACTCCAGCATCGCCAGAAAAGAGTCTCGTGCAAGCGAGTATGCATTTTACTTCCATTTTGCCGGTTATTTTTAAATTGATTATTCTTAAAATTCATCCTTTATTTTTAATTTTATTCAGTTATTAAATAGGCCTTTGCAGGCACTTTTACACGTCGATAACAATACGTGTAATATTTAAGTCAAGCGCGAGTCGGAATCGTACGTATAAGGGTTCCGAACCAGTGGATAGTATTTTTTTTATATTCGGTCTTTTTAATAATGGCCACGATAATCCATAAATTGTGAAAATTTTAGTGTCTAGCTAGTACGGTACAATAGATAGATCTGTGAGACAGACGGTCGGACAGACGTACGACAGCGCAGTCCCAGTAATAGGGTCCTGTTGACACTTTTTGGGAACAGAACCCTAAAAATGCCTGAGGGTTAACAAGGTAAAAAAATGGTAAAAAATCATTTATTTCTCCAAAAAATCGCATAGGTTACATACAAAAAACAAGTACATACTGAATACTCGTATATGAATGTTGCCAGTACCGATTTAATGAGACTTGAGACTGATGAAGGCAAGGCTTGTGTCACAGTTGGGTAGTTTCCTGGGTCAAAATTAAATAATTTGGTATTGTAAAAAAAAATAAAACGTTGTTTAATAATGTATTATGAAAAGTGCATAATCATTATACATTTTTTAAGATATTTAAGATTTGAAAAAAAAAACGATATCAAGAGTGCTATTTGACACCCAGAAACTATAACGTCATAAGTCTATATTTCATACAAATCATATACTAAATATTTTTTTATCATTTAGAAAAATGTTTCCGATTTGAGTTGTTGGAAAGTAGCGAGTTCTCCGGTGCTCCCGAACGAAGAACTAAAATGTCAACGTAAAACAAAAGAAACGAAGACAGTTAAAACGTTCCAGTAAGGTTGTATTGGCAAGAACTAAAAGAGGCGAAAGTACTAAAAGGTTATCTTGCAGACACCGAGTGCACAACTATACTAACCAACATACTAGGACACTACTGCAATACACGTAAGTCGTCAGTAAATAAACTGGGAGGGAAACGTCGCGAGAAATGCGCGTAGGGTTGATGTCAGCTTTTGAAAAACTAAGTGTCAAAGTTAAAGCCAGAAATTTAAATTAAATGTAGGATAAATTTATCTTATATTGAAGACCATTATTTTATATTATGTAAGTGCAAAAGCTAAAAACTTCTATCGTTTCAGAACGACCACTCTGAGAAGATAACGCCAAAAGAAACCCAGTTCAGTACTACTGAGATTATGACACTAGATAATGGAAATATATAGGAGATTTTATATTAGCTATTGGCAAGATTTTAGATAAAAAAAAGCAAAAAAACAGGCAAAAGTACTTAAGACCAACTTACAGGCATCGCGACTAGTGATGTACAAGGCTCGAGGCCTCCGAGTCCTTTTGTCTACAGCTAGGAGTCGTTTACAGGGCTCGCCCCGTTTGTGTGAAGCACGACGACCTGGGAGTCTTTTTCAGAGCTCGAGTCTTTTCAAGAGCTCGATCGATCTGGAGGCTTTTTCACGGCTTGAGTTTCTTCAAAAGCTCGAGCCTTTTTGAGAGCTCGAGCCTTTTCGAGAGCTCGATCAATTTGTAGGCTTTATGTCGGCTTGAGACTTTTTCTATGAGCTCTGTGAGCTCAATAATGTGTAATTTATCCCTATATATCAACAAATATATATAATATTTGTTGATGTTTGATCATTTTCGCGCGGCTACCTACTTTTGTTAAATTTAAATTTAAAAAATTAATTAAATTAAATATTGTAAATTAATAGGCTCGGCTTGAGAACTCTCTGAGTAAAAGGACTCAGAGAACTCAAGCTTTCATTGAAGGCTCACGTTCATTTTAAGGCTCGAGCTTTTTTGAAGGCTTGAGATCTTTTGATAGGTTCGAGCTCTTTTGAAGACTCGAACTCTTTTGAAGCCTCGAGGCGTGGAGCTCGCGTCTCTGCTCTGCGCCTACCGAGCTCACCGAGTCCTGCCAACCTGTCTCGAGGCTTCAAAAATAGAACTCGACGCCTCGAGGTTTGTACATCACTAATCCCGACACATTATTTCCTCAATTTCGCTTAAAATACTGTATTTATATCACCAAATTTGGTTTCTTTCTATCTTGAGCAGCTTGATAAAAGTTGTTTATTAAAATTATTAAAAAATCTGTATATTAAATTGGAAAAAATAATAATAAAACTTCATGAATGACTCATTATAATACAGTTTAAAAAAATAAACTAATTCTATTAGGTATTTAAAATTAAAACCAACCGTAATAAAGTTTTGTAGACTTCTAACGTGTGATTTACACGGAGATATACTTTTGATAGACCACATTATGACACACCAGCCAGGACAACTATTGAGGTTTTTATAAAATTAAATAAATTTAAGGATTGTCTTTAGAAATTTACAGCCATTTAGATCTTTATTATTTTATCAGTGGGTTAACAACCACGCCATATCATTTTACTCAACTTCAAGTTTATTTGAGTACAAATTATTAAATATTCAAATTAGTTTTAATTAATTCCAAAATGACAGATTTATTACACCCAATTGAATACCAACAGATTTACGATAAAAAACAATAAAATCAAAGTTTTGTGAGTAAATTAAAATAATTTATTCAGCTGTCGCCAGCAATTATTTTACTTTCAAACGCTACATTTTCCATTTATCTTAAAATTAATTAACAACTGTGGTGGCAGCCCTACGATAAAAGCGAGCGAGAAGAACCGTTTAAGGCTCCATTTATTACAGCAATACTCTCTAATTTGTATGTTCTTTTACAGAGCTAAACTTTGAAGTCGAATGATTTAACGACTGTCCCACTAAGGGCTTGGATAGACGAGCAATAGTGTGCCATCGACGGAAGTTGGTCGACTCCTCGTTTCAAAAATAGCATCACTGATCACCACCAGTAATGCTATTTTTTAAACGGGGAGTCACTGAATTTTTGAATGAGAAAGAAACACTTCAGTGCCGCGGATTTTAAACGCAACGGTCACCGACTGCCATTGTTGTCGCGACAATGGTCATTTGTCGTCGACTAGTACCACTAGCTGTCGCTTGTATGTGAGAGTCCTAAGTACAAAGGCAAGCGAGCGTAGTAACTTAGTTGTGATTGTGAGTCGCGTAAAATAAGTTGTGCAAATTATTTGCTATAAAATTCACAACTCATGGACTTTCGTGTGAAATCAAATTGCAAAAGATACCGGTCAACGTATTTTACGCGACTCACAACTAACAAATTTACACCTGTTTGACTTGGTCATGCAAATGTTGAGCTTGGCCATTCTGTGTATGATTTGGAGTACATTAGAAACTGATTTACAAGAAATGAGACAAAAATTATTTTGAAAGCAGATAAATTTAATTAATGGCTTATGTACGTACAAATACATTTTCTACTAATCGAGAGATTATTTTAAGCCATTTTACGCGTGCATTTTGTTGTGGTCTACTTGACTATTTTTGAGAAAATACTTATTTATTAAGCAGTAAAAAGTATTTCTCAGTTTTGGATCATAACTTCCAATACAGATATGCTATCACTTCTTTATGCGTGACGGAACAGACAGTGGGTTAGTGTGTGAAGATGGAAAAGGGAATCAAACAAGTTATTATAAAATAAAATATAAAAAACCCGATAGCCTAATTATATACCTACCCAGTGTCACTCTCAGAATTAAGACGAATCTAATGATACTCCTCAAGCTTAAATCCATCGAGCCGATGTTCAGGCCGCAGAGCGTGCCAAACAATAATGCATAGGTACATAAATACATACATACATGTATACTTTCGTAAAATATAACCTTTCTTCTGGTGGTCGGTTTTTCGGTTTGAAAAATTATTGATTTACCTAGTATTGTTATGTTGGTAGAATGGCAATGCTGGATAGACTATAATAATGTTATATTTAACATCGTCAATGAAGCTCCCTGGCAGATTATAGATGAGGTTAGTTAACCAGTCCAATAATTCCTGCAAGCTAAACTAATTTTAAAATTAAACCTCATAAATCGACGTCCAAATCAAATTTACAATTAGACGGCAAATCCCAAAAGTCTGTAAGATCAATATAGATTTCTCAACCGTGATCTGACACAATTTTGCCATTTGCTAATGGTTGAAATTTATAATTTTGCCATCCGACGGTAATAAATCCTTGGAGCGGATTTTAGAACGTGCCTAATGTCTGTGATTTGTCAGCGAAAGCTTAATAAAACAAGCTACCTTGCGTTCATTACACACATTTTCACTCTTGTTACTAGGCCTGAAGTTGTCAAACTTGTACTGAATAATGTAGGGCCGAAGTAGGACCAATTAATTTCAGCAGTTTGAACTACACTGGCGTACTTGACACATTAGCACTATTTACCTTCTAATTGGCTATTTTCCTGGGTCAAAAATAAATTGTTTTATACTGTAAAGGAAAAGAAACGTGGCAAAATAATGTCACTTGTCATTGAACATATCTATTTTAACGTGATTTTAGATTTTGTATTGCAGAAAAACTGATAATAAATCGCTATTTGACTTGAAGAAACTATGACGTCATCTGCCTGTATTTGTAGAAAAAAGTATCTGATTTTATTTGTTGAAAAATAGCGGCGGATTGCCACTGTCTGAATAGGCATGACGAATGGAAAAATATTGTTAGCCCATTGGTAGTAAGTTGATAACAATAGATTACTAAAAAATAATGTACAAGTATTTTTTCTTTTCCCTGAAAACCAAAAAAATTAAAAGATACAGCGCATTGAAATTTGGCATGACGTCACGTCTACGTACTATTTTTACACCCCTAATCCGGAACTCTGATGCTTTGTATCTTTTTAAATTTTTACTTTTTTGGCAAACTGAAAACTAGTTTAGTTAGTCTAGTTTTAAAACTGTTTTTGCCAAAAGTGGCCACTTTTGGCGAAAAACAGTTTTAAAACTAGACGGACTACCAATATTACTTTCAAAGGTTATTCATAAAATAGTTTAAAGGTCTTTCTAGACATTGATATAAATCAAATTTTTAATTATCACCATATTTAGTTTTAAACAATTTATTTCAAATGAGGGCGCCACTTTAGCTACAACTTCGTCTTAAAACAGCGAATTAATTAGGTTATTCCTTTTATAAGCGAACGTGCTCACTACAAACTATAATAAAGTAGTTATATTAATACTGGGACTCAAACTTTTGGCTCAAAGTTTTACTCTGTGAAGATGCACACACAACGACAAATTAAAGCATAAAAATATACTGCTTCAAGTTTCAGATTTTGGACTGAATTTGTTATAACAGTTTCAGAAAATTACTTCCTTATGTCCTTGGGTTACTATCTCTTACGAACTTAATTTATACATATATCTGAATGTTCAACGTTCGATGTCTTATCTTATGCCTTTTTCTGATTCCCAATTATGTGGGGTCGGCACAGGATGTCGAATTTTTCCATCTTAGTCTATCCTTTGTTAAATTGTCCTTTACTCCTTTATCTTATCATATATTCCTTAACGCGTTTCATTTAGCGTTTCCATGGTTCTCCGCTTTTTTGATGTCCTCCAATTTTAAGTTAACCCGTCTTGTAATGTGACTTTTCTTTCTCTTCATAACATACCCATACCAATCCAACCTTTTGCCCTTTGTTCTATTCCAGGTGCCACAGTTAAATTTCATCTTACATACTCTTATTCTATTAACAGCGAACTAATGTTATAAAAGAGTAACTTAGAACACTTTTATCGCGCAAAACTGCACGAAGTTCATACAGAAACCAGAGATTGCCGCAGCATTTGGCGGAACGTGACGACCATACAGTATTGGTGGATAAAGAGATGAAGCTCGTAGTAGCTGTAGTATTAGGTCGACGAAAGCAGCGGTTGCACGAGATAAGCCAAACGCCACTATACAGATCCTGGCATGTGCCCTTTGAGGCACCGGATGCGTTTACCTATCGACATTGCTCGCTTCCTACAAGGTAGTAGTCTTGCGTAGTACGGTGGATCAAACCGCAAGACCATGCCTACGCATCGCCTTAGGTATTAACATCCCGATTACGCCGTTAGCGGATTTTAATCACGCTATAAGCATATCAACATTAACCTTGCGACTATCGCAGGCTGGTCCAAAAACTTCGGGCTAATGGTCAATGCAGCTAAGTCTCAAGCGATTGTAATAGGAAGCACCTACTTCATTTCTAGGTTTAAGTCCACGGATTTCTCAAATATTGTACTTGGCAATAATATAATTCCTTTTTAAGCCACAGTCAAAATAACCTGGGTATCATCATGGATGAAGCACTTTCCTGGTCTCCACAAATTAGTGAGCTGAGTCGAAAGATATTTGTATCCCTACATTCCTTAAGACGATTACAAAACTTTTTACCAACCTACTCAAAAGCCTTGTTGGCTCGATCACTACTTGTCCCCGTCCTTGATTACGCAGATATTGCGTACTCAGACCTGACTGACGAACTGACAAACAAAATAGAGATTATTCAGAATATGTGCACACGCTATGTGTATAATCTCAGGAAATTTGACCATATTTCTGAGTTCCGCGCGCGGCTTAATTGGTTACCTATTAAAACTCGTCGTGACCTTCACATCCTCTGTTTCCTTTTTAAGTGTTGTTTAATCCCTTCTGTTCCAACTTACCGAAAATTTTTAATTTCGTGGCTTTGACCCCCGTCTTCGATCGAGTAACAACCCGACGTTGCACATACCCGCTCACTCCTCGCAGGGATATAATAAGTTCCTCGCAGTATTTGCAGCAAGGCTTTGAAACAAACTGCTTTTAAAAATCAAAATGTCGTCATCTTTGCATTCTTGAATCTTGTGGAAACGTTTGAAGATTTGAGTTGAGTTATATAAGTATATTAGATTTATATTGATCAGGTATATATTCATTACATATGTATATATATTTAATGCATGTATTCATAAATGTATTTAGTATTTGTGCTTAGTATTTATAACAAGTATAAATTTTAATCAGTTTTAGAGTAATAAGTAGTTAAGTATAATTAAATTCTGTTTTGTCTTCTGTATATTGTACCCACTCTCTACCCTGAGTTGTGAATTGTCCTCACATTTTCATGGTTGACTGGAAGAGATCCCTATCTGGGATAAATCCGCCTTTGTACTGTTCTCTGGTTCTAACCTGTATTTTTGTCCTCTGTTTATATACAATAAAGATATTTCCAACAAACCAACAAACATTATTATTTCTTTACCTTGTTGCTAGATGGCGCTACAGCTATTTATTAAAAAATTAAAATCTTTTATTAATGTTATTTATATAAAGTAATAATGAATTAGATATAACTTATACAAAATTCAATTAATATTTCAAAGTATATTCAACACTTTATTTGCCACTTTTTTGCTAGTCGTGTGTACTGCCATATCTGTGTGCCGACAACTCCAGTTTTGCCTACTTTCGGGCCCTCCTAATCGTTTCTTTGGCATTGGATATCTGTTACGTTATTAATTATATTATCTTTGGTAAGACTTACTGCAATGGTAGTATGAAACTATCAGTGCGGTGGGGTCGTCACTTCCTGACGCCTAACTAGTATTACTTACCGCCTATTTGAATGTTCATTTGATGAGGTCATTTTTTGCGTTTGATTATGCTTCGATTGTATTATAGTTGGTTGCTATGTTAATTGAAGCACTTAAGTTTAACCTTTGATTATACGAGAAACTGTAATGAATGGCCTCAATTATGAAAACAGCACGTGTCGTTAAACGATTGAGAAAAAGCAGTTTATGGCTTTCGAGTAGATTGGTTTCACGTCAAGTTCATGTTGCAATAGCTTTTACGATACGAGCGCTTGTAATTGACTGCATTTGCATTTTATGCGACTAGTTCAGCTGCAAATTTCGCTAAGATTTTTTTTTATTTCATTAAAATTTGAATACATTTACTTAGAAGTGACTTGTATAAAATCTTTTGGATGTTGTCGATTCTAAATTTGACGTTAATGTCTGTCTGTGTCCAATGACCGATTTTGTTTTTTTTTAACGTGAAACCAGTTTCCTTGTGGTGGTTCTAAGCGATGTTGTATGAAAATCGGTTTAGCCATTTAAAAGTTATTGGAGGTTTACCCTTGAAAGCCAGTGTTTTTAAGTTTGTCTAGCAAATAATAAGATGGCGCTACTGATATCAATTGGAATATGTAGTTCCGCCATATATCATTAGATGGCGTTCTTGAAAGTCGGGGGGTTTTTAATTTACCTGGTAAATAAACTTGTAGCTTGGGACAAAATACTTTTGAATTGTTTTCAGCTATCCGGGCCGTTAACAGGTCTCATTTTTCAACGTAAGAAGGTTCAATAATTGTATGCAATTATTAGTCAATTCAGTTTTTAGAATATATCAACAAATGAAAGAGCCATTTTCAGGTTTCAGCTATACTGAGACTCTCTTGATGCAGGGCGAGAAAGTGCTGTACTTTATTTTTATAAGGTTTTGACAACCAACAGGATTTCGATGTCATTAGATAGATATCATACCATGTCTGTCTATCTTTTTCGATGTGTTAATAACGAAAAGTGGAAACCAGTGAAAACAGCACATTTCATAGATTTTCCGATTTAACCGAAAAATAAATCATGAAGTAAGCATGTTGCAAAGAGATAATATCGTCACGTGACCATAAATCGCTATATATGCGCTATAGATACATATCAATTTGATATATTACCGGCAGCACAATGTGACACGAAATCCATCAAACCTTATTCAAAAAGTTAAACCAATTCACAATTCTGCGCAACAAATCAATGTATAAGGGTAACACGATTTATAGCCTCAAAGGGTGCCATAAAATAATATGTAGGGCTCAACATAAAAATGTAGGTACTATTCTATATTGACGACATAATAAATGGAAAATATCCAATACATCCTGAGTTTGGAACAATAAACTTTTTTTATTTCCTTTTGCCTTCGGTGAGCGTGGATCGTCGGAATATTTTTTTAGTGGTCCAGTTTTTATATTTCGGATTTGTATCTATTCCTATAGTATTCGGGCTCTTGGCGAACTTTATACAATCTTGTAATTTACTAATCTGTGTAAAAAAGCGCTACTTGATGACTCTGTCATTACCTATAATTTTTTCTATTTGATAATATTGTTAAGATGTTTGATATGAATATGCCTGTGAATCGCTTATCAAATGTTATAGAAGTTTATATATATATATATATATATATATATATATGTATTTGTTATAAAATATAGTATCGTTGAGTTAGTATCCCATAACACAAGTCTCGAACTTACTTTGGGGCTAGCTCAATCAGTGTTATTTGTCCCTATATATTTATTTATTTATTTATATGAGGAAGATATTAAATCACGATATGTCGTTTTTAACACTAAAAGCGCGGAACATCCTGACACCCCTAGAAGCGCGGATGGGTCAATTTTGGCCAATTTTTTATTTTGCTACAGCAATGTGAAATTTTGTATACAAATAAAACTCGTAATTATAATAAAATGTTTTCATTATAGATTACACATATTTTTGATGTACTTTGGCTTAAAATAGAATAATAATAAATCACAATCACGAATGATTCCAGTTAAAAATTAGATAAAATTATAAAAAAGGCAGTGCAATTACTCTTCCGAATCACATAATGAGCAAATGGAAAACTCTTTCGATGTGCATTTCTTACAAGCTTGCCATTTCACACACTATTTGTTACCGACACAAGAAGACTTAACCTGACAACGAGTACGTTTGTCTTGACGCTCAGGTATTTCGTTTTGTACATTGATACGACTATTAGACGTTTTCCTGCTATTTGCGTATGCCTCAGCTAGTTCTTCTCCTAACTGTAAAATAAACTCTTTTCTGCAGATTTTTTTTTCCATTCAGGTCACGATACAAAATCCAAGCATTTATTGCTGCTAAGTCTAGCAAATTATAAAAAGTATGAATTGGCCAACGCCTAGATGGGGCTTTTACAGAATATTTGCGAGCCATTTGATCCACAACGTCTACCCCATACTTTTAACTATTGTAAAATGATACTACATCCGGTTTCTTTTTTGTATCAGTTTCTATTTGAATATCTGGGTGCATAGTGCTAAGGAGAAGAACATTTTTTTTGTGCTTTCCTTGATATACTGTCAAAGTGATATCGTCTTTTTTCAGTAACACCGTACTGTACAATTCTTCTTTTGCTTGTTTGACACAAGCAGGTATTTCCCGACGAGCTTTATTTATGGTACCAACAATATTTGTTCCGTTTGATTTTAGAGTTCCAACAAGGGATAGAGACGTGAAAAACTTATCACAAGGAGAGTGAGTACGTCGGGTTTCTGCTATGGTACAAGACAAAATTTGTTTAAAAATTTTTTCGTCTATCGTAAGTCGCCAAGCACTACTACAAGTTTTGCTGTTGGCCGACTTTGAATTTCATTTATAGAATTTTCATCATTGGTTGACGATAAGTCGCTATTTGTGGGTGATTGTTGCCACTCTTCATCGGATCAATACATTGGCTCGCCTTCTGAGTTGTCTTCGTCGATATCTTGAAGAGATTGAATAATTTCCGCAGCTTTTAGACCACGCTTAGCCATAGTGCGCAAAAATGCTTTAGTTTCGTACGTGCGATGTGACAGAAACAAAACACACGTTACGCTCCCGCCACTGCCGCCCAGCTACTAATGCAGCGATTCAATCACACACCGCCGCCCCCACCACCCTCAACGCTTAGCCACAAATATTTAGTATGGCGCGTGAGTACCTGCATTGACGCAATCAACGATATTTTGTCTAATTTAAAAGAAAGATGAAGTTAAACTCTGACATCCATGTCTGGGTCAAAATTGACCCAACCGCGCTTTGAGGTAAATTTGATTAAAAAAATACATATATTGCAATTACGTGGTTGAAGTCTCGTATAAACAATAATGATCACATTTCATAAAAAGTCATAAAAAATTAGGTATCTATGCATAATAAAACATTAAATAGGGCAGGAAAAACATCGAAATGGGTCAAATTTGGGACGCCCGCGCTTCTAGTGTTAAACTATGAAGTACGATTAGTTAAACCACCACCACCATATAATTACCACGAATGCCATAAACCATGGACCGCGAGGTGGAGATGAAAGAGCTAAAAATCATACCTAGCTTCGAGGGAACACAGCTAATAACTAAACCGGGAACACGCTTAGATGGATGTTATGGTAAGCATTAAGGTTCTCGAATGGCGGTAAAGTAGCGGCAAGCGCAGTGTAGGATACCCACTTGCCAGGTGGTCGGACAATTTTAGCAGCGTTGCAGGAAAACGCTCGATGCAAGCCACTTTCGATCGGTCGTTTTGGAAATCCTTGGTGGAGACCATGTCTAGCAGTGGACTTCCAGTGGCTATTATGTTGAAAATGACGCTTAGGTGAAATTAAAAAAAGATAATTGTACAGTTTTACAAGTCAAAACTAGTATAATTTTGTAAACCTATAAATCTATTTACCTATTTCTCTCTACTCGATATGACCTGCTATGCGAGATTCAAAAGGCTTTGAGTCGCACAGGCACCGAACCTGCACTAATGTGTTAATCGATGAGCCACATTTCCTGCGCTAAGTGTGTCGCCATCCCAGCCCCTAATACACTTTATTTTACCGAGATCTTGTGTTCACTGGAAGGATGTCAATAAAATTTGTGAGGTTATGGCTGATTCTTTTATTTTGACGTTTCACTTGAAGTCAAGTGTTTTATTGAAGTTTGAAGATACGTAGTAATATTTATACTATTTATTTGAACTATATAGGCTTTATAAGAATCTTTCTTATTTATAAAAGAAAATGACTATTTGCTTAACCTATTTTAGTTGAAACATTTTTGTACCTTTCGCTCTTATCTGTATTTGACATTGAAATAACCGACCAAATGCGAGTTGAACTCGCTTGGAGAGGGTTCCGTACTATGCCGAAGATTTTCCGTAAGTGAACGTATTATATTGAGTTTACCACTTTATTTTCAATTGATAAAATTCTTATAAGGTTTCCTGTAATCTACAAGTAATGAACAATACAGGGGGAATGCCGAATGGTAAATTTTCGTCTTCTTTCATAAATAAAATAAAAATATATTTTCTTTCATTCGATATACGACGAAGGTGTGCAAAACTTTTTTTTTTTCAATTTTATTTTTGCCCCCGAGAATGATAAATATTTATTTTTTACTTCGCACATCTGTGTTTACATTACACCAAATTTCACTTGATTTGGTCCAGTAGGTTCGGAGGAAATTGACTGTGACAGACTGACGGACAGACAGACGCACGACTGATCTTATAAGGGGTTCCGTTTTTTAAATTTTTGTTCGGAACTCTAAAAACGAGGCAAAATATATTTTATCGTACGTACCGCACTACGACACGATGCAACATACGAGTAATAGCTTTTCATATCTTTTATTTTATTTATCTTAATTTGACACACATGCGCTTGTAGGTTTAACGGCCTTAGGCACTGTCCACCTATCTACGTAAGGAGTGAAGATAGTGTATCGGTATAGTCACAGATATAGAAGTGCATAGATGACGTAAATGCACCGAACTCTGACCTACTGTCAAGGTTGGCCGCCGCTACTGACAGTCCGTATCTATCCTTTCGTCTATATATGTGCATATTGCACTTGCGTTAGTATCCTTTAAGAGCGAAATAGTCGATACTTTTTCTATACAAATTTCAGAGGGAATTTCCTCCGCTGTTTGACATTGTACATGCAAAGTAGATGATATTGTTTTGTCTGTATGGATACAAAATAGTAAAATAAAAAGCCATTAAAAAGTTATGAGCCTTCAAAGATTAATTTTTTTTGCTTATTTTTACGCAATTTTCGGCGTAAATAAGTAATAAAAGAAGTAAAAATCTCCAAAATTAAGTCCACACCGACACAGTTTATTTATCGAAGATTGTACAAAACTTTTTTTGTAATCGATTAATGCAGTCGCTTTTGCATAAAATCCCTTCTACCAAAGGACTTTACGTATTTTTTTACGCGCTCGGTTTACTATGAATTAATCGTGCGTTTCACCTCACTGCTTCGAACGAACACAATGTTAGGTGAGACAGCATGCTTTTATGCTGCGCCCGCCTGTGAGTTCGGGCCCGTGACTAGTTCAACCTTAAATAAGGCATGCCGTATCTAGTGCTTCTATTTTTGTGATCTTAACTTCATTGCTCTCAATGATTGAATAATAAGTCTTACGACATTGAGATAAGGGTGCCATGTTAGAAAATGTAGACCTTATTTGACTTTCCGTGAACTTTAGTAATACGAATAAAATTATATTTCAATTACCTATATTTATTTATTTTTGGAGTATTTAAGCTATATAAATATTATACAATAAACATAATACATATAATATATATATATATATATATATATATATATATATATATATATATATATATATATTTATATATAAGTGCTTACTTTTTAAACACCAGCAACATATCTGGAGCAAGTCCAGCCCATGAATAATAAATATATAACTAAGTATCTAAGTAAATTTGAAATACAATGTACAAAAAATACATTTCCTCAAAAGTACAACCCTACAACGTACTCACTTCATCTCTCAAAATAACTTTCGTGTATTTTGGATACATGAAAACTGCAAATGCGACGAATTCCGAACAAAAATAATGCCTGTAATCAATTGTAAATATGCAAAAGGGTTCAGTCAAACGCCAAAATGGATGTAACTGAAAGCAACTTGTACACGAAACAGATAAAAAATGCTTTTCAATTCGTATTTTCGATCTCTGTCAACGACGAAATGTTGCGTTCATTTCAAACTATTTTACCCGTCGTTCCGAAGGCCCGCCCATTCGCAAATAACGAGGAACATGATACCAACATTGCCCGTTTTCATCTCTTTTTGGGACTGTCTCGGTTGTCGCTTTAAAAGAAATACATTCGATCACATTCCATATTCTTTAAAACCGCAATCATTATGAAAACTCGAAATATAGCCAAAAAAGTTACGACTTCAACTTGCGCGCGCTTAGAAATGGCGGGCCTCGGAAACAAAAGAAATTCGAATGGATATTTTTGGATTTTTTAAGTAAATTTGTTGATTAAATAATAAAGAATAAACGTACATAATTATGTCTGTAATTTTACTATAAAAAAAAAGTTGTGGTGTCGTGGGACACCAGGTAGGAACGAAGTTCCTTCGGCTAATGTAGAATCGACACAATTTGCAAAAGAATTGTGTATACGACTGTCGTCCTGCGCACGTCTCATTTAACGGTTTTATTTAACGAGGTCATCCTTACGGTTTTACTATCACATTTTTTTCAGTTCGGTCGCGCAGCAAAATCCCTATCTCCTCCAAGCCTGCCGTAAGGAACTTCGTTCCAAAAATATTCTTTCTTTTGGCGATATAATATTGCTCTAGATGTGTTAAATAATTTTTAACTTACTATTTTTTAAATAACATTTATACTTTTAAAGTTATCATCGTTATAAATAATAGTAAGATTTAGATAAAATTAGTACAATTTATAACTTATAATAAAAATATACGTCTAATATCTTGATGTCACTCGGCAATTCACTCGCAATCATCGCTTTCCATACACTTCCGATTGATTCCAATGCTTGTACCGTCTGAGTGGGTCTGGGCGCGTATCATGCATTATTGGTTTTTTGTAAACTAGTTTTTTATTAGTCACGATTCGTGCATTTTAGAAAATGTAAATAAAAATGCCTTCATCGTATAGTCGCGTTTCGTGCGTATGAGAAATAAATAAAAAAAATGCCTTCATCGTATAGTCACGTTACGTGCGCCAGTATGAAATATTAGTCGCGGTTTGTGCGTTATGAAAATTAAAAAAATATAGATACCTTCACCGAATATTCGCTTTTGGCGTAACACTTGTTTGCAAAAAATCGACAACTTACGAAACGCGTCCAGCCCGACCGTCGAGTGCCATCAGATATTAGACGCACTGTACCTACTTGTTACATAATCGCTTCAAATACATAATTACAAGATTTATATTGAAGGAAATCTTAGATTAATTTTAATTGCATGAATTGTTGAGTCAAATATTTAACTCATCTGTGAATAGTCAAGTAGTATTAATTTTACAACAGTTTCTTTTATAAATTGATAATATAAACATTTTTTTTTTCTGTGTGTACAAGCAGATTTATTTTAAATAATACTTGATACATCATAATTTTTTTTAAATAATACTTGAGGTAGTTTTTTTGGCATTCGTTATCTAAAGTTCTGAAAGGATTTTGTGCTTTTCAATTAATAAAGTTAGGTACCTATGCACGTGAAGCTTTTCTACGCACACTTTTAGCGTATGTGCGTGTGCGTAGAAAAGCTTTACGTTTTCACTTTAAACTGTATACAGTAGTTTATAAAATAGTTTGAAGGGTTATCTAGTGCCTCGTCAAGTTTAAATGATGTCTATGTTTCCTATCAAATGATTTATTTCAAATGGGGGTAGCACTGAACCCCGGAAAATTCAGGTAGTTAAGATTCAAAGTCAAAAGCAACACAGAAGACTTTTACCCCTACCGCTAGTTTACTTAGTATGTGTTAAATAACTATAATTTTTACTATAGTTCTGTATTTAGATTTAAAAGTCTAATATAAATACATTTTTTTATCTTGTTTTGAATCAAGAGCTGTTTAGAGCTGCAAATATCCAAAATGCTTTGTCCGCCCCATTCGGGATAAAGAACTGACAGTGTTTGTATGTATGTGTTAAAAAAAAATATTCTGTACATCTGCCTGACTGAGTAGTGTAACAGAAATACTTTAATAGGTACCATTATATCATTATTTGTCCACGATGAATAACGCAATGACGAAGTAACTCATTACGTAGTTTTAGGACTTAGCAAATGCACATATTTAAGAAGCAGTTGCTAGTTCTTGACACTACTAAAAGTCAATCTAACTTAAACTATGAATACAAGTTCGGCCGTCTATTTAGGTATATGTTAAGATCTAAATTAGATTCAGCAGCTAGTGAAAATTTGCTGCACTTCTAACTCGGAACATTTGGCAGCTCCGTCCCATTGAGAAGTAGGAAACTTTTCCATTCGAGATGCGATCTCCACCAACTATAATAATTATTCTGGAGGAAGTAAATAGTAGGGGCCAGGAATGTGAACTTTGGCGGTATTCGCCCCGAGTTACGCTAGCTACGCGAAGTTCGTCGATAATTATCGTGAAATATGTGTCCTTGCGACAACTTGCCATGAAATGCATGCTTTTCCTATTATAATAATATTACTGGCATTATTATCTTTGTCGAAAGATTGCTACGGTTTCTTGAGTACTTTAATGAATTTAAATAACAGGTATCATTGGATAGTAAGCTGGTTAGATATCCCTGAAACAAGTAAAGGTACGACAACGTCTATTTATTTTTCGTTGACGTCGTCGTCAACATCCAAATTTGGTAGCAGGTAAGTACATTAATACTCGTAAAGTTATAATGGATTCTGTTGGTTTAGTCTGACGACTCCAGACAATATTTGTTGCTCTCCGAAAGTTATAAAAAGCAATAACACAGTCCGTCTGGAACTCTTTCAGAATAAATGTAAAGACTGTTTAATCAGAAGAATAACCGTTATATTCATAAAATGGTATATTTGTAAATCTGCCTTCATAAATCATTTATATAGGTAGTGAGAAATCTACCAATTTAAGGAGTTATTTGATGAATTTTATATAAAAATCAACGCTCCTAAAATCCGTAGTATTGTAATATATTATGAATTTAAGCAGCACAGATTTTCTCAAAATATATGTCGGAATTTTATTACCACCATCATTTCAGCCGCATAACGTCTTAATATTTCAATGGTCATCTGATGTAAGTTTATGTGAAATCCTGCCAGAATTGGAAGAAAAAAAAAGCTAAAACTATTAAAATTATTTCGCTGTGATCGTTAGGATAGATTTCACATTTCATGTCCAACCAATTCGTAAGTATTTTTTAACTGGTACAACATTTGTATTCCAGATTTAGCATGGCCTTTCTAGGCCATAAAGCACACAAGGCAATCCAAATGGCATAACGAGCTACAGCTCGATCGTTTAAATGGTTTGCAGTATCATCATCATCGTTTCAGCCGCATAACGTCCACTGCTGGATATAGGCCTCTCCCAAGGATTCCCAAAACGACCGATCAAGAGCGACCTGCATCCAGCGCATTCCAGCGACCTTGGTCAGGTCGTCTGACCACCTTGTGGGGGTGTCCTACTCTTCGCTTGTCAGTACGTGGTCGCCATTCGAGAACCTTTTTGCCCCATCGGCCAACAGTTCTTCGCGTATGTGTCCCGCCCACTGCCACTTAAACTAATCCGCTGGGCTATGTCAGTGAATTTTGCAGTATACTGCAATCTATTTTGGAAACTATATTAAAATAATTTACCAGTAGGTATATTTTTAACCATTTATTTATTTTAATTATTATATATATGAAAATATAAAAATAAAATCCTCATTTCTTTCAGTGTATAATTTATAAAAATGTAGCTGATGACATCAATGTTTATAGTAGACTAGTAGACTACAAACAGTCCACTTGACGTATCAATATAGCCTGCGAATGTGCAGCACGAGCCGTGTCTTTGATGGGCTAAGCGCTGCCTTTGCCGGGCCACTGACAAAGTGTGCAAATCATTTGGTCGTAGACTGTAAATCTCCGCCGATTGCAACCAATGCACCGCCCCTTCCGTGCGCAGCATAAAACTGCCGCCCTCGTTTCAAATTCAACTCGTGTCCGTACAAAGCCGCAATTAGTATGGGATATCCGGTTTCAAACGGCCGATTTACAAGTTTACGGGAAAACTAGAGCGGGATCCATTTTTAATTAAACTTGTTTGGATTGCTTGCTAGCATATAAAACAGGCACACCTGTTCCCTTTGTGATTTCAAGCAAAACTGTAACTGTTGCGACGCCGGAATAGCAAGGCTTGGGCGCTTCTAAGGAGTAAACATTTTTGTCGGAAATGTATAGTTTATAGGATTAAAAATAAAAAAATTAAATTTGTATTCCATTAATAAAAGTAGGTATATATAGGTGGATACATCAGAATTATTTTTTAATTTAGATTTATAAATTAAAAATAATTCTTATGAAAAATGTATTGTTCCAAAAAAAACTATTCTTGTTTTTTTTAAACAATACATTTAATTGGATTGGATTCCAAAGGATTTAAAATATATGTAAATTGAGCTTTTATTTTAAATCCTTTGGAAAAATTATGTTTGATGATTAGCAACAAGCGTTTTGGCGGATATTATAAAAATATCGGATGCAATCAAAACTTGTTGCAGCTGCAAAAATTATGAAATTAGCTGTTGGTGCTGGCTGACATTGTATGGGAGTCATTAAACTATATAAGATGCCTTTAGAGAGTTTGAGAAATCTGACACCAGTTGTTGGCCACTTACGAACTCGAAAAACTTAACGATATGTTTAATTCTGTCTACTAATGGAACCCATAGCTGATTTCTTTTTGTCGAGTCAAAATGGTTCCGGTATAGTTTCATTTTAAATGAATTTTGACCAGTATGTGGCCACGATCCCTCCGTCGTTAACATCATTTAAGTCCTCGATGGTACACGACGTAGGATAATTCGGACACGATAGAAGGTGGTCCATCAACTGAATGGCACTACAGTCGCAAAGGACGTTATCAGCGCGACGCCACCTGACTTGATTTCCTTGACACTTCCCAACACCAGCCCGGAATCTATTGAGAGACTTCCAGACTGATCAGGGGAGGTTTCTACCAAATCGCTGACTCATTGCTGTTGACGCTCTCTAATCTGTAGATATATCATACTAAACAAAAATATTATGTCATCTCATCATCTAAGCCTGTTTCCAATTGAATCATCAGCTGTGCTGCTTTGGAGACCGGGGTATTATTTCCACCTTTTCCTTCTAGCAATCGTTACCCAAGTGTGCCAACGACCTTGGAAAGTGGAGAAGAAATTGCCAAAACAGTGACTTTAGCTATAAGTAGTTTTACGATCGACCGGCTACCTGACGTCAACCATTCTAGGTAATGCATTTGTAGCACGAGTATTTGTGGTTATTCCTTAAGTCACCTCTTACAGTATCCACTAGACGAGGTGAAGTGGTCTGGAAGCAACACGGCGAAAATATTCTATTTGTCTTACAGTTTTAAGCAGTGGCTTTGAAGGCTAATATATTTCAAGTTGCTGACGTATGAAAGTACTGATTCCCTCCATAAATTTTCTAGATTTATACTTGATCCGCTAGTTTTAGTTGCCAGCTTCAGCTGTGAAACCATTTACGTTATTGCAGATCTTGGAACTGCAGGGGAAGAAAATATTATTCTATGAAAAATATCTCCAAAAGTTTTTATACAAGATGTAATTTATTAGGTAATGTAAGTATAAACTTCAACAAACTACAAAATAGTTTCGTGCTAAGCCCCGTTTATATATATAAACGGGGCTTAAGATGATCCTTTTTTTTACATCTAACATTTAAAATAGCAGTAACATCCTTCGTGGTCGCTGAGATGCTGGACTGCAATGCAGATTTTTAATATTTTTGACAATGAAACAAGCTGCATTTCATAATGTAACTACCTACATAGTCTTTATATTCACGCATTAAGAGCGGCCTTCCCGTCTTACTTTTCATACAAACGCTCGTACGTGTATATGGCGTTGTATCTATCTTTCTTGAAAACTTTTGAACTCACAGGTATCGTGGGCGCTATTTCCAGGTTTCTATTGAAATAAAAAATTGAAATTTAGAAAAACAATGTCAGCATAAGCCCCCAAAAATCTGCTTTTTTGCACAAATTTTAGCTGAACTTCGACCGTTCATAAAATACTCATAAATTGTAAAAGTAAAGAAAATATTTCGATACAAACCTCGCAAATGTAATGAAAATTTAGAATACAAAACATTTATTTTACATACTTGTAAGGCTTTCTGATAAACACGTATCTCCTGGAACAAGTTTTATGAAATTTCCGCACCCTATGAATAGTTCATATTCGTTCAATGGATAGTTAATAATAATACTAATTTCATTTAATAGAAAACAAACCATGCCCTTAGGCGCTATTTCTCTCTTTTTGATTTGCCTCTTTTTCTAGCATTGCTCTGGATGAAACACCAAGCTTTTCAAACTATGCTCGCGTTGAAAACAGAGCGGCCGGGAAAGGCCGCCTTAACTCCGGTGCACACAATCCTGGCTGTATCTATTTTGTTAAAAATGTGTTAAAACCCAATAAAGAGGTATTTTTTTGTATAAAATGTACTAAAGTACAATCGGCATATATGTTTATATGCATACTCGACAGTGATTGAGTTCCTGTAATTTAACTGGAACTTTGATATGTGATTAGATGAGTAATATAATTTTGAAGTTCGTAGATGGGTTCAATTATTCAAGTTTAATTTGTCAATGTTCTGAATAATGTATCTAATCTTTCAATATCCTTCATCATCAGACCTTTTAGTCTCTATTGCAGGAGCACGACCCTCTCTATAATACTATCAGAGCCATACTTGGTCAGAGCAGCCAGAGAATTTAGCCTACACTCTCCACGCTGGCCATGCGGGTTACAGAGATCTTATTGATATTTAGCTTGTATTATCCTTCATCATACCTCAATTTATCATCGGGTCATTGTCACAGGGTCATCAGAAAAAAAAATGTCATTGGAATTAAAAAAAAATTATAAGTTTTAATTAAAATAAAAGTCAGTAAGGTATACTTTTGTATTCCATTTATTTTTAACCAGTATCCGCATTCAACAACAGTAAACAACGGGGTTTGAAAGTAATCACAATTAAACCTTATTAATCAGCCTTTTATCCGTGGTTTAAGTTCTAGAACACAAGTGGTTTTTTTCTGATCACATTTTTTTACGTGATAAATAAATAAACGACTCGAACATAATGTCTTCTCTGAAAAAATAATACTAATGATTAACTGGGAGACAATGGTCTTGACATTAAGTCCGTCATTTTTTAAAAGTATTTTTTTTACTTTGGAACAATAAATTGTGTAAAAAAAATTACGATTTTACCTTTTTTAAGAAAATTTTATCTGTGTTGAGTCAGATATCCTAAAAAAATAATTAATTTATAAATTTTTGAAATTGGAATCTACGAGATGTTTTCTGAAACTCAAATATAAATGATTAGGTAAACTGGATTTAACAAGGCATAAAGTGATTTCTTTTAGACATTAGTGATTTAATTGTAACTATGATTTTTAATAAATAAGATAAGACCGCGGACTTCACTTCAAAAAAAAAAACCGGACAAGCGCGAGAGGGACTCGCGCACGACGGGTTTCCTTTCAAAAATCACGTTTATTACGTGTGTACCCCAGTTAAATATTTATTTTATTCTATTTTAATATTTGTAGTTATACCATCTGTGAAAATTTCAACTGTCTAGCTGTCACGGTTCATAAGATACAGCCTGGAGATAGACAAACAGACCTACAGACGGAGGGATGGACGGACAGCGGAGTCTTAGTAATAGGGTCCCGTTTTTACCCTTTGGTTACGGAACCCTAAAAATATGTCTTACAAAATGATCCACGATGTAGATCACGAATAAAGGGCCAATTTCAAATATTTTTTTAAATATATTTTTCACATTAAAATAAAAAAAAACACGTGTTGGTATAAAATTAATCCACTCAAACGCTCCCTTTCTAATGCCATTAACCCATAAAATGAGGGATACATAACAACATGCAAAGCGCCCTTATAACGAGAATATCAAACAAATTATATTGTTCGGCTCGCTGCACCGGAAAACACAATGAAACTCGACCACATCACGTTGCCAAAAATTCGTAATAAAGTTACGCCACACATGGTTATACAGTTTACTGTTGACCTTGGCCGCCAATTTTTGTTTTCGACCTAACTTTGACAATACCCAGTGGACGCATTTACCCGTAGTTAGACTTGAATGTTTGGAAATTATAGTTCAAATAAAATTCGGTTATGTAACATAATAGCGTCTGTTGTATGTGTTACAGTTTTGTTAAAAAATTAAAAATCTTACTCATTTATTTAGTTGGTAAGAGAGAGGTTGACTCTGTCAGTGTTATAGAGCTTTGACAGTTGGTTTAGTATCATAAAAGAATTAGAAAACACAATGAAACTCGACAACATCACGTTGCCAAAAATTGGTAATAAAGTTACGCCACACATGGTTATACAGTTTGCTGTTGACCTTTGCCGCAAATTTTTGTTTTTGACCTAACATTGACAATACTCAGTGGACGCATTTAGTCGTACTTATGCTTGAACGTTTGGAAATTAGATTTCAAATTAAAGTCGGCTATGCAACATTATAGCAATTGTTGTATGTGTTACAGTTTTGTTCGGAAATTAAAATTCTTATACATGTATTTAGTTGGTAAGAGAGAGAATGACTCGTCAGTGTTATAGAGTGTTGACAGGAATTGAAAAACCCAAGGAAATCACATTGAAACTTGACAAAATTGCGTTGCCAAAAATTCGTAATAAATTTACATCACTCATGGTAAATACAGTTTGCTGTTGCCCTTGGTCACTAATTTGTGTTTTCAACCTAACTTTGAGAATACCCAGTGGATGCATTTACTCGTAGATATGCTTTAGATCCACTTGCAGCTATGAATGTTTGAGAATTAGGGTTCAAATAAAATTAGGTTCTGTTACATACATTGTGTTTGAATACATCTTACAATCTTGTTTGAAAACAATAAAAATCTTATTTATTTAGTGGTAAAATGGAGAACTTGTCTGTCAGTGTTGAGTTTATCAGTTGTTATTTTGTTTTCATAAAATAATAATATTAATTAAATTGAAAAACACCAGGAAACTACAATAATTAAATTGACTAACTCTCGTTGCCAACAATAATTGACCATGGCTGCTAATTTTTGTTTACTAGAAAAGAATTATGCATACAGTATGCTTCTATATCTATTAATATAAAAAAATAACTTTTTGTCAATAAAAACATCACTAGCACAAACGATCACGCATCACCTCATAAAGCATAAGCCTACTTTGAAACACTTAGATATCATTTACACTAAGTATACTATGTTGATTAAAGGTCCAAAGCGACATTTGCCACTCAATACATCTCTAGCGCTAACGATAGTAATGATCACATATGAACTCACAAAGCTAACCTACTCGTACTTGTGAAACATTCCGTCAAAATTATTAAGCTGTACATTATTTATAGAACTTCCAAAGCAACTTTGCCACTCAAAGCATCACAAGCACAAAAAATCACGTATCACATAACAAAGCATAAAGTAAACATACGTTTGAGATACTTGGATATCTTTTACACAATATTTACATGTCATTTTAAACTTCAAAGCTTCCTTTACCACTCAAAACAACTCTAGCACTAATCAAAATCACAAAATCACCTCACAAAGCAACCTACTTTTGAACACTACGTTAAAAAGTTTTTAGCTGTACCTTATTTATAGAACGTCCAAAGCGACCTTTACCACTAAAAACATCACTAGCACAAACGGTTACACATCAACTCACAAACCTTAAACGACCTTTTATCTTTTTGATGTATTGCTAAAAACTTTTTATCGTAGTACAAAAAGTTGAGAACATCAAAAAGAGAGAGGTTGCTTTGGTGGGCTCCCTGAAATCCCTACGAGTCCGTACACCTGTCAGTCAACGGCACACGATAGAAAATCCTGTTAGTTCATCCTTTTGGCTTGTTCAGAAAATGTCTGAAGTTTCTAACATGTAGTTGCCCTTGTAAAGGGATTGTAACGCAAGAATTTTAGGGATTTGTTCAAAGTTTGATGTTGATAGGTTTACATGTTTAGGAAATAATTTGTATAACTTCGTTTCGTAATAAATAAACTTTTGAGTTGATGTTATATTGTTGTTGATTCGAAAAAAAAAGAATTAGTTATTTTTTTTTTAATTGATAGTTACTAAAAACATACCTGGAATTCAACATTTTGTTTTCATAATATTTTTTTTATTCAAATTTGATTGTCGAAAACGAATTATATGCCTAGGTAAATGCAATTTTTTTCACAAAACACTGCCGAAATCTCACATGTCACATTAAAATAAAAGCTAGACTATGTTTATATGGAAAAGTCTAGGGTAAGGGAATTCTCGGATGAGAATAGTATATTATTATTAGGATATGCGTTCAAACAAATTAAATAATCCCCTCGTAAACATTTTACACGTGCCGGCTAGGCACATTTCATTATAAAATAACAAATTTACCAACTCTTCCTCTTTCTAAATTTGTTCCAAAGGTGTTTATTGCAAATCATAAAAATTTTCCTTTCTCATATTTAATATAAGATTCAACAGAATATAAAAACTTTTTAAAAATAAGAGTCATTCGTTGATATCGATCCATTTTTTTATTTCCTTTTTTTTCTTTTTGGAAGTCTCATACTCAATTGATCAATCAGCATTGTTTCGGAGAAAAAAGAAAAATGCAATTTAACACAAACGCTATCACGACTCTACCCCTAATGGGGGAGCCAGAGAATTTAGTAGGAAGCCCAGGGCCGCAAGACTCAAAGGCCACTTTTAGTGTGATTTAGTACAATAAATAGTGGCGAGTTGATAGCCATAATGCCTATATTGTCATGATTCGCATTTTCACCCATTATCTCGATCGGCTTTTACTGTCTGTGCTGAAGAGAAGCAGGTGATACATTCTAATATATATCTATTAACATTTTAATATAATATTTACATTCTATTATAATAACACTAATATTATAAAGGCGATAGTTTGTGAGTGTGTGTTTGTGGCTTCTTCACGCGCAAACGGCTGGACCAATTTTGATAAAATTTGGTATGCAGGAAACTGACACCCTGGATTAACAAATAGGCTAGTTTTTCCACAGGTAACACTGCGGGACGCAGCTTGTATAATTTAAATTGTTATTTATGTATATTGTAATATTATGATATAAATATTAGAATATATTCCTGACATTAGTTTTTTCCATACCAGCATGGAAGATCAAACAATCTTATTTTGATTAATCGTGATCTTTAGACCATACCAGCTGTCTAGAGGACTGAATAAATAAAATAGTATATCAAAATAATTTTATTTGTAAGACCTTTGTATTCGCATCAAGAGTTTCTTTGCGATCCAGACGAATGAGCAAAGTTTCTCGTCTAAAATGATGAAACCGTCTCGCAAAGAAGATTTAATTTAAATTCCACACTCACATTTCGCATGGCATTATTCAATGAAGGCGCCCTAAATTATTTATCATCATTCAAGTATTCTCTCCAATCCCATTGAATATAATTTAGGTCACGCGAGCTCTCACTACCCGTTCTCGAGTTCTCGACCCTTTAAATTAAAGGGATAAAAAGCTTGCAAAATGTTGTTCTATTAATGAAGGAATGAAGGATCGAGAAAAGCCTATCGAGGGAATAGGCGAGATTTTAATCACGTTAATGTGCGATACGGCTATCAACCCATCACTATATATCACTGACGTGCATTACTATTTTTACAGGGTAGGTAGGCACTGATCACAGTGCCAAATATTGATTCTTTTTTCCATCCTATTACCATGGCTTTTGGTTTTAAAGGTCCTGGACTATGTCTACCTCGTCAGAGATAAAGACGTGATATTGTAACTGTATAATGAAAGATATTTTGTAATGTAGATACGTTATGTTGTTCGTAACAAAACTTACAGATATAATTTATTAGTTAATTTAAAATCTGGTTTCACTGTGTGAAAAATAAAAATAGAATCAATAAATAGCCTAAAAAGAATCTTTTTAGGATATTGACTTACCCACCCAAACAAATAGCCTTTTTCAAAATCAAATGTACTTTTTCAAATTTCGTTCATGGTTTTTTTACGTTATTACATTTTATTGAATATAAAATCTAGCATCGTTTAGTTAGTATGCTAAAATATAAGGTTAGGCCATTCTTGGTCAAATTCAATCTAAGTATATGATTTATTCTTAGGTATTTAGTAATTATTCAAAACTAAAGACCGATTTCACCCCCAAACTACACAACCGATTTGATAAACATTCTATGGGACCACCTGACAAGTATAGACTTTCAAACAAAAAAAAAATACAAATTCGTCTACGAGTCTTCGAATAATCGTTGAACATGCATAAAAAACAGATTCCGACGAATTGAAAAACTCCTACTTTTTGGAAGTTAGTAAAAAAAAGGAAATGCTTTGTTAAGCTGAAATTGAAGCACAAAACTTTATGATTTTTAACGACCAAAATTTTTTTTGTTATCCACAATTGAATGAAATATTAGGTACCCAGTAAGTATGCTTATTCAGATCTCTATCCTCTACAGAAAGCATGAACAAAAATTACACATTTGTAAAAAATACTACATTTTCAGATTCAACAGAATGTACCAAATGAAATTCAATTTGTATCGGCATAAAACTTTTTCGACAAGACTCCCCCACAAAGACGACAAAAAACTCAACGATATCGATCGTTCGGTCAAACTTTTCTTAGCAAAAGTGCATAAAAGAATAATAACGAAGTAGCGAAGTCGAATGATTTGGGAATTTCCGGACGATTTCGGAATATAATTCGGAAAGATAACTTCGCCGTCTTCAATCTGTAGCCCAAAAGTTGGACAAAACAATCGGAGTTAGGGATACAAAAGAATTGCTATCGCCAGGCGGTCGATTCTAAAATTGTTTTCACTTCGTGTGACAATTCGCGACAATCGTATTAATCTTACGTACTCGTACTTTAAATTCAATTTGTAGTCACATTTTATATGTAGGTGCGTTACCAAACTGTAAGCTATGCCTAGTGAATATAATTTTAAATTGCATATTGTAATAAATATTTGATAAAAGCTATCGATAACTAGCATTATACTATTAACACTTACTAAATAATTAAATTGAAAAAAAAACAATATACGGCTATCCATTTTGAAATTATATTACACGCGCCTTTGTTGAACGACCACTAAAAAATCTCATTAGGAAAAATTGATTTTTGTAATAATGTAAAAAAAATGTATTAATGCAGCTTTTGCTTTTTCTTTGCCATTCCATGTAGCTTGTATTGATTTTGTTTGTTTTTATTATAAATGTAAGCAAAGAAAACATAACCACTACGTTTTTATATAATTCAATTTAATTTCAACCACTTTATTAGCCTTTTTATTTCTAAACAGCCTTACTTATATTTTGAGGTAGAAAGCTAATCATCCTTTTGAACATAATTCAATTCCTAACGACCAAAACGCATAAATCGCATGATAGTTATAATTGACATAAAAAATTATCTATTTTATATGAAATGATCTAACCTAGCTTCAATTCAGAATACATACGTATATCCTCTATGGAGTTTTACAAGTTAGGAAGTGGTTCAGCCGAGCTGTCCAGATTGTCCACGTTACAATGTTCTTGATATACCTATTTATTCTTGACTTTTTGGATCAACCTTTAAATCTCAGAATATTTTAATCTCTTCTTCTTGACGATTCGAAATAACTTACACAAAATAAACTTACTGAACTTATTACTTGGTCGATAAAGGGGCTACTCAAAGGAAACCTACTAAAATGCCATAAGAAAAAACTTCTCTTCCATCACAAAAGAAAGCAGCAAGACTGAAATGGGATTGGACGGGTCACGTCTGCCGCATGCACCCGGAAAGATGGGCATACACTCTAACTCACGGGATTTCAACTGAAGGCTATATATAGGAAGAGAGGGAGGCCTAGAACAAGATGGTTAGACGACTTTAAAAGTTACAACAGGAACTGGAGAGAAAAGACTCAGGACAGAGAATTGTGGAAGGAAAAAGGGGAGGCTTTTGCCCAGCAGTGGGAAACAAATAGCTTTTTTTAAAAAAAAACTTACTAAAATAGGGCAACTATTTTAAAACCAAGACTAAGGCAATGGATGTATACTTAGAGTTCGTTTAAAAATACTCAAATTATTATTATTTTTTACCTGGTTTTCATATTTATGCCCTTCGCGCCACTAAAACTTAGCGCCAGATTATGCGTTATTGAAAATATTAAAATTTCATGTTTATTCTATCTTTATATATAAAGCAAATTGAGTCCACTATTACTTATTTTATAGAACGATCTACTTAGATAAATATAAATATGCTTTTTTAACTGAATTTATTGAAAAATTATTGTATTGACTGACGATAATTATGAGTTTTTATTATTTAAGAAAGTAAGTTAATGTAAAAAATATTATTTTAAATTTAGAAATGTAAGAACGTATATCGTTCTGTTATATACCAAACATATGACGTGTAGATGTGTGCCCATGTCGCGCCACTACCTGTTTGTGTTGGGAGCTCCACCCTCGAAGTTGTAGACCAGTACATCTACCTGGGTCAGTTGATCCAGGCAGGAAATTCCACCCCCCCAATGGGTTCCCGGTTTGTCGTACCGGGGGGGCTCAGTACCCGTGGTAGCCTCGAGCCACGGGGAAGCTAAGAGGAACCCGCGAGGGGGCGCTCCTGCTGTCGTCAACCAGCAGTGAGCGCCCACATTGGGGCGGCGGGGGAGTGGGAAGATCTTCCCCCACCCGGGGAGGGGCGCTCCCGCGGGCTCGGCTTCGGCCTTGAGCCTGTAGGGATGCGCCCAATGGGGCGGCGGGGGAGTGGGAAGTTCTCCCTCCACCCGTGGTGGGGCCGCCGGAAGAGGAATGTTTTATTGCTCTCCCGGCGTTTCAGGCGGGGCCACACCGCCGTGGCTGTGGTTGGAGATCGGTCGCGGAGGAGGAGGAGTGTCGGTGTTACGTTGCCGCTCACCCTATCCTCCGTGACCGAGCGGTGCCGCACCGCGTTTGCGGCGAGAGGCAGGCGGCGGAGCCTATCATCTTCTCCGCCGCTGGGAGCCGGTTTATCTGGCTCCCATGGGTTCACAGGCGGTGGACTGCGTGGGAGTCTGCCGCCTTTCAATTGGCCCGAGGAGGTACGGCGCGTCCGTGAGTTCCGGACGCGCCGACTTGGTGAGTGGGGGGGCGCTTGGACGTCCCCCGCTTTGGCGGCCAGCCGCGCCGGGGTTCGCGGTAGCAGGAATCTTTCCTCCGAAAAAAAAAAAAAAAAAAAGGCAGGAAATTCCAGCTTCGAGGAAGAGATGTTTCGACGAATCCGACTCGGCTGGGCAGCGTTCGGGAAGCTACGCAGTGTCTTCTCGTCCAAAATACCTCAGTGCTTCAAGACGAAAGTGCTTAATCAATGTGTGTTACTAGTGATGACTTATGGATCTGAAACGTGGTCCCTTACTATGGGTCTCATAAGAAGGCTCAAGGTCGCTCAGCGCGCTATGGAGAGGGCAATGCTCGGTGTTTCTCTACGTGATCGAATCAGATATGAGGAAATTCGTAGAAGAACAAAAGTCACTGACATAGCCCAGCGGATTAGTGGGCGGGACACATAGTGCGAAGAACCGATGGCCGATGGGGCAAAAAGGTTCTTGAACGGCGACCGCGTACTGGCAAGCGAAGCGTAGGACACCCACCCACAAGGTGGGTCAGACGTTCTGACCAAGGTCGCTGGAAAGCCCTGGATGCAGGCCGCTCTTGATCGGTCATTTTGGAAATCCTTGAGCTCTCCCAATACACACATAGGCAGAGGCCTATGTCCACTGCTGGACATAGGCCTCTGCCTATGTCCAGCAGTGGACGTTATGCGGCTGAAATGATGATGATGATGATATGACGTGTGCACAATTTCTATAGAAATCGGTGAGGATGTGTTTGGATATTTTGTAATAACTAAGATCTAGATACCTACATCCGAACTCCAGGTACAAATTCCCAAATGCAAGATATTCCACACTTCTGATGAATAACTGAGTTAGAAGCACTCTAAGTTCAGTTAAAATATTCCCGTTGAACGCTTTTAATGTGCTCTCAAAGGGGAGGAAATTCCATTTGTTTTCAGCCTTCGTAGTAAAAAGTCGGTCAAAGCCAGATGGAGTCGTTTATCGTAAGTTTACATTAGGTCTCTTACGTATGTACAGAGGTAAAAATACATTTACCTTCGTGAAAGGTTAAATACATTTGAAGTCTATTTGAAGTCAATGTATTGTACACATAATTCTCAACCGCCGACGGAAAGCAAACAGAGGAAGTTATAAATTGTACGTGTATATTCTTTTTGTTAATGATTACCTATATGACTCAGTACTTACGAGTAATTATTATAAAATAAGCCGTCTTCTTTTGAATTCATGTTTCTGTGAGCCGAACATAATGTTTGTATAACAATATAACTTTCAATATTGACCAAATTCCACGTCTTAAACACAATTTAGCAACGCAATTAAAACAGTAAAAAAAATTGTTTTTTTATAACATTTATCATTAAATCATTAATTATATTTAACATTGACGACCTCCAACACGCTAGTCCGCCAATCTGGAGGTACTGGATTTGATCCCCAAACAGCACAAGTTGGAAAATGGCCTTATTCAAATTATAGTGTTTTATCTACAGATGCATGTATTTATCATATACTATAGTATCGTTGGGTTAGTCTCCCGTAACAGAGCTTATTTTAGAGCTAGCTCAATCTTTGTGATTTGTCCCTATACACGCTGACTTTTATTGGTTTTGGAAAAAAGAATGTCATGTAGTAAATAAATTCCTCTATCCTTATACATAATCCAAATTTGTGTATGACATAAGACAAAAAAGTTGCGAAAATGATTTTCGTGATCGAGACCACGTAGTTACGCCCGTTCATAACTGACGCGTGACCCCGATGAACTCGAAATCTAGCGGCCGGTGGTACTACTAGTTGATCTCACGATTTTACTTTCGTGTTTTAGTCAACATATTTTGTTCCTGAATTTTTATTTTGTCTAGCCAATTAGGTCTTACTAACGATCCTTATAAAGGGGCCTTTCGCTCCAAAACCAATGAAAAAAAAAAAATAATAATAAAAATATATATATATATATATATGTATATATATATATATATATATATATATATATATATATATATATATATATATATATATATATATATATATATATATATATATATATATATAAGTCATACCTAACGCCTGAAAGATACACGTGGCTACCTGAAACAGAACAAAAGAAACATTTATTTCAAACATTTCATACAAAAGGTATGAATTAATAACCAGGTTATGATAATGACACAGTATCTCGTTTAGTCTTGCCGCTGGTCCACAGAAGGATCAGCCTGTCGCACCCTGTATAAGCAGGATAATAATACTGACCCACCCTGTACGGTTTGTGGACTCAGGGCGGAGATTTCAAAGGATTAGTCTTTCATTACGGACTTTGTCCGTAGGACTAAATTCATTTTTAAGGCCATGTGAGCTCTGCGGCGTTTTACGAAAGGTTTCAGGAAGTCTTAAGAACGAACGCTACACTTTATTTTCAAAAAACATACATACATACTATCACCTTTTTATCCCTAATGGGGTAGACAATGTAGACATAGCATTTTGTGTCTTGCGGCTCGATGCTGATAGAACCCAGGGCCAATAGACTCAGAGGCCACTTTCATCGTGACGATGAACGAAAAAATGGAAACAGGAATCTAAATAGTGATGGGTTGCTTTTACTCGGCTTCTACAATCTGCGCGGGATAAGAAAATATTGATAAATTCTAAGATTTTTCTTTTCTTTCAGACCAGCATGGAATTACATGTCAGACAAAAGTCTGTCTGATAAAAGTTTAACACATACGAAAAACAAAACAAAGAAAGCAGAACTAAAAACATCTCAACGACCTATGTTCTTAACTTTTGTTCTAAAGTAAATCACCTGCTATAGTTTCCAGAACGTGTTTTATGTCGGAACTTTGGGACAATAACAGGGAATAGCAAAGAAGTTGGACAAGTATACAAAGGTAAGCTGCGAAATTTTGTTTAGTTTGTCCCGGTTTGACAAGGACCAGCAATTCAATAAAACATATTCAATTTCAATGCGGTCAACCTATATTATATACCTCCACTACACTATCGGCGTTGAACGTTGATCGTGAGATCGCCTGTAATCGACCCGATTGTTGCGCAAGCGTCTACACAATCGTCTGTAGTAGTTTTAGTCCGGTCAACGAAGTAGTTGTAGAGTGTGTGAGCGGGAACCTAAACCATTCCTACAGAAACTTGTTCAGGGCGCTTAGGGTGTAAACATACTAAAAGTACCCACGTCTAGGAGGTGAGAAAGGAAAGAGGGGAGGAAGTTCTCAATTTTTGGTTTTTCTCTTATAACTCAAAAACGATGCGACAGCCAAAAGTATTTTTATTTGCCCCGAAACTGTTTTGAAACAAATCGATTGACATCTCATTTGTCAAAATTGGATAAGCGGTGCAGATGCTATTGTGGAACATACATAAATATCCACATACATACTTACATATCTGAACTATTCTGAATCTCTTATCCAATAATAGGCAAAATTATTAGCCATTGTCATTGATTTTATATGTTGTTAATATAGAGAAATAAAAACAGCAATTTTTAAAGTTAAAAAAAGAGTGAAAGTTATGAACGTAAAGATTCTGACAGAATAAAATCATACAACGTACAAATAAACGTTTTTTTTTATCGTTCTTTTTATCACTATTTTTGCTACCTACATTATATATTTTACTACCTAAGTTATATATTTTAGTTAATTAAGCTTTTAGTTTTTGTTACAAAATGTACTTTGTTTAGATACGTAACTTTTATGTTATATATAAAATTGTTACCCTTAAAGTAGTTATACTGACAAAAATAAACAATCAGGGTAGAACATTACAAGGAGTTTATTCCAATTGGTTAAACAGTAAAACAGAATAAAACGAAGCGAAACATGAAACAGGACTATAAAGCCAACGTGACGCTCAATTGACAGTTTAAGCTAATCGCGCCCTTATTTCCATTATCCGAAGGGCTGTAATCTCGTGTAATTGCCCTAATAAAGATAGTATATTACTCTTTAATTAACGACTTGAATAATAAATGACGGCAATTATTATTATTATTATTATGAGTACTGTTAGCATGTATTTCGAAAATTAAACAGCTGTTTTGAAAGCTGTATAATTAGAATGTTAATTTAAAGTTGGCAATATACAGTTTTATTGTTTACGTTGTCTGGAGCCAAAAAGTGGTATTTTAGGCTCACTTTACGTGCTAGATCCCAAGGGGTGATTACCAGTAGGTGTACCCCTGAATTTGTATTCATGCGCGGTCTTTCAATTAGCACCACTTGCTTTCAGAGAAGGAAATCATTGGGAGGAAATCTATGCATTGGTTCACTTGTGTGTAACAATAACTTGTCGCTAGATGACAGTCATTGAATCACTTCATAAGCTTTTACAGTCCATTTGTTTAGGTACTTAAAAGAATGTAAACAATCTAACAAGTCTTTTTGTAATATACACCTAATAAATCAAAACCTTTTCAAATTACAAATTATTTATTTTATAAATCATAAATGACATTCTTATTTTTGTCATTTGCAAGAGTATTGATTTATAAAGTGTTTATTTCAATAAAAAGATATGTCAAGATTGTTGACATTCTTTTAAATACCTAAACAAATGGACTATAAGCAGCTTTGACAATCTGACAAAAAGGTTAGCTCTGTTGCACTGCCGGATAGAAGAAACTTGACCAGAGTTCGCTTTATTGAGTTGAAATTTTACAAGCAACAATCTTTTTTTTCATGAAAGTATTCAATTTGACTTAACGGAGTGCGTTATGTGTGTACTGAGTGGTTAAACTGGAGATTAAGTATTAATGTTGTTCATATTAGCTTCATAAACGCACGAGGGATTACGACGTAATTATCAAGGCGACGCAGATCTGGGACTTCAGTATGAGACGTTATTCGTTTAGCTGGGTTTTATTACTGCCTTGGAGCTAAACAGCAATATTAACAGGAACTCTCGTTTGTAGTGCCGCTATGTTGGTCTTTTCACCTGTCTTTCCTCCTGTAGGTTTCTCGCTCTTGATTCTTATCATTTTATAACCGACTAATTGAGATCATAAAAGGCAATCAAGATCGTTCGATTTACATGTACTTTATTTATAAATTGACATTAATTTCAAATTTGACATAAATTTTAATTAATAATTATGTCTTTATAAAATAACAATATATTCTCAGTACACATATCTCACTTTAATATCAGTATAATTGTAAGGTTGACGTTTTTAGAGAAAATGCTGCAGCACAGTTTGTTACCGCTTCTTCTGTACTTGCGCCTAGGAGGCGGCAGTAAATTTAGTTGTAAGTAAATGATCTGTTAGACACTACCTACCTATTAAGAAATCGAAAGAAAAACAAATGACAATTATCAAGTGATACAAATATCCAAAGATAAATAAGAATAAGGTTTAGAATTAGTTTGTCTCATAAGAACATAAATTAATTCACTTACTGAGAAAACACAATAAAATAATAAATAAACTTTTTATTAAATTTCTTCATTAAACGTTTTTTGGCTTTTTTTTTTGAGAAAAAAAAATTAACATTACTTGATTACTATTACGCTGCAAGAGGCCTTTGGGTCTTGTAATGTATGACCCTATAGTCGTTGTCTGCCCCGTAAGCGATAAATCGTGATTGTATGTAACTACGTACATTTATAATTAGCTTTCTATAAAAACCATACCTTTTAAAAATAACAAAAATAGTACCCTGTCGACTTACGTCCAACAGCACAAGGCAATATAGAAATTAAACCCGCCATTACACCATCATTCACAGGAAATAAATATTTACTCTTATCGCCAAGTACGTCCTCCATTGTTGACAAGTTTACTATTCAAAAGCAGCATATGTCAGATGCATTATATATTTAAACCTTATTCTTATAAAGTATGTTAATACTAAAACTGGTATTAATTTTTTTGAGCTACTGGTCCAAAGCCAAAAGGTAAGACAAAAGTAATAAATAAATAAATATATATGGACAAATAACACTGATTGAGCTAGCCCCAAAGTAAGTTCGAGACTTGTGTTATGGGACACTAACTCAACGATACTATATTTTATAACAAATACATATATAGATAAACATCCAAGACCTGACAATTTGAAAAAGGTCATTTTTCAACTTGCCCTGACCAGGGATCGAACCCGGGATCGACCGGACCTCTGGGAGGAGGACTAGCATGGAGACCGCTACGCCACGGAGGTCGTCAAACTAGTAGTACAAAGTACAAAATTTCAATTAATGTGCGTCATGTGTTACAAACGCGAATCGTGGATTGAAGTCCCTACACGTAACCTTTCAAGAAAGAACTTCTTTCTAAAACCTACCACAAGACATCTAACATAGGAAGCTCTAGTTACAATCAGTCAGCCATCACTAGTGATCTATAATAGTATGCAAGTTGCATATGCATATAGATGTTTTCCACTATCAGAAGCAAGTACAGGTTGATAAAAATAATAAGTGGTACAAGTCAGTCCAAGCGGGAATCTACCCGACCGCTACAACTGCTTTAACCATTATTAATTATAAGCTAAGAGCACTCTTTTTTATTTTCTACTATTATTTGCAATGAAAACGCTCAAAAATAATTATTTATACAGGAAATTCTCTTATCGCGAAGTACGTCCTCCGTTGTTTACAAATCTTCCATTCAAGAGCTGCTTAGGTCAACAATGCATTTAAAGCTAAGTGCAGTCTATTTTATTTGATACCATTGTTTGCAATGAAAACGCTCAAAGAGAAAGGATTCTCGATTCGCTTGGCTCGCTCTTGTGTCTCCGGTCTGCGTGTTTGAGCTTGAATGTATCTTCAGTTTGGCCGATGAAATAGCGTTGTGTAGTTTTTAATGAATTTTATTGTCTTGACTGAGATCTATAGTAGCTGAGTAGTGAAAGCATTTAAGCTGCTATTTTCTTTTGTTAATTACTTGCTACGTATATTTGAATGCCTAGTAATTTAGTACGAGTACTTATGTTAATTATGTGGCTGAAGTGTGACAAGTAGATTTTTTTCCATACAAGTTCACTGGTATGGAAATGTTGTTTGTTTTTCTATAAACTCTTTATTTTACGTGATATTATTGGATCAAATAATAAAAATTTATAATTTGTATAAGGGCGGGCTTATTCCAAAAAGGGATCTCTTGCAGCCAACCAAGTAGGTATCAGAAATGAGTTTACAGAAAAAAATATAGAGTTAAAGAGTACAACAAAAACGATATAATACAACAATAAATACATATATATCAATAATACTTAGTACGTAATATACCTATTTATATAATTTATTAAATAATAAATATGCCTACAATTAATACACACTTACATATATGTACTTAAAATATTAATATATAACATACACTTAATGAACAACGGAATCGTTATGAAAACGCCTAAATGATTCCTGATTACATTATTAACTTTGCTCAAAATTTTTAATCAAATGGGTATTAAATTTGTGGATTTAGGTATTTGTTCGTAAAAAAACAATGAAAAAGCGATTTACAATTTCGCTTTATTGAAAAAATATTTTATTAAAATGATCTTTATATCATGAAATGCTGTGAAATTTCAACAGACTTTGGGAGATTAAGGAACTATGGAAAATGGTATGAAAAAGAAAGCAATGAGTTAAAAGAGGCTGAGAATGATGATAGTAAGGATTACCACATTTAATTCATTTGGTGTGCATTAGGTATTAACTTAAATCTTACTCGTAAACTCAACAATAATCAAACTATTCTACAAAATCCTACCAACACTTACATAATTGTTTGGAAATATCATCAAATAAAACTTACGCCTTATACCTTAATAAAATTACACGGCTGTCTCTTTCACGATGCCTATCTCTGTCTACTGCCATGTCTGGTCTATTTCAAGCCGTGGGCACGATGTGGAAAATCAAAGGGTCGCGGGCCTATTGGGCCGTGAAACTTAGCGGGCCGGGCGCACACCTGCCGAGTATGGGATGCTTTCCAAAACTTGCGGACATGTATGAAGGAGCTCTGTGAGGACTGTACTGCTCCGTTTGATACGAGTTCTGACATGCCTAAACATTTTGTTTCTTAAAATTTTGAGTATTACGCTCACTTTGAAATTTTATACCCTCGCAGTCAGTTACACATACTTTGTACCTTTTCGCGACGTTTATAACCGACTTCACAAAAGGAGGATGTTATCAATTCGTAGGAATGTTTTTTTTGGACGTTCACCAGTTACTCGAAGACGCCTGGACTAATTTGGAAAATTCTTTCTTCTTTTGTTTGTTGTCACGTGGTCCCATAGAAATTTTATCAAAATCAGTTCTGTGTTCTCTGGAGATGAAGTCAGTTTTTAGTTTTGAAAAACTATCATACATGTAATCATTACAGTGAATAATTAAATTTACAAAGGACGTTTTGATTAGAACTTTGAAAGTAAATATTGCTGCTTAGTTGTATACTTCATAACTAAAAGGTTGCTTTGCACAAGAGTAGTTCTAGCTACTAAAATAGTAATTTAAATTGAAAGGTTTTCTGAACTTTGGGATATGAAGGATCTACTCTTATATTTCGTGATCTATATAAAAACTGTACTCTGATAACATATTGAGCGTTTTGTTTCGTGATTTTTTGTGTAGGTTTTAAATAGGAGCTTGACGGATTAAGACAGATTTATTTTATCCGCTTGTAATGAACCCTTTTTTAACCATTGTAACTTTATTATTTTTGTAAATAATTTTATATAAAATGATGAGAACTATTTAAGAGTCCCCTTACCCTAGACAGAATTTGACTTTTCCCATACAAATGTAGTCTAGCTTTTATTTTGGAACGGCATGTTAGATATTGGCTAAATTATGATAATTTCAAAGAAATTGCACATATTACGGCCTATAACTAGTTTTCACAGTCAAATTATAAACTTAAAAGAGAATTAAGTGGATCATATCATATTTGAAATTCAGAATGAAAAACTTCTACACTCTCATATTTTCTTTAAGCTCATATTCGACTGTCGAAAACTAGTTATATGTTTAGATATATGCAATCTTTAAAATAACAAATACTGCTGAAATTTCACATGTCATTTCCAAATAAAAGCTAGACTACGTTTGTATGTTAAAATCTAGGGTAAGGAGATACCTAAGTGTTGAAAGTAAAAATAATTATTATACCTAGTTGCTGAAATTTTAGTCTTGAAAAGACGCTTTACTAGTTAAGATTCAGGTTCTATCTGGATATAAGCTGGCTCTTCAAATATCAAAGTATTTATTGGCTAATTATTATATGTTTCCATTAAAAGATCTGTGTGTCTCGTTGTCTACCTACTTAGTTGTATAAAAACAACCTTGAACGTAAAATGTTATCTAAATAAAACGGCAGCACTATTCCAGATTACTTTTGCGACGTGGTAAGATGAATAACACTGCTAAAGAAACGGGACACGTAGGCGAATAAATTACGTATGAAATTCACACGTGATCTATAGCTGCGTGTGACTAGGCTCTCACAATAAAAAGAGTATAGGAGAGGAACATGCATGTATGTGTGTGACATCCTTGAATTTTTCGGAGTCCAGATGAAGTGGCCGTTTTTCGAAAACATGCGTAGAAAAGCTTCACGTTCTTACTTTAAACTGTCAGCAGAAATTCATAAAATAATTTAAAGTTATCTAGGGCTTCCGATCGTCGCAGGTCCAAATTGAAAACTCCGAAAGCTTCCAGCTAGAACTATTAAATCGTTTCGAAGGCCTTCAGGATTGCGTTACAGTGGACGAGATAGACCAAGGGTTTGTAGAAGCTATCCAAGCGGTGGGATCGAAGGTGTTTAGGTCCCACCCCAAATGAAATCCTCAAAATCTCTGCTCAGACCCTAGACTTAATGGCAGAACGACGAAGATGCTGAATCATATCGGCAGCTCAACAGAGGTATACAAAAGTCCTTGCGACACGACATCTGCTCTTTTAATATTAAATGTATTACGAAGACGATCGAGCAGAACAAAGGCTCCAAAGTGTTCGCAAGAGCTATGTCGGTTGGGCAAAGCCGCATTAATGAAGTTGAAGACGGAGGACGGTGGCATGGTGTCGACAAAGGAAGGGGTTCTGGCAGAGATCGAGAGGTTTTATGGACAGCTGTATACTTCCGCAACCCAGCGGACAAATGGCTAAAGATCCAAGAGCCAAGCTGACCCGACGTTATACCGAAGATATTCCGAATATCAGTCTGTATGAGATTAGGATGGCCCTCAAACAGCTCAAAAACAACAAGGCGCTGGGTGAGGATGGAATTACAGCAGAGCTTCTGAAAGCGGGCAGAACGCCGGTACTGAAAGTCCTTCAGAGGCTCTTTATTTCTGTTCTGCTCGAGGGCGTAACGCCAGAAGCGTAGGACAGGGGCATGGTGGTCCTGTTCTTTAAAAAGGGAGAAACTACCCTATTGAAGAACTATAGGCCTATCACGCTCCTAAGTCATGTATACAAGTTGTTTTCGAGGGTCATCACGAATTGCCTCGCAATCAGGTTTGATGCATTCCAGCCCCCCGAACAAGCCGGTCTCCGTAAAGGCTTTAGTACCACGGACCACATTCACATGCTGCGGCAGGTTATAGAGAAGACGAGGGAGTATAACCGGCCGTTATGCTTACCCTAAGCATAACGTGAACTAGGAAAAAGCCTTTGATTCGAAACGTGGGCCGTGCTTCATTCTCTCCAGCGATGCCGTATTGACTATCGGTATATCGAAGTGTTGATGTGCTTATACAGTAACGCCACTATGTCAGTCCGAGTACGGGAGCAGTGCACGAGGGCTATTCCACTGCAAAGAGGCGTAAGACAGGGAGACGTTATATCTCCAAAACTGTTCACCGTTGCACTGGAAGATGCCTTCACACTTCTGGACTGGGAAGGATTTGGCATCAACATCAATGGCGAGTTTATCACTCACCTTCGATTTGCCGACGATATCGTTGTCATGGCAGAATCGATGGAAGACTTAAGTACTATTCTCGGAGACCTAAATCAAGTTTCCCAACAAATGGGCCTTAAAATGAACATTGACAAAACGAAAATAATGTTAAATGCCCATGTCGCGCCACTATCTGTTCGTGTCCACCCTCGAAGTTGTAGACCAGTACATCTACCTGGGTCAGTTAATCCATGCAGGAAGTTCCAGCTTCGAGGAATAGGTCTTTCGACGAATCCGACTCGGATGGGCAGCGTTCGGGAAGCTACGCAGTATCTTCTCGTTCAGAATACCTCAGTGCCTCAAGACGAAAGTGCTTAATCAATGTGTGTTACCTGTGATGACTTATGGATCTGAAACGTGGTCCCTTACTATGGGTCTCATAAGAAGGCTCAAGGTCGGTCAGCGCGCTATGGAGAGGGCAATGCTTGGTGTTTCTCTACGTGATCAAATCAGAAATTAGGAAATTCGTAGAAGAACAAAAGTTACTGACATAGCCCAGCGGATTAGTTCGTTGAAGTGGCAGTGGGCGGGACACATAGCGCGAAGAACCGATGGCCGATGGGGCAAAAAGATTCTCAAATGGCGACCGTGTACTGGCAAGCGAAGCGTAGGACACCCACCCACAAGGTGGTCAGACGATCTTACCAAGGTCACTGGAAAGCGCTCGATGCAGGCTGCTCTTGATCGGTAATTTTGGAAATCCTAGGGAGAGGTCTATGTCCAGCAGTGGATGTAATGCGGCTGAAATGATGATCTAGGGCTTGGGTAAGATAAAAATTTAAATGATATCTGCGTTTCAAATAATTTATATTAAATGGTACCAGCACTTGCCCACAAAAAAATCAAGTATTAATAAGGCGCAAGCCATACTAGATCTGACAGAGGCAGAACGTGCCGCGGACATCTTTAATTTTCATTAAAATTTTAAACAACAAGCATGGAAATAAAGTTACAATTTAAACATATGCATTCAGTGTGTTCAAAACGTAAACTGGAAAAACGACTTTGTCTAAGACAGATCTAGTGAGGCTTGTGCCTATGTACACAAATTATTCTTATATCGCGTCGTCCGTTGCTGACTTTACTAACAGGCACGTCGAGTACTGCCAGTCTAATTGTGTATCAGTTGTAGATTATTCTATACTGTAAGTAATGTAAATCAATATAGTTATTATTAAAATAAAATGTTACTTTCGTTGAAATCAAGCACCCTTACTAGCCCTCAAAAAGAAATTTGAAGATACGATGAAATTTTTATAAATAAATATTTACGGATAAATAACACAAATTGAGCCCCAAAGTAAGGTTGAGGATGGTATTTTATGGGATACTCAAGACCCGGGTCAATCTGAAAAAGGTCATTTCCCACCTTGACCTGACCGAGGATCGAATCCGAAACCTCCGGTGTGACAGCGTGACATAATGACCACTAAGTCACAAAAGTTGTTAATGAAATTCAATGAAAGATCCGATTTACGTTTTCACTTATTTATAATAAAAAGATTTTTTCCACTTTAAAAAATACTTTATTCCAAGTGCATGTCTCAAAATGCTATTTGCCTATTTATATTGACAGGCTATATTTCTGTACTTTCGTTTTATCCTGCTAGGTACTTCTCAAATCACGTACAAACTATAAAACTGATGTGATCTAAGCATACAGGAAAATGTAGGTAAAGGGTAGTTTCCTAGATTTAGGGAACTCATAAAACAAAATCTCAAACCTTTTTGCTTAACTAGGTAGGTATATAAAGGACTTTATTTTTATGCGTGCCTGGATATATCTAAGGATTATCCAAACAATATACCTATCACCATTTTTGTTTTAGGAACATTGCTATCCTATTTTATGCCATTCATCATAATTATTCTCACATATTCCCGGTTACATCCTCAACGGTATCGCTTCAGAGCCCGGGGTCAGCTACCTAAACTAGATGATTTGAAGAGGTTACTCGTTTTTATACAGAGCGACTGCCGTCTGACCTCCGAAACCCAAAGGATAGACCAGAATCAATCCTTGTTGGATAGGTTTGAGCAAACGCTAGATGGCGTTCGGGACCCACATTTTATACGTGCTTTCCGAAACCCGAAATCTTTATTTTCGGATAATCAGGTGATTCAAACTCGCAATATCCTAACCAGACTTGAAACAACTATTCACAAAGTATGCTTCCCAATGAGATTCGAACCAACGACCTGCGGATCACAAGGCGAACGCCTTGATAACTGGACCACGGAAGCAAACACGAGGCATACCTATTTTATCCCATTGTTGGGACTAAAATAAAAGATCAAGACAAGATAGCCGTTCTTAAATATAAAAAGAAGAAATGGTTGGGCAAAGGCCTTCCTTCCAGCCTTCTAGGTGTCTCGGTTTGTAATAACTGTGCCCATTCCCTCTTAAAAGCCTATAAATATATATTTTTTAATTATATGTTACCTAAGTATGAAAACATAAATCCTTCCCACAGGTATTTTCTATTTCTCGAAAAATTCTAGACACAATTTCACGAGGCTTTGGAAGTCCTTGGAATACCTGAAAAAAATTATTAAAAACGATTTAGTTAGAAATGCAGTTATATTGTATTTAATCAGCAAATAAGTATTTAGAATTGAAATAGGACCCTGGCCGGAGGTTTTTGTTGTTGTTGTTTTCATGTGGTCAAAACTGGTGTCAGAGTTTTCAAATTGCATCTGACATAGTTAAACGACTGCCATACAATGATGACAGCCGGGACCAACGGCTAATACGTGCCTTTTTTATGACATAGGGCGGCAAACGAACAAGCGGGTCACCTGATGGTAAGTGATCACCGCCGTCCATGGAAAACTGCAACACCAGGTGTGTAACAGAAGCATTACCGGCCTTGTAGGAAGATAAAGACTCGTTTTTTGAAGGTTTCAATGTCGTGTCAGTCCGGGAACACTGCTGCAGGAAGTTGATTCCACAGTGGTAAAAAGTTCCTTTTAAAACTTACGATGGTTTAATGCCAGCTATCCAAGTGGTGTGGATGAAATTTGAAACAAACGAATGAATAAGGTTTTTACTTTAGGTACATTACGTCGCCTCGAAAGGTTAACCATATTTTATTCAAGACCTACTAAATCTAGTTACGTTACTAGTTTTAATTTTTTTTCCATGTTGGTCAGGGAGAAATCTTCCAGCAGCTTCTCTCCCCGTGCAGATCGTACAAACCAATCGAGGTAATGGACGGTATTGCGAATCATGTTGATCGTAATCTAAATTTACACCTATCTCGATCGGCTTTTATGATCAACTTGGGCAGAGTAGCAGCTAGTATATTCAACGTTTTTTCATTCCTTCCGAACCAGTATAAAGAGCGAGTCAGACAAGCGCACGAAGAGTTCCGTACCAGTATCTAAAAAAAATGCGTTTGTTCTATAGGAGCTCGGAATAAAAATTGTTGTTTCTTTTTTTTTCTTTTAACTATCTAGCTATCGTGGTTCATGAGATACAGCCAAGTGACAGACAGACAAAAAGACATACATTGGAGTTTTAGTAATAAGGTCCCGTTTTCACCTTTTGGGCAAAACGGCACATCATCTATTCATCTATCAATCAAATTTTGTTTAAACTATTATTTCAATACCTATTAGTGATATTGAAATATTGGTTACCTGATCAAATATCTATTATGACTAGTTATGATTTGTTGCCAATCTGATAGAAAGGTCGTTGTATTACAGCTTCGACACAGATAATCTTGTTTCTACTCTGGTTGATCGGATCACAATCTGCGTCACACAGCAAACTCTGCGGAACTTTGTAACGATCAATGTTGAGAACCACTAATTACAAGGAAAACCGTATCCGTAAACTCTGTATATACTTACACATAACTTATACAATGATATACATTCGTTTATATTTAAATGAACAAGCAGCCCGTAAACAAGCCCGTTTTTGTATGGGTATGTATTATACAATATACATAAACCATCCTTTTGGATAAATCGATCTATTGGTAAAATTTGCATTTAAATATTTTGCATATTTTAAAAGATCCAAAACATAAATTTCTACCCATAGGATAAATTTAATCACTAAAATTATAGGTTCACTTATACAATATTGTTGATTCATACTCATAAAAAATCTACAGTGAAAATTGGATTGGCATAGAAAGCCGTTGGTCCTGATTATATACCTTTATCATAGTGCAGTTGCTATTGTTAAAGATGCTTTGAAAAGCCTTGAAGCTGCTTGATTAATACTGACCACAAACACGTTTAAAAATAAACAAGGATCTACTTATTCCGTTTGAACGAGCGATCGAAGCGAGTGAAGTTATCAGAGTCTACTTGAGCAATGCGGCGTTTGTATGTATGTATGTTTGCGAAACGAGCGAAGTTCTCCGAGTCTACTTAAGCGATCCGGCGTTTGTATGTATGTATATTAGCGAAGCGAGTGAAGTTATCCGAGTCTACGTGAGCAATCCGGCGTTTGTATTTTTGTATGTTTGCGAAGCGAGCAAAGTTATCCGAGTCTACTTGAGCAATCCGGCGTTTATATGTATGGATGATACGAAGCGAGCGAAGTTACCCGAGTCTACTTGAGCAATCCGGCGTTTATATGTATGTATGTTTGCGAAGCGAGCGAAGTTATCAGAGTCTACTTGAGCAATCCAGCGTTTATATGTATGGATGTTTACGAAGCAAACTAAGTTATCCGAGTCTACTTGAGCAATCTGGCGTTTATATGTATGTATGTTTGCGAAGCGAGCGAAGTTATCCGAGTCTACTTGATCAATCCGGCGTTTGTATGTATGTTTGCAAAGCGACCTAAGTTCTCCGATTCTACTTGAACAATCCGTTGTTCAAGTAGACTCAGAGAACTTCGGTCGTTTCGCTCGCCCGTTTGATTAATTTTATGACAAAGCTAAAGTAAATGTGGGTTTTTACATCTAAATCCATTAGAAATCGAAGATGAGGGTCCAAATACGAGCTAAATTGTGTTACTCTCTGGAGCCGGTCATGTGGAATGAATGAGTGAGGGAGGATTGAGGAAAATGATTACTGGGCATATAAGTATGTGATATATAGAATTAAGTATGAAGACAAATTGATGTGTCGGAAATTCCGTATAAATTCTTGGATACATAAAAAAAAAAACAAAATAAGATTGATTTATCTATAATTGAATCTGTTTGTTCAAACATTGAACTAGATTTATGTATTTGGGTAAACGTTTGCACCCTTTAATGTGTTTACCATTTTGAAGAGGTCATGAACAGCTTTTGGTTAACCTGATAGATTAAAACCTTCACCAAGTATTTGGAAAAAAGAAAAATTTCATTTCGATTATAAAGTTAAACGTAAAATGTAACGTTTACCACCTGCGTTGTTAAAAATGTCGATTAGACTTTAAAGCTTGGTAAAAGAATAGGGTACATGGGAATAAACAGGGACATAGGGTAAATACATTCACATGGAAAACATAATTTTATTCCATCATGTAATAGGTACGTACAATTAAACGTTATACAAATAAACAATAATAAGCAACTGCTTATTTCTGAGTAAGCAATAAAACACAATTGCATTATCTCGTAGAGAACATAATTAAATAACGCAACAGAACCTTGTAGCAGTTCGTTCGTTTATTTCAGCATAAACCCCTACTTTACCCCAAGGCATATTAACACCCTCCTAATTCTGCCCTTTATCTTTATTTTGCTATTTGTATAAGTGAAAATTTCGATGTAGTGAGCGATGTGGAGTTATTTAGCTACTGTTTTACTTCAATAACGGTTTCGCGGTAAAACAAGTAAAAATATTTTGGCGAAACAACAGGATAATTGAACGAGCAAGAGAAGTTCTAAAAGTCTACTTGAACATCCGGCGTTTGTATGTTTGTTCGAGGATAATTTGAGTAATTTCATAAAATTAGGTAAGCGTGTAGATTTAACCAAAATGTTAAAGTTTGTTTTAAAAGGAACATTTTACCACGTACGACCGAACTGTGGAATCAACTTCCTGCAGCAGTGTTCCCGGACCGATACGACATTGAAACCTTCAAAAAACGAGTCTATATCTTTCTGAAAAGCCGGTAACGCTTCTGTTACACCCCTGGTGTTGCAGTTGTCCATAGGCAGCGATGATCACTTACCATCAGGTGTGCTTGTTCGTTTGCCGCCCTATAACATAAAAAAGAAACATTTACCAAATTGGTCATGGGTTGCCGAGTTATCGGTTGCGCGAGTTCACAGTTCGGGGCAAACTACTAGCTAATTTGTGGTCCTCATGCAAGATCCAAAGTTCCCTCAAGTTGCAGCGTCGTATATTGTGATCCGATAATGCGATATCATAAGATTATCTGTCGAAGTCACATTACATGCGTTATCATAACTTTACTTACTGCTCCGAAATTGGAAGACAAAGCCCTAAACCACGAGGCTCTTCGTTGCTTAGTCAAGTCAAGATGAGAAACGATGTATTTCAGATAATCTTTGATTTCCAATGTGTGCTTTACTAGTACTAGACATTAAGGCTAGCTTGGTGATTTCAGATAACCTATATACTTGTGTTTTTTTTTTGGGTTCCGTACCTAAAGTGTAAAAACGGGACCCTATTACTAAGACTTTACTGTCCGTCTGTGTGTCCGTGTGTCCGTCAGTCAGCCTGTCACAAGGCTGTATCTCATGAATTGTGATAGCTAGATAATTGAAATTTTAACAGATAATTTATTTCTGTTGCCGCTATAACAACAAATTCTAGAAACAGAATACAATAAATATTTGAGTGGGGCTACCGTACAAGAAACGTAATTTTTTATAGATATACGTACCTACGTGCGCTAGTCCGACTCGCACTTGGCCGGTTATCTATTTTGATTATTTTTTCAAAAAGTGACCTTTGGGTTTTACCGCTCTGGACTCTATTTGTAACGATAAATACGCGTTAGTATACATATTTTCATATGAATTGGTCAGATGATATCGCAGCATTAGCCGGCAAGTAGTGGCAAAGAAAGGCACAGGAAAGAGGACAATTAATCAGCTTGGAGGAGGCCTATACCCAAGAGGGGTCCATATCCAGTGAAAACTAATAAACTACACCCAAAAATTAGAAGCTTAAATTAATATTAAAAAAAAATTATAACCTTAGTTAAAATATAAATACACATCTAAATGACACTAGTGAAAAGTGAACGTGATAAATAACTAAATCGAAATTACGAAAAAAAATAACACCTTCACTAACACCAATTCAATTCAATTCAAATATATCTTTATTATCATAGGATATTTGTAATATCTCTTAATAATCGTCACTTTGTTTTGTTTCACAATAATGTTGACGTCAAAAAGTTACTTAGAGCTAAGTTTACTGCCGCCTCCAAAGCGCTAGTGCAGAAGAAGCGGTAACAAACTGCACTGCAGCATTTTCTCCAAGAACGTCAACTCTCAATGAAATTAATATTTATAGTTGATATGTGGACAGAGTATACATTGTTTGTTGTCATAATTTAAATTATTTTTTTTTAATGTCGAAATTTTAAAATAATGTCAAATCAAGTTGTAGGTTCAGTATGTACCTAATGTACCAAATTATGACCATTTCTAAGTATACAAGCCTTTAAGAGGGACCCGCGCCAAGCTCAAGCCAGATTTTGTCATCTTTTTGTCTGGCTTATCAAGGACCAATTGTGGCAGTTTATTATAAAAAAGTATACCGTTCCCCATAAACGTTTTATTAACTGTTTTGAGCCTATAATACGGGGCAACTAAGTCACTCTTATTGCGTAAGTTTCTAACGGTACGGTCAGTTGTCTTATTATCCTAACAGCATAAACCGCAGAGCTAAGCTTATTTGAAAGTTTAGATATATATATAGCGCCCCATCGAAGTTTCGAGTCGATCACCTTTAAGAGAAAAGCGTTAAATGGGATATGGAACAAATAAAGGCTTTTTTTATTTTATTTTATTTATTTATTAGCATATATATTAGTTCTCCAACGTTTCCACTGTATAAAAAATTTAACTGCTCTTACAAGTGATACCTTACATTACCGTATTTCACTTAGAGCCAAATCTAAAAGTTCGTAAGTGAGTACGCTAATTTGTCAAAAAATCTAATTTATTAGTTTTTCTCCATTAACTTCTAATAATTAAATAATTAGTACGAAAATACAAGGTTAGCGCATTAGAAAAGCGTTTTCCTGTTCCCAAGACTCATTTAATATTTAAAAATGTACGCGCAAATTGTTTTTGCTTAGAAGATACACCTACTCTCAGTTTAGCAGTAACGTTGAAGCGTTTAATTTGGATCTAAGAACGTTTTCTTCCCATTTTCGAGAGGTCATCTAGTTATACTAGCTTAGTTATAGTATAAATTCTCAATCAAATATTGAGGTTAAATGAAGACTTTGTGCTTAATTTCAAGGTCTCAATTTAGTAGGTACGGTACGTTTCCAAAATGGAGCCATAATCTGTCATACCACTCATACCAATTGTATCAAAAATTATAACTCAATTACTGAAGCCTGGCCGAACTTACGAAAAAAATTACATACAAAATAGATTTTGAAGTATACGAGTAAGTGGTTGAACTTGACTCAAAGCTAAAAACCGACTTAGCATACTACACAAGCAATTTTGATAAAATTTTTAGAACCACCTGATAATTTAATATAGAAATTTTCCAAGTTGAATATTTTTTTGAATAAGTGATTTGAAAAGTAAAAACATTTATTTATCTTGAAATATTCGTATCCCTTTATAATTGTCAGTTTTCGAATTTGATAATACGTAGCTATTGACGTCAGATCATTTAATTACAGCTAAGTTTACCGCCGCTTCCTAAGCGCAAGTACTGAAGCTTAATCCGACGGTCTTCATTAGTACGAATGTCGGAATGAGGTCGAAACATGTCGGCCAATAGTTGTCTCTCTACGTCAGTACCCCGTTTACTTTATGCTAATAATTTTAGAATTTTAATTATATACATTAGCTTACGATACGAATTATTATTTCTTTTGCTCAATGTCTTGATTGCTAGAATGCAAATGTTTTTTTTTTAAATTGTCATGAAATCGACATAATTTCATGACAATTAAAAAAAAAATAATATATAATTTGTAACAAAAACCCTGTCCGACCATTGTAGGAGCAACTCAAACCGTCAATATGAACAACTTTTGGGGACGGGACCAATGCCTGAAACTCGAAGAAAAAATCGTCATTTTCATACAAATTGCCGGTCCGGCCGAACACTTTTGTATTAAAATGACGATTTTTTTTTCGAGTTTCAAGCTCCATTTTTTCATTTCCATTGAAAAAGTTGTTCATATTGACAGTCTGAGTTGCTCCTACAAGGATCGCACAGGGTTTTTGTTACATATTGTATGTAATTGTTATTTGTCCATTTCGTTTTTAAGTGTTTGACCCACGTGTACGCTTTGGGAAACTGTAAGTGCACGGGGTAGTTTCTATCAAAAAAGAATTTAAAAAAAACTTTACTTTATTATCGAAAAAGAAGTCCTATGGTTCGCGTAGTTAATCTACAAAAATACATTTTATAATTTAAAAATATACTTTAGTAATTGAACATTCTGCGTTCCAGAAGTGCGAGAATTCCTGGAATTCAAGTTACATCTGAAGCATTGTTCCCGATCCCGAAACAACGTCAACTTCCATCATTAGGACTACGGTGCTTGGCGAAGTTACTTTGTTTTGGACGACTTTTTTTCTTTGGCACCTTGTTGACTTGAAGGAGACAGACAATAAATAATTATTTTGCTTTTGCTTCGACATTTCTTCTTTTCATTCAATTTTGGACAAAATAAAATCGGGAAGATTCAATCTTTGTTTTACAACTTTTATTTTTATTTTTGTGCTATTTTATTTATGACTAGCTTTTGCCCGCGGCTTCGCTCGCGTAGGGGTATAATTTATCAAAATCCTTTCGTAGGGGATGCCTACGTCATAGTAGCTTTATGCATGCAAAATCTCAGCCCGATCGGTTTAAAATTGACAATTGAGGGGATAAAATAGGGGATGAAAGTTTGTATGAAACTTTCGTCCCCTATATTATCCCCTTGGGAGTAGAATTCATCAAAATCCTTTCTTAGCGGATGCCTACGTCATAACATCTACCTACATGCCAAATTTCAGCCCGATCCGTCCAGTGGTTTGGGCTGTGCGTTGATAGATCACTATGTCAGTCAGTCAGTCACCTTTGAGTTATATATATTTAGATAAATTTAGAGAATAAATAAATAAATAGATTAAGTAAATAATAAAGAGAGTAATTAAATAAATAATAAAAAAGTTAAGATTTGTCAAACCGCAAGCTACGCGGCGAATATGATGGTTTTGACAAATTTCTTTGTTGTGTTCCCCCCACTTGCGTTTATAGTACGAGTACAATCGGCAGCCTAGATTACAACCTTTTTTAACCATTTACAACTCAAATGTAAACTTCTTAAAAAGCTAAAAACAAATAAACAGCTAGTTGTCACATATCAGTTGTTTTATTATAGTACATTTACAACATATTTATTTCACGCACACTCGGAATAGGTTTTTAGAGTTGAAAACTGTTATCTATCGGTTTTTGGATAAAAATGTATCGCTTCTCTTAAGTACAATTCGTACAAATCTCTTAAAGCAGCAATTATTTTTTGAAAGCTATGGACAATCAAACTGTAAATTTCTTTCTGGTTTATTATAATAAAAAGAAAAATGTTTTCTATATTCCATGCCAAAATTTTTATACTTGAGAGTTTATAAGTAAAAAACCCTAATGATATTTCCCAATAAGGTTCTTTATAAAAGCTTAATTATTAAAAGCTCAAAAAATGGAATGACTTAGCACAATTTCTATTCAAGTAGAAAAGATGCGACTACACCTGTATTAAATCAAGAACACGATAAAATGAAAAATCTAGCCAGCTCTGAATATCTGCATAAAGAATGGTCGCTATTTATTTTGCTCGGTTAACACAGATAGTTTCTTGAAAACTTGCGCTTTAATAATAATATGCTCACTGTAGCGAATACTTCCTTTCTTTGGTGCTTATTCCCTTTGTCTTCTGATACAATTATTGTTAGTAGTTTTTCTTTTACTTTTTCGAATTGTAGCTGAAGTTTTGGTGCTTTAAGTAGGTATATCTCCTTTTGATACATACATACATACTATCACGTCCTTATCCCTAATGAGGCAGACATTGAATATGGGGTCTTGCAGCTCTGAGCAGACAGTGCCCAGGTCGCAAGAACTCAAAAGCCACTTTTAGCGTGATGGTAGGCGAGATGGTGGAAAAAGGAATCAAATTGTGATAGGCTGCTAGCCGCATCGCCTATTAATATGATTTGCATTTTCGTCTAGTCCTTTGGTCGGCTTCTACGATCTTCACGGGAAGAGAAGCAGCTGGGACATTCCAAGTTTTTTCTTTTCTTCCAGACCATCATCTAGAGAATACAATTCAATACAATACAATACAATACAGAAAACTTTATTGCACCAAAAAACATATCATAATGAGGTACAAGAGGCGGCCTTATCGACGAAGCAATCTCTTACGGCAACCAAAAAGAGAAGGATTGCGAAATATATAAAAAGATAGCAGGTGGCGCAGTTAGAATTTTATACACTAAATTAATATAGTAATAATTACAATAACCAGTTAACATTCTAAATATATATATAAGAGTCTTTTGATACAAATATAAGTAAATAATAGGGCATGAAAAGGGTTCACCTGATGGTATGTAGTAATGACAATGTAAAAAGAGATTTTCTTTTGATAATAAAAACATTAAGGAAATAACGATAGGCCATGCATCATAAGTGTCATCATCATCATCTCAGCCCTTCTTCCGCCCACTGCTGAGCAAAGGCCTCTTTTCGCTGTCGCCATTCATCTGGGTCCTGTGCTGCTTTCATCCAAGTGCGACCCGCGACTTTAACTATGTCGTCAACCCATTTATCACTGGACGTCCGACGCTTCTTTTCCCAGTTCTAGGGCATACGGTAAATGCCTTGCTCCACCAAATCAGCGAAACTATAGTACCTATCACTACTTGAGCAGTCTGCTGATGGCAAGTTTGTATGAGAAGTCGAAACTTTGCCGTATTGTCCCATGTTATACCTCGATAAGTCTATCAAATATAACTTTAAATGATTATGTTGAAATAAACATTGCTAAATTACGTCCACGTAAAACAATAGATCATAATTTTGTTATGAATTTTTATATTTATAGTTTATAGTAACTTTCTCATTTTTTGGTCAACTGTGACGCCGTCTTCCCTTTCTAAAACCTAGTGTAAGTATAACTTGTGTACTCTGCTGTAAAATTCATTTTCTAGCTCAATATAGTTTGTTTTAAAAAATAATAGTAGATTATTCTACAAGGGGATAAGGTAACACTTTAAAGGCGAGGGTGCTACTTTGAATCCAGAGTAAAACGAAGGACTCCACAATTGAATCACGAGCGTAGCGAGTAATTCTACGATGGAATCCTGAGTGAAGCGAGGGATTGCATGTCGCCCGAGATAAAAACGTTACCGTACCCGAGTAGTACACTCTACTTTTCATTTCTCTATGAGAAAAATTGCAAATACAAAACATAATATAAAGAAAAGTAGAACACCTACAAAACATAATCAGGCTTCAACCGACAATTTAATAATAACCTTTGTTTGGTGGCGTTATCGTATAGTAAAAACTAAGAAATATTTTTTCGAAGACCACCAACTTACGATAAAATGGTCACTCATAACTTTGTTTGCGTGGACCTTCATATCTTTTTATTTTTAACCGACTTCCAAAACAGGAGGAGGGTATCAATTCGTCGCGATCCTTTATTTTTTCGCGATCATTTATGTTCACCGATTATTCAAAGACGCCTAGACCGATTTAAAAATTCTTTTTTTTTTGTTTGAAAGGGTATACTTTCCAGGTGGTACCATGGAAATTTTATCAAAATCGGTTGAGTAGTTTGGGGGTGAAGTCGGTTTTAGTTTTGAAAAATTATTATAAGTTAATTTTGGTGCCTATCTACTATCGGCTTAAACTTGCGAAAAAGTATTCACATTTACCAAAATAATTACATGTCAATACAAATAACCTAAAACTTCTGTAATTAACGACCTCCGTGACGTAGTGGTCACCATGCTACTTCGACACCCAGAGGTCCCGGGTTCGATCCCCGGTCAGGGCAAGTTGGAAAATGGTCTTTTTCAAAATCAAATATGTTATAAAATATATTATCGTTGAGATAGTATCCCATAACACAAGTCTCGAACTTACTTTGTGGCTAGCCAAATCAGTGTCATTTGTCCCTATTTATTTATTTAGTACTTGAATCAAAGAGAAAATTTGCGCTATTATAATTTTACTTTAGTATTTCTGTTAACGAAGCGAAGAACATAAAAATGTCATCCATTCATCCATGTTGACGACGATATGTATTTAAATTAAAAAAATTACGTTGTCTGTGCCAATTACTTTTCATTCTAAAACAAAATTCTTAAATTTTTTGCTGGGCTGCCAACATTATTTTTGATTCTACATAGATTACACTCGAGTTCAGTTCTCAAACTGGTTTTAATCCCTAGAGATTTTCTTTTTCACTTTTTGTCCCGAGAGTATAAGCAGTACCTTTAGCTCCAAATGTTTTGGGATGAAAACATAGTTTTTGGAGTAGATGAGATGAAAAGTATTAATATATATTTAAGTTTTCCTTTTATTTGGAAATTTTTCGCACTAGTAAATAAATCTTCGTACACAGCGATACCACTCACGTTGCTCACAACATAAAACGAAATTCACAACCGGAACGATCGTCTTTGTAAGTAAGGGAAAGTTTACGATAATGGCCGCCATGCTATAATTTATGGCGACTTTAGTATGGCTTGGAGTTTACAATAGCATTCCTCTGATATTGGTAATTAAAAGAGTTTGAGATAAATGTTCCTTTGTGAAAATGTGTTTCATATGTGTTGTAGTCTGTATTTGATTTTAATTTAATGTATGGCCTGAATTTGATTTTAATTTAGGTTATAGAGCGTATGTGGCGCCCTCATTAGAAATTAATTCTTAAATCGTAAATGCGGTAAAAATTTACATTTTGCAAAATGTTATGCACTAGACAGACCTTTCAATTATTATAAATAAAAGAATTTATTTCAGATGAGGGCACTACTTACGCTATCTTCACCTTGTTAGATTGTCATTATTTTAAGTTAGAAGAATACACTTAGTCTTCTGAACATCCTCTTCCAAGAGTTTCTAAATATGAAAACAGTTATTTTTGAAATTTAATCAAATGTGACAGGAACAGCAGAAAATGGTCAGCCTCGGCGAATATTCTGCGACCAGATTGCAGAAGTTCTGAAAAAAGGAAAAGTACAAAGTACCCATAACCAAAGGGCATGTTTGAAGAGATTGATGAGTGTAGATGAAGCGAAAGAGGTTTGTCAGGATCGTAGCAAGTGAAGGTCCATGGTCTCTGCCTACCCCTGTGGGAAATAGGCGTAATATTATGTATGTATGTTGAAATCTACTACTTTTGACAAGAAATACCTGCATTCAATTAAACAAGGCAAAGTTAATTAATGTTGCCTTAAAATTATTTAATGGAATAGTTTGCAGGAACTAACTAGAGGCGGAAGCACACAAAGTAACTAAGATCAAAGAGCACGTAACTTTGACTTACGGAATGTAACACCTGTGGTACATTTTCAAACGAAGAGTCACTAAACGAACGGTTTTTTGTAAGAAAAAACCATTTGTTTAGTTGACTCCGCATTTCAAAAACGACACTTCTGAATCTTTCAACAATTTTTTTTACATTGTAAGTATGTCTTTCATGCGGGTCTGAAAAAAAAAAACGTGTTGCATATGGGGACTGCCGCGGTAAAGCTATTGCATAGCATTTTTTATCAACTGATGCAATATAATTATTTATTTATTTTATATTTATGCAGTATTTTTCTTTTTCTTTGATAATTAATTAAAGTTTTTTTCTTTGATATTTATTCAAGTTACACTTTTTGAGCGTGGTGACCGATAAAAAAAACATCTTTTTTTTTTCTTTTATTGAATAACTTAGGAATTAATATCGTTTAAAATATTTTTATTATTTTACAATACATGTAGTTTATTCAGAAATTTTCATTATGAGCAGTTAGCTGCTAGTCTCAGAGCTGGGCAAAATTGGCCATTTTTTTTCAATTTCGAGCATAGATTTATTATAAGAGACCACAAGGACCCCCAGATATCGATTTTGAAGGCAATCGGTCCAGAAACAAAAAAGTTCAAAATGGCGGCTACCTTTTCCAAATTTGAGCATAGATTCATTATAAAAGACCACAGAGACCCCCAGATATTGATTTTGAAGGTAATCGGTCCAGAAACAAAAAAGTTGGCGGCTACCTTTTTCAAATTCGAGCACAGATTTATTATAAGAGACCACAGGGACCTCCAGATATCGATTTTGTAGGCAATCGGACCAGAAAGAAAAAAGTTCAAAATGGCGGCTACCTTTTCCAAATTCGAGCATAGATTAATTATAAAAGACCACAGGGACCCCCAGATATCGATTTTGAAGGAAATCGGCGCAGTAACAAAAGAGTTAAAAATGGCGGCCAGTTTTTTTTTTTACATTTTGAGCATAGATTCAATATAAGGGACCACGGAGACATCCAGATATCGATTTTGAAGGCAATCGGTCCATTGCCTTCAAAATCGATATCTGGACTGATTTTGTGAAAAAAAAAATCAAAATGGCGACCAGTTTTTTCGATGGAATCGGTTAAAAAGAGAACACTCGTGCACTCCAAAATGTAACTGTTCTCGACGCAATCGGTCAAAAAGAGAAGGGTAAATTAAAAAAAAAAAGTTATTTGGAATAACGAATAAAATCGTGATATTTTATTAGCGGAAAAGTTATTCGTGAATAATTTGCCACGAATAAATTTTTTTTCGAATAATTATCTAGATAATTTTTTTATCGAATAATGTCCAACTCTCTACACGCATACGTCTAGTCGCACGCACACAATCACCGTGCCGAAGTCTTCCGAACTGAAACGACGTTAGACGAGTGTTCACGCCCGTCGCTGGCGCTCCGGGCCACTGAGGGGCGAGCAAGACGCACGGGAGGCAGCGGCGTGTGGATTGGTTGGTGGTGACCAACCGATGACCACTTGCCTGTGGACATTTGCGACGACGCCACCTTTTTTTGTATATATCTGTTTTAAGTTTGCTTGCTTTCAATATACGTATTAATTAACATACAGTCCAAAATTTCATTTAATTATCGAAGGATCCTTAACAGTTTGGTCCTTCGAGCCGGATCAAACTGTTAAGGATCCTTCGATAGTTAAATGAAATTTTGAACTGTATGTTAATTAATACGTATATTAAAAGCAAGCAAGCTTAAAACAGATATATACAAAAAAAGGTGGCGTCGTCGCAAATGTCCACAGGCAAGTGGTCATCGGTTGGTCACCACCAACCAATCCACACGCCGCTGCCTCCCGTGCGTCTTGCTCGCCCCTCAGTGGCCCGGAGCGCCAGCGACGGGCGCGAACAACGAGTGTTAGGTATAATTGTCGTTACGCAATTTCTTGATTCGGTGGCCGCGCCAGAGGCCCGCGATTAAAGCTATGCAATAGCTTAATAACAAAGAATGCACTTGTTTCTCTTTTCGCGATCGTAACAGCTGATTGGGGGAATAGTCGACCTCTGTGGCCTAGTGGCCATCATGTCACGCTGTCCCGGGTTCGATCCCCGGTTAGGTCAAGGTGGAAAGTGATATTTTTCAGATTGACTTGGGTCTTAAATGTTTATTTATATTTGTATTTGTTATTAAATATAGTATCCTTGCCTAGTATCCCTTATATAATATGTAACAAAAATCCTGTCCGAACCTTGTCGGAGCAACTCAGACCGTCAATATGAACAACTTTTCCTATGGGACCAATGCTTGAAAATCGGAGAAAATATCGACTTTTTCATACGAATTGCCGGACCGGCCGTACACTTTTGTATGAAAATGACGATTTTTTATTTTAGTTTAAAGCATTGGTCCCATAGGAAAAGTTGTTCATATTGACGGTCTGAGTTGCTCCTACAACAATCGGACAGATTTCTTGTTACATATTCTATAACAAAAGTCTCGAACATAAATTGGGGCTAGCTCAATTTTTGTTACTTGTCCGTATATACAATACATATTTACACTAAATTTATCTGACTCATGTCAATAAGCGTTGCTGCTACGAGTAGCAATCCATCATTGCCTTTACCAATACGTTAAATGTAATCTTTGGCTTTTGCAGCCCGGGCTTTGTCTGCCCCATAATGAATATTGATAACCATGGTACAATCTGACATAAAATTGGTTGTTTTTGCTGATGACACAAATGCAGTACTTTGGGCAAAAGACATAGACGCTCTAAACAGGAAGATTAACAGTACTATGAAACTGTTTCAACATTGGGTCACAGCTAATAATCTAAAGTTAAATAGCAGTAAAACGAATGTTATGCTATTCAAGACGACAGTCAATAATAAAGACAAAATTGAAGTTTATTTTAATAATGAAATCATCAAGCCAGTTAAAGTTGTTAAATTTCTAGGCATACATCTAGAGTAATATCTTAACTGGAAGCCTGAGCTACAAGAGGTAGAAAATAGGATAAGCAGTGCTTGTTACGTCTTAAGAACTCTAAGGGACGAATTGACCATAAATCAATAAAAATCTTTTTATTACTCATTCGTGGAGTCACGACTTCGTTATAGCATAAAATATTGGGGCGGCAGCTACCAATACTCGTATAACATTGATAAAGCTTTCGCAGTACAAAAACGAGCAATACGAACCATGGTTCGCAAACCTCCATGGCAATCATGCCAAAAACATTTTAAGGACCTCCAAATACGGTACCGTCTTTATAATATTTGTTTTACTAACGGATCTTATAAAAAATAGAGACTCATACGAAAGAGCAGAACAAATGATGCATCTAGAGGGCACGCGCAGGAAATATTTAACCTGTTGCATTCTTCAAAAATGCTTGATAATATTATAGTATACACATTATTTATTTTAAAATATTTAGGTGACATTATATAATTTTTGACATGTTTTAAATTTGTTTTACATGTTTATAATTTGTTATTTGCTTTAATTCATTTAATTAAATATATATTTTTTTATTTATTAGTTCAAATATAATATATTCAAATACAATGTAAATATTGTTCTGTGAATAAAATAAATGAAATAGATAGAATAGTGATAGATTTTTTTAACCCCTGAAAGAAAAGAGGGGGGTGTTATAAGTTTGACACCAATATCTGTCAGTCTGTCTATCTGCCCGTCTGCTGGTCTACCTATCTGTGCGTCTGTCGCATAGTTAGCTCTCGAACAGATAGACCTATATGGTGTTATATGAACTATATGGTGAAAAAAGATATAATTTTAATGCGGATTTTTTGGCATATGTTAAAAAATATTCTAAATTGTTCAAAAAGGTGTGTTTGGCTGCGAAAGCATTACATCTAACGAACAAAATTAAAAATTCTAAAGATAAAGTTAAGACAACATGGTCAATTATTAATAATGAGACAGGAAAAACCAATACTAGGGACTCAACATTCACATTAAAAATTGGAGATAAAACCGCTGACTCGGATATCGAAGTAGCTAATGAATTCAATACTTTTTTTGCTAACATTTCCAAAGATATCACCCAGTCATTGCTTTCATGTCCGAACGCCGCCGATGAACTATTGAAAAGTAATTCATCTACGCCCAAAACAACTTTTACCTTTACTAGCACAACTCCATATGACATTATCTCGGCTTACAAGGCTCTTAATACTAAAAAAACTAAGGACCTATGGGGTATTTCGGTTTCCGTTTTGAGCAGTATCATCGACCTGATTGCTCCTCACTTAACTTTAATATTTAATAAATGTATTTCAGAAGGTGTTTTCACTGACTTAATGAAAGCAAGTAAAGTTATACCACTGTTTAAACAGGGATCCAAAGATGATCCGAACAATTATAGACCAATTTCAATATTACCGGCTTTAAGTAAAATATTTGAAAAAATTATATTAGACCAGCTAGTATCGTATTTTAATATTAATAAATTACTTCACTGTCGCCAATATGGATTTACAAAAGGGCGCTCTACCACTGATGCAGCAGCGACCTTAGTTAAAATTATTTACGAAGCCTGGGAGAATCGACAAGACGTTATAGGTATCTTTTGCGATCTGTCGAAGGCATTCGATTGTGTCGATCACATAATATTAAAAAATAAACTAAAATTTTATGGCGTTACTGATACTGCACTCTCTGTTATTTCATCTTATCTTGATAATAGAACTCAAAGAGTTGAAATCAACAGAGTATCCTCAGATAGTGCACCTGTGAGCATGGGTGTGCCTCAGGGTTCAATAATTGGTCCATTTTTGTTTTTGATTTATATTAATGACCTCCCCTGTCTTGCAGAAAAGTTGTGTGAAGTAGTATTGTTTGCTGATGATACATCTTTACTTTTTAAGGTTGACAGAAAATGCACAAACTATGACGATGTAAGCAATACTATGTCACAAGTACTTAGTTGGTTTACGACTAATAATCTGGCCTTAAACACACAAAAGACTAAGTGCGTTAATTTTTCACTATTGAATAAACCTAATACTCACATACCTTTGAGTCTTAATGGTCAAGTTCTAGAATGGGTACCCAACACCAAATTTTTAGGCATAACTGTAGACTGGAACTTAAAATGGGATAAACATATTGAGGCCACTGCCAAGAAACTTAGTTCGGCAGCATATGCTGTGAGGAGGGTCAGACGGTGTACTAACGTTGAAACTGCTAGGCTAGTATACTTTAGTTATTTTCACAGCATAATGTCATATGGCTTGCTCTTATGGGGTAAAGCGGCTAACATACATGCTATCTCTGTGCTACAAAAGAGAGCAATTCGGTCGATCTACGGACTAAAATCACGCGATTCCTTAAGAGAGTTATTTAAATCTATAAATACTCTTACTGTGACATTTCAATTTATTTACGAAAATCTTCTATTTGTTAAATCTAGGTTAAATAATTTCAAGAAAAATAGTGATGTTCACAGTTATAATACTCGCAACAAAAATCAGCTTCATACGCCTAAATTTCGACTTGCTAAAACTAGAAAGTCACTCTTAGGTCTAGGTATAACATTATTTAATAAACTTCCCGAAGCGATCGTTAACCTACCAATGGCAAAATTTAAAACACATGTTAAAAAAGTTTTATTGAACAATGCATACTATACTATCAATGATTATTTAAGAGATAAAAACGCGTGGTTCTTCCTAAACATTTTCCATTACACTCCACACATGAAACATAAATAGCTGCATTTTCTGTTACCATAATAAGCTTACTGTAAAAACATGTAAATGCTCTGCGATCAATAAGTGACCAACATATAATTAATATTTTCTCTTGACAAGGTCTGCGAGTTCGGGTTTTTCATGCTCACTAAAATGTCCAATCCGGTGGTGGCGTCGCTGGTCGGGTCGTTGGATTCCCTCTAATATGGTTGAGTTTAACGATGGCTGATCCGTGCGTCAACTCGTGAACGGGTGCTGCCGGGAGGGACTGGTCAGCTCGGCTTCGCTTTTTTTGACTACTTAATATTTTTTATTACGCAATTTATGTTAGTTTACTTGTTCGCAAGCATAACATGTTATAATGTGTCAACATTGTATTATATTATAAATATTTATTAATTAAAAGACAATTATAATAATATGACAAAGCCCTTCTGGCGAGTAGGCGACCAATACTGTGAAAATGAGTTTCTTTCGGCGTTTCTTCTCAGCAGTGGTCGTTACGAAGCGCTGGTATCGGTAGCTTTTCTTTAAAAAATAAATTAAATTTTAATATACTTTACACGTAACATAAATTATACTTATTGACGTGTAAAAGTGCCTGTAAAGGTCTAATTACTGAATAAACATTTGAATCTTTGAATCTTTGAATCTTTGACCAATTTCGATACGGTTTTTTCAACTGAAAGAAAGTTACCTTGTAGTGTTTCTTAGATATGTTTTATGAAAATCGGTCCAGCCATTTAAGAGTTATTTGGGGTTAACTCTTGAAAGTTGGATTTTTTTAAATTTACCTGGCAAATAATAGATGGCAATACGGATGTCAATTCCGCTTAGTGGAATATGCAGTTCCGCCACTCACCACCAGATTGTCGGGGGATTTGTTTTAGGTTTTTGTTTTATACCATCATAACAAAACGATTACTCATACAGAAACGTCAAAAGTAAGTATATAGGTCCCTAAGGTAAACACGGGTAATGGGATTTTTCTTAGCGACCAAAACACATATTATGACAAAAACTCTAACCGATTTGTAAATATATTTGACGTGAAACCTTTGCTTATACATGAGTAGGCTTATCGAATCCAGTATTTATTTGGGGTAAACACAAATAACTCCAGTCGCTTACAATATAAATGATGCTACTACAAGAATATGAACGGTCCAATGAAATGGCTCAGTAATTTTTGAGCACTGCGCTAGAATTTGTACCTCCAAATATTATAACAGTTTTATTTAACTTCCACGCTAGTCTAGGACAACGATAATATAATTACTAACGTAACAGATACCCAACGCCATAGAAACGATTGGAGGGCCTAAAAGTAGGCAAAACTAGAGTTGCTGGTAGGCACACAGAGATGGTAGCACACGACTAGCAAAAAAGTGACAGTGTTGAATATGCTTTAAAAAAATTTATTGCAATTCATAAAAGTCATATTTCATTAATTACGAGTATAGTACTACTTTATTTAAATAACAGTAATAAAAAAATTTAAACTTTAATAAAAAGCTATAGCACCATCTAGTGACAAGGAAGAGAAATAATTATGTTTTTAAAGCAATGGGTAGGCAAGTCTGGGAGAAATAAATAAACTTTGAATGTACCAGCTGTTTCTTTTCCCGCGCAGATCGTAAAATGCGATCGAGGGAATGAGTGAAAATGTGAAATTATTTAATAGGCGATGCGGCTAGCAATCCTTTACACCTTGATTTCTTTTCCACTTTCTCGCCCACCATCACGCTAAGGGTGGCTTTTGAGTCTTGTGGTCCTGGATTCTGTCGGCTTAGAGCAACAAGATACGAAATCCTCTGTCTTCCCCATTAGGTATAAAGACGTATGTATGTAAGTATAAAACTGGGTAGCGGTTCTGAGGAGTTTGGTTGTCCGGCAGGAATCTCTCTCATCTAAGCGACGACCTCCGTGGCGTAGTGGTCACCATGCTAGTCCACCACCCAGAAGTCCCGGGTTCGATCCCCGGTCAGGGCAAGTTGGAAAATGGCCTTTTCGAATTGTCATAGGTCTTGAATGTTTATCTATATATGTATTAGTTATAAAATATAGTATCGTTGAGTTAGTATCCCATAACACAAGTCTCGAACTTACTTTGGGGCTAGCTCAGTCAGTGTTATTTGTCCCTATATATTTATTTATTAATTTATAAGACGTTTCCCAAATAGCGTCCTCAGCTGCAATGCCGAGAAACCCGGGGTCCGATAAGGCTGTCCGGCAGAAATATGCATTACTTGCGCTTTCGCAAGTTTAACGTCACTGAGCCTGAGCGTGTGGACCGTACTTGGATGATTGACCACAAGTAGCATAAAAAAATTATCTCTAACTACTCCGCGGTTTAAAACCGTTGATCTGGGTTTTTTATCACTGTATGGTAGTTGTCAAGCTATGTCAGATAAATAAATATACACGTATAGGGACAAATCACACAGATTGATCTAGCCCCAAACTAAGCTTAAGCGTGAGTTATGGGATACTAACCCGAAGATATTATATTTTATGATAAATACATATATAGGTAAACACCCAAGACCCGGGACAATCTAAAAAAGGCAATTTTCTAACTTGCCCTAGCTAGGGATCGAACCCAGAAACTCCGGATTGGCGGACTAGCGTGGTGACCACTACGCCACGGACGTCGTCATGGATGATTGACTACAAGTGGCATAAAAGAATCTCTAACTCCTCCGCGGCTTAAAGCCGTTGATCTGGGTTGTCATCATCGTATGGCAGTCGTCAAGCCATGTCAGATGACTTTCTTGAACGGCTTTCAAGAAAGTCATTTGAAAAGTCAAAAAAATCATACTTATACGAGTGCGTATAATTACCATGCTGGTCAGGGAGAAACAAAAAACTAAGAATGTACCTGCTTTTCTTCCCGCGCAGATCATAAAATCCGACCGAGGCGATTGCTTAGCGATAGGGCCGCCTTTTGCGCATTTCCTAGTTTTTAAGATAATTATGTCCTGATTTATTTATTTTGTGCAATAAAGGGTATTGTATTGTATTGTATTGCTTTTTATCCCTGTGGTTAACTGGGAGAAATTGAATTTAGCATTTAATCCACCATTTGTATATTACTATATAATTTAAAATGGGTATATATATTTTTACTTTGAAATAATAAAGTTTACTTAAATGAAGAGGAGGAGCTCGTTGGCTCAGTGGTAGTGCGCATTACTAGCGATTTCTCAAGTAAAGCGACACCGGGCGTGGTCCGCACTTGGATGGGTGACCGCAAGTGGTATAAAATTTTCCCGAGTTCTTTCGTGCTTCGGAAGGCATGTATAAGCCGTTGGTCCCGGCTGTCATCATTGTATGGCAGTCGTCAAGCTATGTCAGATGCCTTTAGGCAACCTGAAAAATCTGACACCAGTGTTGATCACTTACACTCGAAAAACAAACAAAACAATAAAATAAAAAATAAACAAAATTTATAGGCGATGATAGCATGATTAAGATTCTTTTTCCATCGTACTCCCACCATCACGCCTTTGTGTTTCACGACCCTTGGCTCTGTCTACCCCGTCAGGGATGAATACGTTATGACGTGTATAGGTACGCATTCCAATTACATTAAGTTACCTCAATCCCCATCAAATTCATGTAACCCATCAGATAACATTTTTGTTCGTCGGCAGAGGACTCTCATAAGATGCAATCTAACCCAAATAGCTTCGCTTTGTATTGTCAGAGGTTTTATTTACATGTTATCGTGTGCGGCGGTGGTGGCTCTGGGATATCCGGGCCTTGCTGATATCATCGAGTTTTCTTTGACATACCATTCTGCCCTGCGAATGTGCGTGAAAATGTTTGTGTCAATTTCAACTACTTTTTACTCTGCGACTCTGAATGATTTCACGACATAAAATATTATTTTATAATACAATATGTAACAAACCTGTCCGGTCCTTGTAGGAGCAACACAGACCGTCAATATGAACAACTTTTCCTATGGGCCCAAAGCTTGAATCTTGAAAAAAAATTTGACATTTTCATACAAATTGTCGGGCCGGCCGAAAACTTTAGAATGAAAATGTCGATTTTTTTTTTCGAGTTTCAAGCATTTACTCCTACAAGGATCGGACAGGGTATTTGTTAAACATTGTATAATTAACGAAATAATAAAAACTTGAAGAGTCCTTCACACCGGACTACCTGAAGCCTTGTTTATTTAATTGGAGTGGGTTTTAATTGCCGGTAAATCAGCTATTCCTGCTTACAGCTATAATGAGAAAATCATGTAATTAATCCCGAAAAAGCTTATCCACGTGGCGACAGTGGTCGAATGGTCGAGTCCTTGATGGGTTTAATATATCAAGTTACATTACAAGGTAGTTGTTTTTATTTTTTTCACATTCTTGATGAGGGTCACCGGTCGAAAATAATGAATGGTTATTTTTAAATATAATAAAAATAGCATCATTGTTTCAAGTTTGTGAATATTCGTAAAAAAATATTGATGAGTATTTAATTGCCAGTAAATCAGCTGTCCCTGCTTCCAGCTATAACGAAGAACTCATGTTAATCCCGAAGATTTCTCCACGTGGTAAAAGTATTCAAAAATCAAAATTCAGATGTTTATTCAGTAATAAGAACTTTACAGGTACTTTTACATGTCAATAACACATAATTTACGTAACGTGTAAAGTATATTAGAATTTAAATTATTTTTAAACAAAAGCTACCGATACCACTGCTGAGAAGAAACTCCGAAAGAAACTCATTTTCGCAGGTTGAACGGTCGACTAGTTTACAAACAAAATCTGGAGTTAAAAATATCAAATTAAGTAAACCTTTTATTCAAATCTCTCCACAATGCTGGTCTGGCAAAAAAATAATAACCTAGAATGTACCGGCTGCCAAATTGTAAAATTCAATCAAGATTGGGCAAAAATCTGAAGCATTTGAATAGCCGATGCTGCTAGTAATCTTTTACTATTTTCATCCTCTTTTTCGCCACGCCTACCTATATGCTAAACCTATGTCCTAGGCTTTATATGTGCCGTTGGGGAAAGAATGTAATCGTGTATTTGCACCTTTTTTACATATCCATGGAAATCAATAATTTTATACAACGTGTAACGGAAGGGAGTAAACATACTAATCAATGTGAACAACTTTTACTATGGGACCATCCCTGAAATCGTAAAAAAATCTTCATCTCCATACAAAATTAAATACCTACAGTGCCAAAATAAATGGAGGTACAGAACTTTTTTATACGAATTCATATATGGTTCCATAGTAACAGTTGTTCACATTGATTAGTACATTTACTCCCTTTCGGGTTGATACCCCTTTTCTGTTACACGTTGTATTAATGTACCATAAACACAGATGATGTATTTACTTGTTAATTAAACAAGTACGCCTAAAGTCACGTAATACTATAATATATTACACCTAATACTTACATTGTAGTGTTTCATAATCCACAAAGTTTATTATCTCATAAAATTGATCGACATATCTTTAATTAAGCTTGATAATTCAGGTGAGATCTTATGGAGGCTTAAATTGATCCCTTTTTACTACCCCGTATTAAAGTAAGCCTCTTCATGTGAAATGGGTATTAGCGAGGCGAAACGTTTGCTCAGCCTTTAGACTTATAGGAAGTGTAAGTGTGTTTTTGAATTGATTCGTTAGAGTTTATAATAAGGTTTCTTGAATGAAAAGGAAGCTATTATGGCCGAATATCTTTTGAAAAAAAAATAGTTGGTAGACGAGATGTCGCAAACAGAATTTTCATGTTCATGAATAAGTCATAATAGCAAAGAGGTTGCCGAGACATAGGGTTGTTGAACAGAATTTTGTGAGTTTATAGTAGAAAAAGTATAGTTACTCCTACTAACCACTACTATTACGGACCAAACTCTGTGTATTATTTTGTGTGCCTGTATGCTCACTTTTTGAAACTAATAATATCTACAAACTAACTAAACAAGTGAGACTCGGTAGTTGAATTTATACTCTGTACTTGTAGCAACAAAATGTCCGCCAGCGGAAATTCCGCGCCGTTCAACACTAATTGACGGATAAATTCGTTTCCGCCTACCATGCAGTGACACTTCAATAAACAAAACTGATGTGAGGAATTGAATTTAATGAAGATGCGCTGTATTTTCAATTAACATTTTAAAAACTACATAAATACTCTATGTTTTTGTATAATATAAAGCTTACAAATACAAGAAAAATTATCAATATCGTTTGTTCTACGGGAGAGAGAGAATCAAGCTTGGTTCATTCATTTGAAAGCTACGATATTAAACTAATTCGCACGTAAATCTTACTGATAACACTCTTTTTTTTGTAACAGGGGTTTTAAATGAGGTCCAGATTGTGTCTCAAACAACTAGACAAGCCAAAGTGCAACTAACCCGCATACTGCAAGTGAATTTGCAACTTTGCCTGTGATGACACGTTGTTTGTGTTGGACGCTCAAGTTTAGACTCTGATACTGCGTTAAGCTCCATTGTTTCAACTTCATAAAATGTGAGTTAATCTTTAAAACTGTTTATAAATCGTAAGTAGATACAGATGTTGATTAGGTCAGGAAAAAATTATGACACTTATTCAATTAATTAGATTATCTCAAAAGTTTTTAATATACGATTTATCCAATAAGTCATATTTATTAATAAATACACATTCGAATATAAACTTTACAAAGGCGCGACGTAGCGCTTACATGAAATGTATTTTCGGTATTTTTGTTAGGCAGAATGAAAAAAATATTTACGTATATTTTTTTATTAACTTACTTTACTTAATGAGCCACTAAGACATTTTCAGTCATTACGACTATTCAAATGATGTTAATGTATATTTAATAATGATTTGTAACAAAAAACAAAACAGCAATCAAACAGCTTCAGAAGGAAAAAATCTAGCCCTTTTTAAGTATTTTTTATTAAATTTATATAAATATATTTTATTTATTTATTTATGTTAAAATATTTATCAGGTAGCAAAAAATAAAACAGCAGAAAAGTCAGGAAAAACTTACGAAGACGGATAATCCCACTCGGATAGGTTGGCATCACCTCTAAACTGGACGATTGGCCTTCGTAATTGGGTAAAAGATCGCCCTAAGGGCCTCTCTATTTCTGTAAAACATTCCTAGCCGAATATTCAAACCAGTCTCATGTGTCAAATGCTTATGCGTTTTTTTTTTTTGATGCATAATTGTCTTTGTATATGAACTTGTATATGTAAAGGATCAAAGAACGATGAACCAAGATAAGCTACGCAGTAAGTTGTTTGAATCGTGATTTTTTTATGGAAATTCATGCTTAGACGCTACCCACCTAAATAAAACAAAAAATAAATAACAAAAAAAAATATTTTTTTCTTTATACTTTGCTCCCAAACAAGAATAGAGCAAATTAGTTTTTTTTTTACTTTTTGTTTACCTAGTAATAATTATTTATTATGTGCGTTTATTTTAATGGAATTTATTTAAAAATATTATTAAAACCATAATATTAGTAATTTTATGTTTTAGATAAATATAATGGTTTTACAGTGCCTATCTTCTAAAATATTTTATTATTATAAACTTTTTACCAAAGGAACATTGACGCTGTCGTTTCTTATTAAGAGTAAATACTGTTTTTAAACTGTTAAACATCGACATCAAAAAGCTTTTTTCTAACTTTTGTTACAAACTGATAAGGAGAAATTATTTATGGCACAATAAATCTTTTCACTTCCGAACCAAAGATAATAGAGTGCAGGCCCCTAATCTAAATTACACTGGTCTTGTCCCTATATTCATATTAGCATGTATGTGTATGTTGTAGCATACAAAGGATTTGGATGAACCGCATTTCTGACATGAAATGTTGTTATAAAGAATAATCTTTAATGAGCCATTTAAATTACGTTATTTGACGATATTTTAATATTGTTAAATAATTTCTGCTCATAAAATCGAATGGAAATAAAAATAAATAACAGTTAATCTCTTCAATAATTTATTATATGGCTTTTACAGTATTTTGAACATTTTTCTTTTCTATATACATAAAGTCCAGCCAATTTGGTTCGGTTAATTGATGTTTCCAGTAGTTTTAAACGGGTAATTTTATACATTTTAATGTGTTCATTTCGAAAGACAAATTTGCCACCTGGTATCGAAGCCGCTCGTAACTTCTTTTTGTATAGTGGTTCAGAAAGAAGATAATTAATAAAATATATATCAGAACCATTTTAGAAACTCCTAGAAAGCTTTCCAGGCCTAAGTTTTAAATGACTGGACTATTTAACTTTGACATTTGCATTTGCACTTGGAAGCCAAGATACCGCCTTACAAAATCTTATATAGTTAATACCTAATGTTAAACTATTTCATTGACACATTAAAATACCCACAAATCTGAAACTCATTTTTAGATACAATTCCACAAGGACATTTGAGTAAAAAGAAAATAACGATATTAATTTTTTATAAAATATCTATCATTAAAAATGTTTCAAATACGTATCTGAAGCCGAACCAATTTCCTATACGCTGATGCGTCTTTTTCCAATCCCGTTTAATTTCATAACCCGATCAAGTTATTTGATATTAATCAAGAAAGTTTGCGCATTGCCAGCCAGCGCAAACAAACCGGGAACTAATTTTATTAATCGTCCAAATTTAAACACAACCCGTAGATAGCATAATTTAAGCCGTTAATAAATATTTTCATCGGATCGGTGGGATATTTACACTTCTGAAGTTGAGTATGGCTATATGTATAAGCTGATCATCATAATTTAAGAGCGGTGTTCTTGTCGGTGAAGTTTCTTCCTTTATTTTCTGTTTTCCACCAACCTCTTGACATCTTGATAAGACACTGCTATCCTCTTCTTCATATAGCTGTGCCTGGACTTTCCTCTTCCCCTTCTTCCTTCTATTTTGCCTTCTATTATAATTCACCTTAAATTGCCATGCTGTATCAAGTGTCCCAACATGTTGCCTCGTCTATTTCCGATGCCTCTATTATGTACCTTTTCGTTTAATTTTTTCAGGATCACATCTCGAATAAATGAATAATAAATTAATATAATACATAGGATCGAATCACAGTGAGTGACCTAGCCCCAGAGTAAGTTTTTAAACTTGTGTTAAGGGATACTTACTCAACGATACTATATTTGAATAGAATGCTTTTAATCTTTTAGTTTCCTACTTTGTTAGTGTCTACATCTCGCAGCCATATAGAGTATGCTCCATATACACATTAATAACTATTTTTCGGATCTGTTTTGAAATGTGTGATGTTATAATGTTAACTTTTCTTTTTAGACACACACACAGACACGTCAAACGTAAAAACCCCATCTTTTTGAGTCGGAAGGTAAAAAATAGAAATATGATAATAGGCAAATTTTTTAAGGCCACGAGACATACGAGGATCTCGTTTGAACGAGAAACGAACGCGGAATGTAGAATTTAACGGTTTTTAATTTTAAAAAAAGGGTTAGAAAATATAAAAGGGAACTGTGCAGATTTGTCTATAAATATTTAGTGGCTTTAATTGAGCACTAGAATTAAATGTAATAGTTTAGTCTAGTCTTTTTTTTAGAGTGAAGTTTGTTGAATCCATACATTCTTTTTCAGATTTTTTAACATTGTTTTCTATTTCTCAGAAGGTTTTAAAAACTCAAAAAACTCGGCCTACCAAGCCTTAATCTAATAATTGTCTGACATACCTAATTACATCTCTGAAAAAGTTAACCCGCCGTGCACAAGTAAACAAAAAGTTAACAACACTCGTTCATTTTAATTACTTTTACATTGATCCCATTATATACTTAATGCGAGCGCAAAACGAGTTTCAAACCCTTTTTAAGGGTTATACTGAGTCTCTCGTATAAGAAAGTTGGACATTTGTTTACATTTTTAATAAGCACACCTACACAAATTTATGAAGCTTATCCCCCGACGCGAAAAGAAGGGTGTAAGTTTGAAGTGTCTGTGTGTCTGGCCGTAACATCGTAGCTCCTCAATGAATCGACCGATTGCAATGCCATTTTTTGATTTCGAAAGCCTTATCTGTGGATATGGTTCTTATCTACATTTGATGGACATCCGTTTAGCCGTCCACAAGTTATTGAGGGTGAACGCTTGTTGAACAAGTGGACTCATATAGTGTAGATATGTGCCAGGAAAAAAAAAAACAACTTTCAAGCGCTTATCTCCAATAACTTTTAAACGGCTTAACCGATTCTCATCAAAAGACCAATTTCAAATGTAAACCTTTCATTTGATACCTTAGGTACTCTGGCATATTTGCGTACTTGCTCACACAACTTTCACCTCCGTAACTATAAAACCGCTTGACCGATTTTTATCAATCAAGATAAAAACTATCATAATTAAGTCGCTTTCAAACGGAAAAATCGCATCAAAATCTTCCCATTATTTCAGGTGCTACATTGCCACAGACACCTCAAACTAATAACATCCCTCTTTTCTGCCGGGGTTCATAAATGCGTAATTTGCGCAAATCTTGAAACGAGTATCAGTAAACATTTAGGTATATCCAAACCATAAAATAAACACACGCACTCTATCTAATACGTTCTAAAGTCCCGTCACACGGTACTATTTGCATCGAATCCATTCAATACCATTCCGTTTCAAGTATGCCAACACGAGCTGTATCGCTGGAGAATTGCGGCCGGAATCGATTCACCAAACAGTGGATATCTCCTTATTTCATTTGCGGAGGATTGTGTGTATACGTCTTAAGATATATTCCTTCATTGATACGTATTCGAGCGTAAATTGAAACGATAAGATTACGTTTAAGGACGTTGAAATAGAATTGAATATTTTTATTTTTAAATATTAGGCAAAGTTTTTTTTTTTTGTTTTTGTTGTTATATTTTAACGCTTTATAACGAATAGTGATTTTTATTTCTTATATTTTGATGAACACGTGACTAAACGTGATAGGCACATATTTCTAGTGTCAGCAATAGATGTAAGTATACACATAAATGCACTAATATGTATGATCAGTCTTCATAAAATTTAGGCTTAGATACGGAAAGAGACGAGTGGAATAAAAACAACGCAATCGGGGTTGAATATTTTTTCACCATATCTTATTTGTTTATGTGACTTCTTTACGTACTTCTTAAATGCTATAAAATAGGTTTAGCTATTTCGTGAAAATGTTGCATTCAGTGGGTTTGTAAAAATTCTCAAAGGTATTTGCTAGATGGATTTTCTAACCTATTTTGGGGTTAGAATTATAAATAAATCATTTAAAACAGCGAAAAACAATGTATCTTTTAACAACAATACGTAATTTTCTGCAGTTGAAACACGAAATGTTCTTGAAAATAATGTCATAAAAGCCCATTTAGGTAATGCAAGTTGTTTGCCGTTTAGATAACATTCTATTGAAGCAATATATAACTTGCATGGTCTAAACGAAACGTTAGCCATACAAATCGTTCTCGTTTAGATGAACCAATATCTGAGTAGTTGAGCGTTTCGTCCGATTAAATTTTCGTCCCAATCGCAATAGGACGAAACACACACAAAAAAGAATTTGGAATTCTGTATGGGATTCGTACATTGATTTTTTCGATAGTAATATCGATAATTTCGAAAAAATCAATGGACGAATCCCGAATGGACGATTGTTATATAGTATATAGTTAAACGAATAATATATTATTAATATATAAGGCTTATTGGGCGTTGTCTCGGGGTTTTCCATTGCTTTTTTCTATTTAGAAATCAATATTTTGTCTTTTATTTTTATTTTGACTAAGCTTGTGTTTCTGACTGTACCAAATAAATTAAAAAAATATAAAATTTAAAATATTAGGCGAATCGCACAACACTGAAAGTAATTTTCGTCAATGGGACCAAAAAATAATGGGACGAAACGCTCACCTACTCAAATATCTCAACGGTGTTTAATTTCGTCACAGTATCTGTTGCAAAATAAAACAGACTTTTAATTCCTAATGCCATACATTAGTAATGGAGCCCACCGTTCCCGATTGAATTTTCTGAGACAGAAGCCACGCGGGTACATAATGGATGCTGCTTTCAGCTGTTACATATTGTTCGCCCTATTAATGGAATAAACTGACGATCTAGTTAGCGTGGTGACCGCTTTCAAGTACCCTTCTACCTTTTTTCTCGTAATTGAACGAGCTAGCAAACCTAGCGAAGTTATTTTAATCGACTTAGATAGTTCGGCGTTTATATTTTTGGCAGTCTATAACAAAAGGTCGACTGCTGGATTTAAGGCCTCTCCCAATAAGAGGAGGATTTTCCCATAATCTCCAAGCTGGGGAGACGGTTTGGTAAGCGCAGTAGACGATATAAGGCTAATTTCGGAGTGACGCCCCGGCAAGCCGCGTTTTATAGAAACGCAGATCAAAAGCACCGTTTATAAAACGTACCGTTCGTAAAACGCGCGCTGCCGTGGAGCGCGCAATTGCAACGAAACGCGCGATCCTAAAACTCGTTTCAAAGCGGTCCGCAGTTCAAGCGCGCGCTTTAAAACGCGCTGGTCAACGGCGCGCGTTTCACGAAATCGTTACCATGAAACGCGGCTAACTATCTAGTGTGCGTGCATCTGGACGGCGAGGTTCAAACACATGATTCTGAAATCAGTCTAAAATCATTGCGCAGCGGACACTGCTAGCGTACCCTAGTTACCTATACCCAGATTACCCAGCCTATACCTTCCTTAGTCACCTCTTTTGACACCTGTGGGAGCGGATAGGGTGGTGACAAATTGTATATACTATGCTGTTACTACACGGCGTTTATATTTTCGAAGTTAACTCAAGTATGCCTGGCAGTCAAAATACATTTTTTTATACGGACAATTCACACAGATTGGACTAGCCTCAAAGTAAATTTGAGACTTGTGTTATGGGATACTAACTCAACGATACTATATTTTATAACAAATACATATACAACGTGGAAGGGACATACCCGTAATAAATCAGACCACAGGATATACTAGACCACTATAGTATAAGTAATAAAAATAACAGTCAAAAAGAAACAAAAAAAATTGGCACTTCATAGTGATCTAGTACGGCTTGTGGTTCGATTTATTACGGGTATGGTATATCCCTTCCACTTTGTATAGATAAACATCCAAGACCGTGGACAATCTGAAAAAGATCATTTTGCATTTTGATTTGACCGGGGATCGAACCCGGGGCCTCCAGTGTGACAGCGTAGCATGATGATCTCTAGGCCACAGAGGTCGTCTTGTACATTTTGGCAACAATATTTAATTGATAGAGTTCTAACATGCTCGAAAAAGGTCTAAATAATCGCAATACCTTAGACGATACGGTTAGCAAACCCTTTAAATTTATAAACGCTGAATGTGGGATTTGAGTCTTATGGCTTAAAGCTGTGACTACACCGTTAGAGATATAGACGTAATAATATTGGGTATGTAGGTGTGGTTCTTATGTGTGTATATAAAATAAATAAAAACTGGCCTTAACTTAGATACATCCCTTTTTTCCGGCTACGAAAGCCAAGAGAGAAACAGTCTATGTAGTATGAGGCTATTTATGTCTGTTCCACCGTAGCATCCGAATCGCTTGTCCAATTTTTTGAAATGATATGACAATCAATTCGTTATTATTGTCTGGAAGACATAGGCTACAAATTGTATGAAAAAAAATGTATACAACGTGGAAGGGACATATCCGTTATAAATCGAACCACGGGCTATTCTAGATTACTTTTGTAAAATTAAATAGAAACAACAATGGACAATCAATAAAAAAAAACGACGGGTTGCACTCCGGGAGTGCCGGCAGAAGTGAAAACTTGAATATTAACGTTGTGCATTTCCATGGATGCGCGTGGCACGCTGTAACATAAACACAAACGAACATTCGCGCAAGCGCCCTGCGCCATCTGAATGAAAAAGCAGGCGCAGGCATACATTTTCGCCGCGCCGTAGAAAGAGAGGGGGATACTTCCTCTCCTACGCCGCACCGCGCCGGCTGTCTTACGAATTTTCGATCAGGTCACGTGTCCTGACGCCCTGACGCCCTGACGCGAGTTTAACATTTTTTACCCGTTACAAAAAGTGTACAACGCCGCTAAAGAAGTTTTCACTTCAAAAATCGCGATTTCCGTACAAAAGTATGCAGCCGCTCGGGCAATTTGTATGGGAATGTCAATTTCTTTTTTGGTTTTTAACTGTTATTTTTATTTCATTATACTATAGTGATCTAGTATAGCCCGTGGTTCGATTTATTACGAATGTAACGTACTTACAAAAAAGTGGGAGTATTTTTTTTGTGTCTTTATCGAGTGGGTTATCAAATAAAAGGTCTTGAATAGGACATTCCAAAAATATATACATTGTTGGCCGTATATGGCGTATTTTAAACGTACCTAGATCTTGTAAGAAAACTAGATAAGACAGAAATGGCCTCACAAAATTTTATTATGTTGAGTATTTTGCGCACTATAAGATCGGACGCTGTCACCGCCGTGGGCGGAGCTACGTCATTTCCTGTCAGGAATGAGAAGCGAAATTCACAGGCGGAAGTCCGTCGCCGCTTGAAACCGCTAAACCTTGACACGTCTTGAACATTCATGTGGTCTTGTACTAGAGAGGAATATTCGCCTAATTCTCGAATCGTCTTGTTTTAGAATTAGCACGTAAATTATCGTGTTTTGGGAAAAGTCAGCTGGTGCATTTTTTTCTTTCACTTGTTTAAAAAGAAAAACTGCACCAACTGCGTCCTGTTTTGTACAAACGTGATACGAGTATGTTTTGTAGTTGTATGTTATCTTGAGAAAAATATACTATGTAATTTGAATTACTTTATGCGATTCCGCCACCAGTTAGTTCATGCAAACTATTGCCGGCAGGTGCCCACTTCCTCTTAGTCCCAGCTAGTGACGTGCCGTTCTTGAAAATTTTCAGAAATTTTCGAAACGGTCTTGAAAATTACCGAGAAATTTCCCGCAAGAAATTTCTTCAGAAAAATTTTCCACAAAAATTCTCGAAAAATGTTGAAAATTTCTGAAATTTCCGGAAATTTTCAAGGAAAGAAATTTTCGATATCAAAAAATTTTGCGAAGACACATCACTAGTCCCAGCATACCTGCCACCAACAGCCCGTATACACCCGCCGGCAACAGCTGATACATGCTTCCTCCCATGCTGCTGCATCCACTGCGACTCCAGCAACATCGGACATCGCATACGCGATAAGTTTTTGTGTGTTACATAGTATGTAACATGGACTTCCGCAAAGTAACACCTGAATCTATTAACTAGAGAAGAATATTCGGCTAACTGGGTAGTATTCTGGGTCAAAAATAAATTATTTGGTTCTATAGAAAATAATTACATTTTCAATGTGATTTTAGGTAAGAAGAAAACTGATTTGATTGACTCGAGGAAACTATAAGAGATCACGGTTTGGTATTTCATACATATTCCAGGGAAAATGTTTGTTTTGACTTTCAGAAAAATGTATATAATTTGACTTGTTAGAGACTAGTGGTTTCTCGAATTGCCTTGTTTCCGAATAAGCACGTACGTTTGCTGGTATTGTGCCAATGACAAATTTCATTATCTTCGTCTTCGGATGCAGTAACATAAAAAAAAGAACTAAAAGCGTCAAAATTAGATTCTTACTGTTTATATCGTTAAAGACAGTGGCACTACTATTATTTTAAACTTATTGTCAGATTGGAAGATTACACATATTCAGACATAAGGTAATTTTATGTAGGTTTTTTTTCGTGTATGGAAGTGGCCAACACTGGTGTCAGATTTTTCAGGCTGCCTAAAGGCATCTGATATAACTTGACGACTGTCATACATCATACAATGATGACAGCTGGGACCAACGGCTTATACGTACATTTCGAAGCACGGAGAAGCTCAAAAAAATTTTAATGCCACTTGCGGTCACCCGTCCAAGTGCGGACCACGCCCGGTGTCGCTTTTCTTGCGAAACCGCTAGTAATGCGCACACCCACGGGGCCACCAAGCTCTATACCGACTGATAGACCGAGCTATAGGTATAGACATAGATATATGAAAAACTGTTTGCTCTTTGGGTATATACGCCTTAGAAACGATAAACAATACGAGTAGGTAGGTAGGTATATTGACTGGTACAGTCAACTGCGGTGCAACTTATCGCCGTACGGACCTTTAACAACGGTCAAATAGACGAAATTGCCGAGAATTTTCCTAGCTAGATGCGCTTAAGCTGTACAAGTACCTAACTAAATTGAACTATAAGCAAATAATGTTCTTACTTTGTTCGTTCCTATTTTTGTATTTTGTGTACATGAATTTTGTAAATAAATAAATAACAAAGTAAATAAAATAATAAAAAAAAAATCGACTACGTGAAAACTTTCCAAAAATCTGTCATTTTTTTTATATACCAAAATGTCACTTAGGACGAATTTAACGACACCTCTCAAGCTCAAATCCATCAATACCTTCAGCCTAAAACGTTTGAAGTGTATGTACATACCCATGAAAAACATAACCCTCCCTCTTGCGCAATCGGGTAAAAAAGCCGTAACGAATTGAAACCTATTTCTTGCTGAGCCAAGATATATCGATACCAGCTGTAGCAAGTGACAAACGTAACTTAGTAAGTACATAAATCAGGTTGGGTCCTGTTGGGCAAGTCAAGTGACAAGTACGGTGTGAGTTCATAAAATCCGACGAATGCGCTTCTTCAGTCCATTTGTACTCGTCCCTATTTCAAAGATAAAAGTTATAGGTAGTTATTAGGGGGGTATAAAAATTAATAATAAAATAGACAAATTTTAAAAATGTTAATTATACAATATGTAACAAAAACCCAGTCCGATCCTTATAGGAGCAACTCAGACCGTCAATATGAACAACTTTTCCTGTGGAACCAATGCTTGAAACTCGAAAAAAATCGACATTTTCATACAAAAGTGTTCAGCCGGCCCGGCAATTTGTAAGAAAATGTCGATTTTTTTCAAAAGTGTTCGGCCAGCGAAATAGTCGATTTTTTTTCGAGTTTCACGCATTGGTCCCATAGGAAAAGTTGTTCATATTGACGGTCTGAGTTGCTGCTACAAGGATTGGACAAGGTTTTTGTTACATATTATGTAAGAGCATAAATTTACTTAATGATAAAAAAACAAGTCAAGACATGTGATGTTTCAAGCTACCAAAAGGCTGACAAAGCTTGAAGAAGCTGCCATACAGTGACCACAACCGGGACCAACGTATTGGTTTCAGTTGATAGCTTGAAACAACTGACAATAGTGTTGGCCACTTATTACTCAACGATATTATGCTAAGTGGGCTGGTTTAGAAATAATATTTGTTTTTAAACGATTTTATTTACGATGAGCTTATTTAAATTCATAATATTGTATTATCATCTGATTTACACAAGTATGAACTACTTCAGCTCAATCAGTTGAGAATAACTGGTTGAATATTGAGTTGTAAGATTTGACCTAAACAAATATACAAGTATTTCTCGTCCAAAATACCTCAGTGCCTCAAGACGACAGTGTTTAATCAATGTTTGTTACCAGTGATGACTTATGGCTCCGAAACGTGGACCCTTACTGTGGGTCTCATAAGAAGGCTCAAGGTCGTTCAGCGCGCTATGGAGAGGGCTATGCTCAGTGTTTCCCTAAAGGATCGAATCCGAACTGAGGAAATTCGTAGGAGAACAAGTCACTGACATAGCCGAGCGGATTAGTTCGTTGAAGTGCAGCAGTGGGCGGGACACAGCGCAACGAACCGATGGCCGATGGAGTAAAACGGTTCTCGAATAGCGACCACGTACTGGCAAGCGAAGCGTGGGACACCCACCCACAAGGTGGTCAGACGACCTGACCAAGGTCGCTGGAAAGCGCTGGCTGCAGACCGCTCTTGATCGGTCGTTTTGGAAATCTTTGGGAGAGGCCTATGTCCAGCAGTGGACGTTATGCGGCTGAACTGATGATGATGATGAAATATACAAGATATATTGCAAGTTAAATAGAAGCTTGTAAAATGTCAATCAAATAGGTATTATCTGTTGTATCACTAGCTTTAGTGTAACAAACATAATTAAATTCGATAATAAACCACTAACTATACCCAGATTTGTTATTATATTAGCCACGTGGGTCCAGTGTAAATATTTTCTGACGCGTCATAAACCAAAATACGTGTAACTCAGAATTTCAGCACCAAAAACAATTTCAAATGGCCGTCCCAAACGATGAGTATTAATGAACCCTTCCAAATTAAACCAAAAAATATTCAATTTCATTATTTTACAATACCAGTCGGAATGGACCGAAATGTCCAACGTTCCTGTATCTCATATATCTTTTCTATTGGGTCGTATTTTATTGCCAAATATTTAAAAGGTCTGCTTTTATTCTGCATGTTTCATTTATTTTCTGGAAACCTTCAAATTTATATTCAGAATACGGATACAGAATAAATTGGTCATACAATTTGATTAGCGAACAAATATTTAATTTCAGTCTTCGTCATCAAAGAGTCGAACCGGGTGTTTCTTGAATTATTTAACGTTGAGATTTCAAGTAAATATACAAAATGATATATAATGTTGACATTGTACATGACAAGAATATTAAAAGCAATACCCTTAAAAAATACTTTTGAAGTCAGAAAAGTTTTTTTTTTAATTTTGACGTTGAAATTTTTAATCTAATCTATTATTTCTAACTATTGAGATCAATTTAATTTACCTACTGTTTAATTTTATTTTTTTTTACTTTAGTAATTATATATATAAATACTATTTTTATTATATTAACACAAGACGAAGACATATAAGTTCGCAACACCCTGCCAGGGTTCATGTACTTACCTACCCATCTTCTGTATGAGTGCATGTAAGCGATTAATAAAGAACAATACAAAAAGTAATAATATTTTTGTAAAAATAAAAACAACAATACAACAACAAGGTAACCTCCCCACCGTAATTCCTAAGGAACATACGAATGTTTTTAATTCCTAAGGAACATACGAATGTTTTTAATTCCTAAGGAACATACGAATGTTTTTAAATTTTCATTTGTATTTACATACAATTATTCGGTTTACGTCGTTACGTCGGTTTACTTTAGTCATTTGTCAAGACGATATCCTTTGAAAAGCAAATGGAATTTGTAAAAACGAATACTTATCCTGCAAGACTTTTATAATGAAAGGACGAAGCAATTTTAAGGCACCTATAAAATTCTATTAGGTTTAATTTTGCGATAAAATGTCTATCTTTTAATCTTTTTGGGATTTTTAAGGATTTGTTTGAAGAAAAAATCATTTAAGACAGACATATTTCTAAACAATTTTATCAAGTTTTTTATAAAAAATCATTTTGACTAAACGAGTAAGCAAAGTTCTCTTAAATAATCCTAAACAATGCAATGACAACGCTCATCAATATTTCGACTATCTTTCTAAAATTATTATGCAAGATGAAACAAGCTTTATTGATTCATAATTTTAACCATAGTTCGTAGATAAATACTTTGAAGTAAAACGATAAGCTAAATAAAAAAAAGAGCCCCGTGCGAGTGATACCTACTCGATCACTAAGGGGAACCCTTAATTTAACCCTTAAGGTACAATTATCTAAAAAAAATCACGTTTGCTGTATGGGAGCCCCAATTAAATTTTAGTATTTTTTGTTAAAGAAATACATCATCTATGAAAATTTCAACTGTATTGCTATCACGGGTCTTGAGATACAGCCTGGTGACTGACAGACAGACGGACAGTGCAGTCTTAGTAATATGGCCCCATTTTTACCCTTGGGTAAGAAACCTTAAGGGGGCTACATGAATTTTTCGGGGTCCAGTGCTGTCCCCATTTGAAATAAAGCATTTGAAAAGAAATGGAGAAATAATTTAAAATTTGGTTATGATCAGACCCTGGATAACCCTTCAAACTATTTTATAAACTACTGTTTACATTTTAAAGTAAGAACGTGAAGTTTTTCTACGCACATACGCCAAAAGTGGTCGTTTTTCGCAATTGTGCGTAGAAAAGCTTTATTTAAATAAGTTTAAATAAACATTATGTAAAAAATATTACCAAAATACCTAATAAAATAAATAAGGATTTCTGCTTCGATTTTTTTATTCATTCGGAAATTGAATTTTATCCGGATGAAGGCTCAAGTAATAAAACAACACAAGTATAAAAGGAAAACCTCTTTAGTATTCCAATGGAGAAGTAGGTACTTTAACTTGCGCAATAAAAAAATCCGCGGGACGTGATCGTTAAAAAAGTATTCAAGATTATGTTTCCCCGATGTAGGCCTGAAATTTCGGTGCTTTTGCAGGTAGCTACATAATAAATTGTATTTAATCAAGCGGCCTAATTTTTTATGCTTTACTACTTACACTTTTGTATTTATAAGATAAGTACTATTATGTTATTATGTTTGTATGACGACCTCCGTGGTGTAGTGGTCACCATGCTACTCCGCCCCCAGAGGTCCCGGGTTCGAACCCCGGTCAGGGCAAGTTGAAAAATAGCTTTTTTCAAGTTGTCCTGGGTCTTGGATGTTTATCTATATATGTATTTGTTATAAAACATAGTATCGTTGAGTTAGTATCCCATAACACAAGTTTCGAACTTACTTTGGGGCTAGCTCAATTAGTGTTATTTGTCCCTATATATTTATTTATTTATTTGTATTGTAGGTAGAAAGTATGCAAACATATGTATTTTTGTTCTTGTTTATTTAAAATTTGGTATGTTATTTTAATGTAACAAAACATTTGTTTAAAATAATAGATAAACAAAAAAAATGGTTTGTTATAATTTATATCCACTTGCTGGCGTCAGATGGGCTTAAACTTTTCCAACTTCGTTAATTTGGCAGTATCACTTAAATATGTATTATTATTATCGGCAATAGTATTATACATCACATGGTTTCGACTTGATCATTGTCAGTGGATATCTGGTAGTGCTTTCTCTCTTATCTCTTGGTACCACGGAAGACCAGCGGCATGATGTAAAGGCACATCATTGCCCTATGCTGAGTGGTGCCATTTCGGTGTAAAACTAATTTTAGTTAATTATTAATGCAACTAATGTAAATTTACACTGAATAAAATATTTTTCTTTCCTTTTCTTTATTTCTTTCTTTCAATGAAAAATTATAATGAAATAGAGCTGGTCAGATGATGGATCTGGAAGGCGGGCTTAGAAAAACAAAAACGAAACGACTTAACCTCATTATGTTTGTTTTGTCTTTATAAGTAAGTATCTTCAGTTTTAGAGACGCCATAAATATTATTCTTAATATCTTAGAAGTATGGAATAGGGATAATGGTTTTTCTGCGTCAAAAATCATTATTCTAGGTTTTTCATTATTGTCGATTCTTTATATTATTATCTATTAAATCACGAAAATGGATCATCAATCAGTTATTGGTTTGACTTTTTACCTGACTGCGCCAGAAGGAGGGTTATGTTTTTCGAGAGCATAAGCTTAGCGTATAATTGTTTGGCACGATCTGCAGCCTGAACAGCTTGGTGAATTTTTGTTTGAGAGGTGTCGTTAGATTTTTATTTACTGTGAGAGTGACACAAAAAAAAAACGAAGACCCGAATGCCTTTAACTATACCCTATTAAAGGCATTCGGGCCCCCTTTTTTTTTTGATAATTTTGAGTTGTTAATTTACTTTTTGTGGATAACCACATGTTGGGGATAAAAGCGACTATAATGATGGTTTTTGCAAACAGACATATGTCTGACTTCTTGGTAAAGGTACATACGATGACATATCTAAACGACGGGGCTTAGAGAAACTAGTAGGAGCCTATAGTCTTTCCAGCATATTCATTAAAAATTTCTCTCTTATATCAGTCATATAGTAAGTAACCAACAAATTTAAAGGATGCCGACTTTTATTGAACTGGCAGAAAAATCAGCTACCCAAAAATCATTATAACTGAATTAAGGAGTGCAGTTTTTGAGACTCTCATTTTTTCTCTTTAAACCTAGCTTTCCCAGTTGTGTCTTTAGTAGTAGGTACTAGTACCCTGTAGCTGGAACAAAACGGGTATTTCTTATCTTCTTCGCAATGTCTTTCTTTGGCATCTTTTTTAGTGATACTATTTGTACGCTAGTCACTGCTGATTTATATTATTATTAGTAATTATTAGCAAAATATAAATCATCAGTTTTTGTCTGTTAGTTCCGTTAATATGAAATTTAAATACAGGAACTATAACTTTAAAACTTGAATTTTCCGGGGTCCATTGCTGCCCATTTGAAATTATTCAGTTAAATGGAAAGGAGATATCTTTTAAAATTTTGTCTTGTGTAAGCCCGAGTTAACCTTTCATTTGTTTATTGTTTAAAGTGAGAACCTTTTCTTTGCACATTTGTGAAAAACGGCCACTTTTGCCAAAAGTTTGTTGCCACAAATTGTTAAATGATATCTCCGTTTCCTTTCAAATTGAGGCAGCACTGGATCCCGGAAAATTCAGGTAGCCCCTTAAATTTTGTAGCAATTTTAATTAAAATTGCTCACGTTTATTTCAATGCTGCAACTATCCCCAGCCGATTGGGCTTAAAAACCCCGATTGAGCTTATTTTATTTGTCTTGACAAGTAAAATTATTTAATGATGTACAATAAAGCTCGACAGCAGTACATTTTCTTTCTTTAATTAATTTTTAGAATGAAATTCTTTCTCGTAAATTGCGAGGCGTAGGTCGCGAGCGTTACATATAAATGTGTAACAGAGGACATTTGACAATTTTTTGTTAAAAAAATTTTGATCTCTAGTTTTGTTTTGCTATGTAAGCAACATATTGCGACATTTATCATAAGCATATTACTCGTATTTCAGATCTGCATTTACCATCAACAAGAAAACATTGCTGCACTTCAGCCAGTTCGTCTGCGACCACTAAGAATGTAACTCCTATTTGAAATATTAAAAGTAACAAAAAAGGTTCGTGCTAATCCTCGTTTACATTATATAGTAAAATAAAATAAAACAGCCATTTATTCTACTACCAGTTACAAGTTCTGTCAACTATTTTTCCAAAAAAAAATAACTTAGGTTGAAGCATGCAATGCAACATCTAGTGATATTTTTTCAATTCTTTTCTCTGATCGGAACGTCAAATTTATACATATGCATGTCAATATATTAGTATATAGTTTAATAATATATTCAATTGTCATTTTAATAATAAGATTTATTATAGTAATTTAAATTAAAATCTTTAATATTCAACTTTCTTTTTTTTTGCGTCTTTTATTCCTCGTAGGTAGTAGTCGCCTCTTTGGCGTAGGCCTCTCCCAAAGCTTTCCAATATGTTCGCTCTCTAGTTTTATGCACCCAGTCATGTCCTGCTACTTTTCTAAACATATCTCGCCATCTCGTTTTAGGCCTTCCTCTGCTTCTTTTCTTTTATATTATATAAACAAACACATAAATAACGTGTTCAAAGCGCGATAGTTTAAAAATGATATTATTTCCTAATAAAATTAAAAATAAAACTTAAAATTCATATTTGTGAAGTCTAGTTCAGACATACCAAAATATCGAGTAATCACTCGACTACTGTGTCTTATTTTAGAATTTGACTTAAACTTTGAATAGTGCTTACAGTTGGTTCCTATATATTTGTTGATTCTGCTGGTAATTCATATTTATAAACTATGCCAAGTTTTTTGAAGCGGACCCCCGAGCTTCATAGCATTACTGCTGAGGATACAGCAGAGAATACACTGAGATAAGAGAGAGATTAACTGCCAAAATTCAAATTCTTCATTATTCTAGCTAGCTAGAAAAATGAAGAATTTTGAATTTTTTTATCGAAACATGTAATTTTCTACATTACGAGTATATCTGTTGTTTGTTCAGAATTATATTCTCTCAATTAGTGGTCGATTATCTCATTCAACTTTGTAAAACTTAATTAATGCAAACTGTGGTTATCGTCGTTGGTATTGTATTAGATTTAAGTAATACCTTATTCAGTTTTTCTAGACTAATTAACGAAATTTAGTTATACTGTTTGGTAACCCTAAATGCAATAAATTAAAAAAAATATTGCTCATAAAATCCCTGATGATGATAATTGTGGTGCATGCCCCTTTGAAGTTCACTTACATAGATTTATCGAAACTAGATAAGAATCTTGTATTCATAATATTTATTAATATCTCCATAATACCGATAAACAGACAGCTGCTATGCCTACTTTTCATATTTCAAGCATGTCTTAAGTATACGTTCGTAATGAACATTTAATTCATTTTAACAAAATGCAAATAAATAATATACATTTCAAAGTTTACCTCAAAATTCAAAGTGCTACTGGAACATCAATTATTACCATTCCTTATACATCAACAATAAAGATGATTTAATGAAGTTATCTTAGTCTTAAGAAAATATCCATATTTAATCAAACTCACCTTAAATCACCAGGATCCTTTCAATTACACCCTAACAATTCATTAACACGGTATTAGTATATAGCCACTCACAGTTAAAATCCGAAATATATAATCGCGCGCTTTTCGAACGCGGCCTTAGGCACAGCGTCGAAAATCTTTGAGATTCACTCGAATACTGACTCTGAATACCACGCGCTATGGTCCCAAGTTTTCACGCATGCGTAGACCTCACCACGTCAGGTGTTTAAATTGTTTGGTCCTTGAAAGTGCTTTTGTGACTATAATAGCATTGCTTGCATTTGTTTTCTGCGCGGGTGAATGTATCCGGTATGAAACCATAAAAAAGGTCTTAATATTATTTTTTTTGAAAAGAATAATTAGCTTTTATTGTGAGTCCGCAGTACTTACTCGATAGAGTTGCGTCGTTATATTACTGAGTTCCATCGACCAAATTCCGTCTTCATGATCAGACCCTAGACATCGTTTCCCATAAAGTGCTTGTCAAGATCAAACGAGTCCTATTTAATGAGATAATGTTGTTTTATAACTGATTTCTGTTGAATATCTGTCGGCTCTATCATCAGAACAGCTCATTTGTTATTTTAAAATAACAACTAAATAACCTAAAAAAAATTCAACGTTCCCATACAAAATGCCCGGGCGGCTGCACACTTTTGTATCGAAATATCTAATTCTTTTTGTCTTTGGCTGTTATTTTCATTTCATTATACTATAGTGATCTAGTATAGCCGTGGTTTGATTTATTGTTATTGTATATTATTGGAAGACCCCAAGTCTGCATGTTGTACACACGCTCGATAGAAAATTAAGAAAATAGGCTCTTATATTTATTTATTTTTATTACTCCTTCTTTACTAATAGGTATAATTCAATAATGTAGAAAAATGTAGTAAGTATAGTAAATTTAAATTGACTAACATAGTGCTAGTTCTAGATACCAAATTATATCATTTTTGGATAAATAGAAAAACAATGGTACATGATACAAACTATATAGTTTGCACTGGAAAAATAAAGTAGGTATTAAATCTAAGTCTAGCTATATAGGCTGGTAGAGTATAGGTATGTAAACATACATTATGCGTGTCCTACTGGCCAGAAAAGGATGTAAAATGCCTCTTTGTGGCCCGAAAAGACGAAATGAAGTATCTCTTTCAGTTACCCAATAACTGAGATACTTGGTTGGCTGGAAGAAATCCCTTAATTGGCCCGCCGTCGTATTTTTTTAATGCATGTTTTATGTACCGTGTTTAAATTTTAATATGCAATAAAGAGTTAAAACAAACCAATTTCAACTTACCATATTTTCCAACTGATCGTGACTGTTGGGTATTGATAATATGGAACAAAATGTGACTTAGTAAACGCCTATTGTTAAAAACAAATCAATCACTTTGAATGCCAAGCATGTAACAAACAGAGCGGTCTTTGTTATTTTGATGAATGACAAAATTTCCTTTTTTCACGGAATGTCTGAAAATGAATAAATGGAGAATGTTTTTTAATTAAACACCAATATTTTCTTGTTTGATTTGAGTTTAAGTATTTTTTGAGTAAAAATGAGTTTCTGAAGTGAAAATTTATTACAAATTACATAGGTATAAGATTTAATATAATATATTTATTGGAAGGAAGAGAGGATGTAATGTACCTATTAGTAACAACTTCTGTGTTCAGGTTTTTTTTTTTTTTATTTTAGTCTAAAATACATTCTTTACTTTTACAAAAATTTGTTACTAGTCCAAGCTCACATTATTACGTCGTCTAATTCTATTTGTGTAATTTATTGGTGCATATGTTCCTAAAGTCTTAAAAATAGTTTTTCTCAATTTTTATATTTCAAAATCCATTTTCTACGTCCAAGCCTTTAATTAAAATACAGACTATTAAAAACAACTTTTGAAATTAATATCAGTTTAACTACTAAAAATCTCGTATAATTTTGAATCTCAAATAACCACGTTGAAATTCTAAATCAAATAGCTACACTACAAACGTGACTATATCAAGATATTTTTCTGAAATTTAAGTATATCGTATTTTGCATTAAGTATAACCAAGTCGACAATACTTTCAAGTGAGCAAAGCAATAAAATCATAATAGTATTTTATGCAACAGTTGTATAAGAAGGTTCATAAAATGCGAGTGGCGCAGGTTATCGTAAGGAGACGCCATCGAGCATTTTTTGACATACTTATACAACGTTGCATACAATACTTTTTCTACGACTACATTTAATAAAATAAATCCAAAAATAAACAAAGAAAAGTATGAAATACTACCATATGTTTGCTAGATACTAGAAATCTATGGAAGACTTAATTTTTAATTGACGTCTTCCTAGCGACCAAAAGTGCCATTTTTGAAACATGGAGTCACTTAAACGAATGTTTTTTCATACAAAAAACCGTTTGTTCAGTGACTCCACGTTTAAAAAATAGCACCATATGTTAAAATAACGATTTTAATATGTTGGCAGTAGGGTAGATCTAAAGTAAAAAAGTTATAGGTCTATGGCTAGGAGTATAGTTTTGGCAAAATAACGACACATGTGCTATTATATTAGGAATAGACTATAGACTGTTCTGAAATCATATGATCTATGTTTTTATATTTGTGTTCGGGACCATTTAAAAGACAGATAACAGTACAGGAGTAGCAAAAGTATGTTACGTGTCAGTTGTCACTCGCATGAATTGGATGCTTTTATTACATCGGAGCTGAAATGGTCTGCATGTAGCATGTCATTTATTTTTCGAAACAATGTTTCAAAACGGTGTTTCGATAAAAAGAAAATATCCCGACATCTAGACATCTATGTACTTATTTGTATTTTTATATACATTTGGAAATGTCTTATACAATTTAATGTGTTAATCATTGAGATATATTTAGCTTTAACGTCATACATTAAATGGTGATACAAATTAGTGGACGACCCGGGCTTCTAAACAACGCAATAAGTAAATAATACAATCGGGAAAAACTTTGATCAGAGATATATATATAAATAAAATACAATCATTTATTTCCGATAACTTTGATCCATAATTATAGAATAAGCACGAATTCAATAATTAGAAGTTTAGTTAGAAGCTAAATTCTTCCACGTGATATGAAAATTATGTTATTAGGGTTTATAAAATAAGATAAGCGAAAAAAGAGAGAGCGATTGAAGTTGTTTAAATAAAAAGAATAAAATTTAGGTACTAATAAAAATCTATAAACACGCTAAAACAAATCTCTAAGAATAATAATTGGCCAAGTGCGTGTCGGGCCACGCACAGTGTAGGGTTCCGTAGTAACGAATGCCAACTTTGAGTTCATGCCACTCAAATCGTCTAAAAACTAATTTTCTATTGAATTTGTACGAAATTTTCCTTTCCGAGTACATTTTATAAGATGATCGCCTATAACTTTTTAATTTGTAAACTCTACTTAGTTCTGATAATTTTCCTTTAAAGGTCATTATATATACTATAGCTGTGAAATTTTTCACGTGTCCATATATAACCGTTTAGCAGATAGATGGGGGGGATACTTGACTCTAACAAAAATGTTCACTTTAAAACCAAATATTTCAAAAATGGATCCCTAAATTGAAAAACGTTGTTAACAAGGTTATTATATTTTTGAAAGACCTATTCAACGATATCCAACATGCTTAGTTAGTCGAGAAAAAAATGGCTTTTTACTTTACTTGTATGGGACCTACCCTTAAAAAATTTTTTTTCAGTATTTTGTTTTACCAATTTTTCCGCATAATTAATGTACATACCCATGCCAAATAACAGCTTTCTAGTACTTAATATCGCTGAGTAAAACCGCGGACGGACAGACAGACAGGCATGGCAAAACTATAAGGGTTCCTTGTTTACTACGGAACCTTAAAAATGGGCATTTCCAACTCCAATCACAAATCGACCCAAAGGTTTACAATTGAGTTGTCCATTTCCAATAATTGGGCTGAGCTTTATTAAGTAGATACCTAATTAATTTGCACTTTTAAGACCTCGAATTAAAAAAGAAAATAGAACCTTTGTAAAACTAAAGGTACGGTAAATTTAGGCCTAGAAATGAGAACGTGAAATAAAATAAGTATCAACATGATAAATTTTGTATTAAAAAAGGCTACAAAGAAAAATTTCTAATGTTATGTCTTGGACTAAAAATAACTCAAAATTTCCTACATTTACTTTAATAAAGTGACCGAGTCACGTTGGTCGTGAGCATTACGGAAGATTGGCTCACAAATCTACAAAATGGGTTCCATGAGATGGCCACAGGAAACGAGGAATACCAAGGACGAGATGGGCTGACGAACTGAAAGTGATTGAGAAGGATTGAACAGAAAAGACATAAGTTAGAAACTGTGGGACATACATGGCTAATAAAAAAATAAAGTGATTGTGGCAGGAATAAATAACAATTTTTACCCAAACTCAATGGCAAACTAACCTCCCTTGAAAATTACTAGAAATTTATGATTATGTGGAAAAATCTTCTAAGAAAGTACTCAATTGGTAAATATAAGTTTTAGCAGTAACGCGAATGGAAATGAAATTAATGGTAAATAATAATTTGTATAAATAAATAAAATCGGTAATAAAATTTCGGGGAATCCGCCTCCACAATCATTTTTGAAACTGGGTGCAAAATTAATACCTACTTTAAAATCTTTGATTGGCCCAACAGCTGGCGACGGCGAATTGCATCTTTTTATTCATGAGGATGTCCTGCACTTATGTCGCGTTAATATTCCCAATCGCTTGGATTGTTCTCACGTCTTTATTGTTCATACATATATAAATAAATCAAAACAGCAGCATGGCATCAGCGAAAACCTTTATCTAGATCTATCGCTTTATATACGGTGGTTATCAGTCTTAAGCATGGCTTCCGGACTACATAGATATTAGTTTTTCGTGAGCGTAAGTGGGCAACCATAGAAACGTGGGACTGCCATACAATGATGACAGCCCGGACCAACAGCGGAAGGCACGTAGCCTTTCGAAGTACGGAGAAGCTCAAAAAATGTTTATGCCACTTTTGGTCACCTATTCAAGTGCTGCTAGAAATGCACACTCCCGCCGAACCACCGACTTCCTCACTAGATAGGACGACTTCATCTCTTCCAGTGGATTTTGTAAGAGACGACTAAATAAAAACATCTAAAACTGCATTCCCATGGAGGCTTAACGTCGGGCGGCAACCGGTTTTGTAAAAGTGTTTGTACAAATGCATTCCCAAAAGAGGTTTGACATCTGGCGGGCGGCCGGTTGTAAAACTATAGCCCAATCATTTAAACTGTTTTTGCCTAACTATTCACATCTTTGGATAATTGTTGACATCTGACACAATTAAGTGTGGCCAGACACCGGTCCACCTTATAAAAAGTCATACCGACTCGCTAAGAAGAAGAACCGTTGAAATTCATATTATGTATATTTAGAGAAGAAAAAGCGTAAAGGCACACCTCTGAAGCAACACAGTTAACTAGGAACGCAATAAGATCAAGAAGAAGATCGCCTTCACGAGTAGTTGGCAACACGACAACCCTCTCTATGCAGGCTGGTGTCTCAGATCCGTGGCATCTAAGATCCAAACAGCCGCGTTGTGCGTGCATGTAGAGTCGCGAGAACTTTATACGATTCTTATCAATTATCATTTATCTACGACATCAGACTATTGATTTGCCACCATAGCATGCATCATTAGGTATAAACTGAGACTACGAAGGATGAAACTTTTATTCAAAACGTTAAATATGCAAAAATCATAAGTTCAAAGAATACATGAAAAGAGTGATAAGAGTAAATGAAGCGAGAGATGCCTGTCAGCATCAAAGCTTATGAAGATCCATAAAATTATAGTCACGTGTTTATTTTCACGCCCGTGAGAAACAAGCGTAATAATAATTATAACTTACATTATGTTCAAAGTGCAATAGTTGAAAAACCAATATTTAAATGACAAAAAATGTCCAAAGGGTATAAAAATTAAATGAACACTAATTTTACTCATAAAAAGTTTTGTATCCTATACATTTCAACAATAGGATTAAAATCGTCACGTTATTAACCACTTGAATTCTTGCCAAGAAAGCATTTGGTAGGAAACTTTAGTTTTTCCTTGGAAGCTAGCGGTGGATATTTTATCAGTAACAAGACTATTGTACTCTAAAAAACATAGGATACTCTTTGAATTTATTTCTGCACATTTATGTCATTTAGTACAATTGTTTCAAAGATGAGGAAAATAAGTGATTTAGTTTTAGTCTCTTTAGTAGCGACTAATTCAATCCCTTCTTGCAAGTAGGCGACCAATACTGTGAAAGTGAGTTTCTTTAGGCGTTTCTTCTTAGCAGTAGTCGTTGCGATGCGCTGGCGTTAGAAGGTTGTTTTTAAAAATAAACTAAATTTTCAGATACACTATTCGTTATGAACTGCATCAGTTATATTTATTGACGTGTAATAGTGCCTGTAAAGGTCTAATTACAGATTTTTTTAATTTCATACCTGAAGGACCTCTTAAATGAATATTCAGGACCGCGAACTTCGAGTAGTTTCGTAAGAAAACTCATCAGTTCCGTACCCCGTAGGTGATTTGTTTCAACTTTGTTCCACCGTAACTGGGATATAGTAAGATATCATCTTAGAGGCGGCTGTGGAAACCAGCAACCTCTTAACGTTTTCCCGCGTCCTCAGCTGCTTTCTTAGCTACAAATTTATCAAAGCGTGAGTTATCTCAGTAAATAAATAAATATACAGGGACTAATAACATTGAGCTAGCCCTTAAGTAAGTCCGAAACTTGTGTTATGGGATACTAACTCAACGATACTATATTTTAAAACATATATAAATAAACTGCCACGACCCAGGAAAATTTGTAAAAGGCCATTTTCCAACTTGCCCTGACCGGGGATCGAACCCGGACCCTCTGGGTGGCAGACTAGCATAGTGACCACTACGCCACGGAGGTCAGTACCTTATTACAAGTTTATTTGCAGGCAAATTAAAAAGTCCCCCGTCGACATCTAGTGATGAGTGGTGGAACTACATGTGACGTTAACTTTATTTAAAGAAAATAATAGTAAGGAAACCAAACTCTTTAATTCGAAATTTAAAAATTTAGCTACTTAAATAAGAAAAATGCCACAGATAGGGGTCGTAGGTTCGAAAGGCACGAGATTCGTTGATCCAGGGAAATAGAAGTACTCAGATTTGGTGTACAGCCCGGCTTCCGAATAGCGGTAAGAGAGCGAGGTCCAGCTCGCTGCCGCTTTTATATGGTCAGCGCGGGGTGCGGTGCGGTGAGGTGAGGAAGGACGTCGTCACATACATATCACAACCGATCTTATGTGGAATTGATATCCGTAGCGACATGTATTATTTGCTAGGTTAATTAACAACCCGACTTTCAAGCGTTTACCTCCAATAACTTTTAAACGGCCGAACCGATTTTCATCAAAAATGGCTATAAACCACCGCAAGGAAACTTTCTTTCATTTGAAAAAAATGCATCGAAATTGGTTTATCCGTACGAGAGCTACGTAACGTCAAACTTATAAGACCCCTCTTTTTGTCGGAGGTTAAAAATATGTTTTGCCTTAGCTATGCTGCTTTCGAGACCGGGATGCGATTTCTGATTTTTACGTCATCAAAGATATCATCAGACACTAGCCACTAGCAGAAACTGTTTGGCGGTAAGAAAAAAAGACGTCATTGACCGAGCGAGCGAAGTGTCTTAGTTTCAAGATTGGGCAAAAATGCTTGTCGCCGACAGGTCGCATTTCTCGACCGATTCTCGTGAAATTTTCGACAAGAAATTCTATATAATTTTTTAGAAAATTATATAGAATTTCTTGTCGATTTCTAATTCTATATAATTCTATATGATTTTTTAATAGAAACTCTATATAATTTTTGAAAAAATTATATACAATTTCTTGTCGACTGTTTTACAATTTTTTTCAAAATGGCGGATGTATGAGGGTTGAAAACTTTAAAACATATTTTAGCGAGTTGAAACAATTTTCGAAAATGTCAATAAAAAATTTTTGACACTCTTGTTAAGACGCAACTGTTTTGTCTTTGGACAAAAAGTTGTTTACAAACAACTTTTTTATCCGATAAACTTCAACGGGCCGGGCTGACTCACGAAGCTCACAGATATTGGTTTTACTCAAAATACCACATCCAAAAACCTCTCCGATTCTACCTCAGTGGATATAATGAGTTAAGTCTGGGCACCTCTCTAATTAGCTTTCACGTCATGTAACTCCAACTTTACTCCCTCCACCATAATTTATTTCTGGTTACCTTAGTTTATGAAGACACAGCTGGATTTCAAATAAAAAAAGTTTTCAATGAACTGTTGAAAAGTTTTAACTTGACAAAGTGTATGTGATTTGTTTAGTTCTACTTCGGGTCCATGAACGTTTTTCTTTTTTGTTCTAAGTTATATTTTATATATTTTGTTGTTTTTATACCATACTTATGTGATTGACTCAAAAAAGCAATTGCCACTCCTAAAGGTTTATTGTTATCATCAGGAAGTCTACTGCTGTACAAATATCCCTAGAAGTATCAGTGACGTTGGGTAAGAATTTGGACTAGTACAGCTATGAAACTATGAAACTAATTAAATACCCATATAATTAGGTTCCATTAAGGTTCATACTTACTTACTTACTACGGTGGCGCAGCGACCCGAAGTGGATCTTGGCCTCCGACACTAGATCGCGTCATTTCTTGCGGTCATCAATGTCCAGCTTCATCATCATCATCAGATTTTTTGTCTCCACTGCAGGAGCACGACCCTCTCTCTACTTACTACCAAAGTCATACTTGGCCAGAGCAGCCAGAGGACTTGGCCTACACTCTCCACGCTGACCAGATGGGTTGGAGAGGTCTCATTGATGTTTATAAGCTTTGTTTAGCTTGAATTCCCTAAATCGCCTTCGACATCCAAGGAGAGACTTGGAGTGGCCCTATTCTACTTTGCCGGAAACCACACGACCTTGTCCTTGGAAGGTCCAGTTTATAATTACTAAATTTTTTTTTACTTATTTTGTGTAATATGTCTCCGAGCGTGTTTATACAAAATAAAACATTGTGAGTGTATTTGAATAACCAGCGAAAATTTTCGTATTTTGAATATGTGGGTGAGTGTGTGCAATCAGTGGGTGTGACATATTAATGCGTAGTATGCCGATATACGTAGGTTATAATTTGTTATTAGTAATAAATGCGTATATATTAGAAAACCCTTACGGAACTCGATGGGATTCGGCTTCTAATGAGGCCCCGCTTCCGATCTGTTTAAAGAGTTAAACTATCAAAATTTTAAATCTAATTTATATTAATAAAAAATTGTTCAACTCACATACCGAGCCAGCTACTGGCTGATATATTTTGACGTCATTCGTCAGTGATATCGTGAAGCTTTTCTACGCACAATTGCGGGAACCGGCCACTTTTGGCATATGTGCGTAGAAAAGCTTCACATTTTCACTTTAAACTATAAACAGTAGTTCATAAAATAGTTTGAAGGATTATCTAGTGCCTGTTCAAGACAAAATATTCAATTATATGTTCCGTTTCCTGTCAAATGATTTATTTCAAATGGGGGCAGCACTGGATCCCGGAAAATTCAGGTATCCCCTTAACTAGACCTTTTAAAGTTTCTTCCGAGCTACTTTGCTATTAAATATATAAACTTTCTAACTAAACGCTAGGGTTGCTGATAACCATTTTAAGGAAAAAAGATAATAACATAATTAACAAGCGAGAAAATTCCCCAATCTTTGGAAAGACGCTCACGAAATATAAATTACCCTTTAAAGGGTTAATTAAAATATGATTACTCGCTCATTAACGTGTCAAAGACAATTTTGATGGAAGGCAGGTAAGCTTAACATTATTAAAAGTTAATAAGTACGTGTTCAAGGGAATAACGGTCGGATTAATCTGTTATTTTTGATTCTTTACTTGTTAGAGATGGGGCTCAGAAATCTCCTTATTACTTCATCATCATCCGAGCGTATTTTCCCGGTTGCATCCTTAGCAGTAACGCTTCAGAGTCCGGGGTCCGCTATCTAACCGAGAGCATTTGACGAGATTCCTGGTTTTTACACAGTGCGACTGCCGTCTGACCTCCGCAACCCAAAGGGTTAACCAGAACCAATCCTTGGATAGTATGATGATCAAACGATGGCGTTGGGGACCCACAGTTTATACGTGCCTTCTGAAATACGAAATTCTTCTTTTCTGATAATTAGGTGATTCAAGCCTGCAATATTATAACCAGACTGGAAACAACTTTTTACAAAGTATGCTTCCCGAAAGTGGGATTCAAACCCATGACCTCCGGGTCATAAGGCGAACGCCTTGACTACTAGACGACGGAGGCAGTAAAAAAAATCCTTATTACTTATTTATATATAGCTAATATCCGCGGCTTTGCCCACGTGGTAAACTTTTGATAACCCTAATAGGAACAGAACTTTTACCCGAGTATTTAGTGTAAATTGTGATGGAACCCTTACTTATGTATATAATATACAAAGTAAGACACCCGCGGCTCAATTATATAGATCTAAGGTAATAAATGAATCGTATGTGACCCTTCATTGTCAACAACAATGATAGTATTATATTTAACCCAACTATAGAAATTCAAGTAATCTACGAGATATATATATATCTGCTCGTTCTATCGTATCTATCTTTAGCAGATTAATTAATTTAACCGTACGCAAATCCTCACTATATTCCGATAACCTAACCACGAATCTACCGACCTAAACCGACCTAGGAACAGTCGCGACTGCTCGCCTATCCTAAGTCTAGTCTATTATAAGACCTAATGTGAACCTAGGGTCTGTTATTAGCCACCACGCTCATAACAGTTGTGTGAGAAGTTAAACGTGTGTGTGTGTAAAGCGACTTGTGTAGGATATGCAAAATAAGAACTAATCTAGGGATACATTTGGATAAGGTTATCCCTCTGTGACCTACAGGTTATCCTAGGAAATCTAGGTGAAACGAAAAAAGAGGACCCAGAGCGCCCGAATGCCAGTCTCAGCACCCAGAATAAATTACCTATTCAGTACTTTTCAAACACTCTAGCGGAATTTTGGGATTTATGAGAAAGGTATAAATAAAATATTTATGAAATCTAGAAAGCTGGATCCATCATCCATCACTTCACAGTAATTTACCCGGACACAAAGAAACGTGCTCAAATCAGTGAATGAAATTTATAACACAAAATTTTACACACTTGATTTAAACTCGACACACTTGTATACCAGGCAAACAACGAAAAATGACTATCCCTTCTCGCCCTTCTCGCCTCGCGTTACTTTTATTAGCTCCGTCTGACCCCCGAATCTCGATGCGTTAATGCCCATTACCATGCAGAAAAAAATATTGCATCTCCAGCTGCATTTACATGCATGCAATAGCGTCTCCATCTAAGATAACTTAATATAGTTACATTCACATAGAGATCTTCCACAATCGTCATCCTATCGAATAATATGACATATTTATAATTTATTTAATTGGTGAATGTAATACGATATATGAATCAACTGTATCTTTTGATTTCATGTGTACCTATAGTATATGAGTAAATAGAAGCAACCTCACCCTTGTATATATTTGAATGTACAATTATAAATATGTCTGTGTATAGAATTCAATTTTCAGGAAGTATCTTAGCGTTAGTCTACCCGATCTTTGTCCGCTGTTTTCAGCGAAAATTTAGACTAGATAAACTAATCTAAAGATATGACAGAGTATAAACTCGCATTTACACAACACAGCGTAAATATAAACCATGTAATATTGCATAATTACATTTATTTATCACGCAAAATTTTACGTAGTCAAAACAGCTCTGCAACTCCGCAACACTTTTTTTATAACAGAATCCCTGTCGCCGCCTTACTTCGCAAAAAAAAACTTCGGTACACAACAAAAACATCTTTATGATCGTGTGACCGTTTCTACATGTCTTATGTGACCACTACAAAATCTTCAAAATTGTTTTACTACCTCTGTGGCCTTAGTGGTGATCATGCTAGGCTGTCACAGGTCCCGGGTTAGATATGTAGTCTGGTCAAGATGGAAAACAAGGGTCTTGGATGTTTATCTATATATTTATTTGTGATTCTGTGAAAATAAGTTAAGCTCGGTCTCATTTTTTGACTACTTAGTATTTTTTTTACGCAATTTATGTTTGTTTACTTGTTATAATGTGTCAATGTTGTATTATATTATAAGTATTTATTAATTAAAAGACAATAATAATAATATGACAAAGCCCTTCTGGCAAGTAGGCGACCAATACTGTGAAAATGAGTCTCTTTCGGCGTTTCTTCTCAGCAGTGGTTGTTAGAAGCGCTGGTATCGGTAGCTTTTGTTTAAAAATAAATTAAATTTTTTACTTTACACGTAACGTAATTTATACCTATTGACGTGTAAAAGTGCCTGTAAATGTCTAATTACTGAATAAACATTTTAACTTAATTTATCAAATATATTATCAGTCACTTAGGTTGTATCCCATAACACAAGTCTCGAACTAGCTCAGCTGTGTGATTTGTCCGTTTTAATTTGCCTAGCAAATCAACTTGTTTGAAGACCATCTTTTAGGAGCAAAATGTAATTTATAATATTGGTCCATTTTGTTTAAGTACACTCGTAGTTAGGTATCTATGTCTAAAATTATTGTAATTAATTAGCTCTCATCATGGCCGACTTCCCAAGGGTCCATGGGATTATGCAGTTAAGTACCGGATCCAATTAACTCTTAGACCCAAGTACCTGCCGTTATGTACCTCCATATTTGGCGTCTAGAGAAATAAAGGTATTTCGAGAGTCTACCTTAACGTTAACATCCTTATTTAAATTAACAAGAGTATTACATAGTTTAACTATGTAATGTAAACAAATTAATTAATTAATATTTATAATGTTACGTACGTATATATAGTAAGATAAGATAAAATTTCCTTTTTCTACTCCTGTACTGTTATCTATCTTTTAAATGGTCCCGAACACTAATATAAGAACATAGATAATATGATTTAAGAAAAGTTTATCTCTATTCCTAATATAATTGTTGTTATTTCGACAAAAAATATTCCAAGCCATAGACCTAGTTTTTTTATAGATCTATGCACCATTGTGTCTGTGTAGTGTAGATGCACTGAGGTTAAGGTTTTACTCGATCAACTCTGAACAAAAAAAAAACTCAACTACCAACTTAACAAACAACTGAATTCATACAATTCGTATTAAAAATAAAACTATCCAAAATAAATTATATACTTTCAAAATAAGAAAATCTTTTTTTAATGTAGTCATTATAGGAAGAAACGTAAATTAAAAAAGAATAAAGATTACTATAGGCATCTAGTATCTGCCTAACATAATATGTCAAACATTTCCTTATTTTCTTTGTTTATTTTCGTATTTTAGTTATTAAATACAGTCGTAGAAAAAGTATTGTATGCAACGTTGTAAGTAAGTACGTCAAAAAATGCTTGATTGCATATCTTAACGATACCCGCCAAGGCTCGCATCGTAACTGCGCCACTCGCATTTTTTTACACGTCTTATACAACTGTTGCATAAAATACTATTAAAAGAAAATTTTAACTCAGCATATTATTATGATGGTGTTACGTAAACAAAGCACCAGCGCTGCTCTTTCGTTGGAGCCAAGTAAGTGCTTCCTAGTTAAGCTGCAAGTTAGTGTATTATAGCAACATCTTTAAACGCCTATCACAATTAAATAAAATGTTTCTGTTTTCCTACAGGGTGACTGGTAGAGAATGCACAGCATTAAATTTACTCCTACACAAAAATAAACTCGTGGCTCTGTGAGCAGTAAACCCTGCGAATCACCCCGACCCCTTGAAGTTTATCGGATAAAAAAGTTGTTTAGACAGAAAAGTTGCGTCTTAATAAGAGTAACACAACATTTTAAGACATTTTAGAAAAAAAAATCGGAATCGCTGAAATATAATATTTTAAAAGATGTTAAGAGTTGGCAAAAATCATCTATATAATTTTCGTATCTTTCCACAAAAAATCACGAGAATCAGTTAAGAAATGTGACGTGAACGAATGTGACTGTAGACGAGAACAGCCAGGCAGAGAGACGGACAAACATTTTTGGCCAATCTCGAAATTGACACGCTTTGCTCGCTCGGTCAGTAAATTAAAGCGGTGGTGGCCAAGCGGTGTAGGCACTGGCTGTACGTTTGTGAACTATGAGTTCAATCCTCACTAACCGCGGCTTATACCTCTGAGTTTGCACTAATACAGAGAGAGCCAGACCTCCATTCTGTTGCAAATAATAAAACAATAGATAAACAATTGACCTGAGAGGAATTCCTCCCAGTGACAGGTAAGGGGTTATACGGTCATTTTTAGCTACCACATGTTTCTGGTGAAGGAAAACATCGTAGTAAAACCTGCACACAAATCACGAATAATTTTACTAGTGTATGAATTGTCAGATTGTTTGTGCATTTTAGTATGTGAATTTTACTATTGTGTGAATTGTGAGAAGTCAACGTCAACTTGGCGAGGTCTCTTATATTAGTGAAAGTCACAAATTACACAAAAATTAAATGAATGTTTTATTAGATTGAAATGAAATTGGTGGAAATCCTTTCAGCAGTGGATTTCCTGTAGCTGATATGATGATGATGATGATTATAAAGAACAAAACCATTTTTATTAATAAAAGAATCAATATTATGCTTATTTATTTTATTTATTACTAATGTCAATTTATTTCAAACTCAACAACACTGGAACGTCAAGCTGCTAGCAATACGAAAGGAGAAGGTGAAGGCGGAAAGAGCGCGGCAGGAAGATGACGCGTGAGGGTCGTGTCGTGCCTCAGGCTGATGTCTCACTTTAACTACTTAATGCGAAGTCTAACTTTAATGCGAAGCTGAACTCTGATGCAAAGTCCCGAGAGTTGTACTAGAGAGCAACATGCCCCAGATAGAAACGATTGAAAACAGATGGTAGGCTGTGGCGACCATTACGCAACTACGAGGGACTACAACGACAACAACAAGCCAACGACATGGCGCTAACAGTTTCCTACTTACATTTCGATCTCAGAGTTCTGGATTTACCCTACACGAATATAAAGTCGAGCATATTACCGCGCTCCTGCTACATAGGCCTTTGCCTAGCACACACCAACTAAATAATATAAATAAGTGCGAGTTGGACTCGCGCACGAAGGGTTACGTAACATTATCTATAAAAAAAAACATGTTTATGTATGCGTGCCCCCCCCCCCCCCCCTAAATATATATTTTATTTTCTTTTTAGTATTTGTTGTAATAGTGGCTACAGAAATTGTTCATTTGTGAAAATTTTATTTGTCTAGCTATCGCGGTTCTTGAGACACAGCCTGGAGACAGACAGACAGCGAAGTCTTAGTAAAAGGGTCCTGTTTTAACCCTTAGTTAAGTAGTCATCATAAAGATTTAAACTATCTGCAAGTAAATAGATTCGAATCCTACCCCGACTTCCATCTCCCAGTTCACCGCATCGACGCATATGCAAATGTTAACCTAACGACACACTCTGCCTTAACGAAGGCTATTCGTAACCACCGGGGCTTAGCACACACTTCCCGCCTTTTCATTCATTCACCGTGGAGAACTTTTGAATAAAATACGTTCTGACAGTATTTTTTAACTATAATATTATTAAAAAAATCATTTTTTGTACAAGTTTTTATTGTGAGGCGAAAGTTCTTACTAAAACAAATGAAATAAGCCCAAACTCGATGGAGTTTCGTCGTTTTTTTTACTGAGTTCAATCGACCAACTTCCGTCGTTCCAACCGTCGTGATCAGACCATTTTCTACCATTAAGTGCACATCAAGACAAATCAAACGAGACTTTCTCAATGGGTTTATGTTGTTTTGTAACTGATTTCTGTCGAATATACCCCGGCTCCATCATCAGAGCAGCTTATTGATCATTGCATTGTCATCCGACTATGCAAAATTGCAACTCAATCGGTTGAGGCTAACTGGTTGAAATTGAGTTACTATTCTAAATTTGACATAAACAAACATATGTAATTTTTATACAAGATACATTACAAGTTAAATAAAAGCTGATAAAAATAAAAATAGTGGTTTTATTACAGTAATTTCTTCAAGCCAACCTTTGGTACCAATTTATTTCTTAAATCATATTTCTCTAGATACCCGTATAAAATTTTTCATTCCGCACGGATGCAGGCGCTTTATAGTCGCTTTAGATTTAAATGCAGGCCGACTGCAGCTGTTGCAGATTATCACGCTCTGTGCGCCGCCGCGCCGCGCATGCACAGATGTAGATAGAGAACTATCTATACCTACATCTACCATCGTGGACTACCATAGAATGTACTAAATAAGACAATGTTTCTATAACAAATACAATTCTGTCTGGTACTAAGCTTCTTCTGTAAAAAAATTATGCGTCTCTTCCCGAGATAAATCGTAAAGGCCGATCGAGAGAATGATACAAATCATTATCATGTCAACAGGTGGTGCACCTAGCACTTCAGCTCTATTTTAGTTTCCTTCACTTTTTTCGCCCACGATAACGCTAAACGTGACCTTTGGGTCATTCGGCCCTAGTCTTACCCTTTAAGATATATGAAGCAAAAATGTGACATATTAAAACAAATAAAACAAGAAGACATATACAAGATTAAGTTCCTCTTAGGAACCGCACTGGATAGGAAACTAATATTTTTATTATTTATTATATGAGGTTCAAGTTTTTTGTTATCATCTAATTTATAGGGTTTGTAAAGATCTACTATAAAATATTATAGTTACCAATTATGTTACTGTTCCTAAAACTTTGATCTTCTATATATTTACTAGTATCGCAGACAAGCAAGATGCACACCTGAGTATTGTTCAATCCAGGCAAATTTTCAGAACAAATGTAATAAAAAAAATATATTTATGAAACGTTATTACCACTTCAACAATTTTTCTACATCCGGGTCCGCAGCTGTCCTCGTGTGACGTCATCTTGCTCTTTTACTTGAGCGTAATTTATTCTTTCCGCGGATTCAGAGCAACTATCTCTTTGTCCTATAAGTAGCTCTTTATACGTCCCGCAATGGATTCCGAGGACGCCGTGTGGAATGTTCCGGAAAAGCTGGATGTTTGTTTGAAGAGTTTTGGAATGCTTTGGATCCAAACGAGTAAAAGTTTACATATTGGAAGGCATAATATATATATATATATATATATATATAGTAAAAATTGATGCATTACATACTTGAAGATGTAATAAAGAGGTGTTACATATTTTTTGAGGGTATTATAATTTTTATTCAATTGAACTACGCCCTTAAAAACTAACTACGGATAAAATTTAAAAAAAAATTGTCACTATCCACAAATAAAGTGATAAATCCAATGATCATTATCCCTTGTTTTACTATCTTGCCTGTCAACACTCAAAAGGTTATTTGATATATTTTACTTTTTTCGTTTTATTCGTACATATCACAGATTGTCTTTTATCTACATCTATGCATGCGCCGCACGGTGACGTGATAATCTGCAATATCTACAGTCAGCCTGCGTTTAAATCTAAAGCGGCTGTAACGTGCTCCATCCGTACAGAATATTAAACCTCATATCGTGATATGTGAAATATCTTGATATCTGAAAGAAACATTATTCATGACGACCTCTGTGGCGTAGTGGTCACCATGCTAGTCCGCCACCCAGAGGTCCCGGGTTCTATCCCCGGTCAGGGCAAGTTGGAAATGGCCTTTTTCAAATTATCCTGGGTCTTGGATGTATATCTATGTATATATGTATTTGTTATAAAATATGTATCGTTGAGTTAGTATCCCATAACACAAGTCTAGAACTTACTTTGGGTCTAGCTCAATCTGTGTTATTTGTCCCAATATATTTATTTATATTTATTTGTATGAAATAGTTATTTTTTCCTTTTATTTCGTACATACCACGGACAATCCCTATCTACATACATGTATGCATGCGCGACGCGGCGGCGCCTGAAGCCTGACCATCTGCAACAGCTGCAGTTAGCCTGCATTCAAATCTAAAGCACTGCATCCGTAAAGAATATAAAACCTCATACCTAGGAGGTTAACCCACTATGTAAATTGGTTTGATATCTAAAAATTCTATATTTTTGTATGAAATAGTTACTTTTTCCTTTTATTTTGTACATACCACGAACAGTCTCTATCTACATCTGTGCATGCGCCGCGCGGTTACGTGATAATCTGCAACATCTACAGTCAGCCTGCGTTGAAATCTAAAGCGACTGTAACGCGCTGCATCCGTTGGAATTGATATCTAGGGAGTTATCCCACTTTACAAATTAGTTTGAAGACAAAAAAAAATATTGAACTTTAAAGTGTAGTAAAAATATTTAAAGACATAAAAGTAACTGTATAATATGCATGTAAATTCTTTTTCAAGTTTTGCGAAATCGAGAAGAAATAGCCAAAACAATTTAAACGATTTGGCTATAGTTTTATGTACCCCCTGCCTAACGTCAACCCTCTTTGGAAATATCTCTGTGCGAAAAGTTTCACAACCGGCTGCCGCCCGTCATCAACCTTCATTGAGAATGCAATCGTAGCACGGGATATTATTTTATGCATCCTTGACGACCACCATGGCGTAATGGTCAACACGCTAGTCCGCCTATCCGTTTGATTCTCAGCCAGTGCAAGTTGGAAAATGGCCTTTTTCAAATTGTCCCGGGTCTTGGGTGTTTATCAATATATGTATTTAACAATAAATATATAGACTCGTTGAGTTAGTATCCCATAAAATGAGCTTATGTTTACTTTGGGGCTAGCTCAATCTGTGTAATTTGTTCCTATATATATATTTATTATTTATTTATTTAGTACGCAGGAAGAGATGGAGTGGTTCTATTCTAGGCCGCCCGTAGCCACACGACACAATTTGTATAACGCGTGTAAAATTTAAGCATCTGTGGTAATTTGCACGGTGTACACCGGCTCCGGCAGTACGCCAAGTGGGGACTATCTAAACCAGCGCTTATCGTACCGTAACTTACTTAAAATAACATTTCCAGAGAGATTCATTAAGAATAGCTTTATATGGGATGTGTTGCAATAATAATTGCTATTCTATGTTGAAAGTAATATGTCTTCAAAATTCTGTTTCAACTGCTCTAATTTGAAAGAATAAAAAAATATGCTTAGAAAAACTAGCAGGTAAGTAAGAAGAACAGAAATAACTTAGAACTAGGTATATGGTCAAGATCGTCATATTCTTATTTTTCTAGCAATCAATATTTCCTTATTTAAAGTTCTCTCAAATTAATTTCTATTGTCTTAAGTTAAAAACCTGCCGCTATTTTTCAGGATATCTAAAACATATTTTCGTTCATTACATGATACCAAAAATAATAATAATAAGTCATAGAATCGTAATAATAGAGCTCATTTTCCAAAAACGGATTATTTCCTTCCGTAACACTACTAAAATTATGAATTTATGCCTATAGTCCGACCAATAATTTCTGCCCGAAATATTAATATTTTCAAGCGCCCTTTACTTAAGGGCTATTATGTGTTCTAAATAGGTACCTACATAATTTATGAATATTCGCTTTTCAAGTACTTTTTGCCCCATTATTGACATAAAAAAGGGTAATTGGCTGGTTTTTAGGCGTACGGCGTAAGTAGGTTTAAAGGAAACACGATTACAAATATAAAGAACATGAAGTTAGTCATTATGTAAAGAAAAATACAACGTATATATTATTTTATGAGTGACTAAATACAAAGGTTTGTCACCAAATACAAATATCTATGGAATCTACTTTAAATTAAATATTACTTTAAATGTTTGTATAATTAAGTAGATATATCCTATCTATCCATTAAACACGAGATTTTTTTACGAGAAGGAAAAATTTTATTAACTTGATATCATTGTGAAGGAGAACAAAAGTATAATTAGGTAAGTACAATCTTTTTGAAATTATTTTTAGAAAGGAAAATAATTAATCTATACATTCATTAAGAAGGTATAATTTATTGGATAGACAGTGAGTCTTATGCGTAAACCGTTTTAATCTTAAATAATGATCTGCTTAATTTATCCATTGAAATTCAGACAATGAGTCCTTGAGTTATGTAAACAAATCTTATTGAATACAATCCCAATTCAAATACACAACAATATGAAATCCTAACAATTCTTAGTGAAACTGGTCAATATTGGCCCCTGTCTCGTTGTCACCAAGTTGTCAAAATTCTGATCTGGGTACACAAATATACCGGTTCACGATGAAATTTTGTTCAACTCCATTTTAAACCCTAAGCCTGAAGCTTTAGGTCTCTTTTTACCTTGGCATTGTAGTTTGAGTGTAGAGGTCTTCGGCGATACATATGTGAAAACGTCGCCCCTTCAGTGTATTACTGGGGATAATCAGATTGGCAAATTGACAATTTGTTGAACGAAGACGGATCTTCGGCTATGAGACAATTCTTTTTCGCTTTAGACTGACACATGGCAGCTACCTTATAAATTGTAAACATCTAGTTGCAGTCCTTTTCATATCGCAGTATTTCATTATATTTACCAAATATCTATAATACGATTACATAATCTTATTGTAGATATTTGGTAAATATAAATAATTTAATGTCAATGATTGTATGTGGTATATAAATAATAGATTCACAGTTTATATATATATATATATATATATATATATATATATATATATATATATATATATTTATATATATATATATCTACTAAACTAAGTCGCTTCCCACCGTCTGTCCATCTGTATCTTTGTACGCTAGAACTTTTATATTTTATTGCATCAATTCATAAAGTAATTTAAGAGGAAGTTTGTATTTATACAAAGGTACCCTTGCAAAGTCAAGCGGACCGCAAATTAATAAATAATATTATTATTAAAAAAACAAACAAGATTACGCTGTGTCATAGTCTTATAAAATACAGATAAATAAAAAAGTAAAATATAATGTAAACCCATCAATCAAATAGACAAACTTCAATAAGCAGATCACGGAAGGAAAGTACAAAATAAAAAATACAAACCAACGTTAAAAATACAAGAGTTAAGATTATTTTTTCAGGGTTTTCTCTTCGTAAAACATCGTTTGCACAAAGTTTCTTTATTAATTTCGTAACAGCGTACTTAAAGGTTCTTACCAGTGAAACATCCGGAAAATTATAAAGTATTCAGCAAAATACTTCTTTTTTGTAAAACCGTAGCAAGTGCAGGTATCGGGAACCGCGCCTCATCTCTTTTGTAATTAAAAAAGTTTCATTGTAATTTTAGGTTAATTTATTTTCTTCATAGATTAAGAACGAGAAGTGGATTAATTTAAACATAAAAGGAGGTTAATAACGCTATAACTAGGCTTTAATTTAAACCAACATTTTGCGGTTACGAACCGATTAAGAAGGATTTACTATGGTTTCAACAATTTGTGGTGTAAGCTGCTTGGAAAGTACTCAAGCTGTGCTTAAGCTTTTCTTGCTCGACTAACGTAAGTCACGTCTCGTTCTAATTCTTCTGGCGATTGTTATGTCAAAAACTTTGTGTATATGTCCACGTCTTTGATCCCATTTATCCCATACGGTACGATTTCAGAGAAATTTTGTCCCACGCACGGAGCCACGCTTTTCCCAGAGACGTCAAAAACAGATTTTTCTTAAAGGGCCTAAAGTTACGTTTTCAGAACGACCATGCTTTGTTTAGAGATGAAAAATTTGAGTCGCAACGAAATACGCCTTTAATAAGGCAGACAACTATCATCATGATCATCATCATATCAGTCCTCTCTACGCTCACTGCTGAGCATAAGATTTTTTTCGTTTATGCCTCATCTTGGCCAGTTATACATAAAAATATTAAATAAATATTCTCTTCTTCTATTTTAATATAACTTATGCCTATCTTTGTGCATAAGTTTCAGGCTAGATATATTTGGTAGTAAGTGTCAAAAATTGTTTATTCCGAAATATACCAACTACGAGCCCCAGATCGGGTACATATTCTGATGAGAATATTTCATACAAATATTATTATATTGATACGAAGTATATCCGATCAAAGCGCTATGGGGTGTCTCCACAATATACATTTTGTAAACACGCATCTCGGCCAGTGCTGCTTTCATCAAAAAAAAACCAAAGAATTTAAAATTTGATACAAATTTTCGATGCCTCTTCAAATTGTTTGTTTCAAATCCTAACAGTTAAAAAAGTTGCTGAAATCTTGACACAAAGAAAGATTCCAAAGGATTTCAATTTTAATTGCATTTCCTTAGAGCTTGAATGAACTAAATGAAGGCCTGGCCGTCCGTGCAGTAAAAAGCGCCGTAGGAGCAGGGACGTGACGCGACTCTCGAAATCTTGAAATCATTCCATGCCAACTTTTTTAGGGTTCCAAGCTGAAATAGCTTATTAAATCTAAAATTCGTATGAAATACCAAACAAAGATGTCATAGTTTCTTGGAGTCAAATAGCTTTCTTAATAACAGTTCTGCATTACTAAATCTATAAACAGTACAAAATAATTTCGTGTTGACCCAGGATTTTTAACAACATTAAGCACTAAGCTTAAATACACCCCTATTTAAGCTTATACGACGATGTTACAAAGTATATTTGTAATTAATTAGTCCGTCGCTTAGATTATCCAAAAATAATAGACCCATATTTTCCAGTTTGCCAAAAAAGTAAAAATTTACAAAATTACGAAGCATTAAAGTTCCAGAGTTGGGGCTTTGTTTCTCAGGGATAATAAAAAAATCCTGTACAATATTTTTTAATTATCCGACCGATGGCCTACAAATATTATTCCATTCGTCATGCCTATTTCATGGTATAATAAAACAAGGTATTCTCTTCCCTAGTTGGAACAAGACTACGTCAAGATAAGTGTTGCCACCGATTGTTATTTTCAGTAAATTTAAGGACTTTCTCAATTAGTTCATGAATATAAAATAAAATATTAATCAACGTAGCTATTTAGTATCTCGTGTGATTCATCTATTTAATATTTTGTAAATTGATATAATGAATTATTAATTCGTAATTGTTATATAAATTTCAAAAATGCATTTTTCTCAGGTAATTCAATTACACACAGTGGTAACACATCGAATTGACAAGTGTCATACTGTCAGTCCGCCCTTTCAACGTTATCGTTGTCTTGCTCAGACATATAGCGCTATTTCGTTCGGTGAAGAAATTACTGTGGTTTCCAAACTTAAGCAAATATTAACTATAAATGAGTTGTCGTGTAAATTACTATTTAGCAGATCAAAATTCTTGGAAATAGTGGACTATAAATTTTGATTCTATTTTTTTTACGTTAAATATATCGTAAAGTAAAGATTAAGGTGTAAATCTTTATTGTAATTTGTACCATAGCCGAACGGGCTGGGTAGAATAGGGGTAGGGACCATACTGAACTGGCTTCTTTTCATCATTATCTTCCCAGCAGTGGTCATTTCGAAACGACAAACAGGGCAAATTAAATAAAATTACAAAAATAATAAAAATTAAAAAAACTAAAACCCAACTACGACAAAAAACGACGCTGAAAAAGTATAAAACAAGATTTTCAGAATACTGAACTGAACAAAGTTGTTAATGTAGTTGCAAGTAAATGGACACAGTAGACTTTACCAAGATGCCTTCGTTGTAAATTGACAATAATGTCATACAATACTATTCTGAAGTATGCAATATTCACTATGTAGAGATAAATTTTCATGTTTGGAAAGGCGTAGTCACACGTTGTCAAAGTGCTACGGTAGGTAGGTATATGTAACGTGTGACTACATACACAGAACAGAAATATTAAATTTCATTGGACACCTATGCCAATAAAAACATAGATTTTTATAATATAATAAATTCAGGAATCAGGGGGCCCAGAAGTGCTCCAGACAACCACGCCGCTATCATACTTCTCTCGAAGCTATTCGGGCTCTTTTGACACCTTTTGAAATATACTGTTTTAAGAAAGGAGGTTCGAAGGTGCGGAACCGGCGTGGTACATTCTTGGTTAGATTTTATTTTATGTACAAATCAAATAGCTGGCCAATCTAAGGCTTGACTTGTTTCTAAAATGTTTATCGAAACGCTATTTTTAGAGCTTCGACGTAAGTCTGAAATAAAAAAAAAATAGGTGCCTATACACCATTTAGTTAGGTAATAAAATATATATACACAGTCTTAAAATGTCTTTTTAGTATGTAATTTAGAAAGATATTATTTATAATGTGTATATTTTAATACAAAGATATGTCAAGATGGTTTACCTTTATTTAAGTACCTAAACAAATGGAGTATAGTACTACATACTATTTACTTTGGCGACTATTCGATACTAACTCGATAGCAACTCGTGATAGTAATTATTTTTCATCTCATCTACTCAAAAAACGATGTTTTGATCCCAGTACATTTGGAGCTAAAGTTACTGGTTATTCTCTCGGAACTAAAAATTAAAAAGAAAATCTCTAGGGATTAAACCCAATTTGAAAACTGAACAGGAGTATGTAGAATCAAAAATCATGTTAGCAGTCCAGCAAAAAAGAAGAATTTCGTTTTAAAATAAAAAAATAATTGGCACAGATTATATTATTATATATTTTTTGAATTTAGAATACATATCGTCGTCAAAATAGATGACTGTAGGCAAACATTTTTATGGTCTTTACTTCGGAAAAATAAATAAGTATAATTAAAAAAAGCGCAATTTTTCTGTTTGATTCAAGTAATTACAGAAGTTTTAGGTTATTTGTATTGACATGTATTTATATGTATGTATATTTTATAGTGTGAATTTTTCGTCAGTTTAAGCTGATAGTGAATTGGTATCAAGAAACGGTCGTGCTACTGTACCGACGTGAGCGACCGTTCACACATTTGTGGAGCATTCAGTTAAACGTTGATCCGCGAACATAGAGACCCTTGAAATAGTCGCAGCAGCCGCACTGCATATATTTAATTTCAATTCTATTGGTTTCTGTACCTACACTAGGAAATTTCAAATAAAACATTCGTAAGTGTAAACATGTACACAGGTTAAGGAGCTTCTTAGGACGATGAAAAAAAAAATTTTTCGATGTTTCCACGGGTCACCCCGTCATTTGATACTATACCTTAAGAAACAATTTCAGTACTATTTTCAAATTTTTAAAGTTACAAGTTTATATTAACAAAGTCTGCAGTGTTTTTTCTTATATGATATATATGTTTGTTCTTATATGATAGATATGTTTGATAATAATACTTATTTATTTTTGTATGTATGCCTATGATTAGTAAATACAATTGAGAAAAAAAAAATCATCAACTGAAATTTCATTGTTAAGAATTATGGAATACACTAGCTATTAATTTAAACAATTAATATAAGCAAAATAATATAGCAAAAGTAATATAAGCAAAGGTTGCATAACTTGAGGACATTAACTGGTGCTAACTATCAAGTAGAGGCTTGTAACCAATATTTTTACCATAACATCACATCAAAAAAAATTCTTTTACAGATATCTTTTTCGGTTTTGTCGATTCAAATTCATGTTTAAAACGGGACAAAAATATCGTAATATAAGGTTTCTGCTATGAATATACATCAGGGTAGTCCAGCAAATCACCAGCAATACCTTATTCAGTAACTCTATCAAAAAGTATTATGATAAGATTCAAAAAAACTTCCACTATTTATCTCTCATTTTTGTTCCACAAGAGTAATCTTGTCTGTAGCCACTTGTACACTCATTGGTCACTCAGCATTGTCAACTAAGGATTCCAACTTCAATTTTGTTTTCTTTTCACTATTTTTCTACATAACTATCTCATACCGGTTTTTACAGCAGTGGTGTCGAAAGGCGGAAATTCCATGGAGTTAGTGTACTCGAATAGGGAAGGAAAAGGAAGGAGACCTTTGTACATATTTTGCTATGAAACATAACATAACCACTAATTTTAATCAATTAAGGAGACTCCATAGTCAAACGTCCATACAACGTTTTTTCAAAAGTTTGATATCTAGCGACCTCTAAATTTGGTCAAAAAATTAAAATAAAATACACTGATTCATATTTTACAGTAGAAATTCAAATCACAATGTGACCGGGTAACATTTCAAAAGTATTTCATTACTTATAATACTGCTCATTAGGTTAAATAGATTTGAAAACTAACATAGAATAAGGACCATTGTTACTAACCCCTGGGCCTATGTTGCCTTAAATAAAGTTATTATTATTATTATTAAAAAAGTCGAAAAATAAGAAGCACCCTAACATAAATGCTACTTATTTCTAAATAAATTTATTTTATTTAAATAATAAGATGATGACGGGGCGTACTTTGATGACATATTAAAATTTGGACTTAAACAAATTGCTTGGCCTTTATGTTAGAAGTATGATTGATCAGTGCCATTGATGATACTACTGACATATTTTTAAGTCAATAGATTTTAAAAAAATTATCGCAGCCGGATCATTTGAAGAGGCATTTTATTGCGGCTGAAATTAGGGAAGAAGAATCCGATCCAACGGAATACTTATTTATCTTTCTCAATAAAATTTAGGAATAAATATAAATAAGTATTTGAATCCGGCGATGTACACAAACATATGTGAATAGTAGATGTGGTGGTGAGATTGGTGAGACAAATTTGTCTGAAATTCTATCTTGGTAGCAGCCCGATCCTTAAGATTTGCTCCCATTGTTACTTTATTACGACCGAGTAGGTATCTATAAAACAACTATGAAAACACTGGGAAAAAGATCGTCTTGAAATACATTTTTAAGAAGCGCCTTAGGTTAATACTCTACATCTTTAGAGAAATAGTCGAAAAGCGCACCCTGATCTCTGAAGCAGTGCAGCTTAGGGTGTAACTGGATAAGCAAAAATGGTCCCGTCCAAGCAGACCTACCAAGTTAGTCCCACTAGTAGGTCCCTATTTGTTGGAGGCAATTATAATTGTTAGGAAAACCTTTTTTTCTCAAACATGATCGGAAATGCAGGCATTATTGTAGTAAAACGAAGACACAAAGTTTTTAATTCTTGGCTCGTGCATTACTTTGCTGGACTAGGCCAGGAAAGTAGTATGAAAATTCATTCCTGGCCGCTGCTCAAAACAAAATGAACGTGTGAATAAAGTGTACCTATTCATAATGACAAGACAGTGATATTGACGTTTCAGATGACAATTCTGTTTTTACATTTAGCAAAGACATTAAGCGTTTAATTCCATAACTTGTCATACAGTCAATTGCTGCCATAATAAAAAATGCACTCTTCGAGCATTATTTATTATTATTTATATTCTAATGACCACAATTTTATTAAAAGAATGTTGTTATAAAATCACACGAAAATCTGCTTAATTTTCGTTGTGATAGAAAAATAAAATCTGCAGTATTACATTTTTTGCGTAAAATATGACCGGGCCGTATGAACTGTTTCCTTTGCACTAAAAAACGCGGGAAAGCAGTTTATTTTCTTTCAAAGTACGAAGATACTCTTTGCAGTAAACATTTATTGTTTTCGGTAAATATTTGCATATTTATGGTTATTTCTTTAATGATTTCCTCACATTTATTGAGAAAAGCACTATACATGCCTCGGCGGGAATGGCATTGTCGGACTCGTAATTATTGTCAAGGCTTCGCTAACGCCCGACCTTGAAAACTACTCGTCCGTCAACGCCATATTTCTCGGCCTCTGCAGCAGTGTACTATTAACGCATATTTTAGCCAACATTAATCCGCTTTTTTCTACCTAGTCGAATCAGAAACATTTTTCCAAACTTCAAAACAAACATTTACGATTTTTATGAAATACCACGTCGTGACGTCAGATACTGTCATTTTTACGCCAGTTTTGACAAACAAGAATAGATTTTCTTTTTAGGCAACTACGTGCGTAGCAAGGATATAAATTCTTTTTTAACAACTGGTTGCGAAACATAGTTGCCGAAGCGGCCGGAGGGATATTTTCTTGGAGCCAAAAAGCGCTCTTAACAGTTTTTCTGCATTTATAAACCTAAAATCACGTTGAAACTGAACATAATCAATGACAACTGGCATTATTTGTAATGTTGTTGTCTTATTGGTACAAATTAATTTATTTTTGATCCAGTCGATACTACCCAATAATAGGACTACCAAACTTAGCACAAATAAATATCAAGGTACAAATAAAGTAGATCTAACGGGATAACATAACGTAGTTTTGCTTCTAGATAAATATTTTGCAGCTTCACACGGTAACATTTTCAGATAGAATAATCTAGGCAGACGTGCGCGGTGTTACTAACATTAAATTGAGGAGATAGTGTATAAATTTCGTTTTATAAAATATGACAGATTTTATTTTAAACTGCGATATGGTTTAATATTTCATATAACCCTGCTTACAGACGATGTTAGAATACCTAAATGATATAGTATTTTTTAACCGACCTTGCAAAAATGAAGAGGTTATCAATTCGCGATCTTTTATTACGTATGTTCACCGATTATTTGAAAACGCCTGGACCGATTTGAGCATGTTTTTGTTTAAAAATGTTATACTTATTAGGTGGTCCTATTAAAATTTTATCGAAATGGGTTGTGTAGTCCGGGGCGTGAAGTCAGTTTTTTAATTTTGAAAAATTATATCATTAATCTCGAGTTGACCCTGAATGCTCTATCTGCCTCATTAGTGTTATTGACGTGATAATCTGTATGTTTGTGCCTCGAATCAATTCGTGATTTTCCTAAGTTTAGTACCGTTGGGATCTTGATTAACCGACATAACCATCAGTATAAAGTTTACCGAACTATAAAACTTATACGACCTCTGCGGCGTAGTGGTCACCAGGCTAGTCCGCCACCCAGAGTTTCCGGGTTCGATCCCCGGTCAGGGCAAGTTGGAACATGGCCTTTTCCAAATTGTCCTGTGTCTGGGATGATTATCTATACATATATTGTTATAAAATATAGTGTCGTTGAGTTAGTACCCCATAACACAAGTCTCGAACTTACTTTGGGGCTAGCTCAATCTGTTTTATTTGTCCCTATATATATTTATTATTTATTCATACAAGTACTATATACTATCACATATTTATCCCAAATGGGACAAACAGAATGTTTTAGTTCTTGCGGCTCTAAGCAGACTGAGTCTAGGGCCGCTAAAAGACCCTTTCTATACCAGGAATATACTAAAGCAACACGAGTTTTGTATCACGCTAGCCACACCTATTTTCTGCTGGATCTAATGGTTGACCAGGAAATAATTTGTGTGTTTGCTTATATTACCTAAATTGACTCAAAAATTACTGATACAATTTTTAAAAACGCCATATTATCTGCCAGTAACATAGGCTTTATTTTATTTTTCGAAATAAGTATATACAACGTAGAAGGGACATACCCGTAATAAATCAAATCACAGGTTATACTAGGTCACTTATAATGAAATTAAAGGAACAGTAAAAAAAATCGGCACTTCCATACAAAAGTGTGCAGCCGCCCGGTCAATTTGTATGGAAATGCCGCATTTTTGTTTGTTTTTCGAATGTTATTTTATTTTCATTATACTATAGTGATCTAGTATAGCCCATAGTTCGATTTATAACGGGTTTATCACTTCCACGTAGTATAATCCACAAGCACGAAAATAGTGATTACACTTCGTTATGTGCCGACTTTGTACAATAAAACTTTACCTGTAGGATATCTCACTCGTGGTTTAGTTCTCAACTTTCTTCAATATGCAGATTTCCCAGTGTATGACTTGACTAAGGCTCACTTCTCACGCAGAGTTTGACAAATATGCAGAATTTTTTTTAGGCTAGTCCAGGCTATGGTACTGAACAATTAACCTTAAAGACCGTATGGCGAAATATAAAAAAAAAAACATTTTTGGCCTCCCATACCCATTGACCAATTAGCTCATCCGAGTTTGTATAAAAAAGCAAAAAAAATATATATTTTTCTTCTGGACCATTATACTTACTACAAAAGCAACACGACATACATACAAAGTTACTTTTCCACGTTGCAGTGACAAAAGAAAATTATGATGAGCACAAAAATATGTCTGGGCCAAAAATATACTCGTGAGTTTCGTTGCGTTCATTTCTATTGTTGCTTCGTAGAAAGAAGCCTTTACGAGCATTTATTGCATCTGTGTTTGAGTTTCACTGAAAATTGCAATGTAAAACTGCTTCAACAATTTATCTATTTCATTCAGTTTTGTTTGTTTATAAAGCTTAAATGTACACCAGCTGATGCCCACAACTTTGTTCGCGTGCACTTTGTAATTCCGGCGTATCTGCATCAGGTGTACTAGATATTCGATTTTATACTTAAAAAATGCTCATTAGGCTGGCCAACTTTTTCTAAGGCGTTATTTTTATATTTCTTATAGTTAAGCTGGTCCATTATAGTTCTGCATCAGGTGTTCTATTTTCCAAAATAAATTATACCCTAATATGTTGCCAAGCTTCAACAGTTATATAACAAAAACAAGTCTTATTCGAAAACGTCCAATATTTTCAAAGATTAGCGTGTACAAACAAACAGACTGACTTTTATTTGGAAATATATTTAATGTGCACACCTTTTTTTTACTGTTTTATTTACCTATGTATTAATAAGGAAGAACACAGATAGATACAAATCAGAAATGTAAACACAACGGCGGACTTATCCCGTAGATTTAAGGATCTCTTCCAGTCAACGGGCCAGTAATAATTGAAAGAAATGTTTACAAATTATACGCTTGGGGCAGAGTTTTCAAGAATATATCACAAAAGTTATTCAGTAATAACTGCTTCATAACAAAGCATTGAATTATTTAATTATGAATACTCGCTAAACTGGCTGCTGGCGAATATAATATAATTTATATTCGCCATCTTGGTAAAATGTATACATGGTGTCTAAAGACAGCATGTAAAACGACTTCTAGGATTTTATACCATAGAACAATTCCTACAATCGATGGTACAATCAGCTATTTTCCAACAAGTCAAATCTGATACTTTTTTCTAAATGTTAAAACAAACTTTTTCAATGGGATTTGTATGATCATAGTTTTTTTGGAGTCAAATAGCGCTCTTATTATCAGTTTTTCTGCAATAATAAATTTGAAATCACGCTGTGACATTATTTTGCGGCGTTTTATTTTTGTAACAGTACAAAATATTTTTTTTTAACCCATGAAAATACCCTATTGGCACTTATTTATCCTAATTTTACCATAAAAATATTTATTTTTCACATTTTGTCCATAACATACCTACAACCTCCGTGGCGTAATGTTTAAGACACTAGTCCTCCATTCCGGACTCCGGGGGTTCTGAGTTCGTTTCAGTCAAGGCAAGTTGCTTAGATGCAAGACTCAAAATGCTCTGTCCTTATTAAGGATAAAGACTTGATAGAGTATCTGTATATATTTTTTTCAAAGTAAGTTCGTAAAGGCTCCTCTCAGAACTGGCAGCGTCCAGGCGCCTTTTAAGCGCGTTAACTAAAACACTAATTAAGGAACTTAAACAGTGACACAAAATAAATAATTTAAAACTTCCGGCAGGCGGACATGTTTGTTGGTAAATAAATTAAAAGCTTTTGAACAACGACTGCCTCCGTCTTCTTTGCTTAATTTTTCATTACTTTAATTTTATACTAAAACTATATACTAGTTTTTCTCTACCAAAGCTCGAACATTTTTACTGTCCGAATCGTTTGAATTGTCCAAAGATTGCAGTTGAGTTTTGTATTTCGATCGCGCAAAAATCGCTGTACAGATTTAGGTAAAACTCCGCACTACTTACAAACGAGACAGAGTCTCGGGAAAATGTTATAAATATTTTTCACGCTGGAAAGTTATTTTAAAGTTTTAAATAAAATGTACAAATTAAACTATATTTTGCGATTTATAAAAAAAAACCACGAATGTTGGTCCTCTTTATCATTTTCTTATTTTTAATGAATCAGAAAAAAATATTGAATCACTTGAGATACATATATATGTTAAGTTTGCCTTTAACTGTGAATTGTCAACCTCTTTAAAACATCAACAAGATTGGTCCAACCCGATTTTTTTAATTTTATTATTTTCCTATACTTACTTAATGCTTAAAGCCTTAAAAATCAGAGATAATGAGTTTTGGTCAAACGTACAAAATCAGATCTGTCCAAGTAGATACGGTTTCGTTTGGCTCGCATCGCTCAGTCTTTCAACATGTCCCCTTGGTATTAAACTGACAATGCCTCGTTTTGATCACGAAGCAGCGAGCTCTAACACAAAATAATCGTCACTTATTTACAAATTTTTTACAAGTTACACATTGCGACACCGCAAAATTGTCTAAACGCCCTAGATATAAAATAAAGGGCGCTTTTAATGCCCGAACCGTTCGCAGTTAATTGGCTAACTTTATAAAATAGGTACTTGTAGCGGGTACAAGCCTTTAGCGCTTTCCGCCAACTTGATAATTTTACTCGTAGTTCGTAGACATAGTGTTTTAAGCGGTGCGGCGTTTTAGTGTTTTCAATAGAAGCTCTGCACTTTGTAAAAGAGAATATTTCCAAAAAGGTAGCGCTTAGGGGTGATTTAGGAGGTATGATTTAATCTTCAAAGCAAAAATATGGTTGTTATAAGTTTAATGATGAATCTTGTCCGATTTGGTCCAAAATTCAATTTCAAATTAGTGGTCTCTTTTGCACCGCCTTCTAGATTTTATAAAATTTACTAGTAGACTATTTTAACACTACGCCCGCTTCGCTTGTCGTTGACAAACAAGATTAATCGATAGATATCTTGTAAAAAACGATTATTTCATTGTCCTCAAAAGTTTATTTGCATCGAAATCGGTCCATCTGTTCGAGCACTGCGTTCAGGACCGGATTATCCATAAGGCGGATAAGGCAACTGCCTAGAGGCCCCTCATCGACTACAATACCGACCTGTGCATACACAAAGAAGAAAGTTTTTTTTTTAATTATATATAACCAAAATTTTAAGTCGATCTGATCGACTCTTCTATTATAGTTAATAGAAAAACGGTTTCATAAAAAACAAAAAAGGGTGAAGAAAAGGTGCCCGACAATTGCATTGCAAAGGGGCCCTGATAGGGTTACTTCGGCCCTGGCTACGATGACACAGACAGACAAACCGACAAACATTAGATTCAAACTTATAGCATCCCTTTTTTCCAAATTAATAATTTGAGATAATTGTTTTATTTTGGGAGTTTTTTTTTAACCGTATACTCTATCTATGTATTTATTAGTAGGTATCTAACCTTCTAATAAAAACATAGATGGAAATATTTTATTCAGAATTTTTCTCGAGAATTTTCAGCAGTGACCTCGGAACCTCAAAAATGTATGCCGCAACAAATTACTTCGTCTCTATCGCACAAATAAAATTCCTGGCGAGAAATTCATCGAGGTTGCCCTCCTTCAAAGATAAATATTTTTTACGGTAAAAATTCAAAGTTGACGGAAAGTAACTGGGGTCTGTTCACATTAACAGTGTTTTTTTTACATTTTTCTGTAAATTGCTTTTAAATGTTATTTGTGTTGTTATGTTATTATTGACATGTTGTTTGTCAACGCTATACCAAATTACGTAAACAATGAAATTATCACTTTTCTTTTACATTGGATGTTAAAGTCCACATCAAGTTGACGTGAAAAGTAAAGTGCCTGTAAAGGCCTAATTACTGAACATCTGAATAAACATTAAAAAATTATTTTCAAGTAATTTTACCTTAAAAAATCTCAATATTTGCACACCGTGTAAGTCGCTGACTGTATAGAAACTATCAACTTTTACATTTTTTCTCGTACAAGTAGGATTTTTTTCTTTAAGCATCCATCCAAGATCCCTATTACATTTTTCAAGAGAGACCGGATGGGTGGAAACATTTTATTCCCATTTCACCATTTTTCTCGTACTGTATGCATGATAACCTAAGTCAAAAGGTAGTTATTTAATAGTTTCCAAAAACCGAATATAAATTTTCCCCTTTTTTAATAACTTTAGCAGATTGCCATACGGTATGATATGTCCCTAGCCAGGGCGTGACTAGCCGGGCGATTGCCGCAAACGAGTGGGATTTTTGCCTCTCTTTGCTGGCTCGCCTGGTTTTTTGCCCCAAATTGGGCGAGACTAAAGACGGCTACTCGCTTTGTTACCCCTTATATAAATTCAAGACGTTGATACTGAATAAACTAAGGAGTTGCAACTTTTGACGTGAGTTTTTAAAAGTTGAGAATTTGTTTATGTTTGCTGCCTGCGGTGGGTCGTTTACACAAAGTTGGAACTGGTAAATAAATATTTGTTGGAATTCGTTGTTTTGTATAATTGTAACTGGGCAATACTAGTTTCAACATTTTTCAAGCACCTAAAGGCCACCTAAAACGTGCCCCTGAATCACTAAGAAAATTTTATGCACCCATCTAAGTACGGACCACGCCCAAGGTAGCTTAGCTTGCAAAAGTGCTAGTGGACCGACAGTGTTGACAAGGGGAAAGTGTAATATAGCAAAAATAAAATGTTGTATACTATAAATAAAAGTGACGTTTTTACAAGCTTTTATTTAGGTTTACCTGTCCCGCTGTCTGTCTGTAATTAATACGTACAAGTTAAATTTACCCATTTCCCGATTTTCGATGTAGCTGAAATTTTGCACGTATACGTTAATAAGTTGTATGATAAAGCAATATTATGATGACATGGAGCTAATCTGATGATGGATCCGGAAGATGGCCATAGGAACTCTGTAATAAAACGCAACAACCCCATCGAATTTGGGCTCGTTTGATTCGCCTTGAGGAGAACTTCAAACTTTTAAGGTTTTTGTTTTTGATAAAATATTGTTTTTTTTTATAATTCTTTTAGATAAGGCATTGATAAGAAAGTTGCTAACGGGGGTTTCACACATCGTCTAACTAATGACATAATTCCTTGAGATTCTCAGTCATTTCCTGCAAATTTCTATACTAACTCAAACCCGATGTAGAAGGAAAATGGTTGTCTGATGTTTGCACTATACGTGGTGGAACCCAAAACGTTTAATTTATGTTTTGCCAGATTTTTTACGCCAAAGAAGTTCGTTTAAAGCATCTGTTACTTAATTACAAGTAAGACAATGTATAGATGGAAAAATAAAATATGACTTTTTAGTAAAGTTTTTTTTTTACTTACTAGCTGTCCCATTGATTGGCAAGGGACTCTCCCATTTACTTTCATTTGCATACGTACATTGTAAATAGAATATCCTGTTTAAAATGCGTTGAGATCATCTCGCCAGCGCTTTTTGTATGTACTTGGGCGATGAAGACCAGTTTATTTACCATTTTAATAATTTCACTGCACTACCAGCAAATTCTGTTTTACTCTTTACCCACTTAACTCCTGGCTGGCACGCTTTGCTCCATTACTCTATTGTTTGGACACTATTTTGCAGGCTTAATATACAATGCTGATGAGTTAACATTTTTAGTAGGTACACATATTGAAATTATGAAAACTGGGGGGTTACTCCAAAAGCGGTACGCAAGACGGACGGTACTGCTTATCTGCGTTTCAGTGTCAAGCAACATTGAGCATTAATGTATGATGATAAATTCTAATTTGGATGACATTGATATACTCTTCTTTCTTGTCCAAATAATACTATCAGCACAAAAAAAGCTGAGACCACCATACAGATACAATCACGTCTTTGTACCTAACGGTGTATACAGAGCCCTAAGATCTAAGCCACCTTTTAGCGGGATGTCGGACATGAAGGTGGAAAATTAGTATCAACATAGTAATGGGTGCCACATCATCTCTTCTGTAACATGATTCTAATTTTTGTCCATTCTCTCATATGGTTTTTCAATTTTATTTGCACTGTAAGAAAAGTATAGCTGGTAAATTCTAAGTATTTTTATTGCAGCGTCAAATGCACCAACTTAATCCTAAATTGTACAACACAACTTAATGTAAGTAAATGAACACTTGTTTATTAAAAAAATTAAAAGTTTTTTCACTCAAATACTTAGCTAAGAGGTATTACGGACGATAAAATAAATACGTCCTCACAAAATTTACAACATTACAACATATTATTTTGCCTCCTGAAACACTATCTTAGGGCATAATAAGAGATATATGTACGAATCTAGGACAAAAAGATCCATAGGTACAAATAGAGCAGAATGCTCTCTGCTCTATTTGTACCTATTGATCTTTTTGTCCTAGATTCGTACATTTCTTTCAATAAAAAACTTAAAAAATATTTTCTTTATTTACCACTTGTTCAATATTACGGACAAAGCAATATTATTTCTTTCTGAAGCGAACTGTACTAAATAATAATTTATTTAAAGACTAAAATTCTGAACGGCCCAAAGGACACGTTTAGCGTGATGGCGGGCGTAAAGATGGAAAAAGGGAATTAATGGTTTGCTATAATTTAGTTAGTTATTAAATTATTAGATAACTTAAAGAAACGCCATCTATTTCTATCACTTCAAACTGAAATTCATCGTGTTCCTGCTCGCATTTAAGGTTCCGTTGCGAAAAACCATGGGTGTTCCTGAAATTCAGAGAGTGATTCAAGTGAACGCTAACAGATGGCAGTAAAGCCGAAAAGCATCTTTGTCTATATTCTAAAACCATATCTTTATTAGAAATAAATTATGTTAGTAGATGTCGCTAATTTTTAGACTATTAAAATATAGTTAGACTGTTAAAGCCATTGAATTATAACCCAAGTTAAAACACTCGATCTCTGTGACTGTGGGTTTCTCTCACTTGTACCTACACTTACAAAGCATTTATATAATTAAACCCAATAATAATTAATAGATCGTATCACTGTTTATTTAAGATTCACTTAATACCTATAATGAAGTTTAATATAATAATAAATTACTACACATAGCTTAGTTACTTATTTTTACACCTAATCGCGTGATACAAATACATTTTCAAAGTAAGGTTAGCCACGGGCCAGTAACAAGGTCGCATAAATTCTATCGTGGCTAAACGGTAAGTTATAGACATCCATAAAATCACGCCCAATGAGATTTTTAATAAATTGTGATGCTTAGTTATGCGTGTTTGATATAGTAGGAAAGTATGGGGGCTAGACATGCGAAGAGTTTTAATTACCTACTTAGTCTACTAGCTCAGTGACCCAACGATCTTGTCCTATGAGACCAGACAGCGTCAGAGATTTCTCAATTCTGTATAATAGCGAATTCTAAGCTTTCAGATGAAAGAAAGATAGGTCGAATAACTTAAAGTAATTCGACACCAATTTCCATCAGGTGAGATTGAGGACAAATGCCTAAACCAATAAATTGTAAAAAAAAAGAAAAACACCGCAATACAATATTAAAAAAGCCCAATGAAGTAGAATTCTTTAAATAACACCCACAAATACCAGCTGCTTTTTAGGGTTCCGTACCCAAAGGGTAAAAACGGAACCCTATTACTAAGACTCCGCTGTCTGTCCATCTGTTTGTCACTAAGCTGTATCTCTTGAACCGTGATAGCTAGACATTTCAAATTTCAGATGATGTATTTCTGTTGCCGCTATAACATCAAACCCTAAAAACAGAATAAAATAAAATATTTAAGTGAGGCTCCCATACAACAAACGTGATTTTTTATAGATAATGTTACGGAACCCTCCGTGCGCGTGTCGAACTCACACTTGGCTGGTTATTTAACTATAATATTTTAACAAAGACTATTTGAAACTATCTGGACCTTTGTTCCACTGCACCGTTCGGCAACATTACTACCTTTCAGAGATCGAAAAAGTTTGGCTGTATTTCCATTACCGATATTTTACTGAATGGTCCACGTGTCTGATCGCTATAGGTACCTACGCAGCCATTAGTCAAAATTCCACAGGATCTCTGGGAGTCGCATTCGCGGTTGAAAAGGTTTTATCGTAATTTTATACTCCAATAAATTATTTGAATCTTTCGTTTTATCGCAAAATACCTATTCGCAAAATGTGCAAATTCCAGGATAAATCTTCTTAAAATGAATGCATACAAACTTTAGCGTTTATTATGCGAAAGTTTGCAATTTACGAAATATGTGCGATATTGATGTAGCTTAGTATTCTGACTGGTAGTCAAAATGATTAAGCTGTATTCTAATACGTAAAATACCTAATAAATACTTCTTTAATCGCCTATATCCTAAATTTGAATAAAGGTAAATATTTACTTTTACTTTATGATGAGACCCAGTACATTTCTTGTAGGGTAATTCCTTTGAGTGACATATAGTATAACTCAAGTACAATTAAATATTACCATCAATATTTTAATAGTCGATAAATTAAAAGTTAATATACCTACTTTTAATTTATCGATTATTGAAATATTGATGGTATTTAATTGTACTTAAGTAATTATATTTCCCAGACAATATGTCAAAGATAATCACTACAGATTGATAAAAATGTGACAAAAAATAATGGGATACAAAAATAACAAAAAATATTTTACATAGTTGGTTAATAAGTTATGACTTATAATATTTTTTGCACAACAATTTAAAAAGAAAACTGAATACAATTCTACCTATATCTGAAAAATAGTAACAATGAAAACAAAAGACACACGAATAAAGTGCCTTCCCCTTAATAGAGGCAGTAAAAAAAGTTCCAAAGGACACATTCTTATAAAATAAAATACTTTATAAAACTAGGTCAATGTAAAATTACTCATTCTAGATTGTAATAATTATAAGCGTATTTATTTACAATACATGTAAATACGTGAACATGTTATGGAAAAAAATCTACATCGTTCGTGTTACTAAAGTACGTAAATTTGGTCAGTATAAGTAGGCGATATCAATAAGTTAACAAATTAAATGTTTCAACCCCTACAAAAATGTGACGTCTGTGCGACAAGATACCGGGGTCTATTTATGAATATATATCACCTATCCCTATTTTGATTCACTTTTTCCACCTCCACGCCCACGGATTATACGGCCTTCTACTCCAATACGAAGAAAGACACCACCTACCTACATTGGGGTGTAAGTACATTTTTCATATCGTTTAACATATAAATTTATTAAATAATACAACCGTATTTCAAATTGTGCTATTACAGTAATTTAGGACAGTTAAAAACTGTAATTAGTTTTTAAAAATTAAACATTTTGCGAATAGAACATTTTACTTTCAATCGTTTTTCATTGATATGAATAATGCGACCGTACTTTGTGCGATGACAGTTTGAGAAAGGGTCGACAGTGTTATTGGTTTTTCGGAATCTTCTTCGGAGATCGCGAATGACGTTACTATACGTGACACATTCTGGTTACTATTTTATTGCTCGCATTTTCTTACGTTTCTTATGAAATGTCAATTCAGACATGTAGTTGAATTGAGTTCAGAGATATCTGACGTCATATAAAAGTTAATAAAAACACGTCTTACGTACCTATAAAAAAAGAAACTAGTCTATAAGTTACTAGTAGGTTCGTCTTTTTCATTTTAAAACGTTTAAAGTTATGATGAGGCTTTTATCGTTCATCTTTCTATCGAAAATTACTATCACTTCATACCTACTTAATATTTTTAGGGTTTGGATTGTTATGGCAAAATCAGAAACTAAATAGAATCGCTTAGCCTGTCTGTGTATCAATCAGTAACTTATAAAATTAAACCAGCCAAGTGCGAGTTTAACTCCAGTGGAGAGGGTTCGGTACAATGCCAGAGATTTTTCGTAAGTGAACGTATTTTATTGAGTTTACCATTTTATTTTCAACTAATAGAATTTTTAAAGGTGTTTTTGTAATCTACAAGCAATGTTAAAAAACTTTACTCTATATATTTTTTTTTTCAAAATAGCTTAACTTGAAGATTTTCCACGCACATAAGCCAAAAGTGGCCGTTTTTCGCTTGTAAGTGCGTAGAAAAGCTTCACATTCTCACTTTAAACTGTAAACATTTGTTCATTAAATAGCTTTAACTATCTAGAATCTGTTCAAGACAAAATTTTAAGTGATATCTCTGTTTCCTTTCAAATGATTTATTTTAAATGGGGGCAGCACTGGACCCCGAAAAATTCAGATAATCACTTACTCTCCAATTACTTTTAAACGGCTTAACCGATTTTTATCAAACATAGCTAAGAACTACCACAAGGGAACTGGCTTTTTTGTAAAAAGGCCGCATCAAAATCGGTCTATCCATTCGAGCGCTATGATGCCACATATAGAAACACAGACAAACAGACCGATAGCATCAAACTTATAACACTACTCTTTCTTGTTGGGGGTTAAATACACATAAACGCTACTTAATCGACAGTCTCATATAAATAATAAGTGAAAAATAAGGAAGGTTATGCAGTTCTGAAACTAATAATACTGGCATACCTTTCAAACAGGAGGTACACACAAATAGATGTCAATTTTTTCATTGTTTAATATACAATAGAGCGTCTAATAAAAGCGCTATTGTAATATTATTTTAACCTATTAGCTCCCACCCTTTTTATCTTAATGCACACTCCATTAGGCAATACTTTATGCTGGGATGGCCCACGACAGCTTGTTAATAAAATTCTAAAAAGTAGGCAGATAAGTACTTCTGTATCTTATAATGATTATGTGCTTTAGATGGCATGTATCAGCTGTCTTTATTATATGGCAGTCGTCAAGCTATGTCCGATGTCTTTTGTCATCTTGACAAAACAGAACTCTGAGTTGGCCACTTACACACACGACAATCTAACAGTGAAGATTTCCCGCTTAATTTTTTATTCGTTCGAATATGTTCTGGTGTTTTACCTACTAGAAATATTTAACAAAGATTTATCGTCTGTTAGTTTGCAATTACAACAGACACCAATGGTTTTTCACCAAAGCATGGAATTAATGACTTTTGACTTAAGGTCCTGAGGCAGTACACTACAGTGCCCTCATCACCATCATCATCATATCAGCCACAGGATGTCCATTGCTGGCCAGGCCTCCCCCAAGGATTTCCAAAACGACCCATCGAAAGCGGCCTGCATCCAGCGCCTCCCTGCAACCTTGCTTAGGTCATCCGACCATCTAGCAGGCAGTCCTACGCTGCGCTTGCCGGTACGTGGCCGCCATTCGAGAACCTTTCTGCCGCATCGGCCATCGGTGCCCTACTACAGTGCCCTACACTCGTTAATCTCTTCATTCTTACATGACCTTTGGTTACGGGAAACATACTTGCACTAAACTCTAAAATATAACAATCTTCTTCTTCATCGTGTCGATGACTGATATATTAAAATAAATTACTTACCACTAGAAGAACAATTCAAAATATATATTTAAAAATAAAGTTCAGAACAATTTTCGAACAATGGGCTTCTCAGTTCAACACGAAATTACTAAATCATGTTTCTCAAAGTCAAAAGAGTACTTAAACATTTCACAAAAAGTATTTAACGAAAATTTACTTCGAAGCACAACATTTTTTTGCTAAAGTAACCCTTCAAGCCAAAGAAATCTTGATAAACTTGGCCTCAAGAGATCTGTTTCACAAGTTTTTCCGTTTGAACAGCGAGTAACCAAAGCTGGAAACGTGAGTCCCCGTGATTTCTCTCGGGATAGAATTGGACCTCTAAACTTAAAGAGTCTTATTTAATATAACAGCTGCAGCCTTACTTTTTAATTTTTAAGTTTATGCGGCTTAAATAATAATGATAATAACGTCAGGGTATGGCCAAAATTGTTGTGGTGTAATGAGGAGGATGCGATTCATTTTTAGTCACATTGTTTCAGTTTAGTTCTAACATGTAGTGGTCTTCAAATATATCTAAGTAACTACATGTCAAGCATTTAGCTGAAGATCGGGAGACATGGAAAATACTCTTCTGACAAGAACATATTTCATAAATAAATTGATGATCTACATGTTGCACTTATGCATGGTCATTCCGAAACACTAGTAGTTTTAAGCTTTTGCATTAAAATAATATTTAAAAAAAATACCTTTAATGAGAAATAAATTTAATCCACATTGAATAAAAACTTTTGACTTTTGTCTTTTGTTGACTTTTATAGTCTCTACTCAGCCTTTTGTGCATTACACAATCAAATTTACTGGAAAAATGTCAATGTGCAGGAAAACAACCTCTCTTTAATAATTTTTCGTGTCATTCCATTTCATATACTTACATCATAGTCTTATGACTAAAGTTTCCGCAAAATCATGATTTATTTTGTAGCCAAATGTTTACAACATTGTTGGAAACTCTTTAAACTAGTTTGGAAGCAGTGCAGTATCAGCTGAAATCTTCCGCCTGGCTTAACAAACTTCGAGTAGTGCGAAAGAAACTATGTTGCAACGGTAAGACTGCTTCCGTTGTGCAGAAGAATCTTTTTGCGATAGTGGCATTTTGCAAAAAAGACGTTTTACAAAAAAAGCATTGTGCTCGAGTGAGCTTCGAGTATTTAGTGCGGTGAATTGTTTTAAAGGTAACATTTTGTATTCCTTTGAAAGTAAGTAGAGATAGAAGACGCAAAAACCAAAATGGTGGAGTTATATTACTGGATGGATAAATAAAATATGGTAAGAAAACGCAAGAGTGTCTCCATGTTCGGACCATGATAAATATCAACCTGTCACCATAAATTTTAACGTTCAATATTAACTTCTTATAATATAATTTGATTGAATATTTTACTGAACCTCGATCTTACTTTGCTTGATAATTTGCTCAAGAATCTACTACATATAACTACCATATATATTTATAAATGTGTTATTCATGTAAACGTATCTTTAGTCGATGTCAAATAACTTAATACTCTACTTCAAGACGGTATTTCACTGAAGTTGCCGAATTTGCCAATTTGTAGCACTTCGCATATATTACTCAAACATTAATACTACAAATTGGCGCATGTTACTAGCACTAAAAACACCTTTTTCCAGTTTTAAGAGTTCCAAAGTTCTTTGAAGCAATTGTTGTAGTTTCGATATTTCCGTCTGTCCGTTCGCGGACACTCTTAGTACTAAAAAGCTATATTTGTGCATGTTTAAAATTACTTTCACCGAAAAAGTGGTTAAACTAAAACATATGGACTTTATATTAACATAATTGAAACAAGTTTCCAGCCATAAGGCCTGTCCACCCCGTAAGAGACAAAGTGATACTGATAGTAATACAAGTAATTTTTAAAAAAATATATTTTTTTACTATATTTTTTTTACTTTTATTTTATTTGGGAAACAAACAGTTACATAAATAATCAATGACAATAAACTTAAGTAATGCATAAACCAATCAAGTTTCCTCAGATAACTTATACAGAAATACCGAACAGACTGAACAAATTAAAAATTAAAGAAGAAAAAATAAGAAGTGGGTAGTTTAAACTTAATTATTTTACCGAAAATGATATATTAATTTAACTATATTTCAAGTGTCAGCACTCAGCGACCTGATTCCCCTTTTATATTAGGTTGGGGAAAAAGTATTTTTGCATATAGTATGTATGAACTTGTAATTAAACCACTTTGGCTATAGTATTTGTACCTGGCTGGTTTTGGTATCATTTAAAAGTTTACATTTTAAAGAAGATAATTCCAAATTCAAATTAGGAAAATGCGTGATTTTTATTTGTTTTTCTTACCGTCAAGATGAGTGAATCTAATGAAGAAATTAGATACATTTTAAAATTTTGCTACCAAAAAGGTATAAATGCAACGCAAGCCGCGAAAAAAATTTGCAATGTTTATGGACCTAGTGCAGTGTCTGTGAGAGTAGCACAAATTTGGTTTAAGCATTTTCAATCCGGAAATTTTGATGTCAAAGATGCACGTCACTCTGGTCGCCCTGTTACGGATAAAGTGGATGCTGTACCCGGGTTAACCCGCAACAAGGTGATGCTGTGTGTGTGGTGGGATTGGAAGGGCATTATTCATTATGAGCTGTTATCACCAGGCAGGACTATCGATTCAGAACTCTACTGCGAACAACTAATAAGATTAAAGCAAGAAGTTGAGAGAAAGCGGCCGGAATTAATCAACAGAAGGGGTGTGGTTTTTCATCATGATAACGCTAGACCTCACACATCTTTAACCACTCAGCAAAAATTAAGAGAGTTTGACTGGGAGGTGTTAATGCATCCGCCGTATAGTCCTGACCTGGCACCTTCAGATTTCCACCTGTTTTGGTCTCTTCAGAATTCTTTAGGCAGTGTCAGGTTAACATCATGAGAGGACTGCCAAAACTACTTGACGCAGTTTTTTGATCAGAAGCCCCAAAATTTCTATAGCAATGGGATCATGTCCCTACCTATAAGATGGCAAAAAGTTATCGAACAAAATGGTACCTACATACTTTAGTTAAATGTAAATAAACTATATGTATTAAAAAATGTTTTTAATTTTCATATAAAATGCGAAAAGACTTTTTCCTCAACCTATTATAAACCAATAGACGACATAAAAATATCAAGTTCATTAAACAGTGAATTATAATTTTCACAAGCACGATAAATGAAGGTTGTTTTAAGTACTAGTTCAAAAAACAATTTCTTATTCCTAGAGTGTGGACGATGGCATCTCAAAGCTAGTTTACTTAAAAGGTAAGCAGAATCTAAAGAATTATTTAAAAGCTTATAAAGAAAAATTGGTTATCTTTCCATGCGGCGAACAGACAATGAAGGCAATGGATCTAATTTATTCTGAGGACAATGATTTTCGTAAACTTGCAAATGTTTCATGAACCTTCTTTGTATCTTATCTAACATATCTATATATTTTTTATATTGTGGATTCCAAATAGTTGATGCATATTCTAAACCTGAACAAACAAAAGAATTAAAAAGGAGAATATGCGTGGAATTATATTGAAAATCTTTTCCTGTTCTGAGCACAAACCCTAACATTTTATATGCTTTAGATGAAATTTTATTGATGTGCGTATTAAAAGTAAGCTTACTATCCATATATACACCTAAATCTCGTATCTCAGATACTCGCTGTATTTGGGCATTATTGAAATGATAGTCATATTTTATAGTTTTCAATTTCCGCGAAAATGACATGAAATTACATTTTGCAATATTAAGTTGAAGTAAATAACGGATTAAGCCATCAAGGTCTTCTTGCAACAACAAGCAATCTTCCGGTAATTTAATTACTTTAAAAATTTTCATATCATCATTATTAATAAGTTGAATAATAATGGCCCAACACGGGAACCTTGTGGAACGCCAGAAGTTACAGGAATAAATGATGAACAATGGCCCTTCACAGCTACAGCTTGACTGCGATCACGAAGGTAAGACTCAAACCAACGCAGAAGGTCACCATGTATACCACTGGCTTCAAGTTTATTAATCATAATCGAATGTGGAATCTTATCAAATGCTTTTGAATAGTCTGTGTACGCAACGTCAACCTGATAACCATCGTTCATTGCTGTACTAACACGATGAACAAATTCACACAAATTGGATTCAGTATTTTTATTAGTGGTAAAGCCATGCTGTTCGTCAATCAGACTAGACTTTAAAATAGGAAAAATCTGATCACAGATAATCTTTTCTAAGAGCATTGGTAAAGTACTTAACTTTGAAATTCCTCTATAACTACATACATCATTTTTATTGCCAGCTTTAAATATTGGTGTGATAAATGAAACAAACTTTTTCAAAACAAGCTTTTATCTAAAGTGATCCTCAAGACGAATTGAACGAGCCCAAACTCGATAGGGTTGCGTCGTTTCATTACAGAGTTCCTGTGGTCACCAGCTTTATCATCAGATCAGCTCCATGTCATAATATTGCATTGATACGCGATATACGCATGCGTGCAAAATTTGAGCTCAATCGGAAACCGGGAAGTGAGTCAAATTTAACTTACAAGATTTGATTACAGACAGACAGACCGACAGACAACGGGACAGGTGAAACTAAATAAAAGCTTGTAATTATAAAAAGCTTCAAAGTCTTTGCTATTTATACCTTTATCTGTTCATATTCTACTCCAACTTAACTGTTTTAACTGAATCCTACATGAGCTGATAAGCTGATTAGCCCATTATCGTCTATTCTAGTCGTCTTTAATGGAATCACTGAGAGGAGCATAATCCGACCGATGAATAATAATGGCCTTCCAATGGGGCTATTATTAATCGCCATAGAGAAGAGGCATAAAAATATAGGAACTGTTTCAAGAGGTAATAACGACCAAATTATTATAATGCAGTCATTTTGGATCAATATAAACTATCAATAAGATGTACTGTACGCTACATAATTTATCGAAACTATAAACCGATTTCAAAACCAAACTACATAACCGATTTTGATAAAATTTTTAGGACCACCTGACAAGTGTGCTCTTTCAAACAAAAAACATTTTTTTCAAACGGAAAATGGAGTTTAATTTTCCATTTAAAAAAAAATCTTTTTGATTAACAGCCTCCTCCTTTTTTAAAATCTAAAAATATATAGGGACAAGTAACACTGATTGAGCTAGCCGCCCAAAATAAGTTCGAATCTTGTGTTATGGGATACTAACTCAAAGATGCTATATTTTATAAAAAAATACATATATAGATAGATAAACATCCAAGACCCAGGGCAATTTGAAAAAGGCCATTTTCCAACTTGCCCTGACCGGGGATCGAACCCGGGACCTCTGGGTGGCGGACTAGCATGGTGCATGGGCACCACTACGCCACGGAGGTCGACAAAAAAATTGTTCTGCTAAACATTTAAAAATTGATGCTGCAGAATATTACCTACGCAGTTTTGTAAGAGGCTTTATTATAGATGTGTTTAAAACGTGGGTAAATAATCCTTTCGTTGCGGTTTTAAATCGGGAAATGTATTCAATTCACATGGGCACACTCCACTTTAAATATAGAGACGTAATGTTGGTTAACTAATATTTTTTGGTAAGTGTGAATACACGGATACAACGTTTAAGTGTAAATGAATCAGGTGATTTAAGTCTGCAATATCCTAACTAGACTGAAAACAACTTTTCGAGATTCGGACCCACGACCTCCACGACCACCACAAGGTGAACGCCTTGACTACTGAAAAAGGAGGAGACAGTCAAAAGCCCGCCAGGTTTTTTAACTGTTGCACTGGTGAAGCAAATAGAACTAAATTGTTAGCAAAACGCTGGTTTGTTAACCAAGTTGAACCGATGGTTACTAACGTTTTTCTCCGCAAGGGAACTCTTAATTTTTGTTTATTTACTCTAAAAAAGTTTTAAAAAAATGAATTAAAAAGAGTCAAGGAGATCCCATGAGCAAACATTTTTTTCTACGTGGACTTAAAATATTTTTTTTTTCTTCTAAAAAGTTATGAGAACAATATAATGAATTTAAAAAAATCTAAGAGATCCCTTTTACCGTGTAGGTAATTTAATCCCCTCGTTGCGGTGTTAAATCGGGAAATGAATTTAGCTCGGGAGAGTCACACGTGCACATTTATTCTTCGTAATGTTGAGTAATGCTATTTTGTAAATGAAAATACCATATGAGTATTTGAAGTGTAGCCATACGAGTATATTATAACCTATTTACAGATGACGAGTAACATAAATTATATTATCCTCAAAGCACACCAACCACCAAATACGGCCTGCCCAAAATACATACTCGTAAGTCCAACGTGCCGTTGCGGCGAATCGTGAGTCAAATTGCCTCTCCTACTTACAAGTCAAGCACTTTTTTAAGGTGCGTATCTAACGAGTGAATGTCAGCAATCAATCAGTGGGCGTAGTCTTCTTTGTTTGTTCTCCCCACTAGTGTGGGAAAAACAACAACTTTTATCAAAGGGGCAGACAGAGACGTTAGCGTTTAGACCCAAAGACCCCTATATAGTTATCTATTATTAGGATTTTTATTTCGTACTCTGTAAAATCGAAACGTGATTATGTGTTACAATCATTTGTGTAGCAAACCTATGTGTTACAATGTTATGTAAAATTGAATCTTCCTCAAAATTCGTCATCCTCGAAGACTTTATATAAAGTGTTTTAAACTGCAGTTATACAATGCATTAGCAACGTTTTTTTAATGAAAATATCGTAGAAAAAGGTAGTAAAGGGTCTAAATATGGTTCACTACTAACAATCACGTCTTGGACATTCCAGAGCAGGCTCCCTTTTATTCTTTTTTCGGTGAACATTGTTGTTCCATTAGACAAAATACCCGAACAATCGGGGAGGGAATACGAAAGTGTCAACAAATAAAGCGTACTCACTGTGTGTTGTTATGTGACTATTGGTAGTATAAAAGTTCAATTTCAGTGATACTGTGCGTATAATTTATCCCAATGAACTAAAGTATTGAGAGACGTAGAAAAAAAAAGTCCTTCCCAGATTTGCGTTTCGAAAACAACTCCCTGGTTAAGATAAGACGTAAGAAGACCTGAATGTTACTAAAAAAATATTAAATTCAAACTAAAAACTTTAATCTAAATGTAAATTGCATTGCTTATTTAATTTTGCTCAATAGACCAGTAAAATGGGAAAAGTACAAGTTTCAATGTGACGCTGCATTTTTGATATGTTGTTAAAACATACAGACACTATGACACTAAGTTTCGAAAGCATAAACATCAGAGATAACTCTATGGGTTATAACTATTATTCTATGATTCAAATAACGTGCTACCTCAGTTATACTTAAAAACTTCAACGCCTGATAAAAGTACAAAAATTGTACTTTTTAAATTTTTTACCGTTTAATTCAAAATCATGGATATTGTATTATTAATATTTTAAGCCTATCCACAGAGTATACATGTTAAAATATATTTCTTTTTGTTTAATAATACTAAAAATGAGTTTATATACTCTTAATCCAAACAAGATTGATTTAATCTTTTAATGAAAACGGAGCGGCACCTCTGAAAGTTCGACATTCAATTACAAACTAATAAGCGTTGATAACAGTTTGTTCGGTATAATTATTGATGAAAGTGCAGTAGATAAGATAGCAAAACTTATCGAATATAATTATAAAATATACATAATAGATATACATAATAGAATACAACATAATAAATATACATAATAGAATACAACACCTAGGATATGTGGCTTTATAGCATCCAAAATTAGAAAATTTAATTATTAAATATTTAAGATAATTAGGTAAATCAAAATTTCAGACATTGGACATTATGGATATTATAGATTATAGCAAACTTGTTATGTATTATGCCATTCGGACAGAAAAAATTAGGCTACGAAATGGAGTACCCGCGCATCCACGAGCGGATCGAATGTGAATCGGCCCTAGGGGAGTTTAAGTGCTACGTTAGTAATTAATTGAACAATTTATTACAAAGTCAACTGCACAACTGTGTTTTCAAAGATGATGCATAAAAAAACTTAAGGGAATGTTTTAACTGTTTACCCTTTCAGCCAATATATTAACGCGGAACGCTAATTTTTTATTTTTATTTTTTATAATTAATAAGTTCAGCTACATAATAAATTGAAACACGCAGGTTAATAGCAGTCTAGCTCACCAAGCTTATTTGAATAGAGAATTAGAGACAAATGCCAAATCCTAATTCAATCGCCACGTAGGGCCAATGCATACTAAATACCAGAGCAGACTTGCTGCTTTTGATCTCAGCTTTTATTATCAAGAACGTTCACTGGTAGACCAGGGGCTAGGGCCGTGCCTACAGACGTAATAATAGTAAAAGAGAGAGAGACAAAGAAAGTATCTAGTCAATGTCCTAGAACCTAGTCTAGTTTTGTAAATGAATTAGTAACTAAAGTTACATTTGTATTATTAACTTAGCTTTAAAAAGTTTAAATAATATACACTTATATGAGTGCATATACACTACTATATCAAAATGGAAAAAAGTGGTTTTTATATTATTAAACTGGGTTACTATTATCATGCCTTTTTCCCATGAAGGTAGGCAGAGACTATCGGTCTCCACTTGCTACGATCTTTGCAAACTTCTTTCGTTTCGTTAACACACATTATTTTTGCATGCATTACTCTCTACTTAAATTTTTTACCGTTTAATTCAAAATCATGGATATTGTATTATTAATATTTTAAGCCTATCCACAGAGTATACATGTTAAAATATATTTTTTTTTGTTTAATAATACTAAAAATGAGTTTATATACTCTTAATCCAAACAAGATTGATTTAATCTTTTAATGAAAACGGAGCGGCACCTCTGAAAGTTCGACATTCAATTACAAACTAATTAGCGTTGATAACAGTTTGTTCGGTATAATTTTTGATGAAAGTGCAGTAGATAAGATAGTAAAACTTATCGAATATAATTGTTTGAAGCGACTTTTTTGAACTTGGTCGTATTTTGAACTTTGTTGACGTGTCTCACTTAAGGACATAAGTGCCAAACTTCATCCAAGCTGTCAGCTATTTTTTATTAATAAGTATAGTATATTTTTTTATCTACATGAATAAATAAAAAAGAATGCTAGTGTCGTGGAACACTTGGTTGGAACGTTCAATTCGAGTTGAGGTGAAAACACATTTTTTGTATGTATGTACCGGACCGGGGTGAAAAAACCCGTGAATCTAAAGGAGATACATAATAATAAATTAAACAATAAAATAAAATAAAAAATATTGTTTTAGAACCGGAGACATCGACCATCTCAAGCGTACGCTCTCCTAACTGAGCTATAGATGAAATAATCAAACCTGTGAAATACAAACTTTCACTTTAATTCGTGACGGAACAAACTTACTTTTTTAATAATGAGACTATTTTTAAAAATCATGACACCAGCTTAAATCTGCGACGGTCACCGACCATATAGTGTCGCGAATTGTAGCGCGACGGTCACCATATGTCCCTATAGTAAAAGCTATCACGCGACGGTTACCTACCATCACTGCTATCGCGAACTATCGCTGGCATACTGTCACTTTATTTTTAAGAGCCCTAAAAAGTTTAGTAATAACGAAATTATATTGGTTAATAAAAGACCACAGTTACAGTCGGCAAAGCTAAAAGCGTTTTTTTTTTGCAAATGTGCATAGAAAAGATTCACGTTCTCACTTTGAACTGTAAACAGTAGTTCATAAAATAGCATGAAGTGTTATATAGGGTCTGATCAAGACAAAATTTTTAATATCTCAATTTCTTATCAAATGGAACCCGGACCCCAGAAATCTCAGGTAGTCCCCTAAATTCGAAATATGGAAGAAATTTTCATGGCACTTGTAGTTACCCATCCAAGACCACGCCCTTGGTTGTGTAACCTTCGAAAGCGCCAGCAAAGCGTACTTCCACCAAGGCAACGAGCTCCTCTGGGCAATGGATAAATAATAAATATCATACATGTTGAGCAAGAGCACGATCACCGAGGCTAAAAAAGTTCTCTAACTCAATAAACCGTGTAATAGATTCAAATCCCTCATTAGGCTTCGAATCCAGTTGCTAACTCGATTGTAACGACCGAAAATGAACAACCACTAAATAAAGAACAATGTTCCTAATTTATTTTAGACGAACTTCTAGTCTAACGTTTTCGATAGTTAGAAAATATAATATAAATTGTACATTTTGCTTTGGAAAAATAAAGCTTGTTTTCAATCGTTTGATTTTTCACGAGATGGAATTTTCCTCTTTGTGCTTTTCAGGGTTCGGATTGTTACAGATTTGATACTCATTTCTATTTAAATGTCTGGATTCTATCTCTTGTGACGTAACGTGTTCAGTATGTTTCTACGTAAGAATCGTAAAATGCCTATTTTTATCCGGTTTCAGAATCAAGTAAGGAACTGAACGTAAAGCATGATGAGGCATTTGTATTTGTTCTTACTTAATTAAGTTTGACACTGTTCCGACTGTCCCAGTTACAGGCATAACTTTTAGTTAGCCCGTTGTAATTGTATTTAAATAGTTTTATTTGGTTTGAAAAGTTGTACCCCCGAAATTAATTACCGTAGTCCTAATGCGTGTTAATGTTATTCAAACACATAGGATTCTATTTATTTTTAACCAACTCTCAAAAAGGAGGAGGTTATTAATTCGTCGCGATCTTTTTTAGGGTTCCGTAGTAAACAAGGAACCCTTATATTTTCGCCATGTCTGTCTGTCTGTCCGTTCGCGGTTTGACTCAGCGATTATTTGTACTAAAAAGCTGTGATTTGGCATGGGTATTAATATTAATTATGCGGAAAAAATGGTAAAAAAATATTAAAAAAAAAAATTAAGGGTAGCTCCCATACTAGTAAAGTGAAAAGTCAATTTTTTATTCATCACTAACCTATCATGTGGGGTATCAATGATTAGCTCTTTAAAAAATATTTTAAGCTTGTGAACACCGTTTTTCGATTTAGGGAAACGATTCTGAAATATTTGGTTTTTAAGTGAAAATTTTTGTTAGAAATAAGTGTCTCCCCCCTTTATTTGCTAATGGTTATATATAGACACGTGAAAACATTCACAGCTGTAGTATATATAGCGAAATTTAGTGGAAAACTATCAGAGCTAAATGGGGTTTCCAAATTAAAAAGTTATAAGTGATCAACTTATAAAATGTACCCAAAAAAGAAAATTTCATACAAATTCAATAGAAAATTAGTTTCTAGACCTTTTTTAGAGGCATAAACTCAAAGTTGGCATTCGCAACTACGGAACCCTACACTGCACGTGGTCTGACACGCACTTGGCCAATTATCTTTAATGCATGGTAATCGATTTTTCAAAGACGCCTGGACTGATTTAGAAAATTCTGTGCTGTTTAAAAAGGTTATCCTTGGCAGGTGGTCTCATATTGGTTGTGTAGTTTGGGGTAAAGTCGGTTTTTAATTTTAAAAAATTATTACCTACACTGTCACATTGCTGGGCAAAGGTATCCCCGCTCTCCTTGCATTTATCTCGGACAAAAGCAATTTGTTTTTTTTTTTTTGCTATATAACTAAAAAGAGGGGGATTCTTTTACTTTATTACAAGTTTTAGTTTCACCTGTATTGCCTGTCTCTCTGTCTGTAATCTAGTTAAATTTGACTAACTCACCGGTTTCCGATTAAGCTGAAATTTTGCACACGTATGTATTGCGTGACAATGCAATATTATAATGACTACGCCCCGTTATCTTGTAGCATTGACATCACTTTCTTGTAGGAATTGATGCTTTAATTCATTGCTTTTAACCATCGAAGAAATATCGATGGTATTTAATAGGGGTGCAGACAGGGTTAGAAAAGTATTATTATAATAAGTACGTATTTTAGATTATCTAAAAATTGTACGAAGCCGTGAGAGGTCATGCGAAATATTTTCTTTATATATAAAATCCATGCGTAAGTGTCTAACATTTTTAAAAAATTTAAACCATGTCTCACCTGGGGAAGATCCCCCTCTTCCCCAGGAAAAGAAAACGGGACAGGTAAAGCTTGTACAAACCAATAACCTTTTGACCACAACGAAAAGGAGCAAAAGCTAGTTAGGTACTTATACGATTTTGCTCCATAACATTCAAGTATGAGTAGGTCTGATATTTTTCCAGATAAACTTTGTAAATTTCAGCAAATTTCTAAATTCTTTTAACAAAATGCTCAAAAAAGCTTCCAAGAAAACATTTAAAAATATAAATTCTTGGTTTCAAGAGAAATAAGCAACTTTCCCCGCTTTTGACGAAAGGCTTCAAAACTTTTCCTCCTGCACTTCCAGAATCAAGTTAGGTATTTAAATATCTGATACTAGCTTTGTCCCTATATTTTTATTTATTTATTAATAGCTATATTTAATTGAGAACGTACTTGTCGCGCTACGTCAGTTGTTCTCGTTTTGAGCAATATTTTGGTTTATAATGAACAAAATGTGTATTTTTTTTTCTGAAAGAAAAATATTTTAATGAATGATGAGTTTCATAATTTTGAACAACTTTTCCCATTATAGATCACGTGACTACTTCGATACAAATTGCTTTTTCGTTTTTTAAAATACTTATAAGAGCATTTCTTTACAAAAGTTGTTTAAAAGTGATGGATTTAATCACCCCTATATATTTGTAGGTAATGTAAAAGCGCCTTATATAATGTGTTAAAAAAGTATCTAAGCTAAATATTTTTTGAGACAAACTTTAAATTTCTCCAAATCGTTTGACTTAACTTACAAAAACGTCCAACTAACTTGACAAGAGAAATTAGCAACTTCGTCCGCTTTTTTGCGAAAGGCTATACATTACTCCGCTTACGGAATAGAGTTAGCCGGACACGATGTGTGACGAGAGATTTGAATAGCTGGTACGAGCTGTATTGAGTTAGCGCCGATCCAGACTGAAATGGCACCGGATCGTAGCGCACTTTCACTGTCAAGCCATATTCACCTTTATTCTTTCGGTAAAAATACATTGAGTAGCTTGAAAAAAACAGTTGCGCATCCGGTTATCTCTATACATTTTGTCTCATAATTTTTTTATCTATAATTTAGGATATCATAATATTTTTTTCCAGTCATATGTCCGAATGATACCTAGCCCTAACATTATAGCGCATAATATTACGCGCCCGAAAGTTGTGATCCCGAAATATAACGTGCTTTAAATTTTTTGCTATAAATATTATGATCCATAACATTCAAAATTTCTATTTTCTTTCTCCATAATTATCACGTATCTTAGTTTCGGACATATGATAATTATGGAAAATAGCAGTAAACTCGTTTGATTATAATAAATACACTTTTGTATAATAGAATTGAATCCTAAATTAAAACAAGCAGGAATATAATGCTTATCCTATGGCTTTCATTTGCCACTGAAGTTCGCCGGCCGCCTCGCCTCTCCACGCCTTCGCGAATAGGAATTACACTCCAGTGGTAGGGCAGACAAGACTATGTAAAGTCGGTTTTACAGCAATTTCATTCTGTGACTAAAAACTAATTTTAACTGGGTGATTTAAGCTAATAATCTTATTAGAAAATAACATTCGGACTAACATACATAATAGAATACAACACCTAGGATATGTGGCTTTATAGCATCCAAAATTAGAAAATTCAATTATTAAATATTTAAGATAATTAGGTGAATCAAAATTTCAGACATTGGACATTATGGATATTATAGATTATAGCAAATTTAGGCTACGAAATGGAGTACCCGCGCATCCACGAGCGGACCGAATGTGAATCGGCCCTAGGGGAGTTTAAGTGCTACGTTAGTAATTAATTGAACAATTTATTACAAAGTCAGACTCAAAATTTATTACAAAGTCAACAATTTATTACAAAGTCAACTGCACAACTGTGTTTTCAAAGATGATGCATAAAAAAACTTAAGGGAATGTTTTAACTGTTTACCCTTTCAGCCAATATATTAACGCGGAACGCTAATTTTTTATTTTTATTTTTTATAATTAATAAGTTCAGCTACATAATAAATTGAAACACGCAGGTTAATAGCAGTCTAGCTCACCAAGCTTATTTGAATAGAGAATTAGAGACAAATGCCAAATCCTAATTCAATCGCCACGTAGGGCCAATGCATACTAAATACCAGATCAGACTTGCTGCTTTTGATCTCAGCTTTTATTATCAAGAACGTTCACTGGTAGACCAGGGGCTAGGGCCGTGCCTACAGACGTAATAATAGTAAAAGAGAGAGAGACAAAGAAAGTATCTAGTCAATGTCCTAGAACCTAGTCTAGTTTTGTAAATGAATTAGTAACTAAAGTAACATTTGTATTATTAACTTAGCTTTAAAAAGTTTAAATAATATACACTTATATGAGTGCATATACATTACTATATCAAAATGGAAAAAAGTGGTTTTTATACTATTAAACTGGGTTACTATTATCATGCCTTTTTCCCATGAAGGTAGGCAGAGACTATCGGTCTCCACTTGCTACGATCTTTGCAAACTTCTTTCGTTTCGTTAACACACATTATTTTTGCATGCATTACTCTCCGGTTTTGAGTACCTCACTTCAGCTTTCTTAAGAACACCAAATTGGTCGCAGAACATTCGAAGATCCGGTCCAGTTCTTCCATCCACACCTAAAAGGTAATCCCATATTGCTGCATAAAGGTAAGTAGTTATATTTTTTATTCCAGAACAAAGCATTAATAAACTGAAATTAAATTATCTGAAATCTAAACATGCAACGTTTATATTTATTGATAGCAAAAAGTAGCCTGTCTACCAAACCTCAAAGCCTCAATTGCATCAAGCCAACTCAGTACTTCGACCTGATTTAGACCACTGCTATTCAGACCTGCCATTCACTTAAAGACGTTTCAAAGCTCAAAAGGCTGGATTAAAAGGCTCTCTCACTGCTCTAATTGAATTTTACTTGACATTTAAAATGTACTTATATAATGCACATATTTCTAATAGCAGTCCTTCAGTACGGACTTCTCTTTTACACTTGACTTTTTACCAATCAAAGAAAACTGTCGTTCCTTCCTTTCGAGTTTTCCGTCATCATAGCCAGCAATTATTAATAGTGTAACTTCTATTAAGGATTATATGAATTTTTCGGGGTCCAGTGCTGCCCCAACTTGAAATAAATTATTTGAAAAGAAACGGAAATATTATTTAAAGTTTTGTCATGATCAAGCCCTAGGAAATCCTTCAAACTATTTTATGAACTACTGTTTACAGTTTAAAGGGAGAACGTGAAGCTTTTCTACGCACATTTGCCGTTTACGTCTCCTTTTCAAGTTTAGTAAACTTAACTTTAATTGTGTCAACTCAAAGAATAACTTAATGCCGGCAGAAGAGAAATTATAATTCTTCTAATTCCTTAAAGAATTTAACACTTTTTCTGGATGTCGTTAAAAACGTAGGTTTATCAGTTGAATATTTGTCTAATATTGTTGGAAAAAGTTTGATATGGGTGTTTGCCTGCCCACTGCCCCTTTATTGACTAACCTTGAATCTCCAACTTTCTTGCTTAACATACCATCACTCCGCTGAGACAGGTGACATTATAAATTCCACATACATAAGTTCATCTATCACCAAAGATACAAATTGTAGCACAGCATTTCGTGGAAAACAACATCTTTCTTTGAAGCACCCGAATTCTAGAGAATCCACTTCTCCACTTTGCACTTTGAAACTCGTATTCTGAGAACCCTTTTCAGTTCCATCCATTATTACATTTACTGAGGCTGAGTGAAATTCGGAGTTAAAATTTGCATTTCTTAATCGTTTGCTTTTGGTTTGTCATATGAATAAACAGACGATTATGTAAACTAACTTTGTTTTGCTTTATTAAAGCCTAGACTTTCTTAGGTTTTTATTCTGTTTTTAGTCTGTTCTATATCTAAACATGACAAGCGAGTCTTTGCAATGTAGTGTTTTACACTTGGTTTGATTATTTAATCGCGCTTTGAATGCGTTTTCGGATTATGCCATGTATCCCGATTGTCATTTATTTATTTATTACAAGCTATTTATGTTCCAGTGCTGAGCAAAGCCCTCTCTCTATTTCGTTTCCAATTCGTTCGGTATTTTGCTTTGGATATCTATTCATTTTAATATTGTGTCCTAAGTTCATCACCCCATCTCGATCAGGGTTGGCCAGTCCCCTGTTTGCCATTGGGCTTTAGTGACTATCTTTGGCCAGTGATAATCAGACATTCGTGACTAGCCCAGTTCTAATTTAAGCTGTCGTTATTATATGATAATTATTATGCTATGCCAGACAGTTTGTTTGCAATCAAGAACGCGCTAAGATGTAGAAAATATGTATCTTTTAGAATCCCAGTGGTAGCCATTTACAAGATAAAAATGATACGAATCTATTTTTAATTTATTTTTTCTATACAATCCATCTAAGCATTTATTATGTAAAGATTTAAATCACATGGTGTGCCATGAAATCGTTACATATATATACTTACGTTATGAATTTAATCCTCTAATTTAAAATTTATTTGGTTCTTAGAACATTGTTTAATTTAAGTTGATAAATACATGACTAACTATCGACTAAACTTACTCTTACTAAAGACCAGGTGTCAGCTCTGGGCAATTTCAATTAACTTCGAGAACATATTCTGGCATATGCAGTGCATATGGCAAAGTTTAACTTCTAAACATTAAGTTAGGATTGAGAATTTTGATTAAGTTATTTAATTTTTCCATTTGTATTAATAAATTATTTTCAACGTATTCATTTTTACAATTCTATTGTTATATTTTTCTCATACATTATTTAGTAGATTAATTTTTAACAATATTTCATTTGTTTTTTAACTGTGACGGTGAGTCGCTTGGTAGCCAAAAAACAATTAACTATCTTAAATATTTGCGTAGTAAGTTTCTATCCTATACTTACGAGAAAAATACCAGGCCCTAGAAGTAAAAAAATAGTTACTAGAAGTAAACTAATAGTACTCTAAAGATTTCTTATCGCCTAGTGTGATAAAAAACAAACATTGTCCTACTAGTTGTGATGAAAATACAGCAGTGGATGAAAGAAGAAAAGAAGTGAAGAAAGAACAAGGTGTATTTAATACACCATGGACAGCGGAATGCACAAAAAATGGTAATCTAATAAAATATATCTTCCATGTTGGTCTAGACGAAATGAAAAAAAAAATGACAATATCTTCCTGCGTAGATCAAGGAAATGAACGAATGAAAAACTCTTTATTGCACAAATACAAACGAAATAACATAAAAGGAAGATTTATAATTTAAAATACATAGGTACAATGGGCGGTCTTATCGCTTAAACCGGTCTAAACCGGTCAGGAAGGGAATGAGTAAAAATCCAAATCATGGTATGCGGCTAACAACTGAACACACTAAAAGTGGCCTTTGGGTCTTGCGGCCCGGAGTTCTGTCTATTTAAAGCAGCAGAACGAAAATAGCGCTTAGAAATAAAAATATACAACGTGGAAGGGACATACCCGTAATAAATCAAACCACGGGCTATACTAGATCACCATTGTATAATGAAATTAAAATAACACAGCCAAAACACAAAACAAAATTTCAACATTTCCATACAAAAGTGCGCAGCCGCCCGATCAATTAGTTTGGGAATGTCATTTTTTTTTTGTAGTAATTTGAATTGCATTATACTAAAGTGGTCAAGTACGGGTGTGTAATAAATGTAATAACAACAAATCCTCTAATAATCATACAACCTAATGTAATTTAATATACTTTTGTTTAATATCAGATCAATTGATATACCGTATTATTTATATAATTTTATATGACCTAATTTTATGTTAAATTAATATTTACTTACTTTAACATTATTTTGCTCTAACTATTTTAATCTATACGTAGCATATGTCATAATTTTAAAACGCCTGTATTTCTTTATGCGCTCAAAGTATGACATAAAAAGCAAGCAATTATTTAGAAACAACGACTGAAAATTGGTTACAAAAATCGAAGTATTATGAATATGTAAAAGTAACATTCAAATGTTTGTAAATAAAAAAAATTCAATATCGAGGAAGTAGATAAAAAAAATATTATTACATGCTTACAAATAATTTAATATCGAAGCAGCATAAAAAAAATTAAATACTTATAAAGAATTTGGTTAGACATAGAAAATGCGCGCGCATTTTCTATGTCTAGCCAAGTTTTTTATATTATAATTTTTGTAAATATAATTTAAATATTCTTTTAATATCGAGGTAGCAGATGAAAAAAAAAAATTAAATACAGATAATATTTGAATGTTATTTACAAAAATTTAAATATAAAAAAATTGGTTAGATATACAATTTTTTATGTATTTAACCAATTTAGAACCCATTTTTTATGTATTTAAATTTAAAAAAATATATAAGAAGTAAATTTGGTTAGACATAGAAAATGCGCGCGCATTTTCTATGTCTAACCAAATTTTTTTATAATTTAATTTTTGTGAATATAATTTAAATATTCTTTTAATATAGAGGGGGCAGGTGAAAAAATGCAATATTTTTTAAATTCATATATTATTTTAACATCGAGGGAACAGATGAATGTACTTACATACAATTTAAACAAAAGAAGGGTTAATTGCGGCGAAACACATACATAATCCTCATTTTGTTTTAATTGTTTGAAATATCTTCGAGCTTTGGCCCCAAACTTAAATTTATAATAAAGTTAGGTAATCATCATAACTTTTTATTTTTCATAAATTAATAGCCGTGAATATGATTAATTAATGTTATTTTTTTCCTTGTATACAAAACACTTTTATTATTATAGTTACCAATTTTTAATCTGTATAAGTATTTTAGTTAATTAACGTTATATGAAAAGAGCATTCGGATAAGGGATAATTATATCAAAGAAGATTATGACAAATGAACGTAATACAAAAAGAGCATTTGGACAAGTGATAATTATAGGAAATGAACATTAAACTACAAGTTATTAGAACACACGATGGTTATATGGTATAAAATGTTAGGTGAAATGAAATTAGGTAGTGCGTTTTTATATTAATTGAAAATTATATTATTTGAGCGTTATTGCAATAGGGAATATTCATGATTTTTTTTATGTCTTAAATTAATCATTTACATCTTTATAACAAAGAAAAAAATATAAACAGGATTGAAAATAGTCAAGATATTTTTCAAAGTGAAATTTAAAACATTGAATAAATTTGAGCCGTTGAAACGCCACCATTTTGCGCGCGCTTATGATGACGTCATTGGATATGTCCTGTTTGTTTACTATAGTAGCGTTTCAGTTACTTAATACTTATTTTCAGTTTTGATTGCTAAACAAATCATGGAAGAAGTTAAGAAACCTTCTTACAAGTATTGTATGGTACCGAAATTTAAAAACACTACCATTAGTACACCAGATGAAGTTTTTTAGAGTTCCGTAGTAAACAAGGAACCCTTAAGTTTCGCCATGTCTGTCTGTCTGTCCGTCCGCGGTTTTTCTCAGCGACTATAAGGACTAGAAAGCTGAAATTTGGTACAGGTATGTATATTAATTATGCGGAAAAAGTGGTAAAATAAAATAGTGAAAAAAATTTTTGTAGGGTAGCTCCCATACAAGTAAAGTCAAAAGTCAATTTTATTTTCTTGACTTACTAATCATGTGGGGTATCGTTGAATAGGTCTTCCAAAAATATTATGAGTTGAGAACAATGTTTTTCGATTTAAGGATCCGTTTCTGAAATATTGGGTTTAAAGTGAAAATTTTTGTTAGAGTCAAGTGTCCCTCTATCTGTTCAACGGTTATATATAGACACGTGAAAAAATTCACAGCTTATAGTAAATATAACGAAATTTAAAGGAAAACTATCTAAGCTAAGTAGGGTTTACAAATTAAAAAGTTATAGTCGATCAACTTATAAAATGTACTCGGAAAAGGAAATATCAATAGAACATTCGCTTTTCTTTTAAATAAATTAATTTTAAATATGAACTTCACGTTTAATGTAAATTATACTTATTGACGTGTAAAAGTGCCTGTAAAGGTCTAATAATTACTGAATAAACATTTGAATTTTGAATTTGAATTTTGTTGCAAAATTACGAAAACAATGGTGTAAGATAATGAGAATGGAAAATATATATCTCTATTATCGGTTGTATTTTGTTGTGAAGATCATTTTAACTTAGGTATTCTTTATTTATGTACAGCTTAGTGTGAATTTTTTATAACTATTAAGCAGTAGAAGATTCGGTCTAAATTTAAAGTTCACAAGTTTACAAAAGGTCATTAAAAATTTCTTTAAAGAGCTTCCTTATTCCTATTGCAGTTTTACGAAATTTTGATGATCTTTAATCCGCGTCCCGCATCCCGCGTCCCGCGTCCCACGTCCCGCGTCCCGTGTCCCGCGTCCCGTGTCCCGTGTACCGTGTCCCGTGTCCCGTGTCCCGTGTCCCGTGTCCCGTGTCCCGTGTCCCGTGTCACGTGTCCCGTGTCCCGTGTCCCGTGTCCCGTGTCCCGTGTCCCGTGTCCCGTGTCCCGTGCCCGTGTCCCCTGCTCCCTGCTCCCTGCTCCCTGCTCCCTGCTGAAGGAGAAAAACTTAATCCACGGTTAAAGAAAGAAGTTGTACCTCATATATTTTTATGTCAGAAACCGAATATGCCACCACCAGGCGAGAGAATGGCCGTAGTTAAAAGGCAAAGAATAGCACTGGTAAATGCAGCTCTTTCAGAGTATGCTATCATAAAAAGTAATATTTTAGAAATAAAAAATCTCGTAAAATCGAGGTCTGATGCAAAATATGCCGACATCATAAATGCATCTATTTTCGGTAGATTATCCGATTGTGCTTTGACAAAACCAGTTTCTGTCATCGTCTTAGATTGACTACAAATATATTTTCACAAAGTAACCACACAGAAATACAGATTTAAACAATTTTTCTTAAAAACACTATTAACACAGTATGAATATCGACGCCAATAAATGCAAGAGGTAACCAATGACGTCACATTTTGTTTCGACCAATAGTGACGCGTTGTGTAAGTTTGAATTTCCCTCCCTTATTGTTCACTTTTATATAATATTTTCGGGGTTTAAATAAAAAAATACCTTTTAAGTATATAATGTAAAGACAATAAAGAATCGAGAAAATTAAATCTACAAATTTAAATTGTATGAATATTCTCCTATGAAATTATATAATCTGTTATTATTACATATATTACACACCCGTCAAGTACATCCCGTGGTTTGATTTATTACGGGTATTCCACGTTGTATGTGAAATAATAATAAAATAGCACAAGTGCGATGAGAGTGCGACGGACGATGGACATCGTGAAACAACACTAAAAGAGTAATACGTGTAACAAGTTTGTATGTTACTTTATAACTTCTACGACCGTGTTGATTGCTACTAAAAACTATGACGCCAATGAAGTTATTTTGTCAGAAATATCATAAAACTTGTCTATGAATAATTTCATACGGTTTAAAATAAATGCATTTTATTTTTAATTTATTACAAAGCGGTTTTACTGCACAAGTCACACATAGGTAGGAAAGTAATGCAAATGTAAAAAAAAATATACGAGGATTAAGATTCCACTTTAATTGTAACTTAACAATAACCTCCGATATAATAATATTTTGACGACCTTTGTAGCGTAATAGTCAACACGCTAGTTCGCCAATCCGGAGGTTCTGGTTCGATTCCCAGGCAGGGCAAGTTGGAAAATGGCCTTCTTCAAATTGTCATGGGTCTTCTGTGTTTTTGTTTATATATGTATTTATCATAACATAAAGTATCGTTGGGTAAGTATCCCATAACACAAGCTTAAGCTTACTTTGGGGCTAGCTCAATCTGTGTGATTTGTCTCTATATAAATAAATATATAGGGACAAATAACACTCATTGAGCTAGCCCCAAAGTAAGTTCGAGACTTGTGTTATGGGATACTAACTCAACGACAACGATATATAACAAATACATATATAGATAAACTTCCAAGACCCAGGACAATTTGAAAAAGGCCGTTTTCCAACTTGACCTGACCGGGGATCGAACCCGGGACCTCTGAGTGGTGGACTAGCATGGTGACCACTACGCCACGGGGGTCGTCAAATATCATTTATTTATTTTAAATATATATTTATTTATAAACTAACCTAAATTTGTTACCAAAATCGATTTAAGAAATAAAACAAGCTTTATCAGGCACACTTCTTATACAGCGTCACAGAATTAATAACGGAATCCCCCAAGGTCCAGCGCAATATGTGTCCTTGTTCCCTATCCCCGCACCTCTTAAAATATATTAATTTTGTGACAGCGTATCAAGTTGTATAATCAATCACTGCATGCATGTATATAGCTCGATTTTACGAGCACGTACAATGCGACACAAATAAGTTGAACAAAAATTGGGGCCTTAAAACCAGTTTTGTGCAAATTCCCGACACGTAAATTGACCCAAAATGGGCATCGTCGACGTATTTTTAGTACCTGCGCCGATAAACACCATTTTGGTTCAACCTACGTGCCGTAAAATTGTACAAAAATGCTTTGAAGTCCGCCATTTTCGTTCAATTTATTTGTGTCGCATTGTACCAACCTGGTAAACATATAAAACTTCGTAGTCCCATTAACTTTACAGAGCAAACCCAATTTGAGTTGGGCTCTGTCTGTAATATGTGTAGGCAGGTTTAAGTGTTTTCTTGACTAAAAATCTGGACTTTAACATAAGTCATAAAGTTATGGTTACCGCCTTTTTCAATTTTTTATGCAACACAAAATAATGCAAGTTCTTACTCATGTTCTTATTTGTTAATGATTGGTATTAACAAATACTAGCTGATGCCCGCGACTTTGTTCGCGTGGACTTTATAACTCCGGCGTATTAATATAAATAAATACAAACTAATGAGAGATAGAGAGAGAGAGAGAGAGAGAGAGAGAGAAAGATAAGAAAGTACTTGTAGCAGTGTTAGAAGTTAAAACTCAATATTATTTTAATTCTTTATAAATTATGTTGGGAGTCTTTCCTTCGGGAGCCAATATGTAAAGACCTGAAGCGTTACTAACCCTGGAGAAAGCCACATAAAGTTGGCCATGCGGAAAACCAGTCCTTAGATCGACATCAGCGGGTTTAAGCGTCTGAAACTGTGACTTATTGTCTTATCAAAGCAAGTAAACACATGGAACTGTGTATTTTCAAAAGGAAAATTGTTGGGGATGAGTGGTATACGCGAAATAAATACAGTTTCACTGGCATCACTCACAATGAGAATCTTAGCTTCAGTTATATTTCGCTTCAAAACATTGACTTTAAGTGTCTCAGCAGACTATGCCGAAGACAGTAGCGGCTAAAGTTTAGTGTTTAAAGTTCGGTGGGGATGACACACTAAATAAGCTGAAGTTCAGCCGCTGATGTTCAGTGGAAACGCCGGACAGTAGTGATGTGCCGATATGAGAATTTACTCTTTACTTACTACGTCTTTGGCGCGTCTGCGGTGAACGGGAACGGAAGCGGGAGAGGGAACGGGAGTGGAAGCGGGAGCGGGAGCGGGGGCGGGAGCGGGGGCGGGAGCGGGAGCGGGAGCGGGAGCGGGAGCTGGAGCGGGAGCGGGAGCGGGAGCGGGAGCGGGAGCGGGAGCGGGAGTGCGAGTGGGAGTGGGAGCGGGAGCGAAAGCCGGAGCGGGAGCGGGTACGGGTACGGGTCCGAAGTTCCGATTCAGGCAAACGCATCGAAAGTTCGGCATTATGTGTTGCTAGTAAAGCAAATAACATTGCAGGCATGCTTTGGCTGAAATTCAGCCGCTGTACTTCGGCATACTGTGCTGAGACACTATTTTGGGTTCCGTTACACAGTTTCGGCGGAGTCGAATTTCGCATCAGTATTATTGGCCTTCCAACATTAAGACTTATTTTGTGAACCGAGAGTCCATTTGCTGCAAGAGAATTAAGAAACTCAACTGGATAATTGGTGGCGCCTGATCAATAACACTATCCAAGAGAGAATAAACCACTTCATTACCAATAATTTGCGTCATAAGTTCTTTATTAATTGATGTGTATTGTTAATTTTTTGGTGTCAATATGGCGCGTTTACATAACCAAGAATTTTCCTGGTGTGTTATGCTCTGAAGGTCCGCAAATACTAAACTTATAAGTTCTTCTTCGGACGAAGTAACTTCGCCTAGTATTACGGGAAGACTCTTCTGACCATTCTCTTCAAGAAAGAAACCTTCCCTAACTTTTAATAATATTCTTAAAAACTCTTGGGCATGTGAACTAATACCGCCAAGCTGGGCTCTCATATTAATTGTCAATCTGAACTTTTATATTTGAAGCTACAGATAAGACTGTTTTAATGAGGAGTTAATCTCATCTGCCCTAGAGCCTTGACATAAAACTGGAAGGGTTTGACGAAAATCTTCCGACAGCAAAATTTGACATTTTCTATTGGCCTGTCATATCGACGAATGTCTCGCAACGTTCTATCTACAGCTTCCACTGCCTTTTTGTTGGTCATTGTGCATTTATCCTAAACGATTAGACAGCAATGAGAGGTTTAGCCAGTTAAGGCAAGTCGATATCAAAAATCAGGCCCAAACTGATACCGCCTTCACCACATGGAGTTACTCCCAGCTTATGTTATTATATTATGCTAAACAACTTTAACCTGATATCTTATATTTCCACATCAGATGATAATCGATTTTAGCAAACAAATATTTATGCAAATAAATTTAATTCGGTTCTGCATCAGGTGTCCCAAATCTTCGATTTTTAGGGTTCTGTACACAAAGGGTAAAAACGGGACCCTATTACTAAGACCGTCCGTCTGTTTGTCTGTATGTCTGTCTGTCGCCAGGCTGTATCTCATAAACCATTATAGCTAGACAGTTGACATTTTTATAGATGTTGTTTTTTTGTTGCCGCTGAACAAAAACATACTAATACAGAATAAAGTAAATATTTATGGGGGGCTCCCATACTACAAACGTGATTTTTCATAGATTATGGTACGGAACCATTCGCGCGCATCCAACTCGCGCTTGGCCAGTTTAATTATACCTCAACAAAAAGTTCTCATCAGACTTAACAACTTTTGCGAAGGCGGCATTTTAATATTTCTTATAGTTTAGCTGGACCATTATAGTTCTGCATCATGTGTTCCATTTTCCAAAATTAATTATAGCTTATATGTTGCCCAGGCTTCACAGCTATATAACAAAAAAAGTTTCATTTGAATCCGTCCAGTATTTCCGGAGATTAGCGTGTACAAACAGACAAACAGTTTTTTTTTTCTTACTCTATTAATATGTCTTCATCGTCCCAAATATTTTTTAAATTTTCAATGTACAGACACATTTTTTTTTACTCTTTTATTATAGTATAGATAACCAACATTTGTTAAATTGTGTCATTTATATGTTTTGTGACAATATAATTTACTCTATATTATCAAGAGGCCGAGGTGCACACACTTTTACTACTTGATGAAAATTAATTGGACTTGAATTCGGTGTTATCGCAGTTTAAACAAATCTACAATCAGTGTACAAATTCTTTTATATCATTTTTTTTTTATTTTACAAATTAATTTTAGTTTTTAAATAAGTAAACATTTAATTTACTTATAATTTATTAAAAAACAGGTTCGAAATCAATGAAAGAAAAAGAGAAAAATAAAAACTTTTCTTATAAAAAATATTGAACAAAAGAATAAATAAAAAGGTAAAATTTTGATTCGAAGTGTCGAGCTCAGGCAAGTTTTCGGTCTGGAGGCAAGAATAGTGCCACGGTGATTCCACCTAGAGGAACATATAAAATGGCATGAATAAAAATATATTGTGTATAAGATTCAAGAAATGAACAAGCATCATATACGAAAAATAATTGATCACTCATTATAGATTGAGCAATTACCTACTAGCAGAGTTTCTTTAAGAACGGTTTTGCAAAAAAACGAATTTACTTTCATTCATGAATAAACTGGGAATTGGTGATATACCTAATTATGAACTTAGCAAGCCTGATTCAAGAATTAAGTTCTAACATTTTCATCAATGCATCAATCTAAATAAATAGATAAATCAATTAAGGGGCTACCTGAGGTCCAGTGCTGGCCCCATTTGAAATTAATCATTTGAAAAGAAACGGAGATATTATTTAAAATTTGGCTTTGATATAACCCTAGATAACCCTTGAAACTATTTTACGAAAAACTACTGTTTATATTTTAAAGTGAGAACGTGTAGCTTTTTATAGCATTTTTGCAAAAAACGGCCACTTTTAGCAAAAATGCTATAAAAAGCTACACGTTCTCACTTTAAAATATAGAAAGTAGTTCATAAAATAGTTTGAAGGGTTATCTAGGGTTATATCAAAGCCGAATTTTAAATAATATCTCCGTTTCTTTTCAAATAATTTATTTCAAATGGGGGCAGCACTGGACCTCAGGTAGCCCCTTAAGGTTTGAATGGAAGAAAATAAAATAACTCACTTATAACAAATAATGCCCAGCAATAGAAAATTAAACTACAGTGGCCTACAATAGTAGCTCCAAGAATATTTACTCCAGCAAAGGAGACCATTCTTGCCAACATACTTCCGAGACTAGTGGCTAATCCCCTGTTAATAAAAAAAAATGTTTATAAGATGTTAGTATGAACTAGCTAAATATTATTTAATAAAAATGAATGTAAGTATTTCTCGCAACTACTGATTTATTTTTAGCCATAGATCGATTTGGTCATATAAGTCAATTTAACAGTATTCTATTACCTAGATTATACAGCATTTATTAATGTTTTGTTTTTTAACTCTCAGAATAAATAGGCAAAATCATGGCAAAATTCCAAATAAACTTGGTCTGGTACAGCTTAATGCTTTGCCAAAATATTGTCCATTGATGGCATTGATAACAAAAGTTGTGCTGTAATTTATTGATACAAAATGTATTTTACTATCTATTTATTTATGAAAATCCGAATTCACAAATAATTATGTTTGTACCTTCTGATTATTTATTAATTATATCTGGACTAAGAATGTAAATATATTTTTTTTGCAGAACGATAATCGAAAACAAAACAAAAGTAAAAAAAAATACTATTTATACAAAAGATGAACCTAATTGGTCAAAATTGTAGAGATGGTAGTGAGGGGCTAAACTACTAATTGATTATATGGAACGGTTTTGTAGATTCAGTTTTTGGATTTTTCTAAAATAGTGGAGACATGGGGGTTTCAGGGTGCGCGGTGAACATTTAATCAGTTTTAAGCTATGCATAGACAGACTCGTGCCGCCGCGCCGAGTTCTACTGTTGATAGAGACACAAGTAATATATATATAGTAGATTGTACTACAAGGGGATAAAGTAATATTTTGAAGGGGAGGAAAGTATTCACATTAACACAAATAATTACATGTACAAATAACCTAAAACTTCTGTAATTACTTAAATCAAAGAGGAAAATTGCGCTTTTTACGGTTCCGTAGTAAACAAGGAACCCTTATAGTTTCGCCATGTCTGTCTCTCTGTCTGTCTGATCGTCCGCGGTTTTGCTTAGCGACTATAAGTACCAGAAACCTGTGATTGGGCATAGGCATGTATATTAATTATGCGGAAAAAGTGGTAAAATAAAATACTAAAAAAAAAACATTTTTTAGGGTAGCTTCCATATAAGTAAAGTGAAAAGTATTTTTTTTTTCTCGACTAACCAATCATATGGGATATCGTGGCCCAACACACACTTGGCCAATTATATAATTATAGTTTTTTCTTTTTCCGAAACGAAGAACATAAAAATGTTTACCTACATTATTCCATGTTGACGACGATATGTACTCCAAATTTAAAAAAACACGACGTCTGTGCCGTTTATTTTTAATTTTGAAATAAAATTCTTCTTTTCTTTTTGCTAGACGGCCAACATTATTTTTGATTCTACATAGGTTATACTCGTGTACGATTTTCAAACTAGTTTTAACCCCCAGAGATTTTCTTTTTCACTTTTTAGTCCCGAGAGAATAATCAGTAACTTTAGCTTCAAAGTTTTTGGGATGGAAGCATCGTTTTTCGAGTGGATGAGATGAAAAATAAATTAAATTCTAGCCTAACCTGAAAGACGTAGGATACATGTCATTGAAATACGTTGCGACGTTCCCGATTCCAATTCCCGATATCATAATCATGGTAAAAAGTGCCACGGTGACAATGGCATTTGTTATTAGGTTCACAAGGACCAAACAGGCAGCAGACACCACAAATATGCAGATCAGGCTAAACCGCCGCCATCTTGCTATAGCTGACATGGCAAGGTTCAAAATAGTTAGGACCAAACCATAGATTATTCCGGAGTAAATTGTGTAGTCTGACATTTGAATGTCGCACGTATCCTGAAATTAATAAGGTATATTTTTTATTAAGTGATAAGCAAATATTTCAAGAGTATATAGAATAAGTTAAGATAACGAAAAAAAAACTAATATCGTAATAAAAACATAATCAGGTAAAAAAAATAATTTTATGGACAGACGGACAGCGGCTACCCGTCCGTACCAAGGGTAAAAACGGGACCCTATTACTAAGACTTCGCTGTCCGTCCGTCCGTCTGTCTGTCACCAGGCTGTATTTCAAGAACCGTGATAGCGAGACAGTTGAATTTTTCACGGATGATGAACCGCTATAACAACAAATACTAAAATCAGGATAAACTAAGTATCCCATACAACAAACCTGATTTTTTACAGATAATGGTACGAAACCCTTCGTGCATGAGTCCGACTCGCACTTGGCTGGTTTTTTACATTCATACCATAACGCCTTTTTCCCACAGGGGTAGACAGATACTACTTGATCTCAACTTGTATTTGGTATGTAACAATTGGTAAATTAACATTACAGGTAGATAGCGCAATGATCTGTGGAAGACTTAAAAGAAGTTCCCTTACCCTAGACAAAATCAGACTTTCCCATACAAACGTAGTCTAGTCTAGCTTTTATTTTGAAATAACATGTCAGATATTGGCGAAATTATGTAATTTTAAACATATTGCGTATACTATAGCATATATCTAGCTTTTACAGTCAAAATATCAACTTATAATATAGTGTATCACATCATATTTGAACATCGAAAACTGCCTAGATATATGCGATTTCTTTAAAATTACAAAGCACTGCCGAAATCCCACATATCATTTCAAAATAAAAGCTTAACTACGTTTGTATGGAAAAGACTAGGGTAAGGGAATTCTTTGTTCAACTATTTGGCTTATCCATGTAAATAATTTACACCCAACTAAATAATAATAGGTACTTACATTTTTCGTCTCGCTATAAGTTGACATATTGCCTGAGATTCTTTCGCAAAAGTTTATCTCCTCCGTTGAGAAAGGAGAATTGAACAGATTATTTATAAACAGCGGGAACCACATATAAAATACATTGATACTGAAACAAATTATGCAAATTAGGCATATTCAAAAGTCATTTTCAGTCTAGCCATTTCCTGTTCAACTCATATCGATATAATTTATCGAAAATAACAACTTGCATCAAATTACTGCTGCATTTTTTATGGGGAACCCATCATACTTAGATACGTTTGACCAACTAATTAGGTTCCTACAGTAAAATTATGAACTGGAAAGAAAATATAAGGGTGTAGAAGTTTTCCATACTGATGGTTAAATATGATATGATACACTTAATTCTCTTTTAAGGACATATTTTAATTGTAAAATCTAGTTATGTGCCTAAATATATGCAATTTCTTTGAAATGACATAATTTCGCCCATATCTAACATGTCGTCTCAAAATAAAACGTAGACTACGTTTGTATGGGAAAGTCTGATTATGTTTAGAGTTTTTTGTATAAAGACAATTTTATTACTTAAGAGTCCTCTTAAGAATCCCCTTACCCTAGACTTTTCCATACAAACGTAGTCTATTTTTTATTTTGAAATGACTTCGATAAAAGTTTATAATTTTAAAGAAATTGCAATTATCTAGGGTAATAATTGGTTTCTTACGGTAAAATTATGAACTGGAAAGAAAATATAAGGGTGTAGAAGTTTTTCATAATGATGGTCAAATATGATATAAAATTGTCTTTATTTTCTTTCACATAAAGCCTAATGTACAAAATAATACTAACAAGAAATCACATCTCCGTGCCATTTCAATATAACTTTTAACGTCTCAATTTTGACGACCACTGTGGCCTAGTGGTCATCACTGTCAGAGGTTCAGGGTTCGATCCCCGGTCAGGCCAAGATGGAAAATGATCTTTTTCAGATTGACCTGGGTCTTAAATGTTTATCTATATATGTATTTGTAATAAAGTATAGTATTGTTGAGTTATTAGTATTCCATAACAACACAAGTCTTGAACTTACTTTGTGGCTAGCTCAATCTGTGTCATTTGTCCATATTTATTTATTTAATTCTTTGGCCACTTAAATGTAAAGGTACTCAGTAGTTTATTTACCAGGCAAATCAGTAGTTTATTAACCAGGCAAATTAAAAGGACCCAGACTTTCAAGCGTTCACCCCCCATAACTTTTGAACCCCTGAACCGATTTTCATCAAACATAGCTTACAACCACCGCAAGGAAACTTGCTTTCACGTAAAAAAAACCACATCGAAATCGGTCCATCTGTTCGAGAGACAGACAGACATTGGCGTCAAACGTATAACATCTCTCTCTTTTGTAGGGGGTTAAAATGCAATACATTATACATTTTAGTATGAAACAGTATTTGTATCGAATTAGCATACTCTCTTAATATGCTAAACATATATCCTTTGCATATTAAGAATACTTACGTACTGTAACAAATTGAAAATAGGTAAAACAGCTGCATTGTCGACCACAGCAACGGTGTAGTAAATATTGGCACAATTTTTTCCATTACTGACATCCAGAATGTTTGCTTGACTGTTTCTTCTCCTGACTGTTTCAATTGACTAACCTGAAAGGAATAATATTTTAATATTTTTTAAAAAACCACGTGGTTTGATTATTTTGCAAAAGCGAGTTAATTCACCGTGTCTTTTGAACAATCCAGCGTTTGTATGTATGTATGTTTGTTCGACAATAACTCGAGTGATTTTGATGGAATCTTCATGAAATTTTGTAGGTGTGTAGAAGAAGCCAATAAAATTATTAAGTTTGAATATGACTAAAATAGGTTAAGTTGCCGAAATATGCGGTTCGTGGATTCACAGTTCGGGGCGAACTACTAGATTTTTTTATTGTAGGTTAGGTTGGTAGGTATGTTTGCAGTCACACTTAGTTTGAAAAAATACATAGTAATATCTTTGATATGCTGATGAGATTGAAATTGAACTATACTGAAACCATTTTGACTCAATAAAAAAAAGAAGGTGGAGTAGGCAAAGCAAATGGTAAAAATTTCCAGGTAGCAAATTATACAATTTCAAAAACACAAAAATACTTACAGGATAATTATCTAGTTTAGTTCTTTTATTGATCTTGTAAACAGTCTGCAATACTTCAAGTGCTTGGTCTGTCTTTCCAACAGTGGCCAAGAACTTGGGACTCTCAAATAGGAAGAACATCATTATACAGCCCAAGCCAAGCAAGGCCGCCATAATAAATAAGTACGCTCTCCAAGGCTTGTAGGTAATTGATAGCCATTGTACACGAACGTCAATTGGAAGAGGAAAAATGAAATATGCTAAGGCTGAAATAAATAAATATTGATTAAAAAAAAACAATGTATAATTATTCTATTTTTCGGATATTGTCAAAGGAGGCTGAAGGACTTAGCATAAACATCTCACGCATCAGCTACAGCATCACACCCAAAAGGGGGCTGACGTCAGTTAGGCGGCCGATCGTCAAACCACAGCCAAATTATTCTAAAGCTCTCAGCTTTTTCTTTTCCAATTAAGTCATCATCATCATCTGAGCGTATTCAAGATTGCATCTTCAGCGGTAATGCTTCAAATCCAAAGGTCTGCTACCTACCTAGGTGATTTGACGAGGTAACTGGTTTTTACACAGTGCGACTGCCGTCTGACTTCCGTAACCCAAAGAGTGGACCAGAACTAATACTTGAATAGCTTTGAGCAAACGCTAGATGGCGTTCGGGACTCATATTTTATATATGCCTTCTGAAACACGGAATCATCTTTCTTTTCGGATATTCAGGTGATTCAAGCCTGCAATATCCTAACCAGACTGGAAACAACTTTTCTCAAAATAGGATTCCCAGTGGGATTTTAATCTAAGGCGAACGCATTGATCACTAGAAAACGGAGGCAGTCTTTTCCAATTAGGTCTCTCACAAAGCAGGAAAACGTGAAAAAGCAGGAAAATTATGCAACCGTGAACGCTCTTAGATAAGGATGATCCTGTTTTGCAGTGTTCTTGCTAATAATATGGCTATTTTTAATATAACGAGAATTACCACGATTAATACAATTTTGAGCCAGATATTTCGACGAATTTGCTGCCGTCGTTGTCGCTGGCAAACTGTGGAATTGCTATCAATCGAGTAATTGTGACCGGAAAACTTTATAGAAATGATGCCTATAGAATATCGATGTCATTAAATTCGAAATCCAATCAACTAATTTTCTCACATCTCGAAAAAAAACACTAAATATGTATAAATTAAGACAATGTACATACTCACTAAACAAAACAATATCAGTTGCCAAATTGGAACTGTTCATTATAAACATATATTGGCTTCTGTGTTTCTCCACAATGCATTCTCCAAGATAAGTCATGGTTAAAGTGATGCCAGATGACGAACTGAAACGAATCGGATGTGTGTATTTCAATGTGAACAATATGAGTAAATTGTCTTTCAATGTATTTATGAATATTGATATTACAAAATTGATGAGATGGTGGTTGGATCCACACTTTAGAAACTGATAGTTAGTTGGCCAGGGACAGCAACTAGCTACAGACAAAAGGAGGCTTTTGCCCATAAGCAGGTTTTTGAAAACTGATGATGAGGACGATGATGACTAATACTTACAAACAGCTTCCTAAAAATTTAAGGACGAATAAAGTTTGCCAGTTGGGAGATAAGCTAGACGCCATAGAAATCAAGCACCCCACTGATGATGATATTAGTAACGCCTTTCTTCTTCCTTGAGTATCAGCGTAGTAGCCCCAAGGCAAGGCAAAAATAAACCCTGAAGTTGTAAAAAAAAAATATTATTATGTTAACAATTTGTGATACTAAAGTATCGATAATTCATAAATTAATATATTAAATGAAATGTATCCTAGATCAAATTTATTGGCGTGTAAAAGTGCCATCGAAGGCCTCATTGAATAAATATTTGACTTTTAGGTTTCCGTAACCAAAGGGTAAAAACGGGACCCTATTACTAAGACTCCACTGTCTATCTGTCTGTCACCAGGCTGTATCTCATGAACCGTGATAGCTAGACAGTTGAAATTTCACAGAGTTGTACTTCTGTTGCCGCAAAAACAGAATAAAATAACTATTAAATTGGGGCTCCCATAGAATAAATGTGGTAAGAGCCTCTTACCCTAATGCGTTTCGTAGCGGATAAAATATAAAAGTTTTTTTCCTTAAGTTAATAGTTATTAAAGTGGCGAATAAAATAATTTTTGTTCAAATCACTTAAAACATTTTTACCAGCCAAAGGCACTGAAGTCAAGAGTCCGCTCTCTGATAATCCTATTTCGAGATCACACATGGCCAGCGGCAGGACAGCTCCAAAACTAAGCAGATCCAAACAAGATGCCATGTTGATCATGCAGCATGTCGCCAGAACAGCGTAGCTGTAGATCCCATGTCCTGAAAATTCATCTATATTATAGAGGAGCTCGTTGGCCCGGCGTGGTTCGCATTTGGATAGGTGACCAAAACGGGCACGTGAAGCCGTTGGTCCCGGCTATTATCATTGCATGGCAGTCCTCAAGCTATGGTAGATACTTTTAAGTAGCTTGAAAAATCTGAAACCAGTTTTGGCTACTTACACGCACGATAAACAAACAAATAACTATATTATTTAGTGGTGCCGTGATTATTATGGTGGTGCTGTTCAGTGTTGTTTCGTAATGCATGAGTTTTTTTTTACTTAAATTCAAAACATCTGTTCATATTCAATCCATGAAACTAACTCCATGTATCCATGTAACTTGAATATAACGAAATAAAAAATAATTACCTAACTAGTTTTCTTTTTCGTTTCATTATGGTAGTTGTTTCATTATAGTATAAGTACATTGTTATAAAATAAAGATAACCTTGTATTTTAGGTTCATTCATTTTTAAATTAAAAATATTTTTCAGTTTTGCCTTATGACAAATTTATAAGTTTGTTTGTTTGTTTGTTTGTAATAACTTTATTGTACAAAAAAAAATACATTAAAAAGACAACATACGAAAGAGTAAGTTTGGTAATTTAATATATTCTAGATTACACGTCTGCAAAAATGATACAGAAATATCATTATTTCATTTTTTTATTAACTATTGTATAGAATTATAAATCTACAGTTTAAAATAAAAATATTAATATGTATGTAAATGTATAAAAATGTATTAATGTGTATGGAATAAATATAGCTTTATTATTATTATTCACTTTATTTATTTTAAATATTATTATTATTATGTCGGTACGCTTTTCAGCCCGTGGCTGAAAAGCGTCCATGGGGACCCGGTCCTTTGAGGCGTTCATGAGGCCAAAGCCAACATGAAGAGGCATTTTAATACCTTTTTATCTAAAACGTGAGATGGCTGCATCTACGGAGGTTTATCCCTTAATGTATCATTGAGATGCACTAACGGACCGTCTTTCACAGCTGCCAAACTATTGCCATGGAGGAATTTACTTGGCTTGAGCTATATGGATTGGAGTTTAGTGGACCGGATTACTGGGTTATGGAGTGAGATACGGACATCTACCTTAAAATCTCTCACAACAATTTTAGCCTGGTAGATGGTGACTTGCTGCTCGTTGGCTACACTGCCTGTGGGCACCCTAACCAGCCACGAAGATACGGCTAGGGTGCAACACAATTTAAGCAGCTGAGGGTGTCGAGAGGTGCGGCTCCAGTTTTACCATCACGGGGCCTACCCCCGAGAGCGGGTTTCCCCGTTATTACGCCATTACGTGCAATACACTTTCACCCTGCAGTATGTTCTGCTCTTGCGACTCCACTCTGGCCGGCCAGTTAAGGCAAGACAGAGGCGGGGGGTATGTAACTGTGTGTATGTGTGTGTAAGCGCATGTGTGTATGGTCCCCCTGGAGGTAGGGTACGTGGTGTCGCCACTCACCATCAGCTCGCCACTTCCCGACGCCTCTATTATTATAGATTACACTTCAAATAAAACATAATAAGTATCATCTTTCAAAACGTGATTCGCTTAAAAAATAATACTCTAAAATCAGCTACAACTGAATCAATCATTTGCTAAATTCATCTAAAAAATCTTTTATAAATATGTCCCAAGGGTAAGAAAATTCATAGCCAAATTATTTTGGTACTTACCTGATTCATTCAATGCATCTTCAATATTCAACTCCATTTTTATTAACTATTTATTTGTGAACATACATTTAGAAAGATTTTTGCTAACTATATTCATTAAATTATATGAAAAACGAGTATATATTATTTACACATTTCGAACACTGACTGAAACGTTTTACATGGCCGCTCGTTAGCGCTTCCAATAAGTCACTAACCAATTTCTTAAATAGAAACAAATCAACTAGAATGAGAGCGCCAGAATGAGAAATATGTAGATATTGTACATACCAGAGCGTACAATAAACGTCTGGACAGTACATTTACTCAAACGTGCTTCAGCTGACTGAATGTTTGTGTTTATAAAGATTTAACGTTTGTAATAAAATCGTGAAATCAATTTACAACGACGATATTATACCATAGACTGATCTTTTTAATCATCAACTGGCTAGTAATTAAGATGAATAATTACTCTTTAATACCTTGGGATAAATGGAACATTTCAATTTTGTAAAGGAATTCAAGGTTGCAACATTAGTTCCAACAATAAAAGTTTTTCATATCGATAAGGAGAGACGCTCTTTAAATAAGCCTACACTTCACATACTTACTAATACATTAAAGTCCTATACAGTGTCAAACAAAATATACGGAATAATATGATACTGAACAACTTTTCTCAAAAAACATGCGCCTATATTCAAATAAAAAAAAAATTTAACCTTCCATGCAATGATTAACCGATCAAAAGTCAAAAGTCAAAAATCATTTATTTATCTTTGGATATTTGTATCACATGATAAGTGTCAATTTTTACTTTTGATATCATAATAGGTAGTGGTTGACGTCAGATCATTTACATACAGCTCATAGCTGCCGCTTCCTAAGCGCAAGTACAGAAGAAGCTGTAACAAACTACACTGCAGCATTTTCTCCAAAGACGTCAACTTACAATATTATGCTGATATTAAAAATTTGATAGGTGGACTGTGTTCATTGTTATGTCATAATAGTCCCCGGGTTCGATCCCCGGTTAGGGCAAGTTGGAAAAAAGCCTTTTTCAAATTGTCCTGGGTCTTGGATATTTATTTGTTATAAAATATAGTATCGTTGAGTGAGTATCCCATAACACAAGTCTCGAACTTACTTTGGGGCTAACTCAATCAGTGTTATTTGTCCATATGAATTTATATTAAAGAATGATGTAAAAGTTGAATTTAATGTCAATTTGTAAATTTTGTACATAAACAGTACATGATTAAGTACTAAATTTACAAATTGACTTTAATCTGTTTTGTTTCATAGTTTATATGAAAAAAGGTACGATCGTACCGAAAACAACAGGTACCGAAAAGGTATTCGGTACGTGTTGAGCTCACGTTTTTAGAGTGCCATTAATTACACTCAATATGATGCCAATAATGAAAGTTTTTACTATCTCTACTCCAGTCCGTCCATTTGTCCGTCCCTCAGTCCATCAAATAAAAAATTAAATACTGTCGGCTTGTTAGGGATAAATATTAGATAGTGTATATCTGTGTCTTTATAATATAAAAATGTATATATGAAAGCACCGGAATTTATTTATATTTTTTGGTAATAATTCTGTTGCACCTTTGTTAAACTATGTTCTTTCCAGAAAATAATACTTAAGATGCAAAACATTAAACAAGTAAAACAATTGAATTACGAAATAAATATAAATTGTTCACAACCCTAAAATTATTGTAGAATTAATTCTAATCCTTAATTCTAAAAAAAAATTAGAATTTTAAGGAACCCTTCTTGTACGAATCCTACTCGCCCGTCAGTTTTATACAACTTTAGTAATTTTAGTGTTACATAGGTACCTTAAATTATGAAATTTTGCGGATTTCAAATTCTTTAAAATATATAAAGGTTGAAAAGTAAAATTCAGCAGGCGTGCAACAAAATCAACTGTTCCTCGTTCCAGTCTTGGCTTGGCTCCCGATTTCTGTCATCTGTTTGTACCTTTACTCAAAATTGAAATAAAATATTTATTTTATTTTCATATCTCTCAAAATGTGAGTAATACGTAAGATTTAAGATATCTGTCATCAATTTAAATAATACATTGTATCTACCTCTTTACTTACACAAAAAGTGATAAATTAATTTAAATTTCAGGATTTAGCCTCTACCGAGCCGAGCTCAAATGTGACAAATGGGTGATCACCGCTAGAGGTTTGTATAAAATTTCAACTTTTTTCAAAGAAATTCATAATTATTATTTATCTTCTAGATACAATTTTTAACCCTTTATGTAACTATCCATCACTACCTATAACTTCAAACCAAATCTTAAATGAGACTTTTATTTTAGCTGTTTTCCTGATGACACAATGTATCTTGATGTATACAAGATAGACCAAACAACAGCCACAAATACGAGTAAACATTGGACTTCAACATTGTAACGTAAATACCTTCTTACAAACTCACGAGAAGGTTTAGAAGGATTTCCGACGTTGGCAGGGGTCGTGAAAGTTTTATTTTTGGTTCGGAACTATGCGACCAGTCAACACTCGTTGAGGGTTAAGCGAGTGTGATGTTTTATTTTTACCTCTGCTTGTTTGGCTGATGTTTACGAAGGCATGAAATCTTGGGTTGGTACTTATAATGTACTAATTCTGGCATTTTTTCCTCTAGGCCGCCACAAAATTAAGCGAAAACGTTTATTTCTTGGGCTAAAAAACAATCTGATTTATGTTATGGTTGCGCAGTGTGATCATATTAAGATTTTTTTATAGTATATAATTTATTCAATCAGTAATAAATATGTACCTAAAAGTCAAAACGAAGGTTATAATGCAATTTACATATTTAAAAGGTACTAATAAACCGCCAATCTCAAACTTTCACATAGGTATTTTCGACGAAGTTATATTTTTAAAAGAAAATAATATTTTTTGCAAAGAACAATAATATGTGCCGAACTTAGAATATAAAGGATCATAATATTATCGTATGATACATATTAATAGTGATAGCATTTTTTATTTTATTATCGACTATTTCCGTAGGTCTAATTAGTTATATTAAACAGTACAACAATTTTTTTTCGATTCTGTTATACCGTAATACTACTAATAGTATGACTGGATGGACTAACCCCTTTTAGGTACTAAACATATTTTATATACATAGCCCATTATTTTTTCTTTGATTTAATTTTTCGATTAATTAATTTTAAATCTGTCGTTCTCAGGCTACATTAAAAATAGAATGGTTTTGTATTGATCATTAATTTATAATTACTTTTTGTTGACTTTCGACACAATATTTAAATACACTTTTATAAGCAATTTATTTCCTAGTTTGTTCTGTAATGAAAAACATAAAGGAACTGAATAAAATATAATTGTATAGTATAAAGTTGATTAAATAGAAAAGATACTTCACATTTTTTGAAATGATTGCAAGTTCAAATAATTTAATTGAAGGTTCATATTTTAACCTGACGAAATAAAATCATCGAAGGGGAGGGTAGAGTGAAGTTTGACGTATCTGAACTGCCTAAACGAATGGGACGATTTTGATCAGATTATTTTTTTAAATCTGTCTCGATCATGATGGTTCTTAACTATGTTTGATGGAAATCGGTCCAGCGGTTTAAAAGTAATGGTAGTGAAAGTAAAGTTTGAGCAACCCAAAGTATGCAAATATGGCCGAGTCCGTCAAATGAAAGGATAAAATTTTTAGATGAGGAAATTGTCTTCTTATGAAAATCGGTGCTGCCGTTCACAAGTTATTGGGGCTGAATAATTGAAGGCAGGTTTTTTATTTTTTATTTACATGGCAAATAAATTTGTTACTTCAAATAAATACAAAAAGCGTCTAGACGTTCCCAGGAGACGTCTTTCAGACTTGCATTGCAATCAACTGAAAAAAACCGCTTAAGCTAGTAGGTAACATTCTTTCAAGATGTAGGATTAAAAATTATCTTTAAATAAGGAATAAGTTATTCACTGCATTATATGATCATAAAAAGAAAATATTTCCAATGAAAAATATTAAATATAGTAATTATAAAAAAAAATATTAATTATTATTTCTCAAAGACAAACATAAAAGTAAATAAGATAACAAATTCGTAAGTTGGGTTACTTAAAATCATTTAAATTACTTTTGTGTTCTATTACTACTCTCATCTCATTTTATTTAGCATACTAATAACTTATTTATCCCATAGAAGGTAGACTGTGCCCAGAGCGATAAGACCCAATAGCTTCTTTCAGCATCATGCGATCCACTTTCATCATTCCTTTTTTAAGCCTCATAAGCCTAAATAGTGACGGTTCGCCTATTGATGTGAAGTTTTCACTCATTTTTTACTGCTGCTGCAGCATGCCTGCTGAAAAATTTCACCACCGCACCACCCGTCTGAAATTAAAATTTCATCCACACCACTTGGATAGTTGGCAATCAACCACCGTAAGTTTTAAAAGGAACTTTTTGCCACGTAAACCGAACTGTGGAATCAACTTCCTGCAGCAGTGTTCCCGGACCGATATGACATTGAAACCTTTAAAAAACGAGTCTATATCTTCCAGAAAGGCTGGCAACGCTTTTGTTACACCCCTAGTGTTGCAGTTGTCCGCATAGGCAGCGGTGATCAGGTGACCCGCTTGTTCGTTTGCCGCCCTATAACTTAAAAAAAAAACTTGGTTGGCTTCAACAATCTGCGTGAGAAGATATTCAGCTGGTACATGCGATTATTTTTTACCTGAGTACTCCAGAAGGAGGGTTATGTTTTTCGAGAGTAAGTATGTATAATTGATTGGCATGTTTTGCAGCCTGAACGGCTCAATGGATTTATGCTTGAGAGGTCTCATTATATTCCTCTTAACTCTGAGAGTGACACTGGGTATATAAAAAGGCAGTCGGGTTTTTTGCTTTTTTTTTTTTAATAATAACTTGTGTGTCCAAGACCTGCATGAAAGACATAAGTAACCTAAATGTTTACTTTGTAAAACTCATTTTATTTCTTATCTTTAAACCTTTGTTTTCTTTTTATGACTACATGATCTATAAAATATTCACTACTTTACTATTTTACTGTACGGGTAAAATTCGCTTTATCAATCATAAAGTATATCTATGGAATTATATGGAATAAATAATAAAAACGATGAATGAAAGTCATGTGTGAATTTATTGCAGCATGAAATTTTTTTATGTTCTCAGGCGATAGAGAAGCTGTATTATCGGCAGAACATTCCTTTTAAAGTGCTGCCACAGAGGAAAAATAAACGCCGTGCATATTGGAAATACGATTTTCTACGTTGGAATGTAGGAATGAGAAATGTAATTATTGGAAACAGGAAATTATTCCAAATCCAATACCAGTTAACGAATAAGCTGATACTGGAGCAAGAGCCGCAGAAGTGCCTGATCTTATTTATTTTCTAACTAATCAATTATGTGCGTGTATCAAAAAGTAATGTTAATATTGTTAGTGCTTGCAACTTACGCATACTTAATAGTTTGAAAACAGGGCCTATTTACTGGTAAGGGGCCCAAAGTTAATTCTCTTTAAGTCTCAGAGCTGATTTTTATATGTATTACCCTGACAACCTATTTCAGTAGTTTCTGTAAGCAACCAGACCGATCCATCTTGCCAAATTCCTGTGTAAACTAAAAATAGATGTACGGTTAGCTACCTAATCGCACACAAATGATAAGTGGGAAAAAAATAAGGTCTGGCACTTCTACGGCTCTTTTACATCATAATACCTAAGTTTTTCTCCGAGAAGTTTTTATACAAGACTTTTTATAAATATAACTATTTATGTAATCAATATTCTCTCAGGTGGTTATGGGAGATGTGATATAGAATTATTATTATTCACATATCGAATTTCTTCGCAACTTGTTCAAAGCACCCCCTGAGTCATAATTTGTGAAGTTTTTGCGTTTATATACCGAGTAACGCAAGCTGATACGTGAGAGATCTGTGATTTCTCCCGGGACGCAATGGGAGCTTGTAGCTACCTCATTAAATTGTCATGTTGGCCTATCGCATATATACAATGCAACTATTATTTTAAAGGAGCCTTTAAAATTATTTAAAATATTACTTACTAAAACTAAAATAAATATATTTTTTGTTATTTCATCACACACTAATCACACATGATCCTTATTAGTCGAAATGAAAATATTTTTTTTTTAAACGACTTCAAAAAACGAGGTTTCTCATTTCGAACGTACATATAGGTATATTTTTTTGTGTGCGTTCGCGGATAGCTTCGTTGTTTATGAATCTATTTAGATGATTCTTTTTTGTTGGAAAGAAGATATCCTTTCCAACAAAAAAGAATCATAAGGGCGGTCCCATTGAAATTTTGTGTAGTTTGGGGGTGAAGTCGACTTTTAGTTTTGAAAAATTATTATTCATTATTACTTGTTATGAAATAAAGTCTGGCCTCTCTACTCCCTGATATTTTCACGGCGTGTCAAGGGTCTTCTGCAGAATAGCCAAAGGATCGCCGTCGTACTGGTCCAAGATCATTTAAAATTACTTATACTAGAAAAATTTTGAAGCAGAATAGCCAAGAGAAGAATGTTAGTCTATAGCCAAGAGACAAATGATAGTCTTGTAAACATCACACTGGATTATGTTACGTTGAAGTTTTATTAATTGTATGATTATATCCAAGTGATGAAGATATATATTTGGATACCAAATAAGGTGGGTGTACCATGGAAGGCCACTCTAACAAATAAACAGTTATTATTCGTTTATTTACTGGATAAATAAAACTAACAGATATTTAAGTAATACTTTGTTTTATTACGTAACATATAAACCACTTTTTTGAATTGCAGATTTAATAAATATTGATTGAACTTAAGTTTCATTGAACTCTTCAAAATATCATTGCTAGGAACAAGGCTCCTTAGTAGGCCACCATAATAAATCAGTCATTTAACACTAAAAGTTACTGAATAGCGATTAAATCTACAATAAAATGAAGTGGTTTATATGTTACATAACAAAACAAAGTATAACTTAAATATTTGTTAGTTTCATTTATCCAGTAAATTAACGAATAATAACTGTTTATTTGTTAGAGTGGCCTTCCATGGTACACCCACCTTATTTTTACGTCGTCGATTCTTGATATCGAAGAAGCGAGGGATCGTACTGCCAAAATAGTAGCGCGAGAGAATCGCCGCCGCGTCTGTGATTTCCAGTTCGATGGGTGTTTGTGTAAGTAGAAGGAATTTGTCATCACATTGCAATAACTACGAAATTTTGACAATTGGCCTTCGAAGGAGCATGGCCTTCCATGGTCCACCCACCTTATTTAATAACAAAGAAACGGACAATATTATTTATTTAAGCTGACACTAATTTTTACTATAATTTATTACTCAGCCGCACAAACTGTTTTTGACCTTGTCTGTAGTAACTAACAGGCTTAACCTTTAATCGTAGAAATGTATGTGAAACACGCGATTTACAATGGTGCAGTCGTTAGTCATAGTTAATAGCAAAGTTGGTAGTTCCAGTGTATGAACTTAACTTTTTATGAAGGCTAATAAAATTGAGGTTTTCTGCAACTCACATTATTTGCAACGCCAAATAATCAGCTAAGAGCGCCTTCAACCACTTCATGTCTTTATTCCTAACGAGCAAGGCAGAGCCTAGGGCCGTAAGACCTGGCATCCACTTTTAACTGAATGGTATGATTTAGTAATTTTTATTGCTTTTAATCTTCTCAACTCAATGTATGCTAACAAGATAACGCCAAACAACTGCCATTAATAAACTATGGGTATGTATTCTTGTATTCTAAAAAAAATGATACGTGCTTAGAGTACATACCCAAAGTAATGTGAAAACCTTCTTACAATCTCCAATAAAATTATATATTAGTGATAGCATTTCTGGTTTTATTTTTGTCAATTTTTTAATACTTTTTAACAAATCGCAACTTTTTCTTAACAAAGTTATGTGATCAAAATCACGTGGAAGGTGTAAAGTAACTAATATCGCGGTATTATAAAAAGAAGAACTGTCCCGCCGCTCTCAGCCGAGGCCGAGGCGCGGTACAATTCAATTATCCTCAGATTGCTGTAACTCTACGCTCATCAACGTTCTACTCGTGTAAAAACGTTATTTTTCTTGCTGTGAACTTTGGCTTTTATATTTAGTTACCAGGAAATAGCCTGTGACTTTTTACAGTTAAAAAAAATAGGCCCATAACCATAATGCCAATGGGTTTTTGGAACTCTAATGCAAAATATTTTATGGAAGTTACATCGCTCCTCATCGAAGCAATTGGAGACCAAAGAGTTGGCAGCTTTTTCAGCATTAAGCGGGGGAATGCTGCTAGTAGTAGTAGAAGTACTTTGAGTACATTGCATTGGTGTAGTGCGTTTGACGAAGTGTTTTATTTGTAGTATTTTAGATGAATTTTAATCAATTTTTTAATTTAAATGAATTGTTTTTGTGTTTTTGATGTATTGAATTATGAATAAATTGCAAAAATCTTTCAAAACTCTGCGTTTGTTAACAAAAAGAGAGAGCCTTGTAATCTGAACTAATATATTTCATCAACAGCTGTGTTGTCACTGACCCCTGGCCCCCATGACCTACTTTGAACTTTATTATCTTAATTTCCTCGACTAGGACAGTCTTAATGAAAAAATATTGCTTATAAACTTTGCAGTCTTCCAACAAAAGCAAAAACATATAAATTGCTCCAGTTATATGGCTTTTATCCATACTCGATAAAAATATAACAAAATGAATTTATAATTTATAGATTATTTATAATCAATTAATCTGTCGCAAATATGAAGCAGTCTTTGTATTTAATTAGACGACATTGTACTGGTGGAAGAGGAGGGTACGATGTTGCAAAACAAACTAAATATGTGGAATCATGCCCTAGAAACTGTGGGCTTGAAAATCAGCAGAACCAAAACAGAATACCTGTTCTGTGATTTCGGCGGTGTTTCTAGGGAAGTGACCCTTACCATTGATAGTAGTGTAGTACCAGCTTGTTCTGATTTTAAGTATTTGGGTTCGTTGCTCCAGCGGGACGGAGATGTTGACAGGGAAGTAAAGCGACGAATCAATGCTAGTTGGCAAAATGGAGAGAGGTGACTGGCACGACTTGTGACCCAAAAATGCCGGTGAAGCTGAAAGGCAAGATTTATAAATCAGTTATAAGACCAGTGATGTTATACGGCTCCGAATGTTGTGCAACAAAAGTGCAGGACGAGAAAAGGCTTCATTCAGCCGAAATGAGGATGTTGCGTTGGATGTGTGGGGTGACACGAAGGGATAGGGTTAGAAATGTTTATGTGAGAGGAAGTTTAAAGGTAGCGCCAATAAACGAGAAAGTAAGAAGCAATCGTCTATAATGGTTTGGACATGTGATGAGAAGAGAGGATCAACATGCAACAAAAAGAACTTTACATATGACGGTTAATGTAAATAGGGGAAGAGAAAAACCAAAAAAGAGGTGGATGGAATGCGTAAGGCAAGATATGGGGGCAGTAGGAGTAGATGTTAGTATGACGGGAAATAGAGAAATATGGAAGGAAAAGACATACTGCGCCGACCCCAGATGATGGGATAAGGTGAGGCAGATGATGATGATGATTTGTATTTAATTAGTAAAGAATGAATCCAAATATAACCCATTTGATATTAACATGTTAACTTTTCTAACCCTATTCTAATCATTCTTTAAGTCATACGAGCATGTTCCTTTTTTTTATGTTTTGAACATACTGTACTCTTAAACATACTCTCTTTAGCACAGTGTTCATATTTAGTACTTCTTGGTTTTCATATTTCTAGTTTATTTATTTAACTTCATTACAACACAAAATGGCGGACTTGAGGATCTTTTCTACTAGTCAACCAACAGGTGACAGTGCTATTCATATAATTTTAAATATTTTTTTTCTTGTAAAAAATATATCCTGTATTTGAAGATATGTAAACGTTAGACTCTAGTTTTGGTTAAACCATAGACCTAGAATATGTTACGACTTCATTGAATCATAAGAAAATCATATAAAATATAGAATTGCTTCTTTTAGATGTCGAAAATTATGAATTAATAATGCTTTCAATATGTCACAATAAAAATACTCATCAAATTAATCCTAAAACATTTTTTTTATGTTTGTAGTGAATTTCGTAGCTCGTAGACTTGTAGACGTCGTAGCGTGTGCTACGAAAATATAAATAAACTATGATATTATATTATACATATATAATATAAATAAAAAGTCAAATATATTTGAAAAGATATTAATTATTCTGCTTATATGGGTATTTTATAGAAAACTCGAAGTATGAACTAAATTTTGATTTCTAGACAGGAAAATGTCAAAACATGAAAAAATAGGAATGGATAAAAAGTAATTTGATATTTTTATTGTCTTAAATAGATTTAAAAAAATTGCCATATATCTCTCCCTCCCCTTTCTGGAACCCCCCTCTGTGCCTAAAGTGTGAGATAACAATTTTTTGTTCTAAAAAATTAGCCGGTAAATTAATCTCACATAAATAAAATAATACGTATCATAAAGTAACTTAACTGCACTCTTTTTTTAAATGTCGAAGGAAAGCAAAATCTTACTGCAATTACGTATACTTGGATAACATATTTCTAAAGTAATAATAAAATTCGAGACTTGTGTTATGGCATATTAACGCAACAATACCATATTTGTAAAACAAATACATATATACACATCCAAGACCCAGATCAATCTGAAAAAGATCAGTTTTTACCTGCGATCGAGGATTGAACCCGAGACCTCTCATTGTCTCATCTTAGCTATTATCTTAATATTGCGTATTTAGCTGTGCTCCTTCAGAAGGAAAGCGGAGGTGTACTAAAGTTGAAACTGCTAGGCTAGTATACTTTAGTTATTTTCACAGCATAATCTCATATGGCTTGCTCTTATGGGGTAAAGCGGCTAACATACATGCTATCTCTGTGCTACAAAGAGAGCAATTCGGTCGATCTACGGACTAAAATCACGCGATTCCTTAAGAGAGTTATTTAAATCTATAAATATTCTTACTGTGACATCTCAATTTATTTACGACAATCTTCTGTTTGTTAAATCTAGGTTAAATAATTTCAAGAAAAATAGTGATGTGTACAGTTATTAATACTTGCAACAAAAATCAGCTTCATACGCCTAAATTTCGACTTGCTTAAACTAGAAAGTCACTCTTAGGTCTAGGTAAAACATTATTTAATAAACTTCCCGAAGCAATCGTTAACCTACCAATAGCAATATTTAAAATACATGTTAAAAAAGTTTTATTGAATAATGCGTACTATACTATCAATGATTATATAAAAGATAAAAACGCGTGGATACTTCCTAAACATTTTCCATTACACTCCACACATGAAACATAAGATGGCTGCATTTCCTGTAACCATAATAAGCTCACTGTAAAAACATGTAAATACTCTGCGATCAATAGGTGACCAACATATAACTAATATTTTCTCTTGACAAGGTCTGCGAGTTCGGGTTTTTCATGCTCACTAAAATGTCCAATCCGGTGGTGGCGTCGATGGTCGGGTCGTTGGATTCCCTCTAATATGGTTGAGTTTAACGATGGCTGCTCCGTGCGTCAACTCGTGAACGGGTGCTGCCGGGAGGGACTGGTCAGCTCGGCTTCGCTTTTTTGACTACTTAATATTTTTTATTTTTTTATTCGCAATTTATGTTTGTATAATGTGTTAACATTGTATTATATTATAAGTATTATTATTATAAGTATTTATTAATTAAAAGACAATAATTATAATATGGCAAAGCCCTTCTGGCGAGTAGGCGACCAATACTGTGAAAATGAGTTTCTTTCGGCGTTTCTTCTCAGCAGTGGTCGTTACGAAGCGCTGGTATCGGTTAATTTTCTTTAAAATAAATAAAATTTTAATATACTTTACGCGTAACATAAGTTATACATATTGACATGTAAAAGTGCCTGTAAAGGTCTAATTACTGAATAAACATTTGAATCTTTGAATCTTTGAATCTTGACGCTTTCTAGCTTTTGCTTCTTAAGTACCTACTGCCCCAACTTCGCATAATCCAAGTCTTTTGTATATTAACTGTTGGTTATATTTTTACTAAGTGGCCAACACTGGTGTCAGATGTTTCTAGCTGGACCAAAGGCCTGACGTACCTTTCGCAGCATTGAAGAGCTTCTACTGTTATTATCCTTTTACCCTTTGTCTCTTCAAGATTTAATACTTTCGAAATAAAAAAAATACAAATAGACGCTATTTCTGTCGAACAACATTGAAATTGAGCTAAAATTACAATGAATTCGATAGGTGCCTAACTTGATTGCAGATTCTACTCGTAGTTCTGCAAACAAAAGCATCGAAAACTAACGAATCCGTCACTTTTAACTGAATCATCAGAAAATGCAGAGTTCAAAGGTATTTTTTCTTTGCCTGTGAAAAATAGCAGGCACCGTCATAGGTTTAAGGTTCACTGGGCCAGTATCCTATTTCTTTTATTTTGCTTATAAACTTTACTAATTGATCAATGTGATCAAAATTTAGTTTCATTCTTAATGGTTTATACATATACGAGTGAGCTTGATATCTGGTAATACCGTTGTTAATGAATGATGCTTTTTGTACTATACTTTCTCATAACCTCCGACGAAACTATCGAGTGATGTAGTGGTAGTGATACTAAAAACTCAAAGACCAAATGGATGCAACGCCAACAAATCAAACTTAACAAAATTGTAGAATTAAAAGTGAAAAACAGGAACCAAAAATAGAGTGGCTGTTGGATTAATCACCTCTTTTACTCGTATAAATATATCCAAGTTTGTGCCTATTCTCTTGATTGAATAGGGTATATAGGGATGTGGACTGGGTCCAACCCATTATTATTTTATTTAATCCGTCAATAAAATTATTCTGAAATAATGGACCAATGTATTTTGTTTAGCGAAGTAGTAAAATTTCACAAAGATACAGCGCATCGAAGTTACACATTTAGGGGCGATTTACGATACCATCTAGTGAAAATTGCACTTGAACATTTAAGTACGATTTTCACTAGATGGTGTTTGCTAATATAAATGCGCTGTATTTTCGTCATTATTATCAACATAGAAAAAAAACGTAGGTATACAATATTTTTTTAATTATCTACCTAATGAGCCATTTTTTTACAAATCCGTATTCTGCAATTTTCGCGAGAGTGGAAACAGTCGATTTTAATTTTCTTAGTTCTCCCGAACAATCGTGGAAGCAGCAAGCAGACACCGTTTCTTGACTGTGTAACTAAATTGCAAGGAAGGATCCCTAGAAGTTTGAACATGAAACTTTTAGAACTCGATTTAGAAGGATACGGTCAAAACTTCAAACTATGAGCAAATAATGAACAATTTAACGGGCACTCTGTGTAGACGACGCTTTAAGGTTAGTGCCAACGGAATACTTTTTGGTGATCACCGATTTGTTTATTCTTAAACCTTCACACAGTATAAAGTAAACTTGCTTACAAATGTTCACACATTGGAAAATATTCCTGTATTGTAATTTCACTAAATTAAAATTATCTGCCCTACATATTTACTTCGTGAATTTTTGTTTAATTTACTGCAACGCTTTTATTTTCTTGTACTGCAAATAAACTACGTGGTTTTCTTATTAAGTATCTTTTATATCCTCTCCCTTATTTTATTTTAGGTCTTGAATGTATTTGTAGTGTAATGTTATGTTTTTTTTTAGTCTTGAATATAACCGTAAGAGTATTAGTTAATACTTGATCATCGACATTACATAATAGCACTTTATATCTGATACTAACTTACGCTCCCTGTAAAAATTGTACTAACCTCAATTTATTTTTAAAAAGATGATGTTAATGTAAATATTATGACAATGCAAATTCAATAGCGACGTTGCGTGATCTGGTATGCCAATGAAAAACATGGGTACTTTGTTATCAAAAACAAGTACCATTAAAAAACTAGGTTTTGCGCAAAGTTAATCATAGATTACAAATTGTAGCATGTCTGCTCAAGTCTTAACTTACCATTAAAAGCATTACCATAAACTTCATTGCTATTAGAACTCCAAGGCAAGCTTTTAGAAGAGGTCGTTTGGTTCCATAAACTTTATTTTTATTTTAAAGTCATCACTTACTTTCTTTGGAGTGCCAGAACGGAATGTTTGTGGATTACATTATATTTATTTATTTATAAAACAATTGGCGGACTTAAATAATTGACTATATTGTATAGAAAGTAACATCATAAAGTTAGTTACGGATATCTGCATAGTTGGAGTCTGTTTATCATATAAGAAAAATACTAAATTAAACTACTTACTACTTAGGTAAGTACATATATGCAGTAATGAAGTAAGTACAACTAGCAACTAAAACGTTTTGTTTCTTTTCACGTATCACACTCAAGAGCCTTATACTGGTGAGCTTTTTGTATTAAGTGTATCGAGTACCTACCTATTTTTTTTTCCTGCTTTAAGTCAACATAGTGAACTCCCTATTATGTTTTCTTACGATATGTTTGTTTTTTCCTCACTTCGAATCAAGAAGCAATGTTTTTTCGTACCAAATGATCGAGTATCTTTGCCAAAAAGATAGTTAAAAAATAGAGAAGGTTTTAAAGCCTTTAATTTAGAGGCAGTATTTGAAGTAACTTCACGGTTGAAACATAAACGAACATCCAATACTCTACGACTTGTGCGTAAACCTCTAAGGAGCACGTCCTTAATTTTCTTGTTAGTACTGATACAATTTTAATGAAGCAATTTACTATGTTAACAAAACGAAAACGCCAAAAGGATACGAGTGAAATGAAACGTACCTACAATCATTTGCAAAAGACCTTCTTTGTATTGACACACACTTAACCTTCGATTGAGAGAGCGTCAATGTGTTAGAAAACTTGATAAAAGACAAGTTCATTTGCCAGGAACATTTAAAAATACCACCGACTACTACAAATTAATTAAGTAAATATATAGGGACAAATTACACAGATTGAGCTAGTTCAAAGTAAATTCGAGACTTGTGTTATGGGATACTAACTCAAAGATACTATATTTTATAACAATGACATATATAGATAAACACCCAAGACCCAGGACAATTTGAAAAAGATCATTTTCCAACGTGCCCTGGCTGGTGATCGAACCCAGAACCTCTGGGTGGCGGACTAGCATGGTGACCACTACACCACGGAGGTCGTCATATTCCAACTGATATGCGTAGCGCCGTCTATTATTTACCGGCTAAATTAAGAACCCAAACTTCCAAGCGTCAACCCCTAATAATTTTTGATTTCTCAAGACCGTAAAATACCAGACACAATAGGATAACAATAGAAAATAGCGTTTATAAATGCCATGCAGGTCTCAAGTCGACTTTCTAAGCGGCTGAACCGATTCTCATAAAACATAGTAGCTAGAACAACCGCAAGGGAACTCGCTTTCACGTAAAAAACTTCATCGAAATCGGTTCATCCGTTCGAGAGCCACGATGCCAAAGACAGACACGGACAGACATTAGCGTCAAACTTATAACACCCCCCTTTTTTCAGTGGGTTGAGAAGTAAAAACTTTAGTCGTCATTGGCGTACTTTGCGGCATTTTAAAATTTTCATCACATTTTTTAGTTTGACATTGCTGTGAGCATCGAAATGCAATTTAAATATATATATTGTAGCAAATGCGGCCCCTCTTTCAAATCACACTAGTAATTAGATACACCGATACAAGTACTAATTATTATACATTATACACAACCATCTTTCGTTCCCAGTCTCCAGGGCCCAGTTTCTCAACTCCTTATAATTAATAACACACTCCCGCGTAAGCTCGGTTGAGCCCTGGGACCTTCAAAATTTTGGTATTTATTAATACATTGAATTTATTATGATGTTAATTAATATTGAAGTTAGAAGACATCGTTTAAATAAGTGTTTAGACTTTATTAGGCCATGATTAAAATTACGTAGGTATACTTCAACGTAAAGTAGAATACAATTTGTTACCCCTTAGAGTATAGGCAGCATCATCCTCTGTGCAACGATTTTATACCATCAACATACAACGTGGACAGAACATACCCGTAATAAATCGAACCATGGGCTATCTTCTTCTTATCGTGTCGCTGGCTCAAACTTCAAATTTTGTTCTTCCAATAAGTTGACACTTTTACGCCTTCCTCCAAAGCAGAGTATAAATAGGTCAAGCATGATACAGCTGGTAGGGCATAAAGGGTATGAGAGGAGGTGCTGCATAGTCTGGTCTTCGTGATCACACTGGCATTGTGCTTCTGCTTGGTCAATGTAGCACCAGCGCGCCAGATTGTGCCTACATTGACCTACCTCAGTTCGGAGGCAATTCAAGGTCCTCCATGTGGCCTATGGCAATTTATGACCTGGTGGTAGCTCCTTTGAAGGTTGGATATAAATGGGGGAGTGGAGCATACTGCTCCCGCCAGATTTGTAGTCTAGAAGTATTTGGTTGTTCTTTAAGTGGAACAGTATTAATTTAAGTATATACCATGGGCTATACTAGATAACTATAGTATAATGAAATTAAAATAACGGGCAAAAACCTTTCCCCCTTCCCCCTCCCCCCAAATTGTTGTTAAGAGTCCAGTGTATCCCCAATCACTGGACTCTAACAAAAATTTGTATTATAAAACCAAATATTTCAGCAACGGATTCCTTGGTGTTCTCAAGCTCACAAAATTTTTGAAAGGCCTGTTCAATGATACTCCAAACGATAAGTTAGTCGAGAAATAAATAATTGATGCCCACTTAACGTTTATGAGAACGTTTTTTTAACCTCTACTGTCCCACTGCTGGGCAAAGGTCTCCCCCATCTCCTTCCAATACTATCCCAAAAATAATGTATTTACAATTTTTTATTACCACTTTGTCGGCATGATTAATATGCATATCCATACCAAATTACAGCTTTTTAGTACTAATAGTCTCTGAGAAGAACCGCGGACAGACGGACAGACAGACATGGCGGAACTTCCCTAGTAAAGGATATAACTATAATAACCCTAAAATGTTTGTATTCTACGTGTCATGCACTTAAGTTCATTAATGTTTAAAGTAAGCATGATCATTTAATGAATAACACAACGTCACTGGATGTTTCTGTATTCATGAGTTCCAGGTGCAGCTTGTGTTGGAGCTTGTACTGCTGTGTAATTGAGAGAATGCAACCGCATTGTGTAAAATCTCGTTGAATTTTAGATTTATTTTGTTTTGGTCGTGTTTTGAAACGATTTTACTTTGTCCTCCGCCAGGACGATCTCCGTGGCGCTAACGCCACTGCGGAGGTTTTGGGTTCAATCCCCAGCCAGTACAAGTTGGAAAATAGCCTTTTTTTGATTTTTTTCTGATATTTATCTAAGTTCATTTTTCTTATAAAATGTAGTATCCTTATTATCCCATAAAAAGTCTTAACTAATTTTAACTAGCTCAGTAAGTTTTATGATAATGTCCTTATGTAGAACGCGGAATGACTCAGATTCAAAGATTCAAATGTTTATTTAGTAATTAGACCTTTACAGGCACTTTTACACGTCAATAAGTATAATTTATGTTAAGTGTAAAGTATATTAAAATTTAATTTATTTTTAAAGAAAAGCTACCGATACCAGCGCTTCGTAACGACTCGCACTGCTGAGAAGAAACGCCGAAAGAAACTCATTTTCACAGTATTGGTCGCCTACTCGCCAGAAGGGCTTTGTCATATTATTATAATTGTCTTTTAATTAATAAATACTTATAATATAATACAATGTTGACACATTATAACATGTAATGCTTGCGAACAAGTAAACAAACATAAATTGCGTAGTAAAAAATATTAAGTAGTCAAAAAAAAGCGAAGCCGAGCTGACCAGTCCCTCCCGGCAGTACCCGTTCACGAGTTAATTCTATATTACGAGACATACCCATAATAAATCGAACCACGAGCTATGCTAGATCAATTTAGTATAATGAAATAAAAATAACAGCCAAAAAACAAAAAAAAAACGGCATTTCCATTCAAAAGTGTGCAGCCGCTCGGGCAATTTGTATAAGAAAGTATATTATTTTTGTTGTTTTTGACTATTATTTTTATATCATTATATTATAGTGATCTAGCATAGCCCGTGATTCCCTTCCACGTTGTATATTTACGTTATTTTCTAAGGTTTAATCGCATTTGACGTATTGCCGTACTTCGTCGACCTATATATATATTATTTACATGACGTTAATTGCAGAAAAGTACTTGACGGTGGATGAAGATGAAAAAAATATGCCTTTGCTGCATGATTTAAGCTTATTTGGGAGATCAGTATCTCCCAAAACAGCTTAAATAAAAAGTATAAACCTTTCTTTCTTTACACAATAATTTAGTAATGATGCAAGGCAATATTAAAATAAGTTTTTTTTTAATATTACATTTTAGTACAAGCTTCTATTGTGAGGCCAAGGTTCTTATTTTTACAAATGAAATAAGCTCAAACTCGATAGGGTTGCGTCGTTTTATAACTGAGTTCCATCGACCACCTTCCGTCTCCATGATCTGACCTAAGACATCGTTTTCCATAAAGTGCTTGTAAAGACAAATCAAACGAGTCCTACTTAAGGGGGTACCTGAATTTTTCAGGGTCCAGTGCTGATAGGAAACGGAGATATCATTTAAAAATTTTTGTCTTGATCAGACCCTAGATAACCCTCCAAATTATTTTATGCACTATTGTTTACAGTTTAAAGTGAGAACGTGAAGCTTTTCTACGCAAAATTGCGAAAAACGGCCACTTTTGGCTTATGTGCGTGCGATAGAAAATTTAATTGCTACATTTGACCTAAATAAATATTCAGACACATTTACCTATAGTTACATACAAGATCATTGCAAGTTAAATAGAAGCTTGTAAAAATAGTCATACACAGTTTTACAGTACCTTATGACATTTTATAAATCAAAATTGAAGCAGTAGTGCGCGTGTGCACAGAAAGCTCAGTGTGCCACCTCGAAAGCCTTCAGCAAGCTTCAGTGTATCACTAGACTCTCCCTGCGAGGTCGTCTGTAGCACCCTCCTTTAATCTACCCTCGATAATTCTTGAATAAACTTTATTAGAACAAAATATTATATTATATGGTTTTAACTTTGTGTTAATATATTGTTATTAAAAACATAACAATGTTAGTGGAAGTGACAAAAGTTATAAGTGTGTTTGGGCGGGGGAAAAGTTTGTACGAAGTTTTTCCAAGTTAAGGTACGTACTCGTATGATAAATTATTCTGTTTACTTGCGATACTTTCTGATATTTTTAAGTATAGCAGAAATTTTTAAGACTATTTGTTACAAAATATTTTTTTTATATTAAGAAGTTTTAGTAAAAGAAGTTTTTTCCTATTTTCTCTGAAACTCCTTTAACATCACGCAATTATTTTTTCTATTTTTAAACGAACCTATTGTGGTTAATGTACTTCGTAATTTATGCCTAATTTAATACCTTAAGTTATTTAATTTTTCTTCCTAATTTCCCGTTAAATAAAAACGAATTGATTGAATATCAAACGAATTTGTAAAGTTCGATCAAAGTTATGTGAGCAGCATCATTATCGAAGCTATTTATTTACCTCTACAGATGTAGGAAAAGAAGTTATGTTACTTAAACTTATTTGTATTAACTCTTGACATATTGACAATCCCATGGCATGTTATGATATTATGTCCGTATTAAATAAATAGATAATTGATTCGTAATTTAATACATAATTGCTATTAATATTTCCTTATGAATCGAGTTAAATCCATGTACTTATACAGTACTATTTAAAGCGAAAAGAATTTGCTATAAAAATTTGGCTGCTATTAAAAAAAGTTACCATGTATTAAGGCTTTCGATAAAACACACATTTTTTTTATAAACGTCAATCTAGGTATAGTTTCCGCTAAAAGTAAGAAACTAAAAAGCAAAAATATTTAGAAGCTCCAACTGGAAAATAAATATAAATTCTCTCCAACTCAGCTCAACCTACGAAATCATACTCGTATATTTTCATTTAGTAGTTTGTTTGTGAAATTCTAGACGAGAGTTCGTGTCTCAATGGCTAGAATACGAGTATATGAAATACCAACGTACTGATATATAGGGTACGCTTTTTTTCAAAGCAAGTATGAATCCTTTGTCACTTTCATCACAGTGATTGATGCGACGCCATAGGGGGACATTGTTTTCTGTTTATGGAAACATATTTATTTGTTCGCCGTTATTCGATAGCGTCGACCTTTGCCCTTCTATAGAATTTGAAAGAAAAATAGGCTTATTGATGGTATTATACATTTTAATACTCTATTTATACAAATGCTCCAAAAAAGGGGTTAAATGATTTATTGGCACAAATTAATTTCGAAAGAAAGTAAACGTTAGTAGGACTTATTCTGTGCGTTAGGCAGGCATAAAGTTTATGCTTCTTGTGGTCTCCCTTGCAATCAACTGAACTGGACAACTGAACTAGTAGAAACAAAGACAAAAATAATTCTCACTAGATCAGTCGATTAAACTAGTGCGAGAAAAATCACTATTGCAGTCAACTTGAATGGACCACTATACTAGCAGGAACACAGGGAAAAATAATTCCCACTAGTTCAGTCAATTAAAGTGGACAACTAGACTAGTGGAAACAAAGGGAAGAATAATAGGTATGACAAATGGAATAGTATTTTATGCAACAGTTGTATAAGAAGGTTCATAAAATACGAGTGGCCATCGAGCATTTTTTGACATACTTATACAACGTTGCATACATTACTTTTTCTACATAGATACAATTTTTTCGAATCTAATACATTTACTAAAATATATACAAAAATAAACAAAGAAAAGTACGAAATAATACCATATGTTTGGTAGATACTAGGTATCTATGGAAGACAAAATTTTTTTTTGACGTCTTCTTAGTGACTGAAAGTGCCATTTTTGAAACATGGAGTCACTTAAACGAATGTTTTTCATACAAAAAACCGTTTGTTCAGTGACTCCACGTTTGAAAAATGGCACCATATGTTAAAATAACGATTTTATTATGTTGGCAGTATGGTAGATCTAAAGAAAAAAGGGTATAGGTCTATGGCTAGGAGTACAGTTTTGGCGAAATAACGACACATGTGCTATTATATTAGGAATAGACTATAGACTTTTCTGAAATCATATAATCTATGTTCTTATATTAGTGTTCGGGACCATTTAAAAGACAGTACAGCAGTAGAAAAAAATATTTAAGGCCATCGATTAGACGTAGGTATTATTTCTTTTCTCTAAGAAACAAAAAAGAACAATGATTGAAATTGAATTTGAAATATCGCACGTCACGGCAAGGCAGTTTTGACGTCACAGCAACGTACGTTTTCGACATAGAGGTGACGTCGCAAGCCCCCACTCCGGAACTTTGATGCTTCGTATCTTGGCAAACTAAAAATATGGGTCCATTCTTTTTGGATATTCTTAAGGACGGTCTAATTACAATTTTATACTTTTCTAACCCTGTCCTCGTTATCACCAGTTCAGTCGATTAAAATTTTGAGAAAAACCTACTAGTTCAATCAAATGAACTGGACAACTAAACTAAAGGAACAAAGAGAAAAACAATTCTCTCTAATTAAGTCGATTTAACTAATGAGAAAGAAAAAACCACTAATTCAGTCGATTGAAATTGTGAGAAAAAACATACTAGTTCAATCAACTGGTCCAGTTCAGTTGATTGAACTAGTGGGTTTTTTTCTTAACGAGTGGGAACAAAGAAAAACAAATTTCAGATTGATTTTGATTTTGTCGCACCTGTGACATTTGATAATTGTGTAATCCCCTACAGCGCATCCGTAAAAGATCTTGGGTCCCTACAGTACATCCGTAAAAGATCTTGGGTTCTAAATAGATTCCACACTTAGAAGAGTCACTTAGGTAGCCGATGTCAATCGTTTTGTTACTGTCGCTCTTAAGTGCCTAAGCTTGATCGTCTCGTAAATAATTGCATTCATTTCATTTTCTGCCTTCGCAAATATGATCATATATCATCTTTCCGTTCTGAGCTTAAATGGCTTCCTATCCGTGAACGCAGACAAATGCGATTTTCTGTGTTCACGGATATTTTGGATTCTTTGCACTCTCTTTTCAATTTTTTCGAATCTAAATTCACCTCAATACCTAAAATGCAAATTTCAATTCATGATTGGCAACTTCACTCTGCCGATACTCGTCTTCTTTATATTTCTCTACATCGCACAAATTTTATGGCAAACTCCTTTATATCTAACATCTCTGCCACCGACTCCCCAAAATAAATTAGGGCATCATGCTATACAATAAGGTTATGAACTGTGAAAATGAGTTTCTTTCGGCGTTTCTTCTCAGTGGTCGTTACAAAGTGCTGGTATCGGTAGCTTTTCTTTAAAAATAAATTAAATTTTATTATACTTTATACGTGACGTAGATTATACCTATTGACTTGTAAAAGTGCCTGTAAAAGTCTAATTACTGAATAAACCTTTGAATTTTTAAATTTTGAACTTACGTAGTTTAAGAATCCGGCGGAAGGAAAAATGACATGGAAAGCCTCTTACAGATAAGAGCACAGCTTTTAAATAAAAGAATTTAAGAAGTTATACGATAAACTAAGCGGTCTGTAGTAGCCGGAAGTGCTACAGAACTTCACGCCATACTCCATTTCCCAGAGCCTCAAATTAGCTCAAAGCGTGTGCGTGACTACAAAGACATCATCGAGAGACATCCGGGGTTTCTTTGAATAAGTCTTAATGCAACCTTTGAGAACTGTAGTTTAGCGGAGAAATAAATTATGGTGTTATGTGTGTCCGTAGGCGACCGTCGCCGATATGTGCTGCGACTGCGAGCGTACATACTGTCGCTCCTCTGTTAGAGCCCGCAATGGCTAATGTGTCATCTTTTTAAATGTTAGTTCATATTTTTCGCACAATAGACTATATATGCAAGTGACAAGAGGACAAAAAATATATTTTTAAACTTATTGCTTAATAAATGTACCAGTATATTTAATTTTGCAATAGGCATGACGAATGGGAAAATATTCCGCTCCGGAACTTTGATGCTTTTGTATTTTGAGTATCTTTGTGAATTTTTACTTTATTGGCAAACTGAAAAATATGGTCCCATTTTTTTTATATAGGGACAAATTACACTGATTGAGCTAGTTAGTTGAATACTAACTAAACGATACTATATTTTATAACAAATACATAATAGACCCCGGATAATTTGAAAAAGGCCACTTTCCAATTTGACCTGTCCGGGAATCGAACCGGGAACCTCTGGGTGGCGGACTAGCATGGTGACCACTACGCCACGGAGGTCATCCTCCATCCATCATTATTTTTGGATAATCTAAAAGACGGACTAATTACAATTATACTTTTCTAACCCTAACGTCACCCCTATTTAACTTGTTTCTCTTTCTATTGAAAAATAAAATATTTAAAAGTTGTCTTATTCAAATTCCCTCGAAAATTTCCGAAACGCAACGTTATTGGCGGAACGAAACATGACGACACCGTACACTGACAAATGTATTTGTCTTTTTTATATATTTATTTTACGGCTCTGGATACTAGTCCTTTAGAGCCTATCTTTATTTTTTCACTTCTTTATTCCTAACCCTAACCCTAAATATACAATCAAAGGTTGGTGTAGGTCCTTTGATTGCTTCAAGAGAGCTTCTGGCGACAAATATATACGAGTCCACTGGTTTTCATAGCTGATTGAGTGGCGGACGCCGCGGACGGCGACTTAAGACGCCCACCACAGTCCGCAATTAAATATCACTACAACCGCGCTATGAGTATCCACTTTAAACATTTTACATATTGTCCATGAGCATGAGCATTTATAACACTAAACTACACCAATTTCATATTATAAAGTACACTAGAATCAATTTGCAAAACAATTTAAAGCAAACTCCAACTGAACCCTTCTGTTGTTTTTGCTGTCAACCAGAAATTAAAAAGACTATCCGTCATAAATCTATCTGTTACTGTCAACAAGTCGTTTGTATTATTTTTGGAGGTTATTTTGATTGTTTTGCTAAATTATTTGTGTTCTTTGATCATTATTTGCTGAAAGCCTACTATTACCTGATAAAGAAAACTCGCTGGAATGACTGAAAGCGGTTTAATCAAAGCAATAATATTTTACACACAAGTGTCAGTGGAATGTGGTGCCCTTTTTCAAACGCGGAGTCACACACATCACCATTAGTTTAGGTGACTCCGCGTTTCAAAAATGGCACTTCTAGACGGTGTCGTGTTAAAAAATGACGGCGTTAACACCGCGTTTAAATCGTTCGTAAATGATAGTTGTTTTAATTATTTTTTTAAGCTTATTCAATAATATTGTGTAAGTGTTTTATTTTTTTCGGTTATATAATAACTTATAGAATCGTTTAATTTTTTTAAATACATGAATTTACCTTCTTACATTCTCAAACAGGGTTGACATCAGACAGGCGGCTGGTCGTAATACTATAGCGAAATCATTTAAGCTGTTCCGACTATTCCTTCTCCACTTCGCAAGGTCTTTGGCATCTTTGGGTGACCATTGACATGCATGATATATTTGGGGGAAGAAAAGCGGGAAAGCGCACCCCGAGCTCTTGAGCAGTTATATTGATGCAATTAACTGGGGACACTCCAAGACGGAGGTTTAATTTAGATTTTATTTTATGCACGTTTTCATCCTATTCTGTTTGTTAACGAATTAAAAACCATTCAATTTGAAGAAGTTTTAATAATCGGTAGAGTATTTCTCTTGAAAGGTTTTTGTACATCAATTGGAGTTCATTTTAGGTGTGAAAACCTTACGTATACTAAGTAGGAAAGGGACAAGGCGTAAAGGCGCTAATGTGTATTAATAACGTAAGTAGGAACTTACCTACATAACTTTTCCCGTAAAAGAGCAATCACATCCCAGCCATTTATCTTAAAACAAAGCCACCCTATTAAGAGCGCCATAAGTTTGCCCCATTTTATGCCTCAGAAGACCTACTTTAATTCAAATAATAGAGAAAGGGCGCGAGCAACTTATTTTAAAGACAAGAAAAGAATGCTTGACACTTGTAGGTAAGTGCTTTCAAGATTTAGTCACGATATTATAAAGTGTGTATATTTGTTAATTATCATTATTTTTTTCAGCCACCGAAAATCGATGGAATTGGAAACCCAAAATGGATTTTCTGACCTTTCAGGATTTTCAAAACAACCGTTTGGAAACGGCTTGCATCTAGCATATTTTTTTAGTTAATTACTTGTTTTTTTTTTCTTTTTTTGTCCGATCCTTGTAGGTGCAATTTAACTCAGACCGTCTCATAGGCTAAGTTGTTCATATTGACGGTCTGAGTTGCTTCTTCAAGAATCGGACAGGGTTTTAGTTACATATTGTATACATATTTTTATATATACAATATGTAACTAAAACCCGTAATAACGTAATAGAATATGACAGTCATTCTTCAATATTTTTTTTAAAACAAATACCTACTTCAACTGATTTTGATAAAATTCTATGGTCTATTGGACCACAAAAAATATATTTTAGGTAACTTCGACTAATCGGGGAATATACATAAAAATTCCCAAAGAATTGATAACCTCCTCGTTTTAGATGTCATTTGACAACAATTTTTCTGTACCTACAATCGCAAATAAATCCCCAACAAGGTTTAATATAATTACAAACATTAGTCAAAGTATTAAGTACGTAAGCATACTGACAGACCCTTGGTATTAATATGGATGAGTCAGGTAATATTTTAACCCTTTTTATAATCTGATTCATCCATATTTAGCATGGGACATGTGAACAACATCCGGGGTCATAAAGCCAAATTTTTATAGATTTTTTTGGGTCAACTCGTCGTTGACAAAATTTTGCATTGAATCTATGAGGTAGCATTAAAATGCTAATACGAAAGCTTGTTAAAAAAGACTAGGAATTTTCTGAATAACGAAGCACATAATTATTCCAAAGTGGTATAAAATTTACGAGAATGGCCACATTAACTTCTTGTTTTTGCTTTATTTGTTCGTTGTATAATTTGTGGGTTCGAGAATAACAAAGTTGAAAATGTTTATTTTTCATTTTACAAAAAAGACAATTTAGTGTAAATCCCTTTTTTATCTTAATACAACAAAAAGATCTCAAACCAGCAAGTGTGTAAAAATAATCAGATCGTTCTAAAATTAAAAAAAAAAGAAATAAGAAATAAATTAGGCCTTATTAAAATAATACGAAAATTCAAATATTTTTTACATCTTATTTATCAAAATGACGTAACCGTAACCATTTACGAGGTAAAACCACTCTTTAATCGTATATGGTTACGGTAAAACCCATTTTAATTCCATTTTAGAAGTCTTAATATAAAATCCAAGCCATAAAGAACATAACATACGTACGTACTTCATCCTGCACTTTTATCTAACACCGTCACATCTCAAGACGTAAGATGACACTATTTCTCCCCTGCTCAGACGTCCACGTTCTTTGTTCTGAGATAAATTGTGTACCAACAAAGGGAAGGGTTGAAATTTTCAACGTCCACGTTATTTATGTGCGGCTGTGCAGCGTCCGGCTTTTAGTTCAAAGACAATCCATATTACGTCATACACAAGCCGTTGCACTTTTCAGTTTATCGCGTTTGCGTTTTTAAAATGCCTTTTTTGTTGGTAGTTTTCTCTCTACAAAGCCCTGAACATCTTGTATTATGATTTATGTATATAAACGGGAGTTAGCACAAACCTTTTTTGTTGGATCTTACGTTTCGAATAGGAGAGACATCCGTCATGAGAGCAGACGTCTGGCTGTAATGCATAACAAGTGAATAACGATCACAGCCGTAAGTGTCCCGGAATGTGTTCAAACATTTTAATCAATAATTGTAAAGGTACACCACGTTATAGTTTTGTCAAAACTGCCGTAAACATCTTGCTTAAATTGAACGGCGCATTTTACAATATCTTTTTTTTGTCATAACCGATACAAAATATTCCCAAAAACCACAGAATAAAAAGCAGATTCACAAATGCCGTAAACATCCAGCATAAATACAAATAAGTGTTTAGATGAGATGCAATGGCGTATTTTTTACAACTACAACATTTTTATTTTCAAGACGGATTCAAAATGTTTCCAACAGACTAAAAATAAGAGAGAACCACAGAATAATAACCGGCCAAGTGCGAGTTCAACTCGCGTGGAGAGGGTTCCGTGCAATGCCAAAGGTTTTAAATTAATACAAAATACTTATCTTATTTGAAACCCTCAAAGTAAGACGCGAGTTGACTACTACTAGCGCTATCTAGTAGTGTTTTAGTGAACTGTTTACCGTAAATGAACCTATTGTATTGAGTTTACCACTTTATTTTCAATTGATAGAATTATTTAATTAGGTGTATCTGTAATCTACAAGCAATAAACCATATTTTGTATTTTTTATTTTATTTTAGGCTCTTTAGTTTCGGATATCAGGCGAGGAATGATTAATTTTGGTCTTCTTTCATGAACAAATTTTACAATAATAACCGAAATATATATGACATCCCCATAATAAGCCCTTTCATTCAATACACGACACAATAAGTTATGTAATTTTGTTTTATTTTCTTATTTGCCCCCCAGAATGACCCTTATATAAAAAAAAAAATTCTTTTTACTTTGCACATCTGTGTTTGGGTCATATGACCAATTTCTACCAAACTTTACCTGATTTGGTCTAGTAGATTCGAAGAAAATTGGCTGCGACATGCGGACGGACAGACAGACGCACGAATGATTCTATAAGGGTTCCGTTTTATTCATTTTTGTATGGAACCCTTAAAAGAGGATTCATAAATGCCGTAAACATCTTGCATCAATACAAATAAGTCTTCAGATGAGATGCATTTTCCAAAGGCGACTCCTTCGAGCCCGCTTCGACGACAGCTGTAAGAATATTGGAAAAACTTCAATGGAAAATCAAGAATATTTGAAATAATGGTATGTTTTTATTACTACTGTAAAAAATAATAAAGACAGCAATATTAATAAAGATTAATTAAGAAAAGACGCGGCCACGTTTTAGAACTATTGCCTTTAACTGAGAAATTAGTACCTAGGTTTACTCGTTGTATCTATTCGTCTAAGTTGATTTAACTCACGACATGGGCAATTGGGCATATAGGAAGCCCACTAAATCAATTTTACAGTAATTTTTGGCCTAGTTATACCTATTTATAATAATATTTGAGTTTGATTGCGCATATATGGTAGGTAATGTAAATGATGTCAGTAAATCGTAAAAAATAGCAAGATTATTCTCCTTAGAAGAACGCAAGTAATATTTGATAAACTAGTACCTATTATACTTAATCCAAAATAATGACCAACCTAAGTAGCAAGGTTGAAAGCCTAGGCGGCAACAAGCAATTTATTACAGAAATCTCCCACTAATGCCCGTGTACCTTCAGATTATTATGTGCTAAATAATCATTTATTGTAGCTATAAGCTATAACTAAGTCCCTTAATTGTTTATTTATGTTGCGGCAATTTGAGAATAACGCCGCCTTAATTCTAAGAACAGATTTCATAATGGTTAAAAGATATATACAGAATCGCAAAGGCAGACTTGAAAATAACCCATTTGGAATAAGGCTGACTTTACTCGAATGTGTTTTTTGAAATGCAACGTCGCAATTTACAAAGCCGCATCCTATTTATATATTTTCACAACCTTTTTGGGGTTTCGTACAAAAAAATGAAAAAACGCAACCCTAACAGGATCCTTGTACGTTTGTCTGTCCGTCCATCTGTCACAGCCAATTAGCTCCGAAATTTGGTAGGATGGTGTAATCTTATGAACCAAATACAGATGTGCAAAGTAACTCAATTTTTTTTAATAAGGGTCATTTTGAGGAACACATTAGAAAATTAAATAAAAAAGTTTTGCAAACCTTGCTGTATCATATATCAAATGAAAGGGCTCGTAATGAGGTTTTTAAATATATTTTTACTATTATTGTAAAAAAAAAATAGTTTTGATTTTATTCATGAAAGAAGATGAAAACTGACCACCCCACTGATCTATTGAGCCTAAAATTTTGAAAAAAGTACAAAGTATAGTTCGTTGCTTGTAGATTACAGGAAATATTTATAAAAATTCTGTCAATTGAAAATAAAGTGGAAAACTCAATAAAATACGGTCACTTACGAAAAAATTGTTCACTAAAACATTTGACTTTGGCATTGTACGGAACCCTCTCCACGCGAGTTCAACTCGTACTTGGCCGGTGTTTTTTTCCTATTACTTCAATCAGCTTTACGATAAGCCGAAATATGCTTTATTTTTCTGGCAAACCGCTGATGGTTAAAATTAATTACTGCTGTTCAATAGCTCAAAAAACGTTTTGAAGAAATGCTTTGAAGCCATTTTGCCGGGCTCGAATTGTACTTCTTATTTTTTGTAATAGATAGGTAGATAATAGCAGATTGTGCTACAAGGAGCGTGTGCTAATAAGGATTAATTTTGATGCGAGGGCGTTACTTTGAATCAAGAGCGAAACTAAGGATGCCGCAGTTGAATCACGAGCGTAGAGAGTGATTCTACGGTGGAATCCTGAGGAAAGCCAGGGAAAAGAAGCAAATACAAAACATAAAATATAAAGAAAAGTAGAACACTACAATACCTAATCAGACTTCAACCGACAATTTAATACTAACCTGTGTTTGGTGTCGTTTTCATTCAATAAATACTAAGAAATAATTTTCCGAAGACCACCAACTTAGGTGCGATAAAATGTTCACTCATAACTTTGTATGCGTGGTCCTCATATCTTTTTATTTTTATACGTAAACTTGATACCTATTCACTATCGGCTTAAACTTACGAAAAAGTATCCACATTTACACAAATAATTACATGTCAATACAAATAACCTAAAACTTTTGCAAAGGTAATATAAGGTAATAATTTAATAAGGTGAGTAAATTTGGTCTTGCGAAATAGTACCATCTGTCTTTTGTATTTATTTAAAACTGTAATTACCAATAATAAATGATACGAAAGGAAGAATTAATGCTATTAACATTTTCTGCCAGTCAAACTTCGCGAAAAATAGAAATCTAGCATAGTATGTGCAAAAATGAAGTACTTATAAATAAGTCTTATGTATTTATACACCACAACATGCATCCAGTAAAGAAAAAGAACGTGAGGAAACGCACACTGGTGTGTAAAAACACTGCTGTCACTGACGATCATTGAGCTACGTCAGAACATCAAATACCCTCAGGTAGTTCGAAAAACCTAAAACCGGTCATAAAAAGAAACTGCTCTAACCCCGGTTAAAAGAGAATATTTGCCCACGGGACTTCTAAAGAAACAGATTAATTGGACGAGACAAGTAGTGGTGTAGCCATTCTTTGTGATGGCTTTGTTGTATGGGGTCAGCATTGGAGTCTGCTCAAAATAGGAATAGAAAACAAAACAAATAGCCTGTGTTGCCTTATAAATACTTTTGTTGCAGTATTTCTTCAAAGATACTTAAGTTCCATACTTATAAACCCACCGGATCGTTCAAGTTTAGCTTCGCATAGTAAAAAAAGAAAAACTTGTATAGTTTTTTAGTATCTCAGCCCTACTCACCTTATAAACCAAGCCTCTAAACGTAGTTTGTTTAAAATGGACTTTATCTTGTGTAACATTTTATGACAGTCTTCAAGTCATGTCAGATGTCTTGAACACAACTTAAAAAATCTGACACCAATATTGGCCACTTACACGAACAACAAACATCTCGTCTAACCAATTAATCTGCTGGTCCATTGGAAACACAAACTAGCAGGAAAAGCAATTTTAATTAAAATGAATACGCTGCACAGGCGTGTCTGAATTTTACCAGTTTTTACAACAATGAGAAACTTCTCACGTACTCACTACTCTCATTTTTTAATTAATTTGTCTGAAAATTTAATAAAAATGACTTTACGGTACAGTTTTGGAATAATTTCTGATTTCGAATCACTTTTTTTATTCATGATATTTTGTACGAGAAACAAAATAATCAACAGGGTAAATATGCCGTCGATACATACTTGAAGAGGTGTTTCATGTCGAACAATTTTTTTGGGACACTGGGAAAAAATTTTTAAACAATTTTTTGTACAGATTGTCCGATCTGATTTTTCTTCCAATCGTATTCAATTCCGGTTGCAACTGTGCTGCTTCACAGCCAGGTGTGCGCTTTCTTGCATTTTCTCCTCTTAAGAGGGAAGTTATAAGTTCGACGCTTATGTCTGTCTGTGTGTGTGTCTGTCTGTGGTATCGTGGCTCAAGAACGGATGGACCATATAGATGCGTTTTTTACGTGAAAGCAAGTTCCCTTGCGGTGCATTTAGCTTCATGTTTATTAAAAACGAGTTCAGTCGTTTGAAGTTATTGGGGATTAACGCTTAAAAGTCGGGCTTTTTTTAGTTTACTTGGCAAATAATAGATGGCACTATGGATATCAATTCCACTTTACATCGATTGGAATATGTAGTGTATTTATGTATGTATGTTCACAGTTCGGAGCGAACTACTAGTTAAATATAACTACTCGTCCGCCCGGAACTGTCCCCGTGAACCCCATATCTCGGCAATCCCTAGACCGATTTGGCTCATGTTCAAATTTAAAAATTTTATTGGCTACTTGGACACGCCTATCGAATTTCATGAAGCTCCGATCAAAATCTACTAGAGTTATTGTCACTCCACTCGAATCGTCACTACATAGTGTAGACGGCATTTTTAAATTTGGCTGGCAAATGAACTTGCTGTTATTGCAGTTGTAGTACGAGAAGGTGTGCTTTAGTCGCGTCTTAAGACATCTACAAGATGGAGTGGTCCTATTTTAAGCTGAACGTTTGTAAAATTTTACTTTTTTTTCGAGATCCTTTAATAAAAAATTATTTTTACTTTACATTTACACCCGACCAGGTTCCCTTTAGGTAGAATAATTGTTTTGCATCGTTTAACAAATTAAACAATCAATTAAGTACCTAACTGTTCAAAATCAAAGATCGAATCAAATATTTGAACGTGTGAGCGAAACGAGCGAAGTTCTCAGAGTGAACTTTAACGATCCGGGGTTTTGTATGTATGTTTGTTTGACAATAACTCGAGTAGTTTTTGATTGGAGCTTCGTGAAATTCAATAGGCGTGTAGAAGTAGCCAATAATTTTTTTAAGTTCGAACATGAGTCAAATCGGTCTAGGGATTGCCGCCGAGAAATGGGGTTCACGAGGTCACAGTTCGGGGCGAACTATTAGTTATAATTAACTAGTAGTTCGCTCCGAACTGTGAACATACGTACATACAAATGCCGGATTTTACACTTCAATAAAAATTGTTGTAATTAAAGTATTGTAAAATGAATATTTATTGAAGTGAAAACTTCTTTAGCGGCGTTGTACACTTTTTTTGTAATGGGTAAAAAATGTTTAACTCGCGTCAGAGCGTCAGGACACGTGATCCTGATCAAAAATTCGTAAGACGGATGGAGAGTAGACAGCCGGCGCGGCGTAGGAGAGGAAGTATCCCCTCTCTTTCTACAGCGCGGCGAAAATGTATGTCTGCTGTTTCGTTTAGGCGGCGCAGGGCGCTTGCGTGATTGTTCGTGTGTTTATGTTACAGCGTGCCACGCGCATCTATGGATGGTGACAATGACAGCTGATGGCTCGACCGCCTGTGTAGTGGCCACACTGCTGTGTATTCGTAAAATTCGTATATATAAAGTGTTTAATTAATGTAATATAAATTGTCATGTTTGTGTACGATAGCGCAATAAATAAATATTTTATTCTACCACATAAATAATAGTACTTTTATACTGATAATTAAAGCAATTCGTGCAAAATTATTCCCTAACCATTCCAAAATACCAAAAAATGCACAACGTTAATATTAAAGTTTTTACTTCTGCCGGCACTCCCGGAGTGCAACCCGTCGTTTTTTACACTTAAGTGAATTAATCCCATTCTTTTCTTTAATTACAAGTCAAGGTTAATAGGAAAACATTTAATGAGCGTTCGTGACCAAGTATTCGATTTTAGCCGAGCCACAATGAAAAATGGCGTTATTACAGATAAGAAAATATCTACAATGTGAAAAAGGAGCAATGTTCATTAATCACCGGCTAAGTCAATTAGAAAACGAACATTTTCAGATTTTTTATGTGATTTGATTACATTTCTTTCGTTTCATCTTATTGCCCAACTTTCTTTTGGCGTGGTCTTTATATCTTACGGCCCTGGGAAGAATCTAGCCACGGCAATCGCCCTGTCACTAACCACACTCAGATCTGCTTTAGTACAAGGAGTCGGGCAGTTGGAACATGATAAAAGATTTTTTGATTAAAATTAACGTGAGACTCAGACATTATTAATAAAGTACGGGTTACTCACGTAAAGAGACAGCTACTGGCCGACATGTTTCGACTGTGACGTGTGTGTGCACGACACACTACGACGAGTGTGTCGAGCAGTTGCTTTGTGCACGAGCGCGTCACATTCGCCCTGATGAAGTCCTCCGGATGAGGTCGTAACATGTCGGCCAGTAGCTGACTCTTTACGTGAGTAACCCGTGCTTTATTAATATTGATAAAAGATGGTCCATGGATTGTGTAAATTTCTGCCAGAGTTCCAACCCCATTTGGTTCTGCTCTCTCGGCATCTCCCTGCACCAGATCGGAGTCTTTTTAAAGACGTGATAATGTATCTGTATACAATTATACGTATAGCGTGATATTTCAAAACTAAGGCAATTGGCACAGCTCCCCATTCCTCTGCGTAGCGCAGGGCCCCCATACAAAAAACATCTTCAAAATAATGTATATTTCATTTTCACCATCATCATTCATTGTTTGAATATTGTATGTATGTTTATGCATGTATATACTTATAATAAATGTAGGTATGTGTAGGTATATTTATTAGGTATGTGTTTGATTTATTTAGGTGATTATTTTGTGCCGCAACTAGATCTCTGTTTATCCTTGTTGTTAACTGGGAGAGAACGCTTTTATCGATAAGTTCGCCATTTGTAAACAATTGTACGTTGTAAATTAATAAAGTTTTTATATATAAATAAATAAAAACGACGCGCGTAGACGCGGTGTCAGTGTGTTGTCTATGCGTGTATTCTATACAAATTGAGACTTGCATACAGTCCGGCCCCGCTTCGCAGCGGGGTGCGGAGCTGTGTGCGAATCGCCTAAGCTGAACTTTGCATTTCATTGATATGTATAATCATATGTATCATTCGGTCTCGATTTTGCATGGTCTTCGGCACTTTTTGGTAACCATTGACATGCATATTATACTTGGAGAAGACCAAGCGAAGCGTACCCCGGAGCGTCGCTGAGGATGCAACAGGGACCGCGTTTAAACTAATAAGAACCCTGTGTATTAGTTATAATAAGAGACATCTTAATAAGATATGATAAATGACAACGTCTACCCCTTAGAGAAATTTGTAATTATGTCAACAAATCATGAAATTCCTCGTCAATCTCATCGCGTCTGTTTGTATAAGCCGACTGCACCCCAGGTTAGGCTCATTCGTACCCATCTTAACCTAATCTGTAATTTGTATGCTACCCAGCCACCTATTAACGAATTATCAACACGAAACACGTATGAAACGTATCTTCAGGGCTAAATGACAAACTTCGCTCCTTTGCCATTAATGTGATGTATTTTCCACTCGGCTTGTGTACAGCCTAAGGCTTAACTTACACCGGAACGGCAGCGGTGGGCAGCCTTTTTTACTGTCAAATCATAGTCACTTTTATTTCTATTATCTTTTGTTTTTTACAAGTTATACTGTGCATTTCGCAAATAGAAATAAAGGTGAATATGGTATGACAATGAAACTGTGCTGCCCGCCGCTGCCGTTCCGGTGGGAGTTAAGCCTAATTAATCGCCCAAATCTATGGCCGAATTAAGTGGTGATCACACTGCACCGCGCACCGGACGGAGCGTGGGGCCGCAGATTTTAACATTGTATGTAAGTACCTTAATTTGTATAGAAAACACGCTTAGTCAAACACACTGACAACGCGTCTCCACGCGGGAGCGCGTCGCGCGCGCAGATTCTGCCAATCTGCGCGGGGTCGCGGTACTAGTTGCGGGGTATAACACACTTCTCCGCCGTGTAAAGTGAATGTGTGGCGCGGGGCCGTCGCGTCGTAGGCCACTGCTCCGCGCGGGGAAGCAGATCGAACCGCTAGGTAAAGCAGATCTGCGCCTCCGTCGCCGCGCGCGTAATCTGCCGGTCTGCACACTGCGGCGCGGCGCGTTGCCAGTGGGGGAATCGCCTTATATCTAAATTGAAATCTTCAAATAGTCGTAAAAACAAGGTCATGGGTTAAATTGGTACATTTTATGGGTTATTTGAATTAAGTTAACTATTGATTAATCAACTAATGGGGGTTGAAAAGTTGGGGCCGTCGGGACAATCATGGCACAAAATCTACAAAATTATAGCCCGAAAATTTAATGAAGTCCACGTGTGGCTCGGCTGTGGGGCCAGTTTTGAAACGGAGTCATTAAACGAGCAGTTTTATGAATAGAAAAAAACATTATTTAATTTTTTTATTGAACCAAATATGGCACTTGGCTTTTGGCCTTTATCTGGCTCAATAAATAAGCATTGCCATACAACGTGGCAACACTACCAGCTTTCTGAAAACGTTTCTGGGCACGATTAGCAAGAGATTTTTTATTTAAGTTTGGTTTTTGATAGTTTTCTTGTGTTTGTTTATTTGTTTGTGTTAAATTGTAATTAAATTCTGCCATTTCATTTCTACTTTCTATTATACACAATCACATGCGTTATTACGCATAACTGTGAGATGAATGAAAATTAACACGTAGTTAGCTTGTAACCTGAATTAACACATAACATACCTACTATTTATCTCGAAAATAAAAGGTTTCCGTGGAATTGAAATTTACATAATACTCGTAACTTGATTATGTAATTTTCAATTCCACGGAAACCTTTAATAAACAACTTATTAAATGTAGATTAATTACTCTCAGAAAACTAACTTCATTTGATTTACCTATTTGACAAGATAATAACTTCTCCGATATCAGCTATTACAGATCACTGCCATCAGAATGCAATAACATTCGATCTACAATGGAGTCTCATCTCGATGGAAAATTCAAGTACCTGGCACTAATGTTTATACTGGTAGAGCGCGGCGGTCGAGTGATTTAATTTTAATCTCTTTAAAGCTTGCTTCAACTCTTTATTTCCACTCTAACGTCCAATAGTATGTTGAATGCCTTTGTGGTCTTGTGGTCAAGGCGTCCGCGAAATATCGGCGAATCGGGTAAGCTGTTTAAACGTTTTTTTTTTATTAACCTAATTTGTCCCATTGTTGGGCAAAGGTCTCTCCCATCTTCTTCCACTTATCTCTTTCTTGTGTTAGGCTCGACCATCCTTTTTGGAATGTGTCGAGATCGTCTTGGCCTACCTGGGCGACGGTAACCATCTTTAGGCAACCACTCTGTTGTGATTCTGGCCCATCTCACAGGTTTAAACGTTATAAGGGGTAAATGCTCGAAAGTCACGGCTTTCTCTGAAAAATAATAGATGGTGCTACGGACATCAATTCATAGCGGTAGTTCCGCTACGACGACTGTTCTTTTTTTCTTACAAATAAACTTGTGTTATAACAAGTTTATTTGTAAGAAAAAAAGAACACTATTTATACAATAACTATTATTTTAATAACTAAGAGTACTTGTATAATCTACATTTTGTATTTCACTTGTTCTGTTATTTGACCAGCTCATTATTTTCATCATCGGCTTTCGAAAACTTAATCAGCTCTGTTTACCTAAATAGACGTTCGCCGGTTCTATTAATCTATTAACAGTGAAAATATAACGAAAACTTACATTTCCTTTAGCCTATGCCCTTTATAGACTATCGAATGAAGTAAATACTGAGGCACTTATAATGGCATACTATGGCTTAGTTGAATCTGTACTTAGATATGGTATATTTTTTGGGGAAATTCCTCTGATAAAGATATAGCATTCAAAATGCAAAAGCGCTGTATTCAAGCAATGTTCGGTCTTCAAAGTACAGATAGTTGTGTACCACTGTTTAAAAAACATAAAATACTAACACTCCCTTCGGTATGTATAATGGAAGTAGCAATATTTGAAAGACTAATTCTCATCTCTTGCCTAGTTTATCTGATGTAGTGAAAAGAAACCGTCGTGAGTTATGTTGTGATAATTTGTGTCTGTATGCATCTAAAACTGCTTTATTGCAATATAGTGTAGTATGTATGGCACCAAAGATATATAATCAAATACCGAAACAATATTAAGATCTAAATTTAAATTTATTTAAGAAAAGACTTAAAATATTGTTGACTGAAAATTGTTATTATAGTGTAAAAGATTTCTTATGTATTATATTATGGTAGATTGATAGATTCATTATAAGTGATATATTTTTCTAGTATTATAATAGACAGACTCTCTGAAAATTTGCACACCTGTGATGGTAAAACATGATTGGATGAACTTAAATGTAAATAAATACTTTGCTTGTAACTCATGTTTAGCAAAATAAATTTATCTTTATCTTTATTTTAATAATTTAGCCATCAGTTAATTGTATAGAACTCATTTTAAAAGAAAAAGAGATGCTATTTACTAATAAAATTGCTTCTGTTAGTGTTATAATAATGTAGTACTGTCTCTATCTTCATATTATAATCATCATCCCAGCCCTTTTTCCGCCCACTGATGTACCTACATATTATAAATTAGCTTTATTTAATCATCCCTCCCCATACATTTAAACTTATATTCCTTAGTTCCGTTTATTTCCTTACACTGTCCGTAATCAAAACTACTCACCCAACCAACTCGACCATTGTGAACAAGTCGAGTGCAGCCTCAGGGCTTTAATAAAATACGTCTCATTTTACATTCACAATTATTGCACCGTGACATTTAACATTAAACTTTGATATTACGTTTAAATGTCAACAAATATTTAAATACATACATAGGGACTATCTATGTATATAAATGAAAGGTATTTTTTTCCCAGATAAGCAAGGATGTTTTATTTATTTCGAATCTCAAAATTGTTTAATCTCACTGGATGGTAAGACCGGCTGGACGGCCAGTTGTAAAACTATAGCCAAATGGCTTAAACTGTTCCGGCTAATTATTTTCGACTTCAATGGTCTTCGACATCTTTGCGGGTCCTTCGAAATGCATATTATATTTGGAAAAGAAAAGATGGTATAACGCGCGCTGAAATGAAGAAGCACGACTTAGACTACCAATACGACCTCTCGATACGTTTGCTCCATTGTACAGATAGAACAAGATTTACGTTTAAGAGGGGCCAACCCGTCTTACTTTTCATAAAAACGCTCGTATGTGATTATGGCATTTAACTGATCTGTCTTGAAAACTTTTGAACCAACAGGTAACTTTTGCGCTATTTCTAGGTTAAGTCTAAGCCTCGAAAAATCTGCTTTTTTGCACATATTTCACCTGAACTTTGACCGTTCATAAGGAACTCATAACGTTTAAAGGTAAAGAAAATATTTCGATACGAACCTTTGTGATAAAAAAAAAAACAATTTTTCACACACTAGTAACTACTGGTAAGGCTTACTGAAAAACACGTATTACCTGGAACAAGTTTTATGAAATTTCCGAACCCTATGAATAATTAATATTCTTTCAATGTATAGTTAATAATACTAATACAAATTTTGTCCAATAGAATCCAAACTGAGCCCTCACGTGCTATCTCTCTCTTTTTGCTTTGCTTCTTTTTCTAGCGTTGCCCTGGATGAAACAACAAGCTTTTCAAACTGTGCACGTTGACGATAGAGCGGCCGGAAAGAGCCTTCTTAAAAAACTAATACCCGTCTACGAGAGCCATTTATAGCTAACAATCTATAAATCTTTTTGAAACGTACTTATTAGGATTTTTCATTTGATACCACTCGATATCTGAATAAAAAAATTGTATGTAACATTTATTATATACGTTTATTGCATACAAAAAGCAGTCTATGGCACCCGGACAGTAATGATGAACCAATTGATATTTCATTTGTCAAAATTGGATAAGCGATTCAGATGCTATGGTGGAAAAGACATAAATACCCACATACATACAAACATAGATTGCTAAAATCATTACCCTTACTCTTGGCTTTGCCGTAGTCGGGTAAACAAAGTGCTATCCATCTAAAAGACAGTGAGGTATCTTAATGACCATTTGTGTAAACGATAAACATCTTAGCTTGAAAGGGGTCAGAGTGTCGGACTCCAGGAAATTGATCTCCACATTCATCGTCTGTGTCGTTTTCGTATTGCTATGTCGCTCGCTTTCATGCACACAACTTTCTATCAAAAGGAATTTCAGCTTTAAGAATCTTTGCACGTTGGATTGTTTGGTTTGGTTACAGACTTTTTGCGTTATTTTAGTATCCATACTATATAGATAAATTCTTTATTGTACATAAAAAGACACAATTAAAATATAGTAAAAAAACACAATAGTACAAAGGCGGACTTATCCCTGTCAGGGATCTCTTCCAGTCAACCCTACAACCAGAGGAGATAATTACGAAAGTGGGGTGGATCATTGTACAATACTTACACGCTAAAACACTTAATGCTTATTATAATTCCATAATACATTTAGATATACACATACATAATATATATACATATATACTTACAATATCAGTCATACATACATAATATATAAAAATATACATATTTGATTCAATCCAAGTCAGGAACTTTCATAAAATAATTTAATCCTATTCTTGAAGGAATGCAGAGTACGAGACTCTTTAATATCCTTGGGGAGTCTGTTCCAAAGTTGTGCAGCCATAACAGCAAGAGATTTAGAAAAAGTATGAGAGGAGTGATTAGGAATATCTAAAAGAAGGCTATCGCTTGAACGAAGGTGGGGATCAATATCTCAAAATTTAAATTTTTCGTAGAGGTAGTTGGGAAAGGTAGGGTTGTTGAGGACATTTAAAAGAAAAGAAAGCAAATAGATACTACGACGAGTTCTTATAAGCAGCCATTTCAGTAGAGAACAGTATTCAGTAATGTGGTCAAACTTACGTAGCCCAAATACATATCTAATACTCAAATTCTGAAGGCGTTCTAGCTTGTAGTTCCAAACTATCACGTCTTTATCACTGATAGGATCAAAATTTAAGTTTATTTAGTAATTAGACCTTTACATGCACTTTAACACGTCAAAAAATATTTTAATTCAATTTAGGTATGTTTAAAGAAAAGCTACCAATACCGGCGCTTTGCAACGACCACTGCTGAGAAAAAACACCGAAAGAAACTAATTTTCTAAATTAACTACTCATCTAACGGTGGGAAAAATATATTAGATATTAAATATACATAGTCGTACCTACATATACTACCATACATGTACATGCATAAAAATACCGAAATGTACGCTTAAATGTCCGAAGTAGCAACGAAATATCTGAGGAGCTTAGATTTGAAAAAGAGCTAAGTGGCGTAGCCACTTCTTTTTTAAAGATTTTTCTTTTTATTTCATACCAGGACGTTAAGGATCAGCACAGACTGTAAAAAGGGTCAGAGTTATAAAAGAAATTGATCTTCACATTCTTCGTATGTGTCATTTTCGTACTGGTATGTCGCTTCCACGCACACATCTATTTGTAAGCATCGTGAAATTCAATATTGGATTTTTTTATCAAACGGAATTTGAGCTATGAGATCTCAACTGAACATTTCAACGCGCAAAAAGTTGAAATGTTCAGTAAAGATTTTTGCCACAAAATAAGTACTAATACTCACGTACAGAAGTCTCACTCAGCAAAGAAATTTAAAGAAATATCTTTCTAATGTTGCTAGCGATATGGTTTAATTTAGCTCGCCTCAGCACCTTTTCGTTTAGATACCTAAAAATCCATCGAAAGCCAATTTCATTCTAATTATTTTTGATATAAGTGAATTTCCCACTCCAGAGTTGTCGCCACGCGCATAGTAAAACTCGTAATGTCGGTATGTTTTCGAAGCGTAAACGGAGAATGAAACAGGCCTGCTTTGTGGGTTTTTGGGCGTTTTGGACTTTCGGACCGCGGTCTGAATCGCCCAAGTACTGTTTCTGAAGGGGATCATTCGGACCGCGGGCCAATTAGCCCCAGAAAAAAATGTCCCAGTAATGGGTCGATTTGGACCACGGTGGTAAACAATACAGTTCCCTTGTGGATTGAATTAGGTCAGAGAACGTTATGAAGTTTTATTACACATCCAATAATGATATCTTTTATTTGTAGTAAAACGGTTAGTTTGTATTCAAGCTGTCATTATATCAAGTTTAAATTACATATTTATTTTAAAATACAAATGATAATTATGTATTTATCTTACATTATTTATTTTTTCATCAACCATTTTTCTACTCATCTCTACAAATAAATAATTGGTCCAAATCGGACTCACAAAAAGAGCATTGGGTAGTGGTCCGAATCGACCCATTCCAAAAGATACCTTGGGTCATTCGGACCGCTTCAACCACATAAATTCCTCTATCCATGTACGTAATCTAAATTTGTGTATGACATAAGATAAAAAAGTTGCGAAAATGATTTTCGATCGAGACCACGTAGTTACGCCCTTTCATAACTGACACATGACCCCGATGAACAAAATCTAGCCAACGGGCGGTACTACTAGTTAATCTCACGATTTTACTTTCAAGTATTAGTCAACATATTTTGATCCCAAATTAGGTCTTACTAACGATCCTTATGAAGTGGTCTTCGGCTCCAAAGCCAATGAAAAATCATCGTGTATATTTTATTTCGTTTTAAGTATTTGTTTTTATAGTGGCAACAGAAATACATCATCTGTGAAAATTTTAGCTGTCTAGCTATCCACGGTTCAAGAGATGCAGCCTGGTGACAGACAGACGGACAGCGGAGTCTTAATAAAAGGGTCCCGTTTTTACCCTTTGGTTACGGTACCCTAAATTATTTTTACCTATTACTACTAACATAAACACATGCTACAATATACGTTAAACCGGATTATCCTCTTAAAACAACAGAGAGTAAGAATTAATCTGCTCACAAAGAAATAAGTACATTTTTGATTTATTAACGCCAAGAATAAAATTGTAGAGCTAAGAAAAATAGGTGCACTTGCGCTCTACTCCAGTAGTTAATCTCGGAACCGAGGGTTTCACAAATTACCTACTTTACAATCTGTTATGACTTCTTGCTCCGGATTAAGTATCACTTAATTTTGTATAATAACGGGACGAAGAAATTAAAGCTTCGAGCTTAGTTCCATTTTATTATAGTCCATTTGTTTAGGTATTTAAAGGAATGTCAACAATCTTGACATGTTCTTTTATTGAAATATACACTTAATAAATCAATACTTTTCCAAATTACAAAAAAAAATATGTAATTTATAATTTATAAAATAAATTATTTGTAATTTGCAAAGGCATTGATTTATAAAGTGTATATTTCAATAAAAAGACACGTCAAGATTGTTTACATTCTTTTAAATACCTAACCAAATGGACTATGCATGTAACTAATTTTGCTTGCATTTTAGATTTCTCTTCTCATCACTGTTTTTATTTAAACCTATTTACTACTGAATTCATCTGAACAAAAAGTATTCCAAAACATACAATATCACGTCTATATCCCAAACGGGGTAGGTAGTCCCTACAACCGCAAGACCCACAGATCACTCTTAGCCTGATATTGGGCGTGAAAATGGAAATAACCAGCCAAGTGCGAGTCGGACTCGCGCACTAAGGATTCCGTACCATTATTTGTGAAAAATACACGTTTGTTGTATTGGGGCCCACCTTAATAATGATTTATTGTGTTTTTATTATTATTTGTTATAGCGGCAACAGAAATACACTATCTGTATAAAAAAATTGCTATCACGGTTCATGAGGCCTGGTGACGTAGAGACAGACATACGGACAGCGGAGTTTTAGTAATATGGTCCCGCTTTTACCTTCTGGGTACGTAACCCTAAAAATGATTCAAAATATTGCTAGTGGGTTGCAAGCCACATCGCCTTTTGACAAGATACTGATTCTCACGTTATCCCTAGATCGGTTTTTACGATCTGCGAGAACATTAAAGCAGCTGGTACATTCTATGTTTTTTACAAGCAAGGAAGTTTTTGGAATATGATATTATGGAATTATCACCAAGAAAAATATTGTTGACGTAATACGTAATAATAAATGGTTTAGCTTTCAAACGAAATTCAGATTAGGCAAAGGCATGCCTTTCAAAGCGCTTTTCAAAGTCATTTCCTTTGATACGATCTCTGCGCGATTCTTTTGTACGTTTTGATTACTCCAGCATTTGCTGCAAGACAAGAGCCTTCAGTTGAGCCGGAGAATTTCAAAGAAGCGAGAACTTGAAGGCGACTGTCAGAAGTTTCCAAATCCGTGACAGGTGCATTATCAGCTGAATTTCACGACAAAGTTACTTGTATGGTTTTAAGAGCAAGCATGAAAGTTGTAAGGGGTTTCCCTGTACTCGTAAATAATGAACGCAGTCAAAATCTCTCTCGTTACAGACTAACTATACTCGTAGCTAAATATAAATTGTATAGAATATAGGTATGAGAGAATTAGCAATTATTTAATGATTATATAATATGTATAATAATGTAATAATTATATTAAATATGAACAGCTGTTAGTTAAATATTTTTTTACTTTTGAAGATAGGTTGTATGTTTGTAATTGTAGGTACTAGACTAAGAGAATTTCGCGAGTTAGATGTGCGTACAAAGACAAACCTTGAGTGGATTTGCTTATCTCATTTACACCAAATTATGTATTTTTTTATAAATATCTGATAAAACAATAAAACGTATAAAAAAAGTAATGAAATAAAATTGAAGTGTAGTAAGAGCAGCAAAATAAAGCCTTTGTCAGTATTCATAATGATGTTATGACTAATTAATAGACATATAATATAAAGACTTCTCATATTTTGAAATGACCATCACTGAGAAGAAACTAATTCAACTCAACAACCTATCATCCACTCACCTGACGAGCTTTAGTCTGGAACAACACAGACCTGGTGAGAATCGTACAAAATAAGGTTAGAAGGTCATTAAGAACCCTTTCCCTCGAGCCTGAATACCGGCCAGATTGACAATCAAACATTTTGGTCATTAGGGTTCAGGTTGTAATTATTCGCGCTAATGCTCAATTCAGAGATGACAAATATCCTTTCTAATCAAATATTGGCTAGGCTTGGACACCATGTGTGCAAATATTGGCAGCGGCCTTATAATACAGGCAAATTAATGATATTCGGCGTTATAACCGATTATTTCTTACCACAATTCTGATGAATAGAGTTTCAAACAATATCAAAATCGATTTTATTGTAACAAGCGGGGCGCCCGGTTTCTCAGATAAGTCTGTGAACCTTCTAGAACAAGCTTATTGACCAGGCAAATTGAAAAAAGAAAGATTTTCAAGCGTTCATTTGATATCCCACTTAGGCATATTTGCATACTTTGGTTTGCTCACCCCCACTTTCATCCCCCATAACTTTCAAACCACTGAACCGATTTCCAACAAACACAGCCAAGCCTAAGAACCATCTCAATTAAATCAGCTTTCAAAACAAAAAAAAAACACATCAAAATTAGCCCATTTGTTTAGACGCTACGAGACTACAGACACACAAAAAGACACGTCGAACTTATAACATCCCTCTTTTTATTCGGGGATCAAAAATGCTCTACACTACACGTTACGGCAAAATCAGCACAGTAATTTTACCGTTTGATCATAAAACACGGACTAAATTAATTACAAGTTTTAATCTATAATCTACCAAACAAGTTGATATCTTGTAAAATGATACTATCTCAACTATACCTTTTACTTTGATTTGGGCGAATACTCAATTTACACAATATTTCATAAATTTCCTGAATGAGCTTTTTAACACATTTCCGGTAACACTTTATACATACACTTTGGAAATCTAGTTATGAAAGATAGCTTGCAAAAATAGTGTATCATTATTCATGCGCAATATAGACTTCGTTCTTTCACTTACCGTCATTCATCAATTAACGTCGAGGGAGAAGTTGCACGACGCAAACTTAATGCACAAATTAACAAAGTTTAGAAGTGAAACTTAGTACAACTGGGAATGTAGGATTGTAGGTCTTCTGACTCACATGGCCCTGCCATTTTAAAACATTACCAAAAACTGAATTGACGAATATTTATTCGTCAATTCAGTTTTTGGTAATGTTTAATTGTCAAACCTGCTCACAAAATTTCACAAGAATCGGTTGAGAAATGAAAACTGCAGAGGAGCCGCTGGACAATATTTTGTCCAAGCTAAAAGTAGACGCTTTGCTTTCTCTCGGTCAAAAAGAGTGTAATCGAAGTTATTTTCACACAATAAATATCGTTTACAGCAATCATGTTATGTATTGTCAATATTTTATATGAAAATGAAGAAAATAAAGTAAGTGCCAGTATTGAGTAATTTCTTTTTCTCTTTATTGTCACTGTCCGAAAGTTGTCTATTTTACGAGTAGTTATATGTAACTTTACAACAATATTGCTCCTCTATTTTCTTCATAATTAAATCATAGTACTTATACCTTATTAGCATTGATTAACATACATGAGCTCTTTTTTCTGTTACATCGGCATTTTGTTATGATGTTTCCGCAAATTCGTTCTTGAGAATGATTAGTTACTTTACATTGTTAAGTAAAGTTTCTTGTTCGCGACTGAAATCAGAGTTTCAATCGAACTTTATGTACTTACTCCAAACATAAGTTTAATGAAGGCATCATATGAATATCCCTGAGAAAATCCTAATAGTAGATTTGGCGTCCTTTATTTTCGGTGTGATTTTTTCAAAGAGAAAATCAATGCTACCTGTTTCTTTTTCTTTTGTGTTAATTATAAACTTCTTGGAATTGATCTTTTTTTATATTCAAGTCGCTCGAAAAACCACAACTAATGAGTTTCAGTGGTTCAAGTTTTTATTGCTTTACTTTGCACTCGAGGAGCTGGGTGGTGGGAGTACGCATTTCGCAAGTTAAGTGACGCTGATTTTGGCTTGGATGCATGAAAACATAGGCATAGAAATATCTAGAGCTTCTCAGTGCTTCAGAAGGCACGTTAACTAAGTTGTTGGTCTTAGCTGTTCTCATCAGATGCCTTTGGACAGCTTAAACAATTTGGCACCCGTGTTGAAAAAGACGGAAAACAATGAAATACTTCTTCTTAAAAAGCGTTTAACATTTGGTTGGATGTCTCGCCCGCACAATCAAACATTTTTAAAGTTTACGTGGGGCGCACTATAAGTTTCCGGAATGAATATGAAAAAATACTATTAAAGGTACAAAATTAATTTATTGTTTTTCAAAATAATCTCCCTTGGCGTCTATGCACTTTTTCATTCGATGAAACCAGTTTTGAAAACTTTTGTGCCACTCCTCTGTGATGACCTCTGAAACGTGTTTTTCATACTCCTCGACAGCCTCTTCTGGTGATGAAAATCGTTGACCGCGTAATTGGTTCTTAATTTTTGGGAACAGAAAAAAGTCACAAGGTTCCAGGTCGGGACTGTATGCAGGATGACTCATAAGTTCTACATTTTTCGCCTTCAAAAAGTCGTTTGTCTGTCTGGCCGTGTGAGAACTAGCATTGTCGTGGTGCAGGATGATACGGCGTTTACGGTTATTTTTACGGAGTTCGTCAATAACTTCCGGCAAACAAATGGTCGTGTACCAGTCACTATTCACTGTACGACGATTCTCTAAAGCAACAGTAGCCACGTGTCCAGTTTTATTAAAAAAAGAAGCAATCATCCGTTTAGATGCACTTTTCACGCGCGCCACTTTGGTTGGTTTCGGCTCATCTTGAAAGACCCATACGCTCGATTGCTGCTTTGTTTTGGGATCGTAGCAATAAATCCATGTTTCGTCACCTGTTACTATGTCCCACACCAAATTTGACGCACCTTCGTTGAATCTGGTAAGCATGGCACTGCACCAAGTGACGCGGTCCGTTTTTTGAGCCTCGGTCAAGTTGTGTGGGATCCACCGCGAGCACAGCTTTCTCACACCCAAATGTTTGTGTAGGATTAATTGTATTTGACTCATGCCTATTTCTAAGGATGCGCGAATTTCATGGTAGGTCACATGCCTGTCTGTTTCAATCATACGGCGCACAGCATCGATGTTTTTGTGGGTCACAGCGGTGGACGGCCGACCATCGCGAGATTCGTCACTGAGATTGATACGACCACGCTTAAATTCTACAAACCAGCTATAAACAGTTGTCTTGCATGGTGCTTCATTGCCAAAAGCTGTTTCAAGCCGAGCGATGCTCTGTTGAGCTGTCAAATTACACTTAAAATCGTAGAAAATCATACTACGAAAATTTTCCCGAGTTAAATCCATGTTGATGCAGACACACAATTTTTTAAATATCGCCACAAGGTAATAACAATAGACAGTCAGATGAAACAAACTGCATTCTACAGCCAAAGAGTTCTATTTTCAAATGCTGCAATAAATTTTTAAATATTGTTTTTGTAAGTGGCCAGTTCCGGAAACTTATAGTGCGCCCTATGTATTAAAAAAATGTGACTCATTTGTAGAAAAGTGTTTCACTAACTTTCAATATAATTATATGTTAGATATTGTAGACATGTTTTTTATTGTTTATGTGTGTGTGTGGGTGTGTATCGAGAAATTTGTCACCAAAAATTTAAAATTTTGATGACCTAATTTTCTATGTAGTCAATGTCTACACAATATTACAAACATATCTAAAATATCCACAATATAATTATATTGAATGTTAATGAAACAACTTTTTACAAATGAGACACATTTTTTAATAATCTTTAAAAATGTGTGAATGTGCGAGCGAGACAGCCAACAAAATGAGAAATGTCTCTTAATAATAAATCTTTGGAAAATATAAAAGCATCTATAAGAAAGCAACTGTTATGGATACAACCTTAAAACGCTAAGAAAAGGAGAATCATCAACTAATCACTGCTGCCTGTGTTTCAAAACTCAATTTCGAAAGAATAACAAACGCTTAGACTTTGACTTATAAGATAAAGATATGATGAGTTTGCTTTCTCTTTCAGAAACTTTCTTAATTTACTGAAAACTCCCGTACCCTTGAATTTACTTTCAAGTACCCGACCAAAATTACCATTACGCCTTGCATAATTTTCCTTTTTTTTAACTTTACTGCTGGCTACCGAAGGAGGGTTTTAGATATTCATCGGTTAGGTTCAAGTATCATACGGCTAAGTTTTTCATAAAACTTGTTGTATTGGTTAGCCGTTTACGCCTCACTGATGGGAAAAGGTATTTTTCCTTCCACAATTCTAAGATCTTTATTTTCTTACCCTATGAATTTTATTAAGGTACTAATTAAGGGTAGGTTACTTATTATGGTTTTAACAAAGCAAAAAAAAAAAAATAGAAAGTGTTCTTACAAAAATTTTCTTAAATGGTTAGCACGCTTTATCAGCGGCCTGTTGATGAGAACACCAACAGTGCTGTTCCTGTCAGGCCGCTGATAAAGCGTGCTAACCATTTGGGTAAATGGACTTATAGTAAAATCTCATAACATCTCATGTAAAACAAAGAAAAGTCTCATCAACACGTACGTTTGGAGTATTGCACTTTACGGCTCCTGAGACATGGACAATGAACCAAACTGATCGGAAACATCTGAAAGCCTTTGAAATATGGTGCTGGAGGCGCATGGAAAGGAAAAGCTGGACAGAGAGAAAAACCAACTTGTCTATGAGAACAGAATTTTAATGCAGGCAATAGAGATAAGACGAGGAAAGATGTTTGGCAACCATAAGCGGCATGATAACTTTATAAAAAACATAAATGCAATTAAAAGTGGAAACCAAAAGAGGAAAAAGAAGCCAAAAAGGTCGTTCATTGATGTCGTGTCGTACAGGGAGGTCAAGCATTTAGCCGAAAAAAGGGGGAAACATAAAAAATACTCAACCGACAAGAACCCACTTCTTAAATTTATTGATGATGGTATATTATATATACGATCACCAACATATTTAAATGGTAGTTTAGTGGTAGTATAGTCATTGCATAGAGGTCGCCCGTTCTCTGTTATCTACATCTCTCTTAGTCGCCTCTTACGAGGCCCGTGCGAGCAACGCTGTGGAACAGAAATTGTTTTCTCCTCCGCCTTCACCTAATGACATATTGTTTGTTTATTTGTGAACTTATTAGTTACAGTTAGGTAACAGAGAACGGGCGACCTCTATGCAACTCGTACCTACATCTCTCTTAGTCGCCTCTTACGATGCCCGTGCCAGCAACGCTGTGGAACAGAAATTGTATTCTACTCTCTTATCTTCACTTATTTGTGAACTTATTGACTTATATAAGAATTAATTTGTTTATTCTTTAGGAAGTTTACGATGAAAACGTTACAAATAAATATCATATATTTATCCATTTCCCCAACGGTGTAAAGAGTAAATCAAATATTTACAAATGATAGCCCAGGTACACGAGCAACTTCACCTCACGTAGTGAAATTATTTGCTCGATTTACGATACATATTATTCGAATAGGTTTGATAAAGAAATCTACAGATGTAGCACTGTAAATTAATAAGTACAATTAGGTACTAGCGAAGCAATAGGTAACTACTTGGACGTTTACGATGACTTTTACGAAACAGTAATTTTTTTATGTCACATTTATTGGAAATAATAAATCTTGATAAGTACACGAATTTATTTGTCACGGGCTGACTTTACCAGAGGCGAACAGTGGTAGCCTTTTAACAACTAATAGAGCATGGCGTGATCGGTATATATATATATATATATATATTTTATCCGCTAAATTACAGTGGAGCTTGTTGATATGATTCTTGTTACAATGTCACATAGAACTTTAAACGCTGTATTTATAAAAATCTGCACTCCTTTAATCAGTTATATAGACGTTTTGTCTGTCTTTTGCATAAAATAGTCAGCGCTTAAATTGATATCATACACACTATATGACTGATTTGCGGAAACGGTAGATTTTTATGAATATGAGTGTAACACCTTATCTTGAGATAAATGTTTGATCACTGAGAAATCCTTTTCAAGCATTTCTTATTAACTTCATGAAGTCGATTGCTAAACGTTCCATTTGGGAAAAAATCCCGAAAATTCGAACGTGTGGTTCTAAAAAGGTTGGCGTAATTTCGGCATGGGCTATTCGATTTAGTTTATTGAACTCAATTTAGTTGGGTTGGGAACCAATACTTAAAGTCACGTAAATTTTATTGGCTACGTATAAAGATTTCACTGCTTTTTCCGTACACATAAATGTTTTTTGAAAAAAGTATAAAGATACCGTTACAAATCTTAGAAATATCAAAAACTCCTCAAAAAGGTCTGAATGTTTTTTTGATGAATGATTGGGATTGAAAATCGGATTGACTTTCAATCGATAGGAACAACTAATAACAGAGGAACTCAAAATGTATGAAAAAACAGATTTCTATCGCAATAAAAATACCTTAATACTAGTAAAACAAAAGTTTTAGATCACCAAAATATATTTAAGATCATCATCATCATCCAAGCGTATTCCCGGTTGCATCCTCAGCGGTAACGCTTTAGAGCCCCAGGTCGACCCTACCTAACCCACGTGAATTGACAAGGTTACTGGTTTTTACACAGAGCGACTGCCGTCTGACCTCCGCAACCCAAAGGGTAGAACAGAACCAATCCTTGGAATGGTTTGAGCATCCACTAGATGGCGTTCGGGACACACACTTTATACGTTCTTTACAATACATCTTTCTTTTCAGATGATCAGGTGATTCAAGCCTGCAATATCCTAACCAGACTGGAAACAACTTTTCACAAAGGTTGCCAGTGGAATTCGAACCCACAACCTTTCGGATCTAAAGATTGTGATCTTAAATTTATTTTCAAAAGAGCACCATGTTAATAATGCAAAATAAATCGCGATTCACAAATCAAAAAACTAGGCCATTGAGACATCCCTTGTGATTTATAGTCAAACTTAGGACATCAAAGGAGATACTCAGGTTTTTTCGTCCATTAGTTTAATGATTATTCTCAGAACTCTGCACGTACTTGAGCACATTGCTTTTGAATTTGACGATCTTACATTTATTTTTCAATTTTCGCAAATGTTTTCGTGTTTATTACGCTATTTTCTTTGAGATAAAACAGAGTAAAAAGTCCATGAAAATGATCGTAAAGTGTTTCACGGCGCAAATTTTGCTCTCCGTTGCTGTCAGTACAATACTAATCCGAAATAATTCATTCACATAATATCTTGACACCTGGATAAAATTTTCTGTGGGATTTACAGAATAGAATAGAAATTCCTTTATTGCCAAAAAATACCACAACACTAAATATAAAAAAGTATGTGGTGACCTCTACGACCACTACGAGGAACTACAACAACTAACCAATCAAGAGACAACCGACAATATCGTTTACAAGAAGCATATGAGATGGCGCCAGCAGTATCCTACATCTCGATCTCAGAGTTCGCCCGATTCGCTGCATATATACAACTTCCGACGATACACCGTCGGAAGTTGTATATATTAGCTTTTAGCTATTAGCTCGTTCACTAGGTACCGCCCGGCGGTACCTGGACGATTTGCGTCCTAAGTAGGCCTTTCTGGCACCGTAGCTTCAGCCCTCCCGGCAAAACATGGGTGTTGCAGCACCCCAAAATTTGCCATAATCCCTAGCGCGCGCAAAGCAGAGGTTTCCCCCTTGGGAGCCCTTTGCGCTGCTGCTAGTAGTATATACGAGTAAATATAGGTAGCCGGGCCTCTGGCCCGCTCCTCAAATCTTGTCTGGGTGAAGTAGGAAATGCCGTCCGAGGCAACCAATGTCTGTCATTTCAAATAAAAATAAAAAAAAACACCGTCGGAGCCGCGGTTCTTCAGGCGCAGCAACATGCCTGGGGGGAGATCTTCCCTTTGTGGCGGTCGAGCATAGCGTGGTGTCAGACAGAATCGCATAAGCTTTTATCAAAATGAAAAAACAATTGCTTTTATCATATACGAAAATTTTATCGGCATAGGAGACATCCAGGCATAAGTATTTTGTTTCTTTTTTTGTAATTGAAGTAAGTATATACTGTTTTATAAATAAGTTAATACACTTTCACGACATCATCCTTTACGAGCTAGTCAGAGCCAAAGTAAGTGCTTCAATCTGTAAGCCATACCAACCTTTTTATATTACGGTTTTTCGGCCCGAGTGTATCTAATAAACTTTTTCTCGACAGCTAACTGAACAATATTACAAGAACGTTCCGTTCCACGAAAAGTATCATTCATTCCATCATTCACACGCTTCCATTCTGCGCCAAAAATAACAAATGAGTGCTTAGTTATAGGAATATACATCGGCGGCAACTGTTTCCAATAACATTCAATTAATTCACTTAATAAATAACCTTTATCAGCGACAAGCTACGTATAATGTTTGTTAATTAATATTATTACTTTGTATTCGGCTTTCTAGGGGTTGATTATAATCTACGCTTGTTTGTACTCGAAGATAGTTTGCGAAAACTTGGTTTTACTTTACGTATCAACCTTCGGTAGTTACACTTTAAGATGAACAGAAAAGGCCCGGTCGAGCCCTTTTTTCAAATATTTTTTTCGATTAAAATAATTTCATCGTAAACAAAGTAGTAGACCAGCCAAGACGTAATATTGAAAAATCTCGTCGGTATCTTTTCTGTATTATATATGTAAACAACAGGTATGGATTTGTTCAGGGCGTTATGCAGATCACGTAACTGCTTGTTGTAATGTTTCAAAGTGGTGGAGGGGATAGCAGTGACGTCATAAACATGGCTGCCAACAATTTTTGTTTTTTGTTAATTACATCCCTTCTATTACGTATATTTGCTTGTGTATGGTGACGTTTGAAAGCTTGTTAACTTTACTTTAATTTTTTTTCAGACACCTAAAGTGTGTATCTATTATATTTAAAAAAATATATTTGACAAGCGTATTCGAAAATATTCTGTTTTTACTCAGAAACCGCTCAACTTACGGTATATTTGTTTATTATAAAAATATGAAAAATGTAATTACTTATTTATAAATGTCAATTTCATTCAAATAGGACTTAAAACGACTGAGCTATGTCGAATTTTGTGGCGCAAGGAGTAAATATTAGTTGCGTATGTTATGTGCTATGTTAAGAGTGAATAATTAAATGACTTATATTTATATGACTAAATATTTAAAAACAGTATTATTACTCACGTAGTGTAGTCATGACTAAATATTTAAAAACAGTATTATTACTCACGTAGTGTAGTCGGAAAATGCCGACTAGTTTCGAGCGGTTTAGTGCCGCAACAGACGGGGCGCAAGTTGCGTCGCGTAACAGCTAGAGATGGGCAGTGGATAGTACTCAATCTACCCATTTGAGTATTTACTCACTAGATTTCATAAATAGACCGTGATCAAGTATTGACATCGCATTTGATGTCTGTTTAGTTGTTATACGTAAAATTACGTCTATGCACACTTCCCACCAAAAAATGATAATTAGTCAAAGAATTCTACTTTCAGTGTATGATTAGTATAGTATTTTCTTATAATTTAGCGTCGCATATAACGTTTACCTACATTTTAAGCATATTATGGCGTACGCACACACCTTCCGACAAGAATTGCAAGTGTATACTAGATTTAAGTTTCAAAATTAACATGAAAACATGTAATAATGAATATGAATATCGATATGAGTCGCAACTCATATAAATCAATCTACTCACCAAATGGATAAATAAGGATATTTATCGGGTATTTACTCAATCTACTGAGTAAATACTCAAATGGGTTGATTGAGTATTTATGCATCGCCCATCACTAGCTGTTACGCGGCGCAACTTGCGCCGCGTCTGTTACGGCCCTTAGACGATCATCATCAGGGCGAGCGTTGTTAATTGGGACGGCGACGCGACGGTTTCGCTGTCTTCAACGCACTGAGCGTAGCCTCGCGTGTCGCTGCCCGTGCCGCCGCCCGCGCTGCTCTATCGGAAACGATGACTAATGGTGGTGTGTCCGTAGCTGTTGGTGATACTCTTGTAGCTGTAGAAATCATCGTGTCATCGTCGTCTTCAGCCTCGGGTATACTCAAGGTGCCTGTGTGTACCGAGCTGACTGTATCACTGCCTTTTATGGTCTCACTACCAGAGCTTTTAAGAGCTTGAAGAATAATTCTCCAAGCGGCAGGTAAATTCCATCCATCATCCCGATTAAAATTCGAATGTCTATTTTCAATCGCCTCTCGGATTTTTCGTGAAACGAAAGCCTTCTCTCTAGATAATACTAAAAAAATAAAAATATTTAGTTATGTCATCTCACGTTACTTTTAATAATATAAATATTTATATGTATGAGGCAATTTTCAAAATAGTGTTAAAGGTTAAGACAAGCCAAAACTCATTCATTATTTAATCATCCTGATCACCAAAATTGTATTGATTGAAACAAATCTCATCTTCAAAGTGACACACCCCTTGCAAATATTTCTGTTCCTAACTGACACAGCCGCATTTCGCCGTGCGACAACCTGTTTTGTACTATCATGATATTAGCTCTAATAGGCCGGCCGCTAAATAAATATCGCAAAGTAACGGCTAGTTCTGTTTTATTAATATTTTGTTAGAACCGCTACCAATAGCGTTTTTTTTTTGTCGCGGAGAAAATCCCTTCGGATACCTTACCAGTCACGGGAAACCGGTAAGGTTATGTGGTGTTACCACTAAAAACTCCGCGGTGTCACCTCTCAGCCGCTATGTGCCGGGGCCGTGTGCTATTCTCGCTCCATAGCCCCGGCGCGGCGACCGCTGTGGCGGTCCCTGTTCGCTCTGGGGGTCCCTCTCACTAAGAGAGGGTATCAGAGCGAACCTGAGGGGGGGGGCCTTTCGGCCGCCAACTCCACCCAAAAGGGTTAAGGCGTGGTGACACCCGACGCCTTACAACCCGGAGGGCCGTTAAGTCGAGCAGCAGAATCCCGTTTCCACCACTCGACCGGCCCTTACTGTGGGGTCTGCTGGTGCAGGCCATAGGCCCGCCTCCTGCGCCCAGTGCGCCGGCGGCGGATTGCGTGGTCAGTGGTGTCCTCACGCTCTCGCTCCGCCGCCTCCTTGCGGAGCATCACTTGCTCCGCAAAGGCCTGCACCGCATTCCACGACGTCTCACTGTCGACCATGACCTGAATCAAGGTCGGCAGAGAAAGGTCGTCCCCCACGAGCGCACACATGTCGGCGCGCTCTTCCGCCCAGGCTGGGCAGCTCTCCAGTGTGTGTTGGGCGTCCTCGTCCGCACACCCGTCACAGTGGTGGCATATGGCAGTCGGCTCCCTTCCCACTCTGCGACACAGGTACCCTCCGAAACAACCGTGTCCGGATAGCACCTGCGTCAAGCGGAAGGTGAGATGGCCATATTGCCTCGCCAACCACTGGCTTAAGACTGGGCGGACAGCCTCAACCGTTCGGATTCCGAAACTGGGCTGCTCCAGCCTATAGGCCCACTCCTCGATAGAGCGCTGACGCAGCTCACTGCGACGTCCCTCTACTTCCCTCGGTGCCGGTCGGTGACCCCGGGCCAGCGCCTCCTCACGCCAATAAAATAGAGACGCGAGGGCACTCGCTTCTATGTCCCAGGGTAACGAACCGGCAAGCAGACTGGCAGCCTCAAAGGAGATCGTGCGGTATCCCCGGACGGCCCTTATCGCCATCAACCTCTGCGGTCTGCGCAGCAGGGTGATACTTTGGCGATTAAGGGACTCATCCCACACGGGGGCGCCGTAGAGCGCCATCGACCGCACGACCCCCATATAGAGGCGCCTGCAGGACGCCTCGGGACCTCCGAGATTCGGCAGGAGCTGCGTCAGCGCCGACGCCGCCGACATGAGCCGCGGAACCAACGCCTCGAAGTGGGCGCCGAAATTCCATTTGCCATCAAGGACGATGCCTAAGTAGCGCATCGTCGGCCTGATGGCAATATGGGTTCCACCCACCATCAGACTGGCGTCTGGAGGGGGCGCCTTCCGAGGGCTATGAAAACATAGCGCCTCAGATTTGTGGAGCGCAACCTCCAGACCCAGCCGCCGGATTCGGCGCACCACCTCGGCGACTGCAGCCGTGGCGAGGATTGACGCCTCACGAAACGAGGTGCCGCGGGATACCACCAGGGTGTCGTCGGCGTAACACACCAACTCCACACCTGGGAGATTAGTCCCCCGCAGCACCCAGTCGTAGCCGATGTTCCACAGGAGTGGTCCTAAGACAGACCCCTGCGGAACACCGCGCGTCACCTCCTTCTCCTTCCACCCGCTTTGCGCAGGGAAAATGACCCTCCTTCCTGAGAGGTAATCTCCGATAGAGCGGCGCAGGTATGTTGGCACCCCGTGAAAACGGAGTGCCTCCATAATGCAAGCCTATGGGAGGGTGTTGAAGGCGTTGGTGATGTCGAGAGACACCACCACGACGAACCCTCCCTGGGAAACCGCTTCCTGCGCCACTGACTTCACTCTCAGGATGGCGTGGATTGTGGAGCTTCGACAGACCTGTGCTAACTATGCAGCACTCGAAAAACCGCGAAATTTTTGCCTATTTTTTGATATTTACAATATAAGTCTTAAACTATGCGTTATCACAAAAAAAGATCTTGAGGTGTACTAAAATTATCTCAAATTGATACCAGAACCAGTACTGTAGGTTCAAAACTTACAGAGATACAGATCTCCAAAAATTGACAATTTTTTTCAAATAAGTAAAATTTTTAACTTTGGTCTTTAATCAAAATCTTAAAATTTCACTTATTTAGAGTCACTTGTAGTAATTTTAGTATACTTTAAAAATTAGCAACTTTTTTTGTAAAAATGCATAGTTAAGGACTTACATTGAGAATACTAAAATAGGGGCAAAAATTGCGTGGTTTTTCAAGTGCTGCAAAGTTAACCAGGTCTTTCGAAGCTGCAAACTTATGGATATGCGCTACTGGTAGCGGTTCTAACAAAATATTAAAAAATCAGAACTAGTTTGCGATATGAAATTAGCGGCCGGCCTATAATAACTAATATCATGCTAGTGCAAAACAGGTTGTCGCACGGCGAAATGCGGCTGTGTCAGTTAGGAACAGAAATATTTGCAAGGGGTGTGTCACTTTGAAGATGAGATTTGTTTCAATCAATACAATTTTGGTGATCGGGATGATTAACTATTGAGTTTTGGCTTGTTTAACTTTTAACCCCATATTGATAATTGCTTGATACTAATAAAAATATAGTTTTGTAACAGTACCCAGCTTATTTATTCTTTTGGTTGTTCACTATTAACATAGCACATAACATACGCAACTAATATTTATTATTTATTTAAGGCAGCATTATGAAGAAAGCATGTTTGGATAACAGCATGAATGGGTAAGATTTATACAACAGCATGCTCCTTGAGCCATAACATTAGACAAGTCAGTCGTTTCAAGTCCTATTTTAATGAAATTGACAGTTATAAATAGGTAATAAACTTTTACATAATTTTAATAATAATCAAATTTATCGTAAGTTAAGCGGTTTCTTCGTAATGAATAATATTTTTGAAATCACATTAACAAAAATCATTTAATAAGCTTTTAAATGACACCAAGGTAGCACCAATAATTGGTTCAAAAATTATCAAAGAATGGTATATGATAGCCCTATAAATTACTTTATGAATAGCCATTTTAAATGTTATTCTGACTGATTTCTCTCAAATACGGCCATTTTTAGTAAGATTTGATAATATTTTTGTAGACTTTTACTTCAAAACTAGTTTTACATTTGGCAGGCCTTAAAACAGCCATCCTATTACTATAATACAATTAGTTACTTACTTACCTCTGATTATTTCTAATTATTCATAAGTTTTCAATTACCCAACTAATAGCAAAACCATTTGATATTGGAAGCCTTAAAATAGGCATCAAAGGAACAGACCGATAAATTTGGATTTTGTCAGGTAATCAAAGCTCGCGGTCTAATTTATTCCAAATAGACGTTCAGATAAATGACTTCGCGATTTATCTTGACTCAGCACAATGGTTTAGGAACATTCAGTATTTTATTGATATTTCAGAGCTAATTGCGAAACGATACGATACATAATAAATTTCAAAAGATATAGACCAAGTCAACTTTCAAGTTTTGGAGTAGAAAATTCATATAAATCATTGCCAAATATTTGAACCTGCCTGCAAGTTCACAAAATCAATAACACACTGTTTGGTTTCTTATAAAACACTATTTGGTCTCTTTTTTATAAAAATGTATACAATTTATCATATTGGAAGTAATTTGCAGATCCTGTCAAGGTGGTTCGTTTTAAGGGGTAAAATACTTCAATTATTCGGGGTCCAGTGCTGCCCCCATTAGAAATAAATAATTTAAAGAAAACGGAGATATCATTTAAAATTTTGTCTCGACCAAGCTTTAAATAACCCTTCAAACTATTTATGAACTACTGTTTACAGTTTAAAGTGAGAACGTGAACCTTTTCAATGCATCTTTGCCAAAAGTTGCCGTTTTTCGCAAATGTGCATAAAAAAGATTCACGTTCATACTTTAAGCTGTAAACGTTTTCTTTCAAATAATTTATTTCAAATGGGAGCAGCACTGGACCCCGAGAAATTCAAGTATCCCTTTTACGCTTTTAGTAGCAGGCTAAAAGCTATCCGAGTCCAAGCTAAAAAAAAAAGAATTAAAAAATATAAGGTCACATTTCAAAAAAAAATGTGCAAAAGCTCCTAAACACAAGCAGCTATCATAACCATCATACTAGCCAAAGGATGTCCACTGCAATATTATGTTGATTTTGACATAAGGCATTTTACCTGAAAGATCTGCATGTGTTGTTCTTATAACCAAAGCGGACCGCTAGTCATTTGCATATACATACTGACTATAAACTTGGTTTTTTTCCCATGGGATTTCGTCCCCGATCTGTGAACTAGCAAAGTAGAGTTCTAAGCTAATGATCATATCCCCCTTATATCAGCAATCTTGGCGGACTTGGCCCTAAGTTCTAACTTAAAAAATATTTGGATCTTATACTCGCTGACCCAATTTCAAGAAGTTCAAACCAAAAATATTCGAGTTATCATAAAAAAACGTTACTTTTTTAAAACTAAATTACTAAACTCCTGACTGTCCTAGAAGACTATAAAAAAACTCTTTGCCCCTTTTTAAGTTTCTTGGCTAGTTTAATCACTTGAATAAATAAATATGAATAAATATATGGAAACAAATAACACTGATTGAGTTAGCCCCAAAGTAAGTTCGAGACTTGTGTTATGGGATACTAACTCAACGATACTATATTTTATAACAAATTCATATATACATAAACATCCAAGACCCAGGACAATTTGAAAAAGGCCATTTTCCAACTTGCCCTGACCGGGGATCGAACCCGGGACCTCTGGGTGGCGGACTAGCATGGTGACCAATACGCCACGGAGGTCGTCATCACTTGTTCATTTAAAAGGGCTACAAAAAAAGAAAACATAATATAGAAATCTATTCCCACTAATATTTATCCGACCTCTAACAAATAAATCCGAAAAATAACAAAATTTGCACGTAAAAGCAATACAGAGTACAGCGAAGCATTTCTCTAACGCTTTACTCTGTTCAATGCAAGCCATCAAAAAAGGTTTGATAAATCTACAATAACAACGCTTTCTAAAAATCGATACCAGTATGTATGTTGAAGTACTCGAATGAAACCTTTGTCTAGTAAAAAATAAGAGATTGCATGCTGAAAGGGCAAATAGTTAAAATATACCTATCATACTATGTAGGTACATAAGTTTAGTTATAGTATCTACACTGTGCCGAAGTTGCACGGTTTTAAAAGTTCAACAGCTAATTTATTTCTTCGTGAAAATCAGGACGTAAGTTCTGTATAATGTTGCTAGTAATACAAATATAATTACAGGCGTTATTTCACCGACTACATGGATATAGATTCAAGAGTTTTAAGACCCTAAGGCCACGTTCACTGTTCAGCGTGATGGAAATGGAAGATGTATAGTAGAAAAGAGAATCCACACTAAGAAATAAGAATAGTTGCTAGTAGCAAACATTTTTGCTACACGTTACCAAAATTGAATGACTGCTGAACTCAGGGTTTCTAGTAGTTAAAATGTGTTTTAATTAAAATTATATGGTTCTGCTAATTAGAACAAAAGTTTGGTATCTACTTACCAAATCGCACGTAGTAAGATTGATTCAACTATTTCTTTTTCTCAGTAAATTAACGACGAGAGCTGGTAGCCTCATCGCTTTTGACATCAGATTCAGATACCCACATATTCTCTCGATTGGTTTTCTGACCTGAAGAAAATCATCTGATATATTTCTACGTTAAGTATTTTCTCTCAGACTAGGAAGAAGAAAAGATAAGGACGAGAAAAACTGTAAGTTTGAAATTTCAGTGTGTCTGTCTGTGGCATCTTATTGTTAGCTCCTAAACGAATGGACTGAATATGATGCGGTTATTTTGTTTGAAAGCTGACGTGGTTGAAGGTTCTTAGCTACAGTTGTGACGAGGGTTACGTAATTTTTTTTATCTATTTTAATGATTGTACTATACCTGTAAAGAGATGCAAGTAGTTGCCATCATCATCATTAAATTTAAGAACTAGATTTTTAGAACTACAGTAGAAAAGTATTGATGCCACGCTTTTTCCGCCTTCACCTTCTCACCTTTGGTACCGCTAGCAACTTGACGTTCCAGTGTTGTTGTGTTTGAACTATTACTGAAATAAACTAACATAATTAATAAATTAGAGAGGGGAAGTGTGGAGTAACTTTGGAGAAAGCGCAGTACACCTATTGACACTCCTGAGTTGCCTGCACCGGTTTTGCTCCTTTGCCGGCAACTATTGTCGGCGCATTTAAGGGGCCCATCTAGCGGGCAGCAAGCCACACCAGCATCAGTCCATCCCAATCTCATTCCATAATCCATAGACCTTTTCCTTTTTCTTGCAAAAGATCTTTCTCCTGCTGAAACCTATTCAAGGGGACACCTTTCATAGGTATAGGTATATTCAGAAATGGATTTTGGCGGGAGCGCCATATTACATCAAGTTCTCCAAAAGGCCTCTGCGTGTTGGATCTGTATCCCTACGTAATCCTTCCAAAAAACCGGGGTGAAAAGACCCGTGAATCAAAAAGAGCTACATAATAATATAATAAAATAACTTAATACAATATCGTGTTTTTTAAATAGAAGTGTTCTTTCTAAAAAACATTAATATTATTTTTTTTACTTACTCTACTTTTGGCGCTTACTCACAGTAATACAAAACTGAGCTTACACCTCGAGAACTGTACTATTTTTATCGTACCTATTGTCGTAGGTATCTTTCAGAGAGGACAACAAACTAGTTTAAAATTAATTTGAAACTTTAGTAACATAGTTATGCATGACTGGTAACGGGATAAAGGACACGTACAAAATTGAAGGAGTATACGAATACAAGTACGAGTAATATCTCAGATCTCAGTCCATTTCGGGACGGATAATCTTGTATCTACGAAATAGTTTGTTGAAACTAATAAATTGCATGCTATCACGCTATGTTACTTAATCAGTTTGTTGATTAAAGCAAAAGACTGGTACACTTTAATGATTAAATTTAATCCTTTTTCAAGTTAAATTGTGTATATATTTTTTTTTTTATGAGCCTGTAATATACTATTGTTGGGCAAAGCAAGAAGTTTGTGGAAAATTAGAGGAGAGAGAGGCCTCCCCTCTAGCTTTCCTCAAACTTTTAACGGTAGTGATAGTTTGCCAGCTTTTTTCGTATGCCCTTATATCGTCTGACAACCGTGTTCGAGGGCGGCCTCTTTTTCGCCACCAGTCTGCAGGGGTCTGTTATCTTAGCCCACCTATCCGAATGCATCCTGCTGACATGACCAACCCAGTATGGTCCTAAGCTCAGCTACATTCCTCCCCACATCTTTTATTGCACGCCTCATTACCTGAGCGTTGAGGTAGTGCTCTACTCTCGAAATGTCTGGGTCAAGCATCTGCTATATTCAAATTGTACTAATACAATAATATAAGTACAGAGGTATGAAGAGCAACCCTTTTATAATTTTTAACATTTAATACTTGTAAAAAATATATATGTCAAGCATAATATTAAAAAAATGATTTTAAAAAAATTATGGTGGATGTCGTCCATCTTTATTTTTAATTTTTAACGGCTCTGGATATGGATTCCTTTGAGTCTATTTTTGGTCAGCGCGCGTATATGACGCGTTTGTTCCGTGTAAAATCTATCAGATTCCGTAAGCCCCATGACAATTTTTTTAAATGAATGTTATCTGGCGTGCAATTTTGGATTTTCCAAACTTATTTTGGTCTTGGAGCGAATAAGGGTATTGTGTATACGATCTGTCAGTTTGATGTCCAGTATAGTTCGCTCTATAGACCGCTGGCAAACCCCGAGTTTGGACTTTTGTAATAAGATCAAAGACCGGTCTGTTAAGACGGTCAAGTTAAGATGGGCAGGATACCTATAGATAATAAAATAAAATAAAAAAATTGCTTCGTATTAAATAATATACCTAGGTTTTGTATAACATAGGTAAAAATTGTGTGTTTACAAGTGCACTTCATAAAAAAAATCTTTTTATTGGGATTCTTAGTGTTCATGATGCATTTCTGTAGTACTTATCTTATTAATTGCTGAGCCCGCGGGTCCATTTTTCGTGGAAAATTTACTGATGTACACTATCCTACGTTCTTTTCCGGGGTTCGAACTATATAAAAACAAATTTAATTTAAATTTGTTCACTGGTTGAAGCGTGAAGAGGTAAATGTCAGACAGACAGTTACTTTCGAATTATATATCAGTAAAGTATAAGGAAAAAGAAGTAAAGATAAAGATAAGGATTAGGTATATCTTATCAAATAGACTCGTTAGGACAAAACTTATGGGAATCTTATTTTAGGGAAATTTTGCGTGTCGACAATCAGCAGCCTACTGACAAAAACAAGTTATAGACAAAAATAAAACAATTTAGATTACAAACACCGTAACTCTAACTTTATCTAAGAGATTAAAACATATCTGTTTTTTTTTTATAAAAGAATCCTCACAAATACTTTAGTTAAGAGTTGTAATAAAATTTAAACGCTATGTTATTCACCCACTGATTAAATTATTCGTGGAAAATGTTATTAAAAACCAGGCAGGTGCTCTGAAGTTTAAAACTTTGTGTGAAAGAAAAAAGAAAAAAGATTTATGCATATTCTTTAACATAAATGATAAATGTTAAAAGTTTGCTCTCTTTTGCATTTGTATAATTTTTTTTTCGTAAAGCCTGGTACGGATCGCTACCATTTAGGTAATTTTTTTATATAGTTTTGAACAGTTATTAAGTCTCTGCAGAACCCAAACATATACAACGAATGTTTGGGTCACCATTAAACCAATAAAGACCTCGGACCTCATTGCATCGTTTGAAAAACCATGTGAACTCGAGATCCGCACCGTGAAAAGTCTTTTGTTTGCAAGATTCTAAAAAATATCATACAAGGAAATATTTACCTACACCCTATGTCATCTTTTTATTATACTTGTACTTTTCGGGGTCCAGTGCTGCCCCTATTTGAAATAAATTATTTGAAAGGAAACGGAGATATCATAAAAAATATTGTCTTGACAAAGCCATAGATAACCCTTCAAGCTATTTTATGAACTACTGTTTACAGTTTAAAGTAAGAAAGTAGAGCTTTTAAAGTAAGAGCTTTTCTACGTGAAGCTTTTCTGCTACATTTGCAAAAAGCGGCCACTTTTGGCTAAATGTCTTCCATTCGCGGCTTATCTCAGACATTAATAGCACTAGAATCTTGTATGCTGAATACGTTATATACATATAATTAAAATAACATCTTGAAATAACCTACTCCAGCGGCTTACAAGCACTTCATGGGGAGCAACCCCATACGTTATGCGTACAACCGGTTTAGCGCTTTGTTACTCCGCTGACAAATACGCATGCCCCGTGTGGCATCACTCTGCCTATGCTGGAGAAGTAGACATCGCTCTGCCTATGCTGGAGAAGTAGACATCGCTCTCAATGAAACCTGTCGCATAATAACTGGATGTCAGAAACCAACGAAACGAAACTTGCTCTTTTCATTGACAGGTATTGCTTTGCTCCTTCTTCAGTCCGCCGAAGTGTGGCGTGTGCTCTGGAGAGGAGGAAACGGGTTTTTGATAGAAGATACCCTCTCTATGGAGCACAATTGTTGAAGAAATTTTATAGAAGAATACAGTAGTATTCTTCTAGATTACAAATCTGGCGGGAGCAGTATGCTCCACCCCCCAATTATTTTCTATGGTTTATGTATTTTAAACGCAATTTACTAAGTATGCATGCATAGGCAACTATGACTCTCAAGCTAACCATAGCCGTGAAAGTTTTCTTTGAAAATGTACTATAGGTATATCTAATATCATTTTTTACACATTTTATTGCCTTCTTCTTTCCTGGCCTTTTTCTATTTGGGTTCGGCTCTGTATGTCAACTCCCTCCATAATTTTCTGTCCTTCGCCATCCCTGTACTTATCCTCCGTTCTTCCATCATATCTAATCCACCGCATTTTTCCCATGTATTTCTCGGCCTTCCCATTCCTCTATATCTACTTTCAAGTCGACTATTCTTTAGTTAGGCCAGGTGTTCGGCATCCCTCCTCACTCCGTGGCCATACCAGGTCAGGCGCTTTTTGATTTGTTGACTATTAGCGCCACCTTTAGACTCCCTCTAATATACTCATTCCAGATCTTATCCATTTTAGTAACCCCAGACATCCATCTTAACATACGTTTTTCAGCCAGCATCTTATGTTCTTCTTTGTTTTTTCGTTGCCCAACACTCTGCTCCGTACAATCTGATAGTTAAGCTTTTAGATGGACGCTCAACTTGATCAACAATTAGTTAAATATTTCCCTGAATCAAAAATTTTATTTTCAAGATCGGTAATTTTTTTTCAAGATTTTACTTTGATCCTTTATCAGCTGCATACGTTATCTTCTTCTTATCGTGTCGCTGGCTCAAATTTCAAATTTTGTTCTTTTAATATGTTGTCACTTTTACGCCAGCCTCCGAGGCAGAGTATAGGTCAAGCATGGCACAGCTGGTAGGGCACAAAGGGCATGAGAGGAGGTGCTGCATACTCTGGTCTTCGTGACCACACTGACACTGTGCTTCTGCTTGTTCAATGTAGCTCAATGTATCAAATTATGGAAAATAAATTCCTCAATTGGTAACATTTAACTTTTGAACTCTAGTGTGAGCGTGGCCATGACACCCGCTTGGCTATATATTTATTTATTCATCACAGAATCAATAGCACTTAACAAACTTGTTTTTATTACAGTTTGTTTACGCTACACAAAGCATTAAACTGTGTTCTTTACACCCTAGTTCTCCCTTTTTTTTATCTTCATTTAGGGAAAAAGGTACGCGTAAACTTTGTAGTTGTTTTTTATTTACAAACTTCACGGCTCCATGTCCCGTTGAGAGCCGTTTTATTTGCGAATAAAATGTTTGACAGTTATATTCTCTAAAGGCTCTCGCACATTACACCAATGGACGCGGACATCACCTTATCTCAACGCAAAGTAAAGCCTTGAAATGTGAGTTAGTATAAGATGGGTCATTTTCCAAAATTTTGTTGAAAGAAGTATGGTCCACCCTAATCCAGGGTATTTTCTCAATAAGATGTTTTTTAATTTCACCTGGTGAAGCACATTTAAAGGCAGATATTTCAATGTTATATTGTAAGCTGATTCTGAAAGATATCTCGTTGTCGAGTTGCTGTAATAGGCGAAGGAAGGTTTTAAAGCTACAGTATTTTAAACTTTTTTAATGGTGATAGCGCTACGTAATGTTTTCTAGCAAAACCTTAATATTTATGTATATCAAAACATAATCAGAAACATCAATTTCTTATGTTAATCAGAAAATTAACAAAGACTCAAAGTTAAATCTATTAAACTATCTATTCGCGTCAAAAGAATGCAATAGTGCCGAAATATTGTCAGTGAGGGTGAGTGACTTTAAGTGACATTTGAAAAACTTTAAAACCAATTGAAATCATAACAGTTTTTACTTTTTACCGTTTTAAACTTCTAACAATCTTTAAAAGAAATTCGTGTAAAATAAAACACCCAATGACATTGTTGTCGTCGTTGAGCAAGTCAGATGCTTGAGTAGAGTCGGCACTATCATACACAAAGAAAAAGAAATTCCATATTAAAGAAAATAGATACTCACGTTTTTTTTTTTAAATATGTAGTCAAGTCTGACAATTTAATAATCATATTTAACGAGATGTGTATCTTTTGATAGTAAGTAAAAAAAAAAAAGTTTATAATTCAATTCCACTTTACCCAGTTTTCAAAAAATCTTTGACTTTTTCTTTATGAAAGAGTTAAATGCATTAACTTTCTTTTTTTTCACTTTGACTAAGATGAAAGGGATATCTGAACAGAATTTTAATAAGCTCTCTGTATAGGCAATGTGCAAGTTTCATAATATTTCTAAGTATTACGGTTTGAAATAAAAAAAATAAATCAAAACTTGAAAATAAATTCATAAATATAATATCTGGGTTTTACGTTAGCTATATTTAAGGACATGTTGTCTTCATCAATACGAACAACTTTTAAATAATGTTACTATCGTATCGTATCCACATATTGACGTTTTAATTGACTACAAAACAGCAGATTATTGCACTGTACAATACCCGGCACGTAAGTTGAACATAAATGGCGGTCGTCTTTGTACGTTGTTTGTCCGTTTAGAATTACATTTCTATAACATTTCTATCCGAACTTCAGATAGAAATGATTTCGGCTTTGAAGAAAGACCAAAAAAATCTCTTGTTCAACTCACGTGCCGGGTATTGTATATTGATGATACTAATCTCTTTAGGAAAACACTAAACGAATTTAATTTTATAAAGGACTTGCTATAAGCAAATCATAATTTTATGGTATAAAAATATAATGATAAATATCAATTTTCTTAAGTAAAAAAAAAAAACAAATAACCTTTCAATTTCAGATGCGAAGCTAAATTGCTGCAAAAAGCTTTTGTATATAAAAAAATACGAGCGTAGCTAAAAAAACTCTATTAAATTGTGCGCGGTAAATTTTCTTACTTTTTAAGCTTTTAGGAACTGTAAGCTTTTTATCAATATCAATTTATAATAAATAAGTAAAATAAAGCTTAACAGAAAATATTAATTTGTAAATAAAAATCGCGTGTCTATACATTTAATACGTTATGAAAAAAGATTATGGGCGATAAAAAACCTGACTAAACACAAAAAAGGGGAAAATATTTTTTTTTTTTTGTCTGTATGTTGTTTATGCTAATCTTTAAAACTACTGGACAGATATAAACGCGGTTTTCAATAATAGATTAAGCTTAGCTTGAAGCAAAATATATGGTTTGTTTAATTAAAATCTGATGTCAGGAAAAAAGCTGTCGTCATTTTTAAATTTCACGCGAACGAAGTCGTGGGCACCATGTAGTAAAACATATACTATTAGAAATGTCAGCATTTAGTATGTAATTGTTCTTGCCTAGCAAAGGGGCAAGAAAAGAAACAGCTTTTCTACATTTTACTACAATGAAATTTGAAATAGCGTACGCAATACTAGGTATCTATTTCTGTTAATAAATGCTGTAAATCTTTCAAAACTAAATAATATATATATATATATATATATATATATATATATATATATATATATATATATATATATATATATATATATATATATATATATATATATAGTAAATAACACTATTTTATTTTCCACAAAATATATTTACTTACGATACATTTTGGTCTTGTCTCGTCTAGTCGTCTCACATGAATTGACACAAATTGAGTAATCTTTTACTTATGTAGTAAGAAAGTTTTATTTTATTTTCCCGCAAATAATCCTAACAAATCGTTCTACTTTATTTTGATTTGAGTATAGGTGCCGGTCCTATGTCAATACAACCTTTTCTTATCTATTGTGATGTCCCTTATAATTACCCTGCTTCTTGTTGACCCAACTTATTCAGAACTAAGCCCTTCTAGTCTACCCGTGCCGAAATATAAATATAACGGAATAACGCGTATATTGTTATGAGACTGTAATATAAGTCTAACCATAGATATAACCACCTTACACATAAAAATAAATATTACCTTATATAGCTATGCTTAGGAAAATACGCTGAGGCACAGAATACGTAATAATACTAAAGTAAAATAAGTACAGTGGCTGAAACATATATTTTGATTTCATACAAAGAAAATATATTATTATTATATTTAAAAACTGTTTTTACATAAGTTAAAGTACCTATCACAGCTATAATAATATATACAGCCTGTTTTATGAATAAAGATTCCCAAATAAAATAAAGGATACATTTACATTTTACAGACACGTAAGTCATGATTTACTGTAATACTTTTTTTAATAATTTAAATGTAAATTTTTAATTTTATTTTCGTTCATTCAGAAACCGTTTGTCTTTGTTCAGATAAAGGTTATAATATAGCCAAAAAATAACAACCAAGGTCTCATGCAAAGCATGACGTAGGAGCTTTTTAAGGGTATACATTCAATATAGCTATATTGTTCACAACAAAAGCGTGTGAAGAAAAGGACCTATGGACTTTATGGACAAAAAGAAGGCTGTGCTCTAAAAGCTACGAGTATATCTAAAAGCGTGTCCATTAGATGCCTACTTGACATTTTCTGAATAGATCTAGTGAAGATATTTTCTTCGAAGATTTGAGATCAAAATTTTTTAAATTATGCTGAATTTTGTAAAGGTAAAAAAAAATAGTACAAATAGTATAACTGATGAACAGTATAAAACTGACATCAGTCTTAACAGAATAAAAGCTAAAATTAATTATTTTTCTACTACTTAGAAAAATATACAAGATTGACTGAAACTAAAAGTAACTAGTACGGAGGTACTAATAAATAACAACTTTAATTTTTTATCTGTCTGTCTGTTCAGGGTTTTACTCGAGAACATTGGTACTAGAAAGCTGTAATTTGACATGGGTAATTGGATATGTAAATCGATCACACAGAAAAAAAGATAGAAAAAACCTTTAAAAAAAATTTTGTTTGGCTGCAATACATGTAAAGTGGGAATTATTCTTTTTTCTCCATTAACCCATGGATGAGGTATCGTTGAATACCTAGGTCTTTAAAAATAGTGAAAACCATTATTGAATTAAGGAATCCGTTTGTGATATTCGGTTTTAAAGCAAATTTTTGTTACAGTCCAGTGAGTCTGTCAATCGCAACTACTGCGCGTGGACCAACACGCACTTGGCCAGTTTTTTGTTATTTAAGTAATTTTTGCCTGTATAGAGACAGTTTGACCAATAATAGTTAGTATTTTTAAGCAATATCTAGAAATTAATTATTCATACTAGAATGTTATCAACATTTTGACATCTTTATTTAACTATATTGTTTATGAGAATAACACCGCCGAATTTTCCAAATAAAGGTATAAGGTGGGAGTAAAATCTCGGGTACTCCAATTTATGAGGGTTAGATTTTAGATTAAGCTGTAAATAATGTGTTTTCGGAATAGCAGTATAAAGTGGGGTGGCTTAAATCAATATTAGCCACTCAACACGGTATCTGAATATTCCAAGACAACATTCTTACATACATAATACTACTACGAAATAGGGAGACATAGAAAATACTCACTTACAAGAATCTAGATCATAAATTTATTAATGTTGATGATGAGTCTACTGCCCTAACAGAGCGACCCAAAGTGGATCTCGACCTCCGACACCAGAAGACGTTACTGTTCTCTAATCTGCACCATCTGAAGATCTTGTTGGTAGTTTTTGACTTCTTAGCTGACTACGTCTTTCGAGTTGTTTTTAGGACGAGACGCACCGTCCTTTTCCCGGTTAGTTTATCTGTGTACGCTCTTTTGACGGCACGATCTTTTTCTATTCTCTCCCCGTGGCGAAGACAAGACTAACTAACGTAAGCTACAAGATCTATCAATGTACAAACATTGTGATATAAAAGTTATATTGAAGTGATGATGTCCTCTAATTATTATAATTATCATAAATACTTATATCCCTTCCTTGTTTATGTTTACTTGATAATACCTACCTAGTTATTTTTTATACGGAGATTGTTTAAACATAGGTAAGTAGTAAACAATACACCAATAATGTTAAGCCTTTTTCACTTAAAGGTAATATTATAACAGTAATTTTTACTTCAGGCTAGGCAATCATTAGTGAAATGACAGAAAAGAATAATTATAAATGGGCAACGGCTGCGGCAAAGCAAATGGGTTCTCCAAAATGTCACGCTCTTTTGATAGATATTTTTCATCGAGCACACAACTTTTAGAGAGCGGATAAAATATTTGTTTTACCAGCCTGGAGGTGTTGTGTCTCACCGCTGGGCAAAGGCCTCTCTTTGATCCTTCCACAAGTCCCTGTCTTTAGCGATCTTCAGCCATTCATGCAAAAATTTCCATTAAATAATAATGAGTAAAAAATATTGTATTATTTGGTACGTATCTATAATAAATAATAAAACAGTATAAAAGGGCCAAGATTTTATTATCTTTACATAATCAATATCTATGGTAGTTAAAAGACTGCTTTACTCGAGTCAATTTCAAAGCTTCCTAATTTACAAAAGAAATTAAATATGTTTTCAGAATCAATGGTTCCACGCTACTGACAATTTTTGACCGTCATTTCAATTAAAAAAGTAACGGTTCGCGTTAATGCATATAATTTAATGGTAAGTATTGATGAGTAATAGTCTATTATATAGTTGTCTGTGGCATTTTAAAAATACGTTTCCCAACCAGAGTGGCGGCGCTATTATTGTAATTACTACTGCGACTTGGGCTACAGAAGTTTGAATATTTATGGCAAGTAGATTTATGATCTTAATACTGGCCTGGGACCGCGAGTATTAGAGTTCATCATTTGTTTGTTGTTTTGGAAGATATAAATTATTTTAGGCATCCTTAGGGCATAGACTTTTAGGGCTGTTCGTGGATTGTCAACGATCGTTGCCAACCAGGGTCGCGCGCTCTGAAATGATGATAATAAATGTTAAAAAAATTATAACACTTATATTTGTATTACACATAATATTTTAAAAACACTTCCATGCTGATCTAGTAGTAACACTCTCTCTATGATCTCTCTCTCATGCACAACAACTAATAACAGTCTCTCTTCGATGAGGTCTTGAGATTAGAATTAAGGCAGGCCGCACGCCAGAAGATTTTTTTATATCAAGATATTTTTGACGCCTAAAACTGACGCCAGAAGGCACTCTGTTCATATATTGTTTTGTTCTAGGCCCTTCATCATATCAGACACGTTAAAATATATGCGGCCGGGTTAAAAGCATATATAAGTCTCTGTTATAATCGTTAGTAATGTCAATAAGCTATAAGTATCAAAAACATTTTAGGGCCACGCAGCACTTAAGCTAATTGAGGCTAATCTGCCTTTTGGGTACCTACCAAAAGCGCCTAGCGGGAGTGCTTTGTTTTGAAATCTCAATAAATATAAGAGTCCGTTATTAATACGCAACGAATATTTTTTTTTACGTGTCATTAAAGAATTTAAGACAATCATTGGTTGTCAAAATGCGTTTTGATTTGTACATCCTTGCTCGATTATGAGAAGCTGCAGCTGTAGACAGAAAAGCCAACTTTAGACAGAAAAAGCAAGTTTTAGGGTGAAAAAAAAAACTGATTCCGACTCAAAATTAAATATTAGTCGCCATTCGTAAGACTATCAAATTTGCAGAAATACTAAAGTAACAAGTTTAGTCAAGGTAAATATTCAATCGTAAAAACATTCCAATGCATAAAGCTCGCAAAGTCGTTTTTGGAGCTATATTCGAAAATTTGTATTAAATATTTTTTATTTTTATTTTTTATTCAAAGTTATTTTTCTTATACCCGTTACATTTTGTTATATCTCCCCAAGTATAATTTTTTCAATAATAGCAATTTAAATAATATTGAAAGCCAAATATTTTCGGTATCTACCCAAACCAAATCAAATGCATTAAGTTTTTAAAGTCCTTCCATAAATCCTAAAGCTTGTTAATTCAGCAGGTGTTACGCGAACATTCTGGAACTTTATGAAACACACCGTGGTAACGAAAAAGTGGTCAACGAAAAACTTTCATGATTATTCATACCCACGTTTGACTTTGTGAAAGCAAAAATATGCGTACAAGCCACAAACTTTGTGAAATTACTTTGAAGGCTACAATCAAATATATGAGGTCCGTTTTAATTAAGTACAAATATTTAGGCATCCCCGATGTGGGGCAAAAATCTGCAAAGCTGAAGTGGGATTGGGCAAGCCATGTTAGTATGATGACACCCGAGAAAAAGGCGAACCAACAAGCGCCATGGATAGTTGGAACGCCCAAAAAAACCAGATTTCCAATAAAACTTAAGAAAAAGATCATCGCCGATGTGGGGCAAAAATCTGCAAAGCTGAAGTGGGATTGGGCAAGCCATGTTAGTATGATGACACCCGAGAAAAAGGCGAACCAACAAGCGCCATGGATAGTTGGAACGCCCAAAAAAACCAGATTTCCAATAAAACTTAAGAAAAAGATAATGGGCTCCTGTATAATACCTAGCCTAACATATGGCTCACAAACCTGGATATCCAATAATTAAATAAAACATAAAATACAAACATGCCAGCGTTCAATGGAAATTACCATCTGGAACATTAAACTCAAAGAACGAAAAAAATGCACTGAAATAAAATAAAAAAATAAAATAAAAAAAGGAGTAGATGCTCTCCACCACTCTCAACACCTAAAGTGAAAATGGGTAGGACATATGGCACGCGCACTAAATGACAGATGGACGAAGCGAGTCACTACATGGATAGACCCCAACAACCGCAGAAGTAGAGAGGCCCAAGAGAGAGATGGGCAGACGACATACAAAAGATCGCTGTAAAAAGCTGGAAAAGAAAGGCCGATGATAGACCTGAGTGGAGACGTCTGGAGGAGGCGTATATCTATAAAAGCGCCATAACATAGTGAAAATATTAACAGCGTACATTGTAACAATGTAACATTATTTAAGGAAATAAAAAGCCTTATTTATTTATTTATGGATAGCTTAATACCCAAGGATGGTTGACGTCAAAGATTTACAATATACAAGATTGACGTCGCCGGGGAAGGACAAGAAAAAGATGGCGCGATGACATAGACACTTTCCAAACGAGTAGTCAGCAAAGGCAAGATAGAGATACTTGGAAGGACGTAGGAGAAACCATTGCCCAGCAGTGGGACAATATAAGATAGGTTAAAAAAAATGTTAACAAACTTATACTCATTGTTAACAAGCTTAAGCTTACTTTGGGGCTAGCTCAATGTGTGTGATTTGTCCCTATATTTATTTATTTATTATTTACGTAGGTTTATCACCAAATAAAATTAAACCACATATAACTTGGATGAATAGTATTTTGATTGATAAAAAGATACGAGTAGATACCGTACTCAATCCACCAACATTGAAATCAAGATGGTTGTTTTCAACAAGGCCGTTTCATCAATTACATTTCGCGGAATTTAATTCTCGTATTTCCCTTTACCTTACAAAATATTTTCATCCGGAATAACAAATTATAATTAAAGTTCGTGTATCCTATGTCATTTTTTAGTAATTTTGAATTGGAAACAGCCTGTAGCTGTCAACGACTGTTTGAGATTCAAGCGAAGTGATAAGGGTCAAGCCCAAATTACGACCCTTGCCATTCTGTTTCTATAAATACTACTAATAAACAACAAATAAGTACTTTAATATTTAAAATGTTATATAATTAACATTAAAAATATGAAAATTAGTTATCTTGCATAAAACCCATGCTTTATTTATTTATACATCTTTATTACAAAAATTGTAACAGGCAGACTTAAGGTCCGGAGCCTTTTCTCCCAGACAACCTACTACCTAGATGCTGAATTTTCAAGGTAAAATCTCAAAGAACAATTAAAGGGATCTGATAAAGGAAAATAATGTTGATATTTTTTGTATGGATATGAAGTCCGCCTTTTTTCTGTGGAAAAGGCCATTTTATTTGGCGTTTTAACATTGTTAGTAAACGGGTTCATAAGATACTACTTACTCCAGGTTAAAAAAAACATGTGTAACTGTGCTTCCCTGTATTTATAAAAACATAGAGTAATGTACGGGTAGACATAGTATGAGCACGTAAAGGGTTCATCCACATCAAAATTTAAACAGAAACCAAAATTACCAAAATAATTGATTTACTAAATTACTTAGAACGCAGTGGCAATGGTGTCTGATCCCAATTCGTTTATTTTCGGAAAACTTCATAAACGGATTGGCATTATCGGTACAGCCGGACGGTAAATTTGAATATATGCAGAAAATAACTCGTTCCTTTCTCATCGATGTACTAATAATTTATATTTTAAAAATGTATTATGTCATACATATACAACGTGTAGCGGAAAGGGGGTATCAACACGAAAGGGAGTAAACGTACTCATTAATGTGAACAACTTTTACTAAGGGACCATCCCTGAAATCGTAAAAAAAATCTTCACCTCCATACAACATTAAATACCTATCATGGCAAAATTATAGAGCTGCAGATTTTTTTTTATAGTTTGTTATCCCGTTTCCGTTACACTTTGTATAAGCAATCGATAAAATAATAATGCTTCTTAAATCAGTATCGTTGGACATATAGTTATACTTAATATATTTAAAAGTCCAGTTTTTTTTTAATACGGGGCACTTAGGAACAAAGTTTCTACTTTGTTACAATGCAAGGTCTTTTAATTATTCTCGTGTTCAAGCATACATAAAATCTTCCTCGAAAGTTCAGGCTTTTGTTAACTTTTTATTAATAACGTTATGACCACGCAACATTGTCAGAATCAATTTCACTAGCCCATTTCCTAACACGATCGGCGTCTTATGTAGGATCCATAAATCTTGCCCAAGTGCCTTGAAATTGAACATCGCTAAGTAAAATTTTACTTCACATTCCTTTCGTGAAATTGCCATCTTCGACAAGTACTTTCTAGTTCACGACACGAACGGAATAATAAAGTATTCGTGTAGTGTTGGCGAGTGTTGCAGTGTGTCAAAATTTGTGCTTGAGGGGAAGGGAGCAATTTTCAAAAATATGGGATACGAGATCGCAGCATTTTGAAGTCAGGTCAACCTGTGTCACCGGGTTCCCTAGCTTTTGCACGTGAGGGTGGCAGCGACATTCTGCGGTGTCTCCTCTTTGTAGACTGGAGACATTTTTTAATTCGAGCCAGCCCAGCTCGTCGACGTAGTGGAGCAATGCAGAGGGTGTGCTGCTGGCCTCCTAGCATACTTGGAAATTCCAGGTACTCCTCTCTTGTTGTTGCGACGCACGGACACTTATCACGTGCTTTGCTGTTTCTTTTGACGGCATACGGCCTTTGCATAGGGGTCTGTCAGTTATACCTATAACGAATAGATGTTTTTTAAGTGCAATGCCCTGTTAGTAAGCCTTTTTTTTCTAAGTTTTACCCTTGGAAGATCCAATGAACTGTTGTTAATGGATCTATACATTTGACGGTATTGTTATCGTATGGCTCGTTAGTCATAGCAAATACAGTTCTAGCTGTTTTCCCGCGACTTCCTCGCGCTTCGTCATAGCGTAAAATTAAGTGTTATATTAACACACTAGCTGATGCCCGCGACTTCGTTCGCGTGGACTTTATGACTCCGGCGTATTAATATAAATAAAAACTAATGAGAGAGTGAGAGAGGGAGAGAGAAAGAGAGAGATAAGAAAGTACTTGTTACAGTGTTAGGAGTTAAAAGTCAATATTATTTTAATTCTTTCCTTTGGGAGCCAATATGAAAAGAGCTGAAGTATTACTAACCCTGGAGAAAGCCACATTAAGTTGGCCATGCGAAAAACCAGTCCTTAGATCCACATCAGCAGCTTTAAGCCTCTAAAACTGTGACTTATTTTCATAGCAAAGCAAGTAAATACAATGAACTGTGTATTTTCAAAAGGAAAATTGTTAGGGATGAGTGACATACGCGGAATAAATACAGTTTCACTGGCACCACTCACAGTAAACTTTAAGTGTCTCAGCAGACTATGCCGAAGTTTAGCGGCTAAAGTTCAGTGTTTAAAGTTCGGTGGGGATGACACACTAAATTAGCTGAAGTTCAGCCGCTGAAGTTCGGTGGAAACGCCGGACAGTAGTGATGTGCCGATATGAGAATCTTCCGTCTTTGGCGCGTCTGCGGCGAACGGAAACGGGAGCGGAAGAGGGAATGGAAGTGGAAGAGGGAACGGGAGCGAAAGCGGAAGCGGGAGCGTAAGCGCGAGCGGGAGCGGAAGCGGCAGCGGGAGTGGCAGCGGCGGCGGCAGCGGCGGCGGCGGCAAAGGCTTCGGCGGCGGTGGCAGCGGCGGCGGCGGCGGCGGCGAAAGCGGCGGCGGCGGCGTCGGCGGAAGCGGCGGCGGCGGCGTCGGTGGAAGCGGCGGTGGCAGTGGCGGCGGCGGCGGCAGCGGCGGCAGTGGCGGCGGCGGCAGCAGCGGGGGCTGCGACGGCGGCGGCTGCGACGGTGGCGGGAGCGGTGGCGGTAGTGGCGGCGGGAGCGGGAGCGGGAGCGGGAGCGGAGGCGGGAGCGGAAGCGGCGGCGGCGGCGGCGGGTGAGGCGTCGGTGGCGGTGTCGGCGGCGGCGGCGTCGTCAGCGGCGTCGGCAGCGGCGGCGGCGGCGGCAGCGACGGCAGCAGCGGCGGCAGCGGCGGCGGCGGCGGTGGCGACAGCGGCGACAGCGATGGCGGTAGTGGCGGCGGGAGCGGGAGAGGGAGCGGGAGCGGGAGCGGGAGCGGGAGCGGAGGCGGGAGCGGAGGCGTGAACGGAGGCGGGAGCGGAAGCGTCGGTGGCGGTGTTGGCGGCGGCGGCGGCGGCGGCGGCGGCGGCAGCAGTGGCGGCAGCGGCGGCGGCGGCGGCGGCAGTGGCGGCGGCGGCGGCGGCGGAGGCGTCGGCGGCGGCGACGGCGGCGGATGCGGCGGCGGCGGCGTCAGCGGAAGCGGCGGCGGCGGCGTCGGGGGAAGCGGGAACGGGAGCGGAAGCGGAAGCGGGAGCGGGAGCGGAACGGGTACGGGTACGGGTACGGGTACGGGTACGGGTACGGGTACGGGTACGGGTACGGGTACGGGTACGGGTACGGGTACGGGTACGGGTACGGGTACGGGTACGGGTACGGGTACGGGTATGGGTACAGGTCCGATTCAGGCAAAAGCATCGGAAGTTTGGCATTATGTTTTGCTAGTAATGCAAATAACATTGCAGGCATGTGTTAGAAATGAAATACCAGGATGAGGGAGGAAAAACAATTTATTTCAAATAATAATATATTTCCCTCAAAACAACAATTTTCTTAAAATAATTCTTAAAACTTTCTAAAGCAAAGCTACAACTATTTCAGTTCATCATATTTCACTATTGTTATAATTTGTAGGTACATTGATTTACTTGGAAAAGATTTAGTACATCTGTACTTTACTTATTGGTTATTCTATCACGGTTCACAAAAGAATAATCTTTACAATATTATTACAAACATATTATTAATCACAGATATCTGTAGCGATTACAATAATATCACATCATTACAATTTATTAATAATATACTCAGATAACCGTTAATACAACAATTCAAGAGAAAACAGTAATTGCTACTTCAAGAGATACAATATATGAGAAATGAAACTAATCTTTACTACGTCGCTGCCGGATCAAAAGTGAGGACCATTTGATTATCACAATATAAGTAAGCTTCGTATCCGCCATTTTGGCGTTACACTTCTTTTTAAAATATCTCGGCCAATCACCGCCAATCTTGCCACAAGAAATGTTGCCACATGAAATATACTGTTTTAACATTTGAAAATATAAAGTGACTTGTGTAAAAGAAATATTTAGTATTATTCAAAGAAATACAATTTTTATTTATTTTATTATAATATCTAACACGGCCATACTGACAAGTGCTGCGTCCCGAAGCACATACTAGCACTACCACCCTATAGTTACTTTATTCACCATAAATCCATTAATTTAATTGCCCATGTTTGGACGACATTTAACATAGTGCTATTAAAAAATATAAGTATAACTTGGTAATATCTGACACAACTTGTACATACATGATAGCGAGTATAAATCTACAAGATAATAGCTAAAATTCTTTACCGCCCGGCCTTACTGACCAAATTATAAAAATTTACTTTATGATTATCCTTTACCACAACATACACATGGCAGCCTGTTAAGCTGCTGCTGACATATGAACAGAAATATAACAAGCCATTCTCCTTGATCTCTGACGAGTCAGTAAAAATTCAAATATTCATCATCAACAACAACACACTTACGTAACGGCTAGTTACGTCTTAAACAACAACAGTGTAATTAAATTTACTTATTTATTCGAAATTTATCAGAACAGAAACACAGCATCTTGTAAATAGAATATGTAAAATTTACAAATATAACATATTTTAACAAGTTTTATTAAAATAACACTTTCACATATTTACTTCTGATAACTTTGGTAACAACTGCAATTATTCATTAACAACAACAACATACTTTACGTAGCAGCTAGTTACGTCTTAAACAACAACATTGTTAATATAATTATTTATTCTAAATATTTTCATTTGACCCTGATTAGAATAAAATTCCATTATATTTTGGTTGAACCGACTCGTATAATATTGATCGAACTTCACATGGCAAGTTCGTGTAATCTAATAACATAATTTGGCAAACATTTTACTTCGTTTATTTTTATTTGAAAACTTGTAAAAAATAACGATTTAATCGAAAACGAAAATAATGTATAAACTTTATTTTTTACAACTTGAACAAAATCATTTTTCCGTTATATGTTTTACGGCTTAAATAATTATTGTGTTAATACGAGTATGAATACGCTTAATAATCATTTCTAAAATAAACAGCAATTATAGTGACTTTGAAAAAAAAAAACTCATAAACTTATATCTTACCATATCAATTTGAAATTGAATTTACGTAAAACATACTTTATCTGCAAATCCATACATCCATATAAATATTAAAAATGTAAGAAACGCTTCAAGCACTTAAGCGATTGAGATGACATAGGATATTTTTATGTCAAAAATTATCTATTAAGGCAACGAAAAGGGAAGTGAAACTTTGTTCTGTACTTAAATCCTATTTTGCTATACAAATAGAAGTTGACTTTTATAAAGTACTAAATTCACGCAGTAACGGGTAAAAACTAATAAAATAAATATCTAAACCAGATCATAATTCCATAGAAATGTAGTTTCACTTAATTACAACATGTCTTTTCAACAATATCATTTTAAGGTTTATGTAATAACGTCGTTTTTACAATAACCGAAAGGAAAAAAAAAACTAAAATTCTTTTCAACAACAACTTTTAAACACATTATTTATAGCTGAGACAACAACAGTAACCATATTTAAAAACTAAATAAATATTAAAGGTTTACCACTTCAACAACAACACTTAGTTTCATAACAATCAGTCATGACTATAACAACAACATTTATTTGCTACTCTTAGCGGTGTCAATTTTTATAGTTTTTTTTTGTACTTAACCATTGCATCTTTTTAATACTTTATTAATGTACTTATGTTACACTTAATCACTAGTTTGGTTCCAAAGAAAACATTTCTTTTTTATATAATTGTACTGTTTAACATAAAGACTCGTGGACTTATTGTTTTTGAATTCTTACACTACATAATATCGTATGTTTTATGACTTATACTCATATTGTGACAACATAACTTTCATCGTCTTAGATCGCCAAGCCAACAACATTGAAACATTTTATACTGTAAGTACCATACAAATTAATCTATGGTAAAATTTCGAAATAAAAACCATGCTTTTGGAGATCCTAATAAATCAATATTTGATAATATACTCATTTTTAATAATGTTTGTCTTAACAAATCCTCTTTAAAGCGTTATCAAAACAATTCAATATGCAATATTAAAAAAAAATTGTTCCAAAAGCTTTTCGATGAACACTACTAGGCAACGGGTCCGAAATAAGATCCATATTAAGAGTTTCAATTTTTAGATTGGCGAGTAAAGATAGTTTTCTGATAGGCTATTGAACCAAAAAAAGCTCCATAATAATAATTATTAACTCAAATTTTATATGACTAAATTTATTTAATTGGCTAGGTATTTTATCAGTCGTGGTTCATGGACCTTATTTGATATTATTTAAGCCTGCCAGTACTTGTTATTAGGACTATCAAATTCTGATAAATCTGTAAAATTTATTGATAAAATGTTGCTTTGCAGCTGTGCAACACAAACACAATAAAAAGAAGAAAGTATTTAATTATACACTTAATTTCAGCCAGCACATGTTAGCAATCTACATTCTAAAAGTTTAAAACAGTGCTTATTTAAAATAAAATACTTCATAGGAATATTGTTTTGCTTTTACCCAAAGCATTCAAAATATTATAGGCAGTATTTTAATAACTGAAACATGTTCACCGACCGCTTCTAACGTAAAACACAGTTTTGATAATAAAATGGACGTTACGACTGACAAATCATGGGTTGGTATGAAGGTTTTTCACGTCGCTTGACTTTATTTTACGATTGAATAGCATGAAGATTTGAAATATATACCTTTAAGGAACCAGGTCTTTTATGAAGTATTCATACAAAATCTCTATTTTCACTTCAAAAGTTTACTTTGTGTTCCTATTAGATTTAAATGCTCATTTACGAAAATAGGAAAAGAAAGACATAATTTAGGAAAAGCATTTCATAAATATATTATAGGAATTGAGTTTGACGTAGATATGTACTTAGTTAAGAGTATTATGGCAAAGTGGCTGACACTGTCTGTAATAAATCACACTGTCTTTATTAATTCAATTACGAGTAATATTTTTATTTTCTCAAGTTCTCACAAAAACGTCAGAATGTATGTTAATGTGAAATAAATTTGAAATAAGATAAAAAATATATATTTTGTGTTGCTTAGTCAGCAACGTATACAAGAAAAGGATGACCAAAAAATATATAATTCATCAAACAAAAAGAAAAAACTTCCTTTTTATCCCCATAAAACGTGATTCTACGAGGCAATTAGTGGAGGCTTTACTGGGCTTGAGAGGTAAAAAGACTAAAAAAGTATATAAAACTGGATCCAAAATAACTTAGATGAAAAAAAGTAACTTCAATGAAACTAGCAGCATCAATATTCTTTAAAAAAAAAATTGTTATTAGGAATCATAAAAGTCTCAGTTATGAAATATAAACTATGTTCGAAAATTTTCAACAATTAGGCTGGGGAGGTAGTTAGGGGAGGTAAAAATGTAATGCCGATAATGGCCGACTACTATAGGGCAGATGCGTATTTTTTTTCATGTCCAAGAAAAAACTACCTTGCTTACCCAAAACCTCATTAAGATATAAAGGTTACAAAGTCACGTCCATCTTTGGACGGCGTCTCGGAGCGCCTCTGAAAAACCGGACAGGAGTGATGTCACTTATGTCGCAGTTGTAGGCGTGATATAAGAACATTTGTTCGGGGGCTATGTCAAATATTGCGTTAACAGGATTGGCCTCATAACAAAAGTAGCTCTATTTTTTTTAAGAAAATCCTAAAGTAATATTATTTTTAAACTTAATCAACTAAAAGCCTAAGTTTATGTTACAAAATCAGAGACATTTATCAAAATCTACTCATTACGCATCTTATCTATTGTATGATTAAACGTGAAGATCATTATTGGTCTCGAAAAAAATTCACAGAACGTTTCAAAAAAAAAAAGGAAAGGTCTCACATGATCACATTTAAAATGTCAATTTTATCCACCTTATTCAGAAAAAAAAATGTTTTATAACTCATTATTCAGTTATAGGTTTCTTTAACCTGAATACCCAAAAACAAAATATTTCATTTTAGCAGTTGGAAGTGACAAGAAGCAAAAAAAAATTATACTATGTTATCTAACAATTTGTACAATGTACGTACGTACATACGTGTTTTTTTTAAATCTTTGTCAAGAATCCGAAACGTAACAATATCTTAATTTAATAAATTATGGTAAAACTATATGTGTTGTAGGTACATGTAATACAATAAACTTTAAATTTAAATAGCATTTGAATTTCTTGTCTCGGTAGTTTCAATGGCACAGCCTCGAAAGGCCTTACCTCCTTTTCCAAAACTTCAAGTACTAGTTTATCCATTTGACTCCTTTCTTTGCTGTAGGAATTGCCTGGTTACCGCGTCAAGGCTCTCGATCGAAAATTTGAAGAGACACGTGGCTGCCACCGCGTTAACTCGCATTTTTGTGGGCAGGATTGTTTCCAACACGATTCACATGAAAAACAAAAAAAAATATTAGTAATTTTATTTAAGGAATCGTGGCATCCCACTTCTGATGTTAGAAATGAAATACCAGGATGAGGGAGGAAAAACAATTTATTTCAAATAATAATATATTTCCCTCAAAACAACAATTTTCTTAAAATAATTCTTAAAACTTTCTAAAGCAAAGCTACAACTATTTCAGTTCATCATATTTCACTATTGTTATAATTTGTAGGTACATTGATTTACTTGGAAAAGATTTAGTACATCTGTACTTTACTTATTGGTTATTCTATCACGGTTCACAAAAGAATAATCTTTACAATATTATTACAAACATATTATCAATCACAGATATCTGTAGCGATTACAATAATATCACATCATTACAATTTATTAATAATATACTCAGATAACCGTTAATACAACAATTCAAGAGAAAACAGTAATTGCTACTTCAAGAGATACAATATATGAGAAATGAAACTAATCTTTACTACGTCGCTGCCGGATCAAAAGTGAGGACCATTTGATTATCACAATATAAGTAAGCTTCGTATCCGCCATTTTGGCGTTACACTTCTTTTTAAAATATCTCGGCCAATCACCGCCAATCTTGCCACAAGAAATGTTGCCACATGAAATATACTGTTTTAACATTTGAAAATATAAAGTGACTTGTGTAAAAGAAATATTTAGTATTATTCAAAGAAATACAATTTTTATTTATTTTATTATAATATCTAACACATGCATTGGCTGAAATTCAGCCGCTGAACTTCGGCATACAGTGCTGAGACACTAAGTTGGGTTCCGTTACACAGTTTCGGCGGAGTCAAATTTCGCATGAGCATTATTGGCCCTCCGACATTAAGACTTATTTTGTGAGCCGAGAGTCCATTTTCTGCAAGTGAATTACGAAACTCAACTGGATAATTGGTGGCGTCGTCAACAAAACTATCCAAGAAATTAACAATAATTTGCGTCATAAGTTGATTTTTAATTTTTTGTTGTCAATATGGCGCGTTCACGTAACCAAGAATTTTTCTGGTGTGTTTTGCTCGGAAGGTCCGCAAATACTGAACTTATAAGTTTTTCTTCGGACTAAACAACTTTTTTTTGGAAAAATTTTCAATGTACAGACACATTTTTTTTACTCTTTTATTATAGTATAGATAGATAGATTTGGTATGTTTTTGTTCAGCGGCAACAAAAAAACATCATCTATAAAAATTTCAACTGTCTAGCTATAATGGTTCATGAGATACAGCCTGGTGACAGACAGACAGACAAACAGTCGGAAGGTCTAAGTAATAGAGTCCCGTTTCTACTCTACCCTACGGAACCCTAAAAATCGAATAAAATAAGTATTTATGGGGGGCTCCCATACTACAAACGTGATTTTTCATAGATTATGGTACGGAACCATTCGCGCGCGTCCGACTCGCGCTTGGCCAGTTGTATTATAACTCAACAAAAAGTTCTCATCAGACTTAACAACTTTTGCTAAGGCGGCATTTTAATATTTCTTATAGTTTAGCTGGACCATTATAGTTCTGCATCATGTGTTCCATTTTCCAAAATCAATTATAGCCTATATGTTGCCCAGGCTTCACAGCTATATAACAAAAAAAGTTTCATTCGAATCCGTCCAGTATTTCCGGAGATTAGCGTGTACAAACAGACAAACAGACAAACAGACAAACAGACAGGCATTTTTTTTTATTTTCTTACTCTATTACTATATCTCTATCGCCCCAAATATTTTTTTTTGAAAAATTTTCAATGTACAGACACATTTTTTTTACTCTTTTATTATAGTATAGATGACAGCAAACATCTGCTATATGGGCAAGAACCTCCCCCACCGAGTCTTAAAAGCCGCAACAGCTTTTTGAGACAGCGTAGCTTACCACCTAAAGAAGCCTCGAAGACTAAACTCACACTGTGGCAAAATATGTACCCGTCCTCACCATCTGACATTCCACCTGACGAGAAGCTGCCCCCGGGTAAGGATCTCCCCTGAGCTATTTGGACATCTTTAAATAGACTCTGATCTGGTACAGGGCGATGCCGGGAGAGCAGAGCCAAATGGGGTTGGAACTCTGGCAACAGTTTGTGTGACTGTGGGGTCACACAATCTATGGACCATCTTTTGTCATGTTCCAACTGCCCGATTCTTTGTACTAAGGCAGATCTGAATATGGCTAATGACAGGGCGGTTGCCGTGGCTAGGTTCTGGTCTAACAATATCTAATATGAGCCATTTCGACTCGATAAGAAGAAGAATTAAGTGTTATTTAAGTGAATTCTCATTTTATGTGAATTTTGTTAGATAGATCAAAAAATAACTATTTTTTTAACCCACTCACTGGGACGGAGGGTTGATAACCTGAGATACAGGATATTTCCTAGTTTAGGTATCAACCCACCATAATCCTCTAATTAGGATAAAAATTAAATTAGTTTAGTTTACGGAGCAAAACAATCTTTCAACTGATTGTCCAATAACAACAGTCGATTGAACCTGACGTCAGGGTGTCGCCACCTAGTGTATGACGACGACCTTCCTGCTCCGCGCCGCATCTCACCGCATCAGACCCCGCGCTGACCATATAAAAGCGGCAGCGAGTTGGACCTCGTTCTCTTTCCGCTATTCGGAAGCCGGGCTGTACACCAAAGCTGAGTACTTCCGTTTCCGTGAATCAACGAATCTCGTGCCTTTCGAACCTACGACCCCTGTGGCATTTTTCTTATTTTAGTACCTAAATTGTTAAAATTCGAAATAAAGAGTTTGGTTTTCTTAATACTGTTTTCTTTAAATAAATTTAACGTCTCAAGTGTTAAACATTTTTGAAAACCCTCATTTGATTATAACTAGACGTGAGTTTTGCAAACTTTGTCGGTGTCCAGTGGTCAAATTTTAGTTATAATTGCTCATCACATATTTAGGGGTCTGTAGTAAACAAAGAACCCTTATAGTTTCGCCATCTTTCTCTCTCTGTCTGTCTGTCCGCGGTTTTACTCAGATTTCTATTACTATAAGTTATAGAAAGCTGTAATTTAATATAGGTATGTACATTAATCATGCCAAAAAAGGGGTACAATAAAATATTGAAAAATATTTTTTTTTTGTGTGGCTACCATACAAGTAAAGTAAGAGTTATTTTTTTTCTCGCCTGACCCATTGTGTGTGGTACGTTTGAATAGATCTTTCAAAAATGTTGTGAGCTTGTCAACGTCAATTTTCGATTTAGGGATTCTTTTCTGAAATAATTGGTTTTAATATTGCAAAACTGGTAAGAGTCAAGTGTCCCCCCCCCCTCTATATATAACAAAGTTTAAAGGAAAACTATCAAAGCTTAGTAGGGTTAACGAATCAAAATTATAAGCGACCAACTTATTAAATGTACTCAAAAAGGAACAGTTCATACAAATTCAATAGAAAATTAGTTTTTCGAAGTTTTTAGTGTCGTGAACTCAAAGTGGGCATTCGCAACTATACAATGAACCCTACACTGCGCGTGGCTCGACACGCACTTGGTCGGTTATTTTAAGGCATACCTTCTTACGTTATACTTGGGGTAAATTCATCAACTTTCAAGCTTAAGTTATTTGACACCTTTTAAATTAAATTGTGTTTTACTAAAGTCGGGTTAAATTAATAAAGTAAATTTAATTAAGCAGATGAGTAATCCGTTTTTGCTACGCGAAAATGATTCATTACAATATCGAAATAATTTTAATGATAGCCAACTTTTTAAATAAATAAATTTTTATATTAACCGTCAAAACCACCCGGAAATCTATGTAAGTCAGGAAATGTAAAACCAAATTTAAGTTCCACTTTGTATGAACTATGAACATAAAAGAAGCGAGTTTATCGACACATAAAACTTGAGATAGCAGGTTTATTGAAAACTGTGAACTGTAACATTTGCATAATAGTATGTTTTACAGCAAGTTATTTTATAGCCTATCTTTGGATAGTATCAGTCCATGATGATAGTATCACTATTATCCAGAAAATGATGTGGCAGTGTTATAAACACTGCCACATCATTTTCTGGATAATAGTGATAGTAAATGCTGTAGTAGTGTAAAAAAGTAGACAGAACTAAAAGCCCTTATAACACCGAAAGTACAAGTGTGGTTTCGGACATTAAGGAGGAAAACTGAAGTCATAAATAGTGATGTGTTGTTTGCCGTATCGCTATTTTGCAATTTTTCTCGAGCGGCTCTTTCGATCGACGAGGGAAGAGAATAGCCTGTAGTAATATTTTCTCTCAGATGAATTCCTTCTCTGTAGATGATACACATAATGTCATTGGTTACCCTAGAGTCATGGGTGACCTAGCAAGACACAAGAATGCACACAACAAAAAGATTTATGATTGTACGACAGTCGCCTGTCTGATGTTTTTTTTTTTACAACAAAAGAAAACAATTGTTATTTAAAATAATTAATATATTCTGATACATAGATAGATACCTTCATACATGCGTTTAATAACGTGTCAGAAATAAAGCCGGTGCCGCCGCGCCGCTTCAATTGGCGATCCAATTTCCATTGAATGCACCCTGTATAACGAGCCCCGCAGGAGCTCTCAATCGGCCACAACGATATGCGTGATGAGATTACATTTCTGACTGTACGCGTATTTGTGGAATCATTTAATCAGTTTTAATTAATATTGCGACCGCCGGACCTGAAATAGAGATTTACGCCCACCATGCGCATGAAAAAAGTTACTGACTTACTGGCGGAGGGAAAATGAGAAAATGTCTAATATAATATAATATAGGGAAGTATACTCACCTTAGGTAGTGATAAAGATCACATCACATATTCACACTAATGTCTGCGTTTTGTGACGTTCGGTGTATTTAAGCAACACGTTTGCTTGCCAAGGTTGTTGGTTATGGCGGCCACTACGCACAGGTTCGCTAAATCACAATCAACTACATAATCTGAATAGCCAGGTGCATAATCCATGGGTAATACCGTCAAGACAGCGTTATGCTGTACATGCTCCTAGCTCTAACAAGGAGAGAAATACAAAATAAAATAAGGTTCAATGTTCATGTAACTATGTTATACGTAAGAACAACTTTTTTTTAAACTTTGAAATATTTAAATTGCAATTTAAAATGTATGATATTTTGCCCGAAGAACGCAATGCAATATTCAGAATCCACATTTTCCGGGAACATTTTGTAAGACGTCGCTCTACATGATCGACTCGCCGACTTCGAGAATGAATATACAACGAACCAAACTTAAATTTTAACGACTAGCAAATATAAGGAAGGAATTTTAAAACTACGTATATGCAAAGTCTTTATTACATTCTTTAGATAAGGCAAATACTCCCATATCCTCATTTATAGTATCTTTGAAGCGGTAATATACCTGGAATATAGCTCGTTGCGTTGGTTTAGCGACACCGGGCGTGGTTTGCACTTGGATGGATGACCATAAGTGGCCCTAAAAAGTTTTCAAGGTCCTCCGTGCTTCGAACGGCTCTTATGAGCCGTTGGTCTCGGCGTTAATCAATGTTGAAAAATCTTAAGCCAGTATTAGCTTAATACACACACGAAAAACAAAAAACAAGAGCGCACACTAAATCGAAAGGTTCCTGGTTCAATCCCCGTCTGACCCGAATTTTACCTCTGGTATGGTCACTTTCATTGACCACTACTTGCTTTCGGTGGGAAAAAACATTTTGTAAGGAAAACAGTTTTCTACAGTGTAAACATTACTGTTGTCATTGACATGACAGTCTTTGAGCTACGTCAGATGCCTTTAGGCAGCTTGAAAAATCTGAAGTCTTTTTTAGCTATTAACCATTCTAATATATCACGAGAGTATTCAACTAATCTATAATGACAAAATAAACATGTAAATTTTCACATAAACACATTATGTAACAAGTTTCTTTGCCAGGAAAATTTATATAAATCCCCTACACCATCTAGTGACGAGTTGCGGAACTACATATTCCAACCGATGTTACGTGAAATTGATATCCTTAACGCCATCCATTATTTGCCAGGCAAATAAAAAAAAAAACAAATTTCAAGCGTTAACCCCCAATAACTTTTAAACGGCAGAACCAATTTTCGTCAAACAGCTAAGAACCACTACAAGAGAACTTGTTTTCACACAATAAAAACCGCATCGAAATCGGTCCATCCGTTCGAGAGCTACAACGCCACAGACAGACAGACATAACGTCAAACTTATAACACCCCTCGTTTTTGTCGGGGTTAAAAACCATTTCTTTATTACGCAATAATTTATTAAAAGCATTGCGTGTCAACGACACAATAGAGCAATATGAAAGTGGAGATGTTATCAACGCACTGTAAAATATTGTACAAAGTGATCATGTTTTTACTATTGTTGGTACAAATAGTCAATTACATTTCATTTTATACTATATTAAGTTCATAGAATGTATAGTCAATCTTGCCAATAGGTATCTATAGATCGATAAGTAATAATTTCTCTATTTTGACAAAATTTTATATGTATTTAATACTTTATATACAATATGACTTTTTCTTTTTAGCGAGTCGGAATGGACTAATACAATATATTATTATATGAGTATGGACCAACCAATGTATGGCCACATTTACGCCTCTGTCATTAGCCGAGTTTAGGTCTTCTATTGTATTATTTGGAAAACCCCACTTTGCTCGGTTTTCGTGACATCTCCCAACATCAGTCTGAAGCCTGTTTAGGGACTTTCAGACTGCAAATGTTTAAAAAAAATACTAGTATATTTGTTAAAATAATTTTAATGTGGGATTTAACTGTTAAAATTTTTTAATGAGCAATTTTTTTTTTAACTTTTCTTTTAAATACGGTTGTGAGTGACCATTTTTATATGATCAAACGAACTTCCAAATGAAGTTCGATCGGTATTATATGAGTCACTTTTTCATAGATAAGTAAATATATGTATGTATTTAAATACATATATTTACTTATCTATATCTTCGAACAAAGTAACGAGATATAATGATGGAACGGGCTACAAGAATTACGTGCCAACCTAAGAGGATAAAGGGCTGAAACTTAAAATCAAAATAGCAGAAGCAGATTCATTATCAAAAGCAATTCCTTACTGTCAGAGGTTGCGGTTAGGAACTCGAAGGCCTCCGCGATGCCTGTTATTTATTCATTACGTATTGTTGGGATTAGTTTGGCGTTTAATTTAGATTAATATTCATGTTTCGTCGCGTAATCTAAATTTTGCGCGGCGTATGTCGGGAGCTACGATAACATTTGCCTGGAGTTGCGGGGAATATCTTATGTCGTGTTTGTTGTACGCTCTTAGTTGTTACATAGTTCGAGCCATTTTAATTGGAAAATGCAACAAGCCTCCGTTTTGTCTGCATATTTCAACTATGTAACCTTAAATCATTTATAATAACATTAATCATGAAAAATAAAGTCCCCATTTTGGAAAGTGGAACTTCGGGACCATACTCTCGTAAAAAACATATTTACTCGTACGAGTTTAACTTAATTTTTTATCACTAGTTATGTACGATACGCTTCCAAAATGGAGTCATAATCTGTCATACTAAATCGCGTCTAGCTCGGTCGTCACTGCTGTCGGTTTTAAAGCTGCTGATGATGCCGCTGTCTCTGTTGGCTTCCAACAGCTTGAGGACTGAGTCCAGCACGACGTCGGTGTAGATGTAACAGTAATTGTACAACTGTAATCAAAGACCTACTACCATCGCACAATGACGTGCACAAATATTTTTGACAGGGTAGGCACTAATCTTACCAAAATTACGAGAACGGCTGCATATCAAGCAAAATACATTTTTTCGCTAGTATCCGATATAATATTTAGGGTGGCACAAGTAGACAAATTTTATGTCGCCGTCGCGTCGGGTCTAGCTCGGTCGTCACTGCCGTCGGTGTTGGAGCTGCTCCTGTTGCCGCTATCGCAGGTTCCTGCCGACATTTTGAGGACTGAGTCTAGCACGTCGTCGGTGTAGATGTATCAGTAACAATGCAACTACTGTATTAACAAAAACCAACCTCCATCGCGTCGGATCTAGCTCAGTCGTCACTGCCTTCGGTGTTGGAGCTGCTGCTGATGTCGCTGTCGCTGGTGGCTTCCAACAGCTTGAGAACCGAGTCCAGCACGTCGTCGGTATAGATGTAACAGTAAACAAAGACCTACCTCCATCGCGCAGTGACGTGTACAAATATTTTTGACAGGGTAGGCACTATTAAAATCTATACTATAATAAAAGAGTAAAATAATGTGTCTGTATATTGAAAATTTTTCCAAAAAAAATATTTGAGGCGATGGAGACATATTAAAAGAGTAAGAAAATAAAAAGAAATGTCTGACTGTTTGTCTGTTTGTACACGCTAATCTCCGGAAATACTGGAAGGAATCGAATGAAACTTTTTTTTGTTATATAGCTGTAAAGCCTGAGCAACATATAGGCTATAATTGATTTTGGAAAATGGAACTTATGATGCAGAACTATAATGGTCCAACTAAACTATAAGAAATATTAAAATGCCGCCATAACAAAAGTTGTTATGATGAGAACTTTTTGTTGAGATATAATAAAACTGGCCAAGCACGAGTCGGACGCGCGCGATGGGTTCCGTACCATAATCTATGAAAAATCACGTTTGTAGTATGGGAGCCCCCCATAAATATTTACTTAATTCTGTATTTAGTATATTCAGCGGCAACAAAAAAACAACATCTATAAAAATTTCATCTGTCTAGCTATAATGGTTCACGAGATACAGCCTGGCGACAGACAGACAGACAGACAAACAGACAAACAGACGGACGGTCTTAGTAATAGGGTCCCGTTTTTTACCCTTTGGGTACGGAACCCTAAAAATCAAAGATTTGGAACACCTGATGCAGAACCAAATTTAATTTATTTGCCTAAATATTTGTTTACTAAAATCGATTATCATCTGATAAAGTTGTTTAGCATAGTATAATAACATAAGCTGGAAGTAACTCCATGTAGTGAAGGCGGTATCAGTTTGGGCCTGATTTTTGATATCGACTTGCCTCAACTGGCTAAAACTCTCATTTGCTGTCTAATCGTTTGGGATGAATGCACAATGGCCAAAAAAGGCAGTGGAAGCTGTAGACAGAATGTTGCCAGACATTCGTCGAGATGACAGGCCAATAGACAATGTCAAATTTTGTTGTCGGAAGAATTTCGTCAAAACCTTCCAGTTTTATGTTGGGGCTCTAGGGCAGATTAGATTAACTCCTCACTCAAACAGTCTTTTCTGTAGCTTCAAATACAAAATTTCAGATTGACAATTAATATGAGAGCCCAGCTTGGCAGTATTAGTTCACATGCCCAAGAGATTTCAAGAATATTATTAAAAGTTGGGGAAGGTCTATTTCTTCAAGAGAATGGTCAGGTGAGTCTTCCCGTAATACTTGGCGATATTGTTTCGTCCGAAGAAGAACTTATAAGTTCAGTATTTGCGGACCTTCAGAGCATAACACACCAGGAAAATTCTTGGTTATGTAAACGCGCCATATTGACACCAAAAATGAACAATACACATCAATGAATGAAGAACTTATGACGCAAATTATTGGTAATTAAGTGGTTTATACTTTCTTGGATAGTGTTATTGATCAGGACGACGCCACCAATTATCCAGTTGAGTTTCTTAATTCTCTTGCAGCAAATGGACTCTCGGCTCACAAAATAAGTCTTAATGTCGGAGGGCAAATAATGCTGATGCGAAATTCAACTCCGCCAAAACTGTGTTACGGAACCCGACTGGTTTTGAAGCGAAAAATAACTGAAGTTGAGATTCTCACTGTGAGTGATGCCAGTGAAACTGTATTTATTCCGCGTATACCACTCATCCCCAACAATTTTCTTTTTGAAAATACACAGTTCCATGTGAAAATACACAAATGCTTTGATATGATAATAACACACACAGTAATCACTGTGTAATCACAGTTTCAGACTCTTAAAGCCGGTGATGTCAATCTAAGGACTGGTTTTTTGCATGGCCAACTTTATGTGGCTTTCTCCAGGGTTAGTAACGCTTCAGGTTTTTACATATTGGCTCCCGAAGGAAAAACTCCCAACATAATTTATAAAGAATTAAAATAATATTGACTTTTAACTTCTAACACTGCTACAAGTACTTTCTCATCTTTCTCTCTTTCTTTCTCTCTCTCTCTCTATCTCTCATTAGTTTGTATTTATATTAATACGCCGGAGTCATAAAGTACACGCGAACGAAGTCGCGGGCATCAGCTAGTCCTAATCAGCAACCTAAATTACGAGAACGGGTCTAATTTTTTTTTTTCTCTGGTATCCGATATTATATTAAGATGGCACAGGGTAGACAAATTCTATGTGTCTGTATGAATTATGACTCCATTTTTGATGCCTGACCGTAAATTGTATGTACGAGTATAATTGTTTGGCACGCCCTGCAGCCTGAACGGCTCGATGTATTTTAGCTTGAGATGTGTCGTTAGATTTGCATTTACTGTAAGAGTGACACTGGGTATATTAAAATAAAAAAACAAGATGGCGGATTTTTGGCGCCAAATGTAATGTTTGGCACGCTCTGCAGCCTAAACGGCTCGATGGATTTCAGCTTGAGATGTGTCATTAGATTTGTCGTAATTCTGAGAGCGACACTGTGTATACATATAAAAAGGTATTCGGTTTTTTTTTTAATAACTTTATAATCAGGTTTTATACGTAATAAATCAAGATATTTTAATAAGGATTTTAAGTTCAAAATAAAATTTTACATAATTAGGTATTTATTTACTCATATGTAGACATAATATTTTCATCAAGACATAAACCAAGAACTTACTATGCAAACGTAAGGAACGAGGTCTACTTTGAAAAACAAGAGATAACTTTGCCTGCTCAAAACTTTATGACCTGTCAGCTTCAGCACATATAAGGTAGGTCCTGACATAAACTTGTATGACTTGTGTCTCAGCCCGTATCAGACACGTCCAAATTTTGATAGTATGCGTGATCTAGAACAAAACATTTGAGCAACAACCTTCCAGCGATAGTCAGAAATAGTCTAACAGATTTTTTTTACAATCTTTTTATAATTAAATCTTTATTGACCACAATGGTACTAAAGTTAGACTTAATCCTAAAATTCCCTACCAGTCAGACTTTAAAAAAAAAGAAATTAATTATGCAGCAGGCCTTAAAATATTCAGTTTCACAAAACACGAAGCACAGCGTAGGACACCCACCTGCTAGATGGTCATATAACCTGAGCAAGGTTGCAGGGAGGCGCTGGATGCAGGCCACTTCCGATCGGTCGTTTAGGAAATCCTTGGGGTAGGCCTATGTCCAGCAGTGGACTTCCTGTGGCTGATATGATGGTGATGATGACAAAACACGAAACATATATTTTGTAACCAAGTTTTCTTTGTGAAATTGAAAGCTTTCTTTGTTCCACACAATATCGCGAGAAACTCCATCAAAAATATTAGATCTATTGAAAAATTAAGGAAATTACAAACGGAGTAAAATTTTATTTCGCCCATTAAGACTGAAAGGTTGTCTCGAAGGGTCGAAAGGCATCCAAGCATTGGGGCGAGTCACTGAAGTGTAAATAGGGTAAAATATCTGGAATGATGCCACAACCGAGCCTACATTGCCTCGCCAACTTTAATAAATAAATATAAACGGACAAATCACACAGCTTGAGCTAGCCTCAAGGAAAGTTTGAAACTTGTGTTATGGGATATTAAATCAATGATACTTTATTTTATAACAAATACATACATAGATAAACATCCAAGACCCATGTCAATATGAAAAATATCATTTGCCATTTTGAAATGACCATAGGGATCTAACCCGGGACTACCGGTGTTGACTACTAGACCATAGACATCGTGATTTGTGAATGTTTAATACAAGTTGCATGATCATTGTCTTGGTCTACGCAGACCTACAATCTTCAATCTCAATCAAAAAAAAATTATGGTGAACTTACTGAAATGTTAAAATGTTTAGAAAAAAAGAAACGAATACTAAAAATGGTTACCTTCTATATAATCTTGTGTACAACATTTCTCAATAAATTTTCGCCTCGTGTAAAATTTTATGAAATCTGAATAATTTACCTAATAACCTTACTTTCGACACGAAATTCTTTAAAAATATATTTTAAAATTGACAAAAGGTCACGACCACAGATCCTTTTTTCAAGCTTTTATTAGACTTGCTATGTACATTGTATGTATCATATGTAACTTGTACGTTTGTCAAAGTTAAATCTTGCAAATCAATTGTCAACCAGATATTCTGAAACTGATTGATCTGTTTTGAATGCTGGTGTAAGTCGGATGAAAATACAATATAAAAATCAATGAACTGTTCTGATAATCCAATAGGGAGATATGCGACAGAACGCAATTATAAAACAACACAATCTCATTGAGTAGGACTCGTTTGATTTGTCTTGACGAGCATTTTATGGTACACGATGTCTAGGGTCTGATCCCGGAGACGGAAGGTGGTCGTTGGAACTCAGTATTAAAACGATGCAACTCCGTCGAGTGTGGGCAACGAGCTTTATGTACTACTTACCTACTAGAGTAGACGCCCATATCGGCAATTTTGTTCCATCCATCATATGCTATCACTGTTCACCTCACATTAGTCGGTTGCTAGCATACGTTTACTTCCCTCAAGGACATTTTTTCGCAATTAGGCCTGTTTTGCGTGAGGAGCTAACGCCAGCCTCAGTTTTTGCCCAGCGTAGCTCTTGCAGGAAGCCTAGGACGCCTGCTGGCGGCCTGCACCCCTCCGCCATGGTTCCCGGGTGTTCTAGGAACCTTCATGTGTGCGACCCCATCGCACTCCAGGAGGAATGCCTCGCAGTTTCTTCAGCCTCCATGCATGTTCTGCACAGGGGGCTATTGGTAAGACCTAGGGTGAAAAGGTGTTTATTTAGTGCACAGTGACCAGTAATGATGTCAACCATATGGCGTAGGTTCCTCCACGGCAATGCTAACAGACGTCAGGATAAGCGGCTGTCTCATTGGATTAGCGACTCTTTAGCCTGCCGGCATGTCCGAAGGGATTGCCATGGTTGAGATTTTTCTTCGCTAATGCGATTTCTAATCCAGGAGCGAACCTGGCGTGAAGGGAATCAGAGCCATCGGTAGGGGTCCCTCCGGTGACATGCTCGATTATCGACGCTCTAACTCATCCGCTGCATCGTTACCCAGTGAGTTACTGTGTCCTTTGATCCATTGGAGAGTGACTTAGTTGTACTTACTGAGTTTATCCAGGCATCTGTGACATTCTTGTACTAAGACAGAGTCCACGTATGCTTTCTTCAGGGCAAGTAGAATCGCTGCGAATGGACAAACCTGATACTTTTCTCTTGGTAATATCTGTTGCTGTATGGGTTATGGCTGCCATCTCTAGGGTTGAGCATTTACAAGAGCTATCAGAGCAATTTGCAGTTGCTTGAGAATGGGCAAACAACTTGTGCCTGTAGAAATTAGCGTAGTATCATCAGCAAAGGACACTACTTAACAATTTTGAAGGAATAGATAGCATAAATCATTGACGTACACCAGGAACAAATTTGAACGCAATATACTCCCTTGCGGGACTCCAAATTCTATATTTTGATCTAAGCTAGTGTAAACACCTACATTTACATGTTGCGTACGACTGGTCAGATAGTCACGGAATAACTCAAGACAGCGAGAGCCACATTCGAGAGCTTTGACAGCACTGTCGATAAGAACTTTAACTGCCTGAAAGGTGGATTTACCTGGACCAAAAAACTAATTGATAAGACTTTAACCCATAATTCGTTCAAGAATTTTGGTTAATAATCGCAGGGCTCTCAGTTCTGCATTGCCTTGATTGGCCGTACAGAGAGGAGTCGTTAGAGCTGTTGCTCCAGGGGTGGAAGTGTTAAAGGGCATAACGCCGCGAGTAACTTCGGAGAAAGCGCAGCACACCTCTCGACACCCCTGAGTCGCCTGCACCGGTGTTGCTTCTTTGCTGGCAACTATTGTCAGCGCGTTTGAGGGGCCCATCTAGTAGGCGGCAAGCCACCACCTGCCTACAATAGTCAGTAATCATGATTATGGCAGGTGACGTTCCTATTGCAATATCCTAGCATTAGTCCATCCCAATCTCATTCCATAATCCATAGACCTTTCCCTTTTTCTTGCAATAGATCTTTCTCCTGCCGAAACCTATTCAAGGGTTCACCTTTCATAGGTATATTCAGGAATGGGTTTTGGCGGGAGCGCCACATTACATCAACTTCTCCAAAGGGCCTCTACGTGTTGGATCTGTATCCCCACGCAAGCCTCTCAAAGGACTGGGGTGAAAAGACCCGTGAATCTAAAGGAGATACATAATAATAATAATTCATTTATTTCAGGCACCAAAAGAGTTTACAAAAAATAAACTTCTAGGCCCATATCAATATATACCTTAACCTTAAATACATAATACCTAATAGACTTCCACGGCATACGTTGAGGCGGCGACGTGTTGCGGGTCATCGGGGTGTCCGGTATCGTTCCCCGAAAGCGACTATACTTAACACCCTTCGGTCAAAACTCAGCCTGTATGAAGGTCGCCAGCTTTTCCGTCGGGACTCGCACTACGAATGAAGCGAAGTTCACACTGTGGCGTGACTCCAGCTTCACGACCCTCAGCGTGATGTTGGTCTTCACGCGTACGTACTCCACCACTTCCCCCGCTTTTGTGGAATAGAAGAGTCGCGACACGTACAGCTGCGTCATCGGGATGGCAGGGCGCAGCAGATGATTTGGTCCTGTCACTGCAGTCTCACATTGATTCCGACAGGAAGGCTTCTTTTTCCTTCTCTCTACTTTTATGAAGTCCTCTTTGTCTTAGTGTCTTTTTTTAGGAACCGGAGGAACTTTCCTGGGAACCGAAGAAACTCGGTTCGATTGTCCTCCCTCGGGTTTTTGCTGCTTCCTCCGCTTAGTTTGACGCTGGTGCGATGGTGAAATTTCACCTATAGTGCCAGCAGTGGCGGCAACGTCGCCAACGGCAGCAGCAACGGTGGCATAGGCACGTGTTGGGGTCGACGTTCACAACTTCTTCGCAGGGATAAAAGAGCGGGCGGCGGGGCGCGGAGTGTCGTGCGTCACAGCGCCGGCCGGCGAAGCATCAAGTTTCGCTGACTCAAAGCTGCATATAGACGTATTTTGCTCACCTCCTCTACATGTGTTAATGTTAGAGGCTACAGGTGACCTACTTACCGAATCATTACCTTTTAAAGATAATAATTCGGCACGCAGCTCGGAGATGGTGTTTTCCGAGGCCTCTACCCTTAACTACATCTCTGCCAGGCTGGACTTAAGGGTTGTATTCAGCAGCCTAGTGACGTCGACATGGTCAAAACTAACTGGAGGTAGTCTCCGTAGCTTCAACGCACAAAACGAAGGAACGTCGTCGAGGTCGGTCACCTTGAGCAGGTTGATTATGTCTTGGAAACTCTTAATGCTGACAATATTGATAAAGGGCGATAGTTATTAACCTGATTGTTATCTCCAGATTAGTATATCGGATGGACGACGGCAACTTTGAAAACACCAGGAAAAATGCCCTTTGTGATACATAGATTATAAATATGGGTAATGGCCGAACATAATTGTGGGTTGTACATTTTAAGAATTTCGGAAGAGATATTGTCCCATCCGGAGCAGCATCAGTCTTTAAAGAGTTAATAATGATACATATTTCATGTTCCCAAACGGTATTTAGGACAAAGAAGTAAAGTTGCGTATATGTATAATCACTTTGGAAAAGCGTAATTGTTTCCGCTAATATTTTACTAACATTTGAAAAGAACTGGTTGACGCTATTAATTGATTCTCAAGGTGACTTTTGATAGAAAGGAGGGATTCCGATTTATAAACGCATTTGTTATATCAGTAACTTTCCGGATTGCCTCCCATATTTTTTTTGGATTTTATCCAGCATTATTTAACTCTCCTCGTTCGTATATTCTCTTTTTTCAATAAGATTACAAAAAATACGATAACGTGTATAAATTAATCTAAGAATTTCATTGCTAGGATTTAATTTTAGATTTTTATGCATATTGTCTCTGTTTCTCATACATCTTATCAGACCTGGAGTAATCCACGGTTTTAAAGCACATTTACGGCAGGAAATGGATTTAATTGTAGAGCTGGTTTGTAAATATCTATTTATCGAATTTATAAGATAAGTTGATGCAAAGTTAGGATCAGATGAGTTATATATCGGAGAGAGATCAATGTTCTTTATCTCTGCAAAAAGTATAGTATGATTCACTTGAACATTATTATATTTACGACTACTACGGCTTGTTTTAGTAAACACTTTGCAGACCCACTTGACCTGGATGAAACAACAAGCTTTTCAAACCATGCTTGCGTTGACTATAGAGCGGCCGCGAAGGACCATCTAAATGAGCATCACAATAAAAGATTACTTAGTACTTTTTTATTATTTTAAAGTTATGACCTTTTTGGAGTAGTTAGGCCCAACGCAGACAACAGACTATCCGTGACGCATTTTTTAGTCTGTGATAGTCTGTGAAAATAGAACGTGTGCGTCACTGCATGAGATTCCATGGGATCTATTTTCACAGACTAAAAAGTGCGGCACGGATTAGTCTGTCGTCTGCGTTGGGCCTTATTCTGAAAATAAAACTATAAATTTTCAAAGCTAAAAGTTTGTTATTTATCGTTGGATATTTGTATTATATGATAATTATCATTTTTAGGGTTCCGTAGTAAACAAGGAACCCTTATAGTTTCGCCATGTCTGTCTGTCTGTCTGTCCGTCCGCGGTTTTACTCAGCGACTACAATTACTAGAAAGCTGTAATTTGGTAAAAAAACGGTAAAATAAAATGTTAAAAAAAAATTTTTTTTACATTAGCTCCCGTACATGTAAAGTGATAAGTCATTTTCTCGCTTAACCATGTCATTCAACCAGTCATGTTGAGTATCGTTGAATAGGTCTTTTAAAAATATTGTAAGTTTGTTAACACCGTTTTTTTATTTTATTATCCGTTTCTGAAATATTTGCTTATAAAGTGAAAAAAATTGTTAGAGTCAAGTGTCCCCCCCCTCTATCTGCTAAACGGTTATATATGGACACGTAAAAAAATTCACAGCTATAATATATATTACGAAATTTAAAGGAAAACTATCAGAGCTAAGTAGGGTTTACAAATTAGAAAGTTATACGCGATTGACTTATAAAATGTACTCGGAAAAGGAAAATTTCATACAAATTCAATAGAAAATTAGTTTTTAGACGTTTTTAGTGGCATGAACTCAAAGTTGGCGTTCGTAACCATGGGACCCTACTGCGCGTGGCCGGACACGCACTTGACCAATTATTTTCATTTGATTTCATAATAGGTCGTTTTTGCCGTCAGATCATTTACTTACAACTAAGTTTATTCCCGCTTCCTACCCTATTTACAACTGATTTCGACCCCAACACTTATTTTTCTATTGAACAATTATTCTTACAGCAAGGTGAAGTTGTAATAATATAAAGTAGGTTTTCCTAACATTTTTGCGAAAACCGGAGACTTTTTGCAAAATTCTATGAAAAACTTCACGTTCTTACTTTAAACGTAAACAGTAGTTCATAAAATATTTTGAAGGGTTATCTAGTGCCGCAGGAGACAAATTTGAAATGATATCTCCGTTTCCTTGCAAATAATTTATTTCAAATGGGGGCAGCACTTGACCCCGAAAAAATGATATATCCCCTTAAATGTTTAAATTATAAGGATCTCATAAATCCAATCTGTTTAGAAGAAAAACAAAATTAAAGCTCATTTTCCCCGTATAAAAGGTAAAATATGTCAGTTTCCGAGCTTCTTATAACGCTGTTCATTAAATGGTAAACAGAAACCGCCCATCTTATTTGCATACTAATCACGAACTTCCCTTGTTAAAAATATTTCAAAAGGTAACATTTTTAAAAGCAAAAACATGTTGCAGGTAGAGATGGCATAGGTAGGAATGCCCGGTCATATTGGGCGCATTGCATAAATGCCGAATAAATGTCCGTATATGCCGAATAAATAAATGTCCATTGCCAGAGCCAAAACATTAACAGATTTTTTGTTTACTTTGCATTCAAATAGCTACATTTGAGTAAGCACAAAACATTATTAGATTATGACTAATAAATTGACAATAAAACCAAGCAATTGATATTATGTTTAATGACTTAGTCAGAGTAGGCAATACCACTGTTTCGGTTGTCCAGTCGAGTCGACACAACGCGAGCACATAAAAACTAAAATTTATTGGGAGTAGCTAGATTTATTGTGATTTAACGTGACTGTGATTATTTTATGACCAAATTATTTTATTATAGTTATGATTTACAAAATCCCGATTAAGTTCCTGCTTCTTTTTACTAAAATTAAATTATTTGTTTCTGCCCAGCAATCAGGCATTTATTTGGGCGTAACTCTATATAAATATGTATAAAATTAGTTGCTAGACGGCATCCAGTTCGGTGGTCTCCTTGTGTGGAAATTTATAACGCAAAAGCTCTATTTTAACCAAATTCAAGCCATGTTAACATCGAATGTGTCGACAGAATTGCACAATTAAAAGCTTGAAGCCTCGAACATATAAAGCAGAAAAGTCCCATCAGTTCGTACTCGACAAATTTGATGGAACGTAATCGCCCTTTTGCGACTTCAGCCGGCAACGGTTGACAAACTGGAAATTCATGTACAGTCAGTAACAAAAGTCAGTAGTTTTATATAGGTACCGAATGTTACAAGAATTGTACAAAAAGTACTCTATATGGAGTGGTTTTCTAAAAAAATATTAAGGGCACAGGCAAACGAACGTCATTTTATGAGTTTGTGAGTCGCAAATAAAAAAATGTGCTGACCCCAAAATTATCCGAAAAAAACCTTGTCTGATTAATTGTCTCACAAATAAAAAATAGATTAGTGCTGATGTCTCTTTCTTACTTATTTAACGTTAAATATTTTTAGCTTTAGTGGTTCTGTTCTATTCGAGTATTCAACTCCCATATTAAATAAAGATTCCAGTGCCTTTTTGTGTATTTTAATGGTTTTAGTACATTCAACGCTGGTCTGGGAGAAAAAAAAACCTAAAATGTACCAGCTGCTTCCCGCCCCGCGCAGATCATAGATGCCGATCGAGGGAGTGGGCGAAAATGCGAATCATGTTAATCCTTCAAGCACATAAATCGCAGACACAATTGAATTCAATTGTTCTTTTGACTCGATCGGGCCAATCGGTGCTTGCGATCCGGCTAGCAACCCATCATCATTATTTCGATTCCAAGTTCCAAGACGCCAGACCCAAATGCACTGTCTACCCCGTAAGGGATAAAGACGTAATAGTATGTATGTATGTTAGTACCTCAGCTGGCCAGATGTACTGTACATCTTGTAACCGAGTCTTTAAGACGAAGTTTGGTTTTGCTAGCCACATAAGAGCTCAACGGAATAAAGAAGGAAATTAATTAAATTAAACAGTCAGGAGTCGCCGTTGCCGGATACCGTGTGGACGACATTATGAATGATGTACGTGCCTGTACCTTTGATGCCAAACAAAGCACTTTTGCTTACAAAATAGTCCGTAATTCAGAACTTAAGTATCAGCATTCAATCGGCATTATTAGGACCTATTATTTGTTATCCTATCTTTTATGTGCTAATGAATATCAAAAAGTTTTGTGCCGCTAATAGCTTCTACAAATGGACAAACTTTCGTCAACTAAAAGGTACAATAAGTATGAAAAGCCTATTTGGCTGACATTTATGTATATGCGAACAATTAAAACTAAATTCATGATAGGTATTTCATGGAAGTCATTTTGTGAGCTGCAAATGTAATTATATTTAGTTTTATTTTAAATATAAATAAGTACTTATAGGTACGAATTTAAGAATTTGAACAAAGTCCTATCTCATATAAAATCCACCGGTAGCCAATGGGTTATTCTCTCAGTGGTTTTTCCTAACACTAGAAGTTCAAAATAGCTTTAATATTAAAATATTTTTAAGGGATTTGGTAGAACTAATAATAAATTGGTCATTTAATGAAAAAGAAAGGATCTTAGTTTGACTAACTAACATGTTTTCTGTTTACGATTTCAGAATTGTTATGTGCCGGTTGACTGGAAGAGATCCCTATATGGGATAAGTCCGCCGTTGTATGTTTACTTTTCTGATGTGTAACTGTGTTCTTTCTTATGTACAATACAGCTATATAAATAAACAAACAAACAAGTTGTTTATAGACTATAGATTAGTTTATGTGTCACTTGATTTACCAGTCAGCCTATATCTATACTATAATAAAAGAATAAAATAAATGTATACGTACATTGAAAATTTTTCAAAAAAAGATATTTGGGTTGATGGACACATATTAATCGTGTAAGAAAATAAAAAAAATGTCTGTCTGTTTGTCTGTTTTTACGCGCTAATCTCCGGAAATACTGGACCGATTCGAATGAAACTTTTTTTGTTATATAGCTGTAAAGCCTGGGCACCATATAGGCTATAATTGATTTTGGAAAATGGAACACATGATGCAGAACTATAATGGTCCAGCTAAACTATAAGAAATATTAAAATGCCGCCTTAGCAAAAGTTGTTAAGTCTGATGAGAACTTTTTGTTGAGGTATAATAAAACTGGTCAAGCGCGAGTCGGACGGGCGCGAAGGCTTCTGTACCATAATCTATGAAAAATCACGTTTGTAGTATGGGAGCCCCCATAAATATTTACTTTATTCTGTATTGAGTATGTTTTTGTTCAGCGGCAAAAAAAAAACAACATCTATAAAAAATTCAATTATCTAGCTATAAAGGTTCATGAGATACAGCCTAGCGACAGATAGACAGACAGACAAAAAGACGAACGATCTTAGTAATAGGGTCCCGTTTTTACCCTTTGGGCACGGAACCCTAAAAATCGAAGTACGCTGAAGTACAGTGGCTGAATTTCAGCCAAAGCATGCCTGCAATGTTATTTGCTTTACTAGCAACACATAATGCCGAACTTTCGATGCGTTTGCCTGAATCGGAACACCTGATGCAAAACCAAATTAAATTTATTTGCATAAATATTTGTTTACTAAAATCGATGATCATCTAATATGGAAATCTAAGATATCAGGTTAAAGTTGTTTAGCATAAAATAATAACATAAGCTGGGAGTAACTCCATGTGGTGAAGGCGGCATCAGTTTGGGCCTAATTTATGATATCGACTTGCCTCAACTGGCTAAACCTCTCATTTGCTGTCTAATCGTTTGGGATAAATGCACAATGGCCAAAAAAAGGCAGTGGAAGCTGTAGATAGAACGTTGCGAGACATTCGTCGAGATGACAGGCTAATAGACACTGTCAAATTTTGTTTTCGGAAGATTTTCGTCAAACCCTTCCAGTTTTATGTCGGGGCTCTAGGGCAGATGAGATTAACTCCTCATTAAAACAGTCTTATCTGTAGCTTCAAATACAAAAGTTCAGATTGACAATTGATATGAGAGCCCAGCTTGGCGGTATTAGTTCACATGCCCAAGAGTTTTCAAGAATATTATTAAAAGTTGGGGAAGGTCTCTTTCTTGAAGAGAATGGTCAGATGAGTCTTCCCGTAATACTTGGCGAAGTTGTTTCATCCGAAGAAGAACTTATAAGTTCATTATTTGCGGACCTTCGGAGCATAACACACCAGAAAAAATCTTGGTTACGTGAACGCGCCATATTGACACCAAAAAATGAACAATAAACATCAATTAATAAAGAACTTATGACGCACATTATTGGTAATGAAGTGGTTTATACTTTCTTGGATAGATTTATTGATCAGGACGACGCCACCAATTATACAGTTGAGTTTCTTAATTCTCTTGCAGCAAATGGACTCTCGGCTCACAAAAAAAGTCTTAATGTCGGAGGGCCTATAATGCTGATGCGAAATTCGACTCCACCGAAACTGTGTAACGGAACCCGACTTAGTGTCTCAGCACAGTACGCCGAAGTACAGTGGCTGAATTTCAGCCAAAGCATGCCTGCAATGTTATTTGCTTTACTAGCAACACATAATGCCGAACTTTCGATGCGTTTGCCTGAATCGGAACTTCAGACCCGTACCCGCTCCCGCTCCCGTTTCAGCTCCCGCTCCCGCTCCCGCTCCCGCTCTCACTCCCGCTCACGCTCCCGCTCCCGCTCTCGCTCCCGCTCCCGTTCCCGCTTACGCTCCCGCTTACGCTCCCGCTCCCGCTCCCGCTCCAATGCTACTGACTTCGGCATAGTCTGCTGAGACACTTAAAGTCAATGTATTGAAGCGCAATATAACTGAAGCTAAGATTCTCACTTTGAGTGATGCCAATGAAACTGTATTTATTCAACTCAACAATTTTTCTTTTGCAAATACACAGTTCCATGTGTTTACATACTTTGATATGACAATAAGTCACAGTTTCAGACGTTTAAAACCGCTGATGTTGATGTAATCTTTAAAGACTCCCAACATAATTTATAAAGAATTACCACGCGAACGAAGTCACGGGCATCAGCTAGTTATAAATATAATTAATTAAGAAAAAACACATTGCATCGTTTTATATGCTGTGTATATCTACTTTAATTTCCTAGCAAATGTCCAGTCATCATCCCAATATTTTCAGTTAATACCGAATCCAAGTCATCATAGGAATGGCAGCCGATATTAATTATCTTCGAAATTGTGCCGATGGAATGTGGGGCGTGAGGGGACTGAGTGGATCTATTATTAGGTAATTGATTTTAGTCTTAGTGCCTGAGGATATAAATTATAAGTGCATTACACACCCAAATCTTAGGGCTAGTCGGCCGTACTTAAGGAAAAAGTTAGGTATAGGATATTAGGCATTACCAATTTTTGATATGTAAAAGACAAATTATAAAATATCATTCCTTGGCAAGGAACTGCTACAATAAGGTTTTTTGTCGCATAGTCTAAAAGTAAAGTTATATACAAGAATTTTTTAACTATTGCACAATTTTAGAGCAATTTATTCTATGTAGTGATTACATTCGAATTTCCCAAGAAATATTCGACGAAACACGAGAAGAGAAAAAACCTGACTTTTTATTCGGGTACAATCTCTACTACTACTGTTTCTTGTGACTATTGCAGACGGGGGATGTAAAAAATAATAATGATTATTAACTCGTTGTTATTTTGGTTTCAAATTTTTGCCAATATGCTTTTATTTTTTTATAAATACAAAGTCTACAAATAATGTTTGGTCTTCATTCCCTAATTTAAAAAAAATCACAGATAGCATCACATCAAAGATAAGGGAATTATGTTCGTTAATGAGTTTGACATTACCAGATATTTAACATTGGCCCCGATCCTCACTTCAAAGGTTCAAACATAAACATAACAGATTGAACAATTAAACGGAACCTCCTAATTAAAAGTTGTTCAAGGCTTTACAACTATAATTCTGGTCTGAACGACCATTTGCACGTAATTTTGGGGGTGCTTAACGCGAATGGGTATTATTTTAATGCTAAAGTTGAATTGTTATACGATGTAATTATAGGTTTTGGGTCCATGGGTTATTAAAACTTTTAGGCTCGTAAGCATTATGTTTCACTTTACGGCCAAGTCGGAATGAGTTAGCAATTAAATAACGCAAAACACATTACTCTAAAACTATAATATATAAGGGTCAGTTCAGTCCATGATGCGACCAAACCCGGTAAGGAACCCTAAAAAAATTGGCCAAATTCCTCATAATTTAAACGATCAGCAGATCTGAATTTATATTAGTATTATTTTTATTTTATTTCGATAAATATTTTATGGGAAGAGTTATTCAGTATAATGTTTAAGTTTTTATTGTGATAAAAACGATTCAAAACTATAACATTTATCACACATGCATTTTTACAAAATAGAATAATAATGCCAGAATTAATGACACAGATACATCAAGCAGTAAATGGTATATAGACAGCTTACTGTGATGGTGGGCGTTAACTTTAAAAAAGGAATCAAATAAGTGATGGTCGCCCATTCTCTCGATCGGCTTTTACAATCTGCGCGGGAAAAGAAGCAGCCACAGACTAGCTTGGCAGATTATACTAAATTAGTATTGCAATTTTAGATTTTGTTCTTTTGAAAAAGTAATCTTTGTACTTGATAAATAGAAACCCTTTTCCAAAACGTTAAATAATAATTATATTTCTTTGGGTCAATGTCAGTGACCAACTGACCTCGGCGACACATTCTTTAAGCCTAAGAGCTTCTGGCATAAGGGCTATTATCACCTAGCGATAACAACTGAGACCACCTTACGTGAGCACGAAACACGTATCTTTTTTAGGAAAACAGAAATGATTTAGTACCGACTGAAAAGAGCAAAGAAAACATGAACGTAATTATAGCAAATGACTGCCATTTTCTTGAGATTCTCTTTAAGATACATCATCGTAGTCGTTACTCTTTGCAGGCGTAACATTAAACGTAAATTTATTTTCCCTCTAACGTACCGAGTGTTGGGAATTAGATCATTGGCTGAATCTAAATAGTTTGAAAACAAGTCAGTTTATTACTATGCTCTAATGGAAATTATAGCCACCAGTAAGGTACTAATGAAACCCATTGGATCTGGTTTGATCCATCACCGTCTATAGGCCAGGAGTGGCAACGAGATAATAGATAATTTATTTGAATATTACATAGTATTTAAACTAAAACATTGTACGGTGTTATATTGAATCTACACGTCCAGTCAGTGCGTGATGTGCTTAATTAACAAAATAAATTATTTGCTTATTAGTTAAATATATATCCTAGTTCACATCACATACGACTATAAGGATGATGTTATAGAAATCAAATTGACAGTAAATCACTTTATCATTTTCAATTTAGCCGCATAACATCCACTTCATCCATATTACCGATCTAAAGTGATCTGCATCCACCGTTTCCTAGCAACCTTTGTCAGGTTGTCTAACCACCTTGTGGGTGCCCTAAGCCTTGCTTGCCAGTACGTGGCTGCCATTCAAGAACCTTTTTGCCCCAGTAAATCGTAAAGTTTCAAGACTCCTATTTGCATCGCCAACGTCCACATTTAATCTAGCGTCGCCACTGGTTCCACCAATAGATGAAATGGAACTAATGCGACCTTAATATTTGCAGTCTTCTTTTTCACATGTCGAAAGCTCAAATATTTTTTTTCGTTAGCAGGATGCCACGTTCACAGGGTTTTCTGAGTATTCAATGATCGCAGTAGTTCCATGGGACAAATTTTGATGGAACCAGTGAGACTGAACCCATCTAAGTACACAAACAATTTGAAACCACATGACCTATTAATGTGATTATGACGGCGGCAAACGTATAACTAATGACGTCAACTGGGATTTATGAGACACGTGACATCTGTTTCCTAGATTGTGCCATTACTCGTATCTCTCGGAACAAACATATTTGTCACGGTCGCCCGCTGAGTGGGAATGTGAGAAAAATTGTGTAAGAGCGTTGAACTAGCTGCGTTGATTGTTTGTTTTTGATGTCTGATTGGTCTCGTTATGTTTGACTGTGTTACTGAACTAACTACAAAGTATGCTATGAAAAATTACTCAATGACGTATGTTTCTCGTGTACACCGCCGCTGTGAAAGATGCCTTCAAACTCCTGAAATGGAAAGAAATGGGCATTAATATCAATGGCGAGTATATCACTCACCTTCGATTTGCCATGAGTTGTCATGGCAGAAGAACGGATGGGGCAGAGAGGTTCTCGAATGGCATGCGCAGCGTAGGACACCCATCTGCTAGATCTTCAGAAAACCTGAGCAAGGTTTCATCTAGCAGATGTTCAGAAAACCTTGCTCTGGATGCAGGCCGCTTCCGATCGGTCGTTTTGGAAATCCTTGGGGGAGGCCAATGTCCAGCAGTGGACTTCTTGTGGCTGATATAATGTATGTTTTTTTTAATTGCGGTGAACGGAACTTCGACAGAATTTAGTTCATTGTTAACCCATTGGATTGAAATGAATATTACTTTGGAAGTTTTCTTCCTGGTATGGGTAAAAAAAAAATACTTAGGATGTTCCAGGCGCTTATTTTTGCCACGCAGTTCTTAAAATCTGACCGATGGAATTGGATGGTGGGTGCGAATGTGTAAAAGGAATCAAAATACTGATGGGTTGCTAACCGCATCTTCTATTACGAGACGATCCGTATCTTGATTCCTTTTACACATTCGCACCCACCATCCAATACAACTAATCTACCCAATTCAATCGAACTATCTAACTAATCCATCCAACTATCCATCCAATCCATCCAACTAATATTATAAATGCGAAAGTGAATTTGTATATTTGTTTGTTTGTTACCTCTTCACGCTTCAACCATTGAACGTATTTGAATGAAATTCGGTATGGATATAGTTTGAGATCCAGGGAAGGACATATTTTTATCCCGAAATTCCTTCGGGGAGCGAAGCCCGCAAGCACAGATAGTTACGCTATAAAGTGTATTTGAGTCTCGCGGCCTATAAAACGCCAAGATACAAAAGACTCTGTCTGTCCCATTAAGGATAAAGACGTGATTGTGAATGTATGACTAAGTATATCAAGGTTTTATAAAATTATGTTTTCTTTTACTTTCAGGTAAAATTATTTTCTTCTTGTTAACTACATGCACCAAAGGATATACCTTAATCAAAGGTAAGAGTAAGTTACATGCTGATGACGTTAAGCAACCCCGAACGTGGTTCGCACTCGGATGGTTGACCACAAGTGGCAATTTAGATTTCGCGTTCCTCCGTGCTTCGGAAGACACGTCAGCCCGTGTTGGTTCCCACTGTCATAATTGCACAGCAGTCGTCAAGCTACGTCAAATGATTTTGGGTTTTTGCTAACATTCTTTTTTTCTCCACCAGTAACAAGTGTTGGTATTTTCTGTTCTTTTACATTAGTCAAAATGGGCTGACTCGAAAGTACTGATTGCGGTGTATTAGAACTCGCCTCTCACAGAAAACCGTCCAAATGAAAAAAGTTTTTGATATAACGAATCCCTTCATAATTATTAAAATCTGTCACCACTAAGCACAGATACACAATTCGCTCAAAAATTTGAATAATTCCAACTTCGCTGATCCATTTACTTCAAAACTTCTTTAAAACGAAGAGTTTATCAAAGACAGCTGCGACAGATTATAATACAGACAATTACTGAGAAATATTTGTCTAAAGTTCTTTTGTCCTTTAAAGAGGTGCAGAGACTCATTAAATACTCATCAAATATCCTCTTGATAATGAACATCAAAGGTGAAGAAAGCAAATGCTGAAATCAATACTACCTTTGAACTCATTTTACATAATTTGGAGTGTCGTTTATAACACTGGGGTAATGAATATTCATTATGAATTATGTTTCATAAAGGTGTACTAAATTATGTAATGAGTTTTTAGATATTATAATAGCAAAAATACAATATCATCTTCATTGTTTTTACCCAACTGCGCCAGAAGGAGGGTTGTATTTTTCGAGAGTATGTATGTATAATTGTTTGGCACGCTCTACAGCCTGAACGGTTCGATGGATTTTCGCTTGAGAGGTGTCGTTAGATTCGTATTTACTGTAAGAGTAATACAGGGTATATAAAAAGCAAGTCGGGTTTTTGTTTTTTTTAATGACTACTTGTATTATTATGCTGTTCTTTAAGCGAACAAGTGTACCAGCTATTTCTACTCCTGCGCAAATTGTTAATGTTATTCATGGAAATTGGCGCTATTTCTGTATTCCTTAATCTATCATAGACCACGTCTGATTCGTTACAGCTTTCTCAGACAGCCAGCCAAAAAAAGCCAATAGATCTGAAGTGAACCATACATTTCTGGACCGGGTTCCGACCACTGGAATGTGTGTCCGGGTGTCATTAAATAGACGGACCGGGTGTCTTAAATAGACTCCGGACTGGTGGTGCTAGAAAACCGTTTTAGGTGCCGTTTCTCCAAAAACGATAAATGTTAGTGCGGTGCTGTCCAACCAATGACCCACCTATTGTCTCGCCCAATAAGTCCCACTTCCTGCACCTTAAGCAGGAACCTACCTGATTTTTTCTGGGTCCAGTGCTACGCCAAACGCGCGTACGCCAAAAGTGGCCGTTTTTCGCAATTATGCGCAGAAAAGGTTCACGTTCTCACTTTAAACTGTAAACAGTAGTTTATAAAATAATGTAGTTTATAAAATAATTGAAGGGTTATCTAGAGCCTAGTCAAGACAAAATTTTAAATGATGTCTCCTGTTGACGACAGACAGCGTGCCGCCTGAAATTCGTAAGAGGACCGACCAATCACGACGCCTACATTTCAGCCAATGAGAGGCACACCCCTCCTCACGCACACTCGGGCGATCCCCGAGCGCGCGCCCTGATTGGTCGGGACACTCACGCGTATCGGCGCTACCTGCGAGTAGCGCCTATTGTATATATATAGCCGTAGTCAGTCGTAGTCAGTCAGTAGTTCAATCGAGTTCAGACAGTGTACAAGCAGCAACAGTGAATATACCATCAGAGCGAAAATCTCTCCGGCGTTTCATTTGGAACCAGCATCTAGTGTATACAGTCCACTAAACATCCTTACAAGGACCTGCGTTGGCCCATCGTCAACAGCGCGTTGTCCTTCGAGCCGGATCAACAAACAAGAATTGGCGTTCAAGAAACACCCAGGGGATCAAGATGGTCGTCACTCGAAGCCAAAGTGGATTGGATGAGGGTCGTCGCGTATTCGACGAGCCACCTCAATCACCGTCCGCATCAAGCGCTGCGCCTGTCCTTCGAACTGGAGTTCCCACCGGCGCCCCGCTGCCTGGGCACTCAGTGCAATCTGAGGTGCCCCCCACCACCGTGCCTATACGTGATCAGCATCGTACACGTTTGGTGGCGCATTCCGGCCAGCCGACCGCAACCGGGACTCGGTCACGAACTGCGCGCTCTACACGATCGACTGCGAGCGCCGTGGCACGTCTACAGTTCGAAGCCGAAGAACGCCTGGCCGCCATTCGACGCCAGGAGCTTCAGATCGAAGCTGAACTCATAAAGAAGCAACTGGCTGCCGACCTCGCCGAGCTTGAGGACGACGACAGCGTCGAGGAAGATGGGGAGCCGACCCAGAACATCAGCCGAGTTCACGCTTGGTTGGACGAGACGACGCCGAGCGCCGCCCTCACCGTACGGAGGGAGGCAACCGCCAACTTCGCGCCCGAACCCGGTCCAGTCAACGCAGCACCTCGAGTGGATGCCGCCGACAGCGCCGCGACGCCCGCCGCCGCGACGCTGACCGCTAGAAGCAGACGAATCGACTGGTTGCCTCAACAGCCAGAGTGACGGAGGGGGTCACCGACGCTGCGCAGCCGCAGCATCGAGAGGAGGTCACCGACGCCGCATAGCCGCCGCGCCGGGTCACCGACGCCACATAGCCGCCACGCCGAGAGGGGGTCGCCGACGCCGCATAGCCGCCGCGCCGGGTCGCCGACGCCACACAGCCGCCGCACCGAGAGGAAGTCACCAACGCCGCACAGCCGCGGCATCGAGAAGCTTGCCGCCACCATGGAGAAGATGATGTCGTCTCAGCCACCGCCGCGCCAGACTACAGACTTGCCGCACTTCTCCGGGTTTCCAAAGGAGTGGATTTCTTTCGCCGCCGCCATGCGGAGGGACCACGCAGCTCTACAAATTCACGCCTACGGAGAACATCGCAAGACTTCGCAACTGCCTCAAGGGAGAAGCCCGCGACGCTGTGGCGTCACTGCTAAACTCCGCCACACACCCAGACGTCGTGATGGAGACGTTAGAGCAGTGCTTCGGGAGGCCCGACCTCCTAGCCGACCAAGCCTTCGAAGACCTTTAGAATCTGCCGCGACTGGGGACAACGGCGATGGAGCTCAACACCTTCGCCGTGAAAGTGCAGAACATCGTGGCCGTCCTGAGCAACGTCGAGCAAAGCTGCCTGCAGGACTCGCTGTTAGTACGAGAAGTACTTGACAAGCTCAGCCTGCACCTGAAGCCCCGATGGTACGACTTCGCTGAAGCCCATCCGGGCCCCGAACCCGACATCGTCAAGCTGTCGAGGTTCCTGATGAGGGAAGCCAACATCGCCCTCAAGCACGGATTCTCCAAGGCGAAACCGAATCCGAGTCATCAAAAGCGACAGCCGCCTCGCACCGCCGCCGCTGCCTCACGACCGGAGGCAAAGAAAAAACAAGTCTACGCTACGACTACGCCGAGCGAAGACGAAAATCGCTGCCCAGCGTGTGAAGAGCCGCACACGCTGCCCGACTGCCAGAAATTCAAGAAGATGCAGTACGACGAGCGCTGGGAGGTCATCAAGAAGAACGGGCTGTGCTTCAAATGCATCGCCAGCCGATACCGACGCTACAACTGCAAGAAGAAGACTTGCAGTATCAATGGCTGCAGACGACCTCACCACCGGCTGCTACACGGCGAGCCGAAACAAGAAGGTGCCAACTCCGCCGGCGCCACCGCCATCACCGCCGCCGTTGCGGCGGCCGCCACCGACAGCGACACTGCAACCGTCACTGCCACAGCTACGCGCAGTGACGTCAAGCTGAAGATCTGCCCAGTGACAATCTCCGGGAAGCGCGGCAGCCTTAAGACCTTCGCGCTGTTCGATGAGGGCTCCACCGTTACATTGGTGGACGACGACCTGGCGCGACACATTGGCGCCGACGGTCCAGCGACGCGTCTACAAGTGAAGAGCATCGGCAGCAAGAGACAAGACGTGTCAAGCTCACAATCAAGGGCGCTGGTGGAGAAGAGTTTAGCATCGCCGCCAGGACGATGGCGGGCCTGGACCTCACGCTGCAATCTATCTCGGCTGACGTGCTACAACTGCGTCATCTCAGCGACCTCAGCGCGGACGACGTAGTCTACAGCGACGCAAAGCCTAAAATTCTGATAGGCACCGACAACTGGCAACTCATCGTGACACGGGAGCTGCGCTGCGGGGGAGCAGAGGAGCCGGCCGCCTCGAAAACCGAGCTCGGCTGGGTGCTACACGGAGTGATGCCGAGCGCGATGCTGAGACGCGCACACGACGTCTTGCACGTGGTCACCAACGAGCCTGCCGGTGACGAGCCGCTAGAGGACTTAGTGGCCCGACACTTCCAACTCGACGCTTTGGGGGTGTCGACATCTTCACAACATATAAAGATCGAAGATAAGCGAGCCGTGAAGATCTTCGAAGACACAGTACGCTACAAGGACGGGCGCTACGAAGTGGGCCTGCCATGGCGCAACGACGAAACCCAGCTGCCGCCGAGCTACAACGCCGCATTGAAAAGGCTGAAGACACTCGAGGCCAAGCTTGAAAAGGACCCGAACGAGAAGAAGCAATACCACGCCAAGATCAACAGCATGATCGACAAGGGCTACGCCGAGCTCTGCGACGGGACCGAAGACGCCAGTCCTGTTTTTTTTTTTTTTTTTTTTTTTTATTTATTTAACTTCATACACAAATACAAGTGTAATGGCGGACTTAAAGCCTAAGGCCTTATCTACCAGTCAACCAAACGGGTGATGTAGAGAATGACAGGGGTAGTGCAAAACTTGAATATGTACATGGCGAAAAAAAAGACTATATGTCAAAACAATAAACTACGTACAAAAAAATACACACTATTAAGTATATACTATGATAAACAATACCTACATATACTACATAAATACACTATGATCTATCTGACAGTTTTTGAAGAAAGTGTGCCTTCACCTGTTTCTTAAATGAAAAGCGGGTTTTAACTGGTAAATCGTTCCATAGTTTGATAGCTTGGACGATGAAAGAATTTGTAAAGAACCCACTCCGGTGAACTGGCAAAAATAGGTTGAAATTGTTAGAGGAGCGAAGATCTTTGAGATGGGTATCACCCTGAAATTGAAAATTACACTTGAGGTAAGCAGGAGTAGCGGGTTCAAAAAGAATCGAAAAGAGAGTTGTATGTGCAAGTTACGCCGAATTGGTAACCAATGAAGTTGGGAGCGGTAAGATGACACATGATCATACTTACGAAGACCAAAGATATAGCGAATACAGTTATTGAGAAGACGGTCAAGTTTGTTTAGCATATCGCCAGTCAAGTCCGAGTAGCACACATCAGCATAATCTATGATTGGCAGGATCAATGTATTCACCAGCATTGTTTTGGTATCACTGGGGAGGAAATTTTTTAACTTATATAGAGTTCGTAGGACACCCGTAACCTTTTTAGAAATTTCCGTGACCTGTGTATTCCACGATAGATATGGATCTATGTGAAGACCCAAGTCTTTGACAGTTGTGCCAAATGGTATTACGATGCCCTCAAAACAAACAGATAGTTGGGAATCAATGTCAATCCGCCTAATAAAGTGTGAACTGCCAACTAATAAGGCTTGACATTTTTTTAGATTAACCTTGACCCCGAATTTTCGCGACCACTCAGCTACAGCACTCAGAGCAGTATTGACTTGATCAATAGCAGCGTCCAGATTATCTATGTCAGCTTGTGCATAAAGTTGCAAGTCATCGGCATAAAGGTGGTACGAACACTGAAGATCTTTTGTAATACTATCTATAAAAATAGAGAAGAGTAATGGCGAAAGAATACCTCCTTGGGGGACGCCTGTCTCAAGCTTACGCCAATCTGAGAAGGATTCCTCGGAGCGAACCGACTGCTGTCGTCCTCGAAGATAAGATGAGAACCAGTTAACAACTGCTGAAGATACCTTGAGATGTGCTAGTATGGCTAAAAGGATGTCATGGTCCACGGTGTTAAAAGCATTCGAGAAATCTACCAACGCTAGGACTGTGACTTTCTTATTCTCCATCCCCAATCGAATATCATCAGTCACTTTGAGAAGGGTAGATACCGTGCTGTGTCCACGACGAAAACCTGATTGGAATGAACTTAACAAGTCATTATCAAAAATATGTCGAGATAGTTGGTAATGGGCACATGCCTCAAGTACTTTTGAGAGAAACGAAAGAATGGAGATTGGACGTAGATCGCCTAACAGTTGGGGGTTAGGGACTTTGGGAAGGGGACGAACGAAAGCTTTCCGCCAGAGTTCAGGAAATTGTGCTGTAGAGAAAGATGAGTTAATAATGTGGGTGATGACGGGAAGCACAATGTCTAGGAGGATTTCGATCATACGGCGGCTAATATTGGCACAACCCACAGCTCTTGATTTAATAGATGTAATTATCTTTTTCACATCCTCTTCACTTACTGGCGAAAATTTAAATTCAGTAACATCAGGAGAAGGGAGTGAAGTGATATGTGAAATCGTAGCTGCTTTAAATGATTGACCAAACTGAGAAGACGTTACAAAATGATTATTTATGTCATCTAACGTCATTGAAGAAGGAATCTCAAGATTACGAGATTTACCAATGCCTAGAGTTCCAAGGAACTTCCAGACATCAGCAGAAGAGGAGGAAAGTGTATTATGAATTAAACGGCGTTTAGCATCACGTATCATCCTATTACACCGATTCCTTGCAACCTTAAACAGAGCCCAGTTCTCATCACACCTATGTCTTTTAAACTTCCAAAAGGCACGATCCCTCCTTCTCATAAACATTCTTACCCCAGGCGTAATCCACGGAGCAGGTGGCCGTTTCAATTTGACTTTACGAATTGGGGCGTGCTTGTCATAAAGTTCAGTGAGAAGGTTATTGAAAACAGTAAGTTTATTATCTATGCCAGATGCAGACCAAACCTGCTTCCAATCTGTATTAGCAGCATCATTAAGTTAAGCCCTGAAATCAGTCCGCGCGTAACTACGAAGATGCTTAATCTTGGGAATCACTTTAGGAGGCTTTAAGCGGTATGAACAATGAAGGAGGTCATGACGAGAGAATGCTGGGGCAGGATGTTGGCCATAAGAGATAATATGATCCGTAGAAGATGTGATAATTAGGTCAAGACAAGTATCTTCCGTATCAATATTGTGATGCGTAGCTTGAGTGGGTAAAATATATAGACTAGCAGAATCTAAAATACGAAGTAAATTTTGCGCTCTAGAAGAGTAACAATCTATTTGATCTGTGTTGAGGTCTCCCAGTATTATATGATGTGCATACTCAGACCCGAGAAGTTCAATAGCTGCTTCGAGATCAGCAAAATAATTTGTAGACGGAGGACAATACACAACACCAAGAACGGCGATAGCACCTTTCAGATTAATTTCGAGAAATATATATTCCGCAGAAGCAGAGTATAAGGCAGGAGAGGTGAGCAGAATTTTATAGCTAATGTCGCTGCGGAGATATATACCAACACCACCACAATCTTTGCCTAGCCGATCATTGCGAATTAGCACAAAACCAGGGAGAGGGTAAGATGTAGATGAGAGTCCTGGCTTCAACCAGGTTTCGGAAATAAGGATGGCATGAACATTGACATCAGAAAAGGTATCAACAAAATCAGTATAATGTCCAGGAAGGCTCTGAGCATTGATGTGACAAACATTAAGAGTAGAAGAATTGTGTTCGAAAGTAGTACAGATGTAGTCACTAAGAGAAATAAAAGAAGAAGGTGAAGCACTATTATCACAAGAGTGATATTCATCATCGACTGAATGATATGAATCGCTGTCAGACATAACAATATATAAATAACTAGGTAATAATAATATATATACAATAAAAACAAAATTTATATCAATTTCGTGGTACCTGCCTCACTTCGCGGTACGCAACATCAACAAGCCCGGCAAAATAAGGGTGGTACTGGACGCAGCGGCGAAGACCCACGGGACGTGCCTGAACGACCATCTACTTCAGGGGCCTGACATGCTGCGGTCCCTCAACTCGATCCTGTTTCGCTTTCGAGAAGGCGACTACGCAATCACCGCGGACATAGAAGAAATGTTCCTGCGAGTGAAGATCCAGAGGAAGGACCAGCCGGCTTAAATGTTCCTGTGGCGGGAACGACCGACCGACCCGCCGAGCAAGTACAAAATGACGTCGATGATCTTCGGGCATCCAGCTCACCGTTCCTGGCCCACAGTGTGCGCAACAAAAACGCACACCACCATCGAGACACACACCCGGCCGCCCTACGGCCAATAACGGAGTCGCATTACATGGACGACTTTTTTTTTTTTGCGGCTGGCAACCCTGGAGCTTATATGTCAATTTTGTTGCTCCGTATTTATTAATGTAAATTTAAATATTTTCTTAGTTTTAATGATAAAATATTATTACTAGATTAAAAAACTAGATATGTGTTGACGTATTTCATAATTTGTTTGTTTAGAATCAGTATATTTTGTGAAATAATAGTGTTCTTAGTTGACGTTCAGTGGGTATTATTGATACCGGCTTTTTACAACTTTTACAAGGTAAGAACGGTGCAATAATAACTCCCTTTTACATATTTCATTAAAACACGAGACGTCCTTTGTACACTGTATTTCATATTTTCGCAAATTTACATACGTAAACACATTTAACCTTCAATGTAATTGAGACTCGTAGGTTAGGTTATGTTATTGTTATTTCGTAGTTAGGTGATCGGTTTTTGCTAGGTTAATCTCGCTTATACTATCATTTATTATCTTCCTTACACATTAAATCAGTCCCCATTTGTAAAAATGTCCTCCACAACCCGTGCTGTCACTGCCCGGCAACTGGAAATCCAGCTGAAGGATGCCTTACTCGAGCTCAAGGCGGAGAAGGAAGACAACGAAAAGTTATTATTGGAAAGGGAAGATAATGAACGAGAATATGAATTAATGCGTAATAAAACTATTAGACTTGAACAAAAGCTTTCAGAAAGTCTCCAATTGTGTGATGAATTGAGTGAGCAATTAAACCGATTACAATTAGAAGTAGATTCCTTCCGCCAATGTGGTGATACGTATGAGCAAACGCTTAGACGTACCACTGAATTAGAAAAAGAGTTGGGAGAGGCATATAGACTCATAAGTAGTTACGAGCAAGACGCCCAGTTGCGTCAGTCAGCGGAGGTGTCTAGCCTCTATGACCAGCTCATTGATAGTGTCCCTGTGCCTCCCTCAACTATTTCCTCAGTGATTGATCTCACTAGTGATACTTCATCCTTAAATATTGACTCTGATACATCAAAATTTAAAATTAGCCACAATAAAATTAAAAAACATTTGAGGATTTCAAAAAAGATAAAGAAAACAAACTTAAAACTAAAAACCAATCTTAGAAGATCATGTTTAATCAAATCTAGTTCATTAAATTGTAAATTGCAATCAGAGATAGACTTATGTAATAAACAATTGGCGGAGAATCAAGAGTCATATGAGGTCAACAGCATCAGACTTGAATCGCATATAAGTAAGTTACAGGAGGATTATTCAAAATTATTTAGCAAGTATGACCTACAACGGAAGCAAAATACTGAGCACATGCTGACTGTGGAGAAATTGATTAATGACAGCAGGTACAATCAAGATACACTTGACTCATTAGTTCAACAGTGTACCTGCGGGCAGTTCAACCAGCCTATTGTCAATATTTCCACGTCAGAACTCTCTCCTTGTGGCAGTAATTTGTCTATATCTGATGTTGTGGACTCCATAGACTCTCCAGCAAATACAGTGGTGTTTTCAGACAGTGTAGGTTGCAATATGGGTCACATGTTTTATGAAAACTTGGAGCATCCTTGTATTAATTATTGCTTACCTAATACAACCTTTCCCAAGTTCATAGAGAAAATCAAATCATCAAAATTTAACCATAATTCCACCATTGTATTGCTCGTAGGTAATAGTAGTAAAATAGGAAAGAAAGATATAATTCAATGTATAGAGACTTTAAGTAAACTTAATGTATGTAAAATAATACTATGTGCGTTTCCTTATTTGAGTTGCCAGCCCCCATCAATAAATAAAAACATTCAATACCTTAATAAATTATTACATAACTTGACATGTTGTCATAGTGACAAATTAGTGTTTTTTGACACTAATAATTTTATAAGTGAATGTTTTTTGACAAAAGGTAATATATACCTATCCAAATATAAGAAATTAAAAATTGCTACATTGGTAGCTTATACTATTAAGTTTTGGACGAGTTTACATTGTGAACAAACTACTAGTTGTAAGATGTCTACCGAGTTACCAGAAAATTGTAATAGTAATTCTGTAGACTTGACGGCAGATTTAAACTGCACCTCCAGACAACGGAAAGGCCACTAGAACTAAGAGTAATTCATCAAAACATACAAGGCCTTTCCAGCAAAGAACTACTAGTTGAACTAGTATTAGAAGAATTAGATATAGATATATTGTGTTTGACTGAGCATTGGCTGCATGAGAGTGAGATGATGTTCAGCCTAAACAACTACGACATTGTTAGCTGCTTTAACAGAAAGTCTACTACTCGAGGCGGTTCTATGATATTTTCAAAAAATGGTGTCCGCGGCAAGGAGAGGAATGACATAGTTAGACTTTCTGTTGACCGCTGTTGTGAGGTGGCCTGTGCCGAGCTAGAACATCATTTAATTTTATGTGTATACAGTCCACCTGATAGCGATTTTAAGGGATTTTTGAAAGTAATGGATCAGGTTCTTAAGTTAGCTTCAAATAGTAAAAAGATTTTAATTATTTGTGGTGACTTCAATGTTGATATTCTTTTGCAGAATACAAGGAGTACACAATTCTTAAACCTCTTTAAATGTTATGACTTAGAAAATGTTTTTCTTGAACCTACTAGAACCACCGCTACATCTGCCACATGTCTTGATAATTTCTTTACCGATATAAGTTATTTTCACAAATCTGTTATTAACAAGTTGCCATCTGATCATTCAGGTGTATTTGTATCTTTTGTCAAGAAGTCCACCCGCTGCTTGAAAGATGATAAAATCATGTGTAGGCCAATTACTTCCAAAAAGATTCGTAAGCTCAAGAAGAATTTAGAAAATAAATTATGTTCAGTCGTATACACTGGAAGTAACCCTGATGATTACTACAATAAATTGTTTAGTACCGTGTCTAAGGAATATTCGGCAACATTGGATCAAAAAAAAGTTAATGTTAATAAAAGGTTAAAATTTAATGAATGGGCTACTACAGGTATTTATATAAGTAGAAGAAAGTTATTTGATTTATATGCTCAAAAACAATTTAATTTTAACCCTAGCTTTGTTGATTATGTAAAAAATTATTCAAAATTATTTAAAAGAGTTTGCAAAAAGGCTAAAGCTATCTATATTAGTAGAAAAATCAATAATGCACCAAATAAAATAAAAGAGACATGGAATGTCATTAATAAAGAAACAGGGAAAACTAAAGCGAGAGAAAATATTCGTGAAATCAAATATGCTGACAAAAACATTACCGCACCTAAAGACATAGTAAATGTATTCGATAATTTTTTTACCAATATTCCCTTGGCACTTACTGCTGATGTCAATTCAAGTCCTCAACGTGCTGAAGCCTTACTTAAAGATAATATAGCTCCATGTAATCACATGTTTCAATTTAAACATATTACCCCTAAAGATATAGTCGATGCATTTAAACAGCTAAATTTAAAAAAGTCTGAAGATCACTGGGGTATGTCCGTTAATGTAGTAAGCAACATCATAAATATCATTGCTGCAGACCTAGCTTTTATTTTTAATGAATGCATTGATGAAGGTATTTTTCCAAATTTAATGAAAAGCAGTAAATTGATTCCTTTATTTAAAAAGGGGGTAAGAACAGATCCTGGTAATTATAGACCTATCTCCATTTTGCCAGTGTTTGAAAAGATAATGCTTAATCAAATGCAACATCACTTTATCACCCATAACCTTTTTCATAGCCAGCAGTTTGGTTTTACTGGAGGGAAATCGACCACCGATGCGGGGGTAGCGCTAGTTACTCACATTTACAACGCATGGGAAAACAAGCATGATGCAATCGGTTCTTTCTGCGATCGCTCAAAAGCATTTGACTGCGTAGATCACCCGACACTTTTGCTCAAATTCCGTCAGTACGGTTTTGACGATAAATCTATAAACCTCATTCAATCATATTTAACGGATAGGCTTCAGACTGTTGATATAAATGGCATAAAGTCAAACGGATCTCTTGTCAAAATGGGTGTACCTCAAGGTTCTATCCTAGGACCGTTCCTCTTCTTAGTGTACGTCAATGATTTGCCTTACGCGGTTGAAAAACAGGCTGGTATTGTGTTGTTCGCCGATGACACGTCTCTTATTTTTGAAATAGACCGTCATAGCGAAGATGCTACTGCGGTGAATGATACATTATCGGCCATTTCTAATTGGTTCTCTGCCAATAACCTTCTGTTGAATGCAAACAAGACCCAATGCATTAGATTTAGTCTTCCTAACGTGAGGCAGGCCAATGTTGATGTGCTACTAGACGGTCAAAACTTAGATCTCGTTGATAATACTACTTTCTTGGGAATCACAGTAGATTCAAAACTTCAGTGGGATGTCCATATTTCTATACTCGCTAATAGGCTCAGCTCAGCGGCTTACGCTATTAGAAGAATCAGAAAATTGACAGATGTAGCAACTGCTAGACTAGTTTACTTTAGTTACTTTCATAGTCTGATGTCCTACGGGATTCTTCTCTGGGGGAGTGCTGCTGATATACAGACTATTTTTATTTTACAGAAAAGGGCAATTCGTTTTATTTATGATTTAGGATCGAGAGACTCCCTAAGAGATTTTTTTAAGGAAATTGATATACTCACTGTACCATCCCAGTACATATTTGAAAATATAATGTATGTGAGGAAAAATATTGCCTTATTTAATAAAACAGGTGATATTACGGGTAGAAACTTACGTAACATAAATGTTTTAGTTACCCCGTATTATAGGCTGAAAACAGTCAGTAAATCGTTTAAGGGAAACTGTATAAAGTTTTATAATAAATTGCCAGAATCGGTCCTTGATATGCCAGATAGAAAATTTAAAGCTTATGTAAAGAAAGTACTTTGTGAGAAGGCTTATTACGGAACCGATGATTATCTTAAAGACAAAAACGTCTGGCTTGAGCTTGGCGCGGGTCCCTTTTAAAGGTTTATATTTGTACACTCACAAATGACATAATTTGAGTACAATCAGTACATGTATTTTATACAAACTGACATTAATTTCAAATTTGACATTTTTAATTAATAATTATGACATAGCAATGTATTCTCAGTCCACACATCTAATTTTAATATCAGTATAATTGTAAGGTTGACGTTTTTGGAGAAAATGCTGCAGTACAGTTTGTTACCGCTTCTTCTGTACTTGCGCTTTGGAGGCGGCAGTAAACTTAGTTGTAAGTAAATGATCTGACGTCAACAACTAACTATTAAGAAATCGAAAGAAAAAAGAAATGACAATTATCAAGTGATATAAATATCCAAAGATAAATAAATGATTTGACTTTGACTTTGACTTTGACTTCGTCGAGAGCTTCGACGACCTCACGCAAGGGAAGGAGGTCATCAGACAAGTGGATGAGGTCCACAAACACGCGGACTTTCACCTGCGCGGCTGGAACAGCAATAGCGCCGAGCTGCTCGCCGCTACACAAGAAGACCGCCGTACCAGCGCAGCAACAACGCAGCTGGGCGGAGCCGAGAAAATGCTGGGACTTCTGTGGGACTCCAAAACGGACAGCCTGAGCTTCAACACCGCCTTGAACAAGGTTCCTGAGGCGGTCCGGACACGCACAAGGACGCCTACCAAACGCGAGGCGCTGTCAACAGTGATGAGCATCTACGACCCGCTCGGACTCCTGTGCTGCTACACCATCACAGCGAAGATCACGCTGCAGAAGTTGTGGCGCTGCCAGACTGCATGGGACGAGCCGGTGCCTGAGGACGTCGCGACCGACTTCGACGCGTGGCTGGCCGGGCTCCAAGCTATCCAACGCCTGCGAGTACCTCGGAGCTACAACGGAGGGAGCGACGTGCGACGCAGAGAACTCCACGTCTTCTGCGACGCGAGTGAGGACGCCTTCGCGACGGTGGCATACTGGCGGCTACAGCTGGAGTCCGGCGAAGACCGTGCTAGTGGCGGCACGAGCTAAGGTGGCGCCTTTGAACACGCAGACGGTGCCGCGCTTGGAACTGCAGGCGGCGCTGATTGGCGCTAGACTCGCGAAAACCATCAAAGAAGACCATCGCATTCGAGTGAATGACACGTGCTACTGGAGCGACTCGCAGACCGTATTACATTGGCTGCGCAACGGGAGCCGCAGATACACTCCGTTTGTCGCACACCGTCTCGGCGAAATCACCGAGTCATCGAGAGCAACAGATTGGCGATGGGTGCCGACTCATCTCAACGTCGCCGACATCGCTACGAGGAGCGGCTACGTTCCAGAAGAAAACGACGTGTGGTTCTCCGGGCCAGAGTTCCTGAGACGGCCGAAGTCTGAATGGCCACAATGGGACGCATGCCGAGAAGACACCCGTGAGGAAGAAGTACACGTCATCACGAAGAGCCAGGACTCAGCGCTACCCGACATCGAGCGGTTCTCTTCATATGACCGCTTGATAGGCGCTACAGCTCAAGTACTCCTGTTTCCTCAGCGCTGTAAAGATCGAAGCGCCACGCTGAGCCAAGACCACATCAAAAGAGCGACCCGGATGTGGTTACAACGTGCGCAAGAGGACTCCTTTCCACAAGAAATCCTCGAGCTCAAGAAGGGGCGCGCCGTGCCAAGATCCAGCCCGCTACGCCGATTCGCTATCAAGCTGGAAGACGGCCTACTGAAAATCGACGGGCACGCGAACAAGGCAGACATCCCGAAAGGGACGTTACATATCATCGTGCCACGCTCCGACCGCCACGGACGTCAAGAAAGAATCGCGGCCGGCGACATCGTGGTCATCGCCGACCACACCTTACCACGCAACACATGGCCTCGGGGGATCGTCACACACACCTTCCCCGGGCCCGACGGCGTGGTGCGCAACGTCGAAGTCAAGACTGCGGGCGGAACTTTTCGACGACCCACCGCCAAGCTCATCGCGCTCCAGTCATCGACCGCACTCTCCCCGGACCAGAGGGAGAGGACGCGCTGCACAACGGGCACGCAGTCGTCTTCCAGGGATGGCTACGGAACTCCTTCGCCGGAGGGAGAATGTTGACGACAGACAGCGTGCCGCCTGAAATTCGTAAGAGGACCGACCAATCACGACGCCTACATTTCAGCCAATGAGAGTCACACCTCTCCTCACGCACACTCGGGCGATCCCCGAGCGCGCGCCCTGATTGGTCGGGACACTCACGCGTATCGGCGCTACCTGCGAGTAGCGCCTATTGTATATATATAGCCGTAGTCAGTCGTAGTCAGTCAGTAGTTCAATCGAGTTCAGACAGTGAACAAGCAGCAACAGTGAATATACCATCAGAGCGAAAATCTCTCCGGCGTTTCAGTTCCGGCGGAACCAGCATCTAGTGTATACAGTCCACTAAACATCCTTACAAGGACCTGCGTTGGCCCATCGTCAACATCTCCGTTTCCTATCAAATGATTTATTTCAAATGGGGGCAGCACTGGGACCCTGAAAATTCAGGTATCCCCTTAATGAAATAAATGACCGGAGAGTCACCGTACCCAAAACACTGGTCAACTTTATTATAAGTAACTTAATTTTATTATTATAGCCTTTCGACTCGAGAGGAACAAGAAGGTTCCGTCTAACCTATACAAGATAAAAAAAATATCGTTTGGTATGTCTATTCATACAATACCTACATCATATACTAAATATACATGAGTTTAAAATATGCAGGTTTTGAAGCAAATTTTTACTCAAAAATAAATTTGCGCATTAAGGGGGTCGTCCATATGGACAATGAAAAACAATTTGAATAAACAAAAATAACGTTTATTTGTTCAAAGAGTTTGTACACAACAGCTTACAGGCACTTAAGTATATCTGTTAAGCAATCCAACTATGTATCTATTATTTTAGTATTACAAAAAAAATTGTATGTGTAAAGCCGAAAATAATAAAAGTATCGAAGTAATCAGTTTGAAAATTATAAACAGATTTTTTTAATGTTATTAAGTATTTTTAACACTTAAATACATCACTAATGAACGACTACTTATATTTGGCAAGCTATTCAAAAATACAACAAAACAACTTGATATTTACTTAAGAATGAGTTTAATTGGCTTATAAATATGTTTTACATTTGTATTATTTATTAATAATATTGATCTGTATTTATGCTTAGTAGACGAATGAGAGATTTACGAATCAAAAAGAAGTCTTTGTTTTGTGGAATGTTAAAAGTTCTTCCCTTTATGGGCTCTCAAAACAACTATCCGTTTGTTTTCCTTCTAAATGAAATCAGAAAAGTTTGTTAAGAGTCGTTACAAGTAATTAAATTGTTGTACCCAATGATTTAAGTCTCAAAGTCCCTATTGCAAGTTCATGAGGGGAATATCGTTTTTGAGACGACTTTTAGTAGTAAATATTTATTTATTTGTTTATTTAAAATAATGTTGTCGTAGGTCTTAAAACTGTATGTACAGGCTTTATCTACCAGTCCAACCATTGGTAATGCCGAGAAAAAAACACTTAAAAGAGGAGCTAATTAAATTATTATTTGTTTACATAAATATAAATATCATATTAAAAAATTCTTCTTCTTAGTCGTACACTCTTGACAGAGTGGTCGTGATTATTAGGTTGTTGTCCATGGCCGCTGCTCTTGCGATTTTTCTCTACATATCTCTGTCTGCGGCTTTTTTGGAGCATTCCGTTGCTGGCCACTGTGTTACAGCTTTGACAAGATCTAGCCACCTCGTTGGAGACCGGCCACGTGAACGCTTGCCTTCAATACGACCCTGAATTACCACGCGCTCCACAGTTTTCTTTGCGGCTGACATGGCCGAAGAATTTAAGGATTCGTAACTGCACAATCGACGAGAGCCTTTTCTTAATTCTTAATTCCTTTAATATGGAGATATTAGTGCGGTGGGCCGTCCAACTTATTCTAAGAAGTCGTCGCCAGCACCACATTTCTAAGGCATCGATTTTCCTACGCTCATTCAGTCTTAATGTCCATGTTTCAGCTCTATATAGGAAAATTGGAAAGACTAAGCAGTACATCAGACGAACCTTGGTGTTTTTGGTAATTCTGCGATCCTTCCAAATTTTCGTGAGCTTTTCAACGGCTGATCTCGTCACAGTGCAGCGTCTTTTTATTTCGTCCTCACAACTTGCCGAAATATCTGTCAATAAACATAAATTTAAAATATGACTGTAGGTATAATTAGATACTACATATGGCAAGTACAATATGTTAGCCATATAGGAGGTGACTTTTATACCAACTCCATTTTCATTTGACTGCGCCAGAAGGAGGGTAATATTTTGACTGCCTTTTTATATACCCAGTGTCACTATCAGAATTAAGACGAATCTAATGACACCTCTCAAGGCTGCAGAGCGTGCCAAATAATTTTACAACACACATACACTCGAAAAACATTAAAGACCTTCGCTCGCTTGTTCAATAAATAGTATCGTTTAATGTAAAATCGGTTAATAGTATCGTAATATGTCCATTAAACGAAGTAATTTCAAATACCTAACAGCTTCGGAATTGAGATCTGCATGAAATCGGCATGCTTGCCGAAAATTGCCATTGTCCGATCGACGGTGCGTGCCAATCCACTTGTTTTTAATTAAAACGCGAATTGTCGATATTGCCCACTCGATCCGCTCCATTTCGAGGAAACTGTACAGCTTAATCAAGGTAGTACATGAATTGGATTGGAAGCTGTAACAGCGGAAAATATCGCTTAGTTTGTGGTGGATACAAGTTTATTTTATAATAAGTATTTCATCATCAATATATTTAAGAACTAAGAATGTTCTTGTTGGTGGAGTATTTTCGATGCCTCCTTATCTTCAATTAATTGCTTGACTTCCCTATACGACAATAATTCTGCCTTTTCCTCTACTTCATTCATGAACATGTGAGTTTTGTGTGGTCTTACCGTAAAATGCTACGCATACGCTGGACGGATCACATTACTAATGTTAAAGTTCTGGAGAACATAGGCCAAAAAGTAGAGTTCGTTCGAACCATTGAAATAAACAAAAAAATCACATACCTTGGTCACGTGTAGAGAATTCTACAATATCATCTACTCCAGACCATAATGATGGGTATAATTGCCGGAAAACGCAAAATGGCATGACTGAGGAATATCCGAAAATGGACAGGTATCAAAACGGTAGAAAACTGTTTAGGCTTGCCATAGACAAATCAAGATTTAAAGAGCTGACTGTCAGTCTTCAGGATTGAAGCGGCAAATATAGAAGAAGAAGTTCCATGAAGATCCTCCTTGGCTTTTCTATCCTCTCCTTGAATCGATCTTTTATTCCATGATGTTTTTAATTAAATTATCATGTCACATACGGCATCCAAACATTTTGTTTTCCAGGTATTTAAAATTCTCAAAATCATGTGAACGGGTTAGGAGTGAATTTTTTTATCTTGAAGCCGTCTAGTCTTTAAAGTTACCTACTCCTCCTTATCTAAGCATGTCCCTAGTTGCGTTTTTAATTGTGCTGCTTTGGTTTGCTTTCCATTATTTCTTATTCTAGAATCCATGACAACTAAAACTAGACCCTGATGCATGGCACCTTAGATAAGCCATGGACAAAGTATATATCACGCAACAGAATAGACCGTCTCGCTTTTATTTGTTTGTTTTTTTGTTTGTCAAATCTTTATTGTACATAAACACAGGACAAAAATACAGGTTTTAATTCATAGATCGAGATAGCTACAGTTTCAAGCGCTCGATAGGTCATATTCTAGGACGGGTATTCGATCATAAAAATATAGCAAAATTGAGATAGAAGGGCGTACCGTACATGGATGCAGTGAACGAAAAAGCAGAAAGGTATTGTATTAGGGAAGTCAAGCGTTTAATAATAGTTGGCTTTAAGCTTAAAGCCGGACCGGGTCTCTATGAGCCCGTGGCTGAAAAGCGTACCAACAAATAATTATAATAATAATTACTTATTCACTTGAGATAAGTACAACATTTTGCAGAAGTACGGGAGAAATGGAAGGTACTCCCTCTACCAACAAGAACATAGTTCTAAAGTTTACTAATTGATTAAGATAAATTGAGACTAAGGTTATTAGATAAATACATATATTTGGTATAAAATATGCCGTACCTCTTGTAGTAAACACTTTGACTGACGGAAAAAAGTACCCACTTTAAGGCAAAAATAGAAGCATCTATTAGGACGTATAGAGCACTAAGTACATCGTGGTACTTACACGTACGAGAAAGAAGGGTCCATTAGAGCAAGAGTGGAAAACGGGCGTCTCAATGTCTGCCGAGAATATTCTGCTAGCGAAACAGGATTGTTTTTCACTTTAGAAATTTATCCGACCACCACGAAAAGAGGATTTTTAAAAATTGCAACGGGTAGGTGTGTTTCTATGTGTTTTTATCGATTATATTATTTTATTACCGAAATAAGCAGCGCAGGTAGATACCTGTGAGACAACACCCTCAACAAATTGGTGGTAGCGAAACCGTCATGTGTCGCCACCTCTATTACTAGCCCTGATGATGACCCCTACATCAATAGAAACTAATCAACGTTTTCTAATTTATTTATTGCCTTGTTTCTTCTTCTTGTCGTGTCGAAAGCTCAAAATAAAACCCTCCAATAAATTAAAATCAATTTTTTGCTTATTTTTAAATGAGTAATACTAATTTTCATAAAAAATTATTTGATGTCAGTTTTATATTGTTATAACTTTTTGGGTCAACTTTCTTGAATTCAGTTTTATTGTAGGTACATAATATTTAGGTAAAATTATTATTTTAACCTGACTGCGACAAAAAGAGGGTTTGTTTTTCAAGTATATCTATCTATGTAAAGACCGCCCTTGTACATGGTGGTCAGACGATCTAAGGGCATATGCCCTTAATATGAAAAGAGCTGGCAAACTATCGCCACTGATAGAAGTTTGTAAAAAACTAGAGGTGAGGCCTTTGCCTTACTTGCATTAGTATGTATGTTGGTGTGTATAAATAAATAAATATGTAGGGACAAATAACACTGATTAAGCTAGCCTCAAAGTAAGTTTGAGACTTGTGTTATGGGGTACTAACTCAACGATACTATATTTTATAACATATACATATATAGATAAACATCCAAGACCCAGGACAATTTGAAAAAGACTATTTTCCAACCTACCCTGACCGGGGATCGAACCCGGAACCTCTGGGTGGCGCACTAGCATGATGACCACTACGACATGGAAATTGTAAATTTGTAAATTTGCTTGAGAGGTAACGTTAGATTCATCTTTGTTCTGAGAGTGATACTGAGTAAATAGAAAGGCAGTTTTTTTAATTAATTACCAACATTATATACGGCGCAGGCTTTGGTTGTAATCCAGGCCCACGCCATACATGAAGAGATGATGATGTAGAGGTTGATGTTGGTGTGGAGACACAAGACCACGTCACGAAAAAACTGTTTATTTCTGATATGTATTACATGTTGTATTGTAGAGTTGGTTGTGACGGGTCCTTTCTCGTTCGGTTAAACTAATAATTCGCCTAATTCGACATAACAACACTCATATATCTCAATGAGTGTTGTTATGTTGATTTAAAATGTAAAGTAATAATATGTGACCGCGTACAGCTGAAATGTGCGAGCATTGCTCGAACATACTTGTTCACTTAGATAAAGCCTTATTAAAAACCAGTTGCATAAAAAAATATATTGTAATAGCCTAAACTAAGTATAAGTAAAATCTTGATGTTATTACGGAATCTTATGAGCGCCTTTATTTCCTGCAATGTATGGATGGGAAAGATAAGGGTTAATAAGCTACTTATTGTCTGTAATAAGAAAAACTTCGTTGGAAAATAGGTAGGTAGGTACCTCGACCCGTTTTTAGACAATTTCCTTATTTTTCGTTTATCAAAAACCAACCTACAAAAAAGTTACTTCTATTTCTGATGAAGTCTCTCAAAATTTAATCACTTCTTGCACATATGTATCGGATAAAAAATATCATCATACTAAAACTACAACGACTAGTTGTTTCCATAACTTCTTTTAGGTTGGCTCTAAAATTAAATTAAATACATAATATATTTTTTTTATTTTCAGACGCGTATTATATTGAATCGCAATCAAGGCTTGAAACCGGTACCAAAAGTGCAGATCTGTACAGTTATTTAGGGGTTCTTTTATTTCGGTACCTGGTCTAGATGGATACTGGTACTCCTCCTTAAAATACAGGTACCTAATTTAGGTACCTGCTGACATCTACTTATCTCGTATCTGTTTTCTCGTTCTAACGTGATTTGTACCGGTACTGGTACCAGTATAGTACCGATGTTAACGTGAAACTAGTACAGGTACTATGTCTAGCACCGGTACCACACCAAGGTCAATGGTACCGATTTCCATAAATACCGGTATTTGATCGCAACATATAAGTTCTCCCCTTTCAAGATAGCAAAAAGATCAAAGACGTGTCCCAAAAATAGCAATTCGTATTACTTTCTTCAGAAAGCAGTGAACTATGGAGGGTAAATGGAAGGAGAACTGTCTCTGTATGTAAAAAGTGTCCGCTGAAATGTGTTAAATTAGGGTGGCGCTACAGTAGCAACAGGGTAAATTTTAAATCAAGCGCCATAATTACTATTTTAGGTTATATTTTTCAAAATATATTGGACAACGTAAACAAGAAACGTTTATTAAATTTAACTTTTACTAGCTGACTAATTTAGCCACAAAAATTATTTAACCCAGTAATTCTGTGACTCGGCTAACTTCAATTTGTCACCAACGGCTACATTCATTCCATACCCTTTGCTGCAGCTAGCGCCACTCTTGGAGGATTTTTCAACTGTTATTTACTGCGTACAGCTGGACACTTTTTCAAATATCCCCCATATAAGATAGTTCTCCTTCCATTTACCCTCCATACAGTGAACCTTTAAGACTGAGGCATTTCCACGCCACCGGAAAACAAATTTAATGTATCACCTATTTCACTGCTTTCCTCTTGGCTCCTCGCGGGTCATTTAGTTTGTTTTTCTCTCGAACCTTATACAAAAAAGTTATTTTGCCGTTTTACTTCCCATCCGCTTTTTTGGTTTTCAGTTGACCTGAGGAAATCGAAAATTGAGGCTCTCAAGTTGACAATTACAAACTAGGTTACACTATATAAGATTTTAGTTAGATTAGTGGGGGCAGCGCTGGACTCCGGAAAATTCAGGTAGCCCCTTAATGTCAAAGTTCTGAAGCCTGTTTGCTTTTTTGTTTACTCAAAGTATAGCAAAGGAATAAAACTCACGAGGCACTTACGTCTATAAAAAATGTGCAAAATGTCACTGTCGAAGTTTTTATGTAAACGAGCCTACAAACGTTAGATTAGCACCTTTATCTTTTTCGATGGTTTCTATGACGATATCTTATTAAATACTCCTACTTCTTTAACCCGTTCTCACTCACCGCTGACTTTAATCTTCTATAATGCACACTATTTTCGGTCTTGACCAGATCGTCGGTCCGTCTAGTTATTGGTTTACCAAAGTTTCTGCTACTACTAGTTCTTTGTATCAACGGCTATATGTCCCGCCTATCGCCACTTCCTTTTGAGCTACCACCAACTTGGCTTCATCAATGAGTCGTCTGTTAACGGATTTCCGTGTTTCATATCTTATACCAGGATTCAAGCTTTCTAATGAAAGTCTACAGAGTTAAGTTAATAATTTGAAGAGAAAGAATATAATAGGCATGATGAATGGAAAATATTTTAGCACATGGGTTAGATTATCAAAAAATATTGTACGTGCGTATTTTTTCTTTTCTCTGAGAAACAAAAAATGACTACAGCGCATTGAAATTTCACATGACGTTACGTCTACGTACGATTTTTATATAGAGGTGACGTCGCAAGCCCCCACTCCGGAACTTTGATGCTCCGTATCTTTGTGAGTTTTTACTTTTTTGGCAAACTAAAAAAATATAGGTACATTATTTTTGGTTGATCTAAAAGACGGATTATTTACAATTATTCTTTTCTAACCCTGTCGTCAAAAAACCCTGTCGTCGTCGTTGTTTAAAATTAAAAGCTTCAAGCGAATTTGACACATCCGATTTTGATAAAATTTATATGGGACCACCGGATAAATTTTCCTAAAGTAAACCTTTTCAAACAAAACGGAAACTTCCAAATTGCTCCAAGTGTCTTCGAGTAATAGGGAACAGGAATTGATAACCTCTTCGTAAGTCAGTTAAAAATAAATGCAACTAACGGGAATTAATCCACCGTACTCTTTGCTCGTACGTTATTACAGTTTTGTTTGATGTGTCTCCGAAGGTAATACTGTTTTTCTCGGTACAAGTGGGTCTGAAATAAAACTATGGCTCTACGTGTTGTTTCTTGTCTAAAAATAAAATCAAAATGATGATATTTTCTCATATCCTCTGAGATGGAAATGCCAGTTTCTCTCAAATCTTAGCGCATCTCCTTAAATTTTTCACTACGCACAGCCTTGCAGTTGTGAAATCACCGGCATATCATTACACTACACTAATAACACACCTACAAACTTAAGAGACGAAACTGCTATACCTATCTACATCAAATTAATCTACAAATTAGAATTTCGTAAAGTCTGTATCTGAATTACAAAATCAATTTTCCTTTCCGTTTTGAACGGTATGTCATTTTATGAATGTTTCCAAGGTTTAGATTTCGACATATATATATATATACATGTGTGTGCATAAAGGCGATGTTATAAAAATAAAATCCTAGAAAGGCTACCTCAGTCCCTGATACCCAGAAAAGAAAGTTAGAAAAAAAACATACAAGTAAAAGAAAAAGTTCATTTACTTGTAAGTATGTAAGTTATTCTATCTTACTTATTTAAACAAAAAATAGAAAATAAATAAATTTATTCATTTCAGGTTACACAGACCCATATTTAAATCAGTACACAATGTCATGTCAATGTCAGTCGCTCTTACAGTCTATTATTACAATACAATTCAAAATTTCGTTAAAAAAAAACAATAAGTTAATTAATATTTCAAAATCGAATTTTTTATAAAATAATAAAATATAAATAGTTAATTAGATATTACAGAAACGTTAAATTAAATTAGAATTGCCTCTCAAACTGGCGACACGGGACGTGCCTGTCATAGCAGTGACGTATGTAGGGGCAATCCAACCTTCCGGCAATCATCGCTAGAATGGCATTGGAGCTGGCCCGCACCCTGCTCACCAGGGACGCGGCGCGCTTACGCATGGTCACGTGGAAACAATCTGTGTGCGCGGCCGCAAACATCCCTGATGCGCTACAAAGCGAGGCAGCCCCAATACCGCCCTAAAAGCGTTTTTGAACTGCACTCGTAGAGCACTGTAAAATCTTTACGAATAAGTAGCCCATAGGCTGCACATGTACAGTGAGGTACGCTCGGAACAAAGTGATTTTCACCTGGTCAGAGCACCGTGCAAACCTTCGAGCCAGCATTTTCGCCCTCCTCGACAGCGCTCTCCTTTCTCGCTCAATATCAGCATGGTCCTTGAGATCAGCCGTGACTATATGCCCTAGGTAGGTAAATTGGTCCACTCTCTCTAACGGGACTACATTTAAAATAACAGCTGATAGTTTAGGTGGACATCTAGCGCCAGCCGTCTCAAACACCATGTATTTACTTTTAGCTATATTATATTTTAATCCGTGCTCACCTACATATTCCTCACAAACTTGCAACAGTTCTCTCAAGCCACAAATTGACGCACTCACCAGCACAATATCATCAGCATAAATTAGGTTATTAACGCACACTCCATCTCCATGACAGCCTACATACCGACTGCTGAGCGCAACGATCAGTGCGTCCATATATAAATTGAAAAACGAGGGCGAAGTTAAATCACCTTGCCTCACACCGCAGTCCAGCCTGTATTTAAATACAGAGATTCCTACGAAAAAAAACAAGATCATTTTCTATATATGTACACATTGAACAACCAATTGATCGAATCCCGATGAGAAAGTGGTTTTTATTTTATTTTCTTTCTTTTTTTTCACGGTAAGCCATTCAAGATTACAAAGTATAGATAGATGTTCTACAAGGATTATTTTGTATTTATTTAAAAGCCTATAATATGTAGCTATGTATATTTTGAAGCTGACATTTACGAGTCATTTCAAAGGGATTATTCTAAGCTCGGGAGTAAACACAAACGCTGGGTTTATTTGTTTTATAAATTCAAATCAATATGTAAACAACCTTTTGATCGCCTTTCGACGCAAATTAATCGTGCAAGTATGCAAAGATTTTCGCATACATTGATTTAATTTAGTAAAAGCGATTTTTCATTTTTACAAACCCTATATGTTTATATTTTTTTGTAAATTTAGCTACAAATTAATAAGCTTTCAATTTTGTTACTTTTTTTATATTAACTTTGATATTCGGTTTTTAGTAAAAATATCTGACGTGGAAACTCCAAAATGAGGATTACGTTTTTATCAAATAAAATATAACAATGGCAGTAACTTTTTAAGGTAAAATACCAAAAAAGGGAACTATTTTATGCGCACTTTAAAAGTATAATTAAAGGACACAGACTAAAAGGTACAAGGGTTGCTTTAACCGAATTGTATTACGCTCTTACAACCTTTTCATGTCGACTTGAACTTTGACCGTGCAAAGGTTTTCCAGGGTTCATCCAACTCAACGCAATTCTTTTGGATTCTTTACACGACGGCAGAAACAGTGTCAGTTCAGCAGCCCAAGGGCGAGATTCTGCAACTCGCACAATAGACAAAACATTCCTCTATTTTGGCCCAAAATAAAAAAATAAAAACAAATGTGACAATAGTTTTTCGCTGAGTTTAAAGGGTCATACCGAACTACGAATATAAAAGGGAAAGAAACTTGCCAACCATATTTTTAAGACCTTGAAATATTAACTTAGCCCTGTTTTTATGTATGTATTGCATGTAAATTTGTACGCAAATATCCCCAGTTTTACACAAAAATGGAAGACTTACCTAGGCAATATCCCACTTGACAGAAAAATAAACAAGTGACACCCACTTCCAAGCTAAAACTTTTTAAGTCTGATTTCATCGGTACCGGTCAATTGTCAATAAATTTAGTTTATACCACGCCACCTCTCAAAAGTTTATTTTATTCACTGAAAACTGTGAATAAAATGAACTTTTACTCACTATTTTGATGTTTGAATTTAGAACAATTTACTCTTAATTTTAGTAATTGTTCTAATTTTAATATCCATTTTAATTAATTTAACCTTCTTTTTTCTTCATTAAATGTGTATTTTCGCTTATTTTTTTCTTTTTAACCGACTTTCAAATAATGAGGTTATCAATTCGTTGGAATCTTATGTTTTATATATATGTTGATCGATTTATTACAAGACGTTTGTACCGATTTAATTTCTTTTTAGAAATTATTCTTTTTTTTAAAGGGAATACCTGTCAGGTGGTCTCATAATTTTTTTATTAAAACCGGTTGTGTAGTTTGATGGCGAAGTCGGTTTTTAGTTTTGAAAAATTATTCTCGTAGTCATGGTATAAAGTATAGTATGCAATTCTTGAATAAAGCGGATTTACATCAAGGGCCATGAATCACTCGCATTGCTCAGGATTCTATCCTTCACCTGCTCGTGATTCATCTATGGCCCTAGAAGTAAATCCGTCTTTTATTCACTAATTGCATAATATACTATTTTGCTTCAATATACATTATCGTGTCATCTTCAACCTTGACATTGGCAAAATCATCGTTTACAAAACGATGGAGCCATAATCTAAGAAAAGAAGAAGAAGAAGTCTGTTCCGCTAGCTATGACGAAAAATTTATAATGCCCTACCCGACAGCCTAAGAAATGAAGATTTATAAAAAATTTAATTAAATTTTAGTAAATAAAACGTGTTCGTGACGAGTATTTTAACAATCATCATAATCTATTGATAAAATATATATATATTATGTATATATTATGTATATATAAATGTCAAAAATGTCGCTTAATTCAATTGCCGTTCCATTTTTTTGTTTTGCGACATCTTAGTTTACCTATTATTGAATTGAATTGAATTATATAAGACATTATGAAATGCAATAAATTATTTGAATTGAATTGCACTGAATAACGGAATATGACCTTTTCAGATCGTAGAAGGTTAATTTTTTAAATATACAGAACCCAATTCAAGCTCATCTGAACCATCCATGATGGACCTAAACCATATTTAGCGGATACATTAATTTTTCGGGGTCCAGTACTGCCATTTGAAAAAATGATTTGAAAGAAGACGGAAATATCATTTAAAATTTGGTTTTGACCAAGCTCTATATAACCCTTCAAACAATTTTATGAATTACTGTTTGCAGTTTATTGTACGCGCGTGAAGCTTTTCTACACACATTTGCAAAAAACAGCCACTTTTGACTAATATGCAAAGATTCACGTTCTAACTTGAATCTGTAAACTATAGATCATTAATTAGTTTGAAAGTTTTTCTAGGGCTTGTTCAAGACAAAATTTTAAATGATATTTTCATTTACTAATAATTTATTTGAAATGCGGGCAGCAATGGACCCCAAAAATTCATGTATTCCCTTAAGGCCATGATATACAAAAATGTTAGCAAGAAAATCAATACAGAACCCAGAAATAAATTCTGAATTAATAATACCTTCTTAATATTGATTTAAATAGCATTTCAATGCTCGGAAAAATACTTGTCCTTACTTCACTTGAGGCGAAAATTTTTCTTTGTCATATTAATTTAGGTAAAATAACTTATGCCAATTTATTTATTATTTTTATAAACTCTCGAAAAAATCTCATCGCTAGTGTTTCCAAAAATAGGACTGTAGAAGACGCCACTTAAGCTACGCAGCGCACCTTTATGCGTGGGCCCCTGAACGGTCGACTAAATGTACTTTGCCCTAACATTACTACAACATGTCAAATATAGTGAAATAAAGTTTAACTAACCAAAGAGCTGTCAGAAAAACGTCACTTAGAAATTTTAATATAAAGCTTTTTTACGAATAGTAAAAATAACGCAATGTGCGTCTATTTAACGTTAGATTTATTCAAATAAATGTTTATCGTTTTAACATCTGATTTGGTTTCAGAAACTTCAGCAGAATAACAGAAATATCTTGATTTTTCAGGTATTTAATTCCCTAGTTCCCATTTGGCAGAAACAGGGTCTCAAATTTCCTAAATAAATAATTAAATTGATAAGGTGTCTGATTGATGACTAACTGACATCTTTTCTGAATTCCCGTGTCCTACTGATACTGTGATTGAGTTTTCCCCTTTACATTTTCCGTCAGAGATAGTCTGAAAGCGCAATATAAGGGTCACAACCCACTTATATACTGGTAAAAGAAAATAGCTACCTTTACAAACATCAGACGCAAGGGAGAATAACTTAATTACTTCGTTATAGAAATTGATGTAATTTTTTCTACTTCAATCAATTAGCATTTTTATCTCTGGCCAGATATTAATAAAATCGCTCTGTATCAGAAACCTACTCGTCAATAAAACTGAAGTAATACAATCGTCAACTGCAAGATGATGAATAAGCTCGATCAACAAGGTTAATCGATATCATTTTGGAAAAAAACAATATAATCGCGTCGAACAAGGATGAGACTCAGAGGCAGGCTAAAGAATCGGGATGAGTGTAGCATGAAGGTAATACGTGTAGTAATCGACCGAGCGAGCGAAGCGTCTCAGTTTCGAGATTGGCCAAAAATGTTTACGTATGTCCGCGGCGGATTTTGCCTGTCTGTCCGGCTGTTCTCGCCTACAGGTCGCATTTTTCAACCGATACTCGTGAAATTTTGTGTTCAAAAATAAATATCGAATTCTTTAGTTGATTCAGTTTTTCGAAATTTTTCAAAGGCGAAATTATGCGGTGTTGAAATCTTTAAAATTATTATGTTTATAAAAACTTAACCTTTAAAATTATCATTGCGAATAATTTTTTTGCCTGAACAATTTGTTTATCCAATAAGCTTCAACGGATCGGGTTGACTCGTGAGGTCTACAGTCACTAGTTATAAAATTAGATGAGCCACTGTTAAAAGATATCTCTTCGCAACTACACCAAGTGTGAGCCGACCCTTACCAGTGAGATAAACAAAGACCAACTGTTGGAGTTGCATTTGACATCGGAATAAAAAGGATTACAATGGAACTGTCAGATTTTCCTGCCGTCAAGAAATACAGATCTATGGCCTGATAAATGGTTCTTTTGTGCCGGGGGCTCGGTTGCTAACTTCAAATGTCAATTCTCTTTTTGTATACAAATATGTTTTTTTGATGTGACGAAGTGCTTTTCGTAGGTAGAAGTTATGATATATTAAATGTCTTTCTTAACTGAACGTCAGTAAGGGCTCTTACATAGGAGCGACAGGAAGCCCGCGACACCTGTCGACGACAGATGTCGTCGCTCGCCTCCTAGACCCTGTTAGTAAAATTATATAAATACAAAAATAAAAGTCAAGGTGCCTTTTAATTTTAACCTACCTACCTACTTCTATTAGTTCTGTACAAACTAACTAAACTAAATTTAGTTTCTTTCAAATTTTATCGAAAATTACGACGATGACTTGTAAAACTAATGATAACTCATTTATCGAGAGACGAATTTATATTATCTATTTAGGAAAGTACCTCTCTAGAAGGTACTGATTACAGATTATATAATTTGAAAATACATTTTGTTTGAGTCCGATTTATTACCTACAATTTTAAATAAAGCAGGAAACAACAAGATAAATGAAGATAACAATTCACTCTTAAAATAAAATAAAATGTGTTTAATAATAGCAACTTAACATTTATTTTCTTTTATAAATACATCTAGAAAAGTCTAACTCAGTATTAATGTAGGAAACTTGGCAGTAATGTCCGAATAACTTTAAAGTTAGGTCATTTATTTCAAAACTTCCAATTTAGTCTCAGTTGACTTGTTTGAGAACAAAACTTGACTGAAACAAATAATTCCGCTTTATAACTTAACACCGAGTTGATAAAATCTTCAAGTACTTCGTTTAGTGACTTCTCTCGGTTAAAAATATGTTTATTGGCTAAAATAATTCAATAGTAACATGAGTATGTACTTTTAATATTTCTCTTCTTGCTTTAATAGATGATAAATATTTAAGCGATCGATAACAATATCCAATGTTCAGAAAAACCAAACCTGGTTCACGTAACATTATAATATAAAAATATTGTACCTAAGTATTTTTGTAATAAAATAATTAAATACAAATGTAACTAAAAAGGCAAATTGTACTATTTGAAAAATCGCTCATTTTGACGTACATGTATAAAATACTATGAGTACCTTCACAATATTAATTATAAAACTTTTCTTTGCAAATGGACAAATAATGTTACACATATTGCACAATATATGCACTTATGAACACTAAACCAAACAAAATTGTAATCATTATCGGTTTAAAATCGTTTATTTTGAAAAGAAAAAAAAATGAGAAAAAATAAAATAAACTGCAGAACGAAGAAATAAATTTTGATAAAATAAAACTACTCGTACAAATTAAAATTGTACACATATTTCTTGTTCCTCTTCACAACTGTTTAAAAAAACTCATAAAGCAAGTAAATTACAGTATTTTAGAACCTAATTTCCTCAAATAAGACCTAATAGCCTAAGTGGCCAGGCTCAAAGGTAATTAATCGTGTGATAATTACCTTCGCTGAACCTAATTTCCGCAGAAAATCGCGTGCCGCGTCGAATAAACCTCGTTGTTTACTGTTCATACGTTTTTAGTGTTCCATACCGCAAAACGAAAAAAGGAACCCTTATACGATCACTGACTGTCTGCCGATTTGCTCTGAAACTACTGAACTGATAAAGTTGAAATTTAGCATACATAAGTCAGTGACCCAAAAAGAATGTGTAACATAAGTAAATGAATTTCAAACATGGGATCTAATTGTTTTTTGGGTAAATTAAACGAAAAAAGGATTATTGCCTATTTCAGTGTTGCACTGCTAGGCAAAGGCGTCTCCTTTCTGCTTCCAATCAGTCGAACTAAATAAAGAATTAAAAATAGTAAAAAATACTACGCGAGCTGGATATATTTTTTCACCATATTTTATTTCTTTACTCAATTTGAGTACTTTAGTACTTGCATCGAACTACTTGCATCTTGAATGCTTTAAAATTGTTTTGATTCATTTTACCAGATATTTGCCCACCTACACGCTGAAACTGTTCTTTGGGCATCTGGCCCCAGGCCCTATCTACTTCGTAAAGGACATGACGTGATAAGTATGTATGTATTAACGCCTGATAGAAAAAAAAATTGTGATAGGTTCTCTTAGTGAGTACATGGTCTTACTACAAAAGTATCCATCAAATCGTTCCGGCGTCAAGTAGTCGTTAACCCACTAAGGCTAGTGGTCTAACAAGAAACTATAAACTTGAAGAATAGAAATATCAGCAAATGTTCAGGCTTTATTGTACGATTCGTGATCACGAACGTTTTATTTATTTTATGGGTATTATACACCTGAAACGCGCGCGTTATGACAGGAAATATAAGAATAAACTTGTTAGAAATTTTACCGGTAACATAAACAAAAAGAAATCAGGAAAGTATTTATGAACCTAGTGTAGTTTTTAGAAGTTATTACGAGTTGAATGACATGCGAAAGTTGTCAAGTTGCAAGGTAACAAATGTCTGGCCCAAAGCCCAAAAAAACATTTTACTTTTAGTCTGCTGTATAGCAGACTAAAAATAAAAGTTATGTTGGCCTCAATCGGGTCCTGACAAAATTGTTTCGAAAACTTTAGATTTGCGTGGGTACTTGGCTTTGAACATCGTTAATTTATTATTATTATCGTTAATATATATTAAAAAAATAATTGTTTAAATATGATACTATCGAATATTGTTTCGTAATATTTTCAAAGTATAACAAGACATTTTAAGAGTAAAATACCTATTCCAAAAGTTGTTTCAGTATCGAGTATCGATGAAACGACTCGTAAATAAGTAAAGTATTAGATGGAAAAATAAATGTATACGAAACGGAATGCGCAATATCCCGCAGGACATTTTACGTCACTTGGGGCTTTCCAACACTTTGGTAATAAATAGGAAACAATTCCAACCTTTCAGGGCTAACCGAACGAGCGATTTTTGGAGTTGCGTAATTTTTGCTGGATTTTGGTTCATACGAAATTCCTGTTTATGCCACATGGCGTGAAAAAATGCGCAACTTAAATATTTTCGGGAAAAGTTATCAATTAATACATACTCGCGCGAAGCCGAAGCGAGCAGCTAGTTTATAATATAATAAAGTCAAAACCATATATCCCAAAAAGGAAGGAAGGTAAACATCTATTTAATAGTTAATTTCGTAGTACGAATTATCAGACAAACATACATCTATTATAGAAAAACATAAGCTGCTATTTATACGCAAAACTAAATAATTTTAAACCGATTTGATACCTAATTCAAAACGAAACTGAAAGATATAATAAAACAAAAATAAGAATAATTCAATAAAGAAGCTATCTTATTTTTAGCTTTTATGAATAAGAATGGCATAATTAAAGAATATTTTCCGATATTTCAGACAGGGAGACAGGTACAAAGTGATAAATGGATTTCTGGTGAATAGGATCAATCTTAATGAGTTATTTTTTTTATTTCATATCAAATGTATGGATGACGAAATCGTAATGCATTGGTTTATCAAAACACTAGCTTTAACCCGCGACTTCTTTCGCGTAGAAGTCTAAAATGGTTCTTATAGGATTTTCCATTATTTTTTTACGTTATTAATTTTGTTATTACTAAACCTCGTTACGAGTATAACTTAACTTTGTTCTGCCCGTTCCTATTTCCGTTGCCGTTACCCTTGCCTGCTCCCGCTCCCGTTTTCGTTCTCGTTCCTTTTTTCCGTTCCGTTCCGACCGAAATAAACATTCGTTTCTTGTTTTTTTCTACTTTTTATAATAGTTATTTTGCTATTTGTTTTTTATATTTTCACACCGTTTAGCTACATCTTTTTCTTTCTGTCGCTTAGAACCGTCATTTGCAAGAGTGAGAGAGGGCGACGGAACGCTTCAGCATGGTCTAGGTAGTGTCTTCCCATTTATTCTTTCTAGGGGTTGAATTTTAAAAAATCCTGAATCACGTACTTACTCATTAACCGCAACGAGTACTCTTGCGAAGTTTCGAATAAAATAGTCTAACTAATCTTGTTTCTCCATACAAACTTTGGACCTCTGTTTCACCCCCTAGGGGAGTGTGTTTTTAACCCGTCAGCTTCCAGACGGTCGGATCCGACCGAGAGAACAATAGATAACAATGGGTTTGCAAAATTGCGGATGTTGACGGGTTAAATCCTTTTTAGTGCATCCCTAGACCACATAAGGAACGTATTTGCCAAATTTGGAGTCTCTTGGTCCATCAGTTTGGGCTGTGCGTGCGTTGATATGTCAGTCAGTCGGTCATTGAGTTTCTTCTTTTTTTTAAATGTTTATAAGATATTAGAAATCCAACTGCAGAAGCTCAGTTACTTGGGAATCTATTAATTGCTATTTAAGTTGCTTAGTAAAGCAAAATGTCCCATACTAATAAAAATCCTAATCCTACATTTCCCAGAAGATTACAATTGTTATTTTTAAGTGACTTCATTATCATTCCTTGTACCACAAAATGTTGAAAAAAACTTTCAATTTCGTAATGTTTTATTTTGGAAAGGAAACCATAGTTAATGTTTTTATCCATTCGTCGTTAAAAATATAGTCCTTCTGAGACTAGTTAGTTAAAAAAGAAAGGTAAATTTCTTACGAAAATTCGAATTATTTATTACTCAACACCGTTGAAAGTTATAGGTTTTTGGAAAATAATTTACGTCTGCCTCTCTAATGGGCCGAGGGACAGATTCATTGCGACGATCCCGAAGGTCTGAGGATCCACATTAATCCTGTTAATAATTCAGTATTTTTCGTAACTTACCTCAAAGGTTCAGGTAACTATTATGTATTATTTAAGAATATTAATTTTCTGAACTTTGTTGTCTGCTCTGTGCATACTTACATGAAATTGGTGATAGTACGTTAAACTTTACTATAAAAAATTATGATGCGTTTAACTACTTATCACTTAGTATTTTAAGGTAAAAACAGTAATTACAAGGTAAAAACCTTTCTTTGAGATTGTGTGAAAAAATCCGATCAATTCATGACATGGAATGTATAGTAGAATCCGACTAACATCTATCCCGAGGGTTTTGACACTAGAGGAGGCCTTGGCGACCCACCACCTACACTAGAGAGAGAGCTAGCCGACACAGGAGTCCAGGGGTGCTAAATATCCCCGGGCGAGATCATCTAACGTCAAACGACTGAGGTTTTAGAAGGGGACCTTAGCCCAGCAGTGGGATACTTTATGCTGATAAGAAAACTATCTAGTATTTACCAAAGATATCCTGGACATCAGCCTATACACGATTAGTATGGCCTTTAAACACCTTAAAAACAACAAGGCGCCGGGCGAGGATGGAATCACAGCAGAGCTTCTGAAAGCGGGCGGAATGCCGGTACTGAAAGTCCTTCAGAGGCTTTTTTAATTCCGTTCTGCTCGAGGGCTTAACGCCAGAAGCGTGGAATAAGGGCATTGTGGTCCTGTTCTTCAAAAAGGGAGATAACACCCTATTGAAGAACTATAGGCCCATCACTCTTCTGAGTCGTGCATATAAGTTTCTTTTGAGGGTATCACGATCGTTTCGCAAACAGGTTTGATGCCTTCCAGCCTCCCGAACAAGCCGGTTTTCGTAAAGGCTTTAGCACCACGGACCACATTCACACGCTGCGGCAGGTTATAGAGAAGACGAGGGAGTATAACCGGCCGTTATGCTTGGGTTTCGTGGACTATGAATAAGCCTTCGATTCGATCGAAACACGGGCGCCGTGCTTCAGTCTCGCCAGAGATGCCGTATTGACTATCGGTATATCGAAGTGTTGAAGTACTTATAAAGTAACGCTACTGTGTCAGTCCAAGTACAGGAGTAGTGCACAATCGTTGTCATCGCAGATCAATGGAAGACTTAAGTGCTTGGAGACCTAAATCGAGTTTCCCAACAGGTGGGCCTTTAAAGAATATGGACAAAACGAATATAATGTCGAATGTCCATGTCGCGCCCCTACCAGTTTGTGTTGGGAGCTCCACCCTCGAAGTTGTAAGCCAGTATATACCTGGGTCAATTAATCCAGGAAGGATGACCCAGCTTCAAAAAAGAGGTCTCTCGACATATCAGACTCGGCTGGGCAGCGTTCGGGAAGCTACGCAGTATTTTCTCGTCCAAAATACCACAGTGTCTCAATACTAAAGTCTACAACCAATGTATGTTACCAGTGATGACTTATGGCTCTAAAACGTGGTACCTTACTATTGGTCTCATAAGGCTCAAGGTCGTTCAACGCGCTATGGAGAGGGCATGCTCGGTATTTTTCTACGTAATCGAATCAGAAATGAGGAAATTCATAGGAGAACAAAAGTCACCGACAGATTAACTCGTTGAAGTGGCAATGGGCGAGACACATAGCGCGACGAACCGATGGCACGAAAAAGTTCTCGAATGGCGGTCACGTACTGGCAAACGTAGCGTAGGATACCCACCTACAAGGTGGTCTGACGGCCTGACCAACGTTGCTGGAAGGCGCTGGATGCAGGCCGCTTTAGATCGGTCATTTTGGAAATCCTTAGGAGAGGCCTATGTCCAGCAGTGGATAATGCGGCTGAGATGATGATGATAATCTAGTAAAGCTTGTAGTGGATCTAGTAATTCATTACGGATATGTCCCTTCCACGTTTTATAGTATCAACGTTATCTACATAAACATGTGGATAAAGTGAATAATCCTATTCTATTTTTACTTAATAATTATTTCCGTTTGCATGCTTCTTGTAGAATTATCTTAAACTATACATAAATTTTTCGGGGTCTAGTGCTGTCCCGATTTATAACAAATTATTTGAAAGGAAACGGAGCTATTACTTAAAATTTTGTCTTATGCTGCTTTGAATAGCAATTTAAACTATTTTATGAGCTACTTTTTATTACAGTTTAAAGTGACAACGTCAAGATTTTGTTGGCATTTTTGCCAAAAGTGGCCGTTTTTAGGGTTCCGTAGTAAACAAGGAACAAGTATAGGCGATTAAGTTATAAAATGTACTCGGAAAAGGAAAATTTCATACAAATTCAATAGAAAATTAATTCTTAGACGTTTTTAGTGGCATGAACTCAAAGTTGGCGTTCGTAACTACGGAACCCTACTGCGCGTGGCCCGACACGCACTTGGCCAATTATTTAGAAATGTGCTAAGAAAAGCTTTACGTTCCCACTTCAAACTGTAAACAGTGGTTTATAATTAGTTTAAAGGATTATCCAAAGTCTCACGAGACCAAATTTTGATATCTCCGTTTCCTTTCAAGTAATTTATTTCAAATGGGGGCAGCACTTTACCCCGAAGAATTCATGTATCCCCGTAAGAAGACCTTATTTAATATGCCTAGGGACAAATTCATTGCGAATATCCGGAAGGTCTTAGATCCACCTCAATCCTGTTAATAATTAAGTATTTTTTCGGCAAGTTACCGCCGAAGTTAACAGATAATTATTTATGCACTATTCAGGAATGGTTCCTTAAATTTTACCTGGCCTTTCCTTTGTTACAATATTACTAAAAACTTGGCTTTCTTGCGTTGTTTATATTCAAATTTTCTTTTAGGTAAAGTATACGAAAAATACTAAGTTACCGACCTTTGCTTTTAAGGCAAGTACCTAAGTAGGTTTTGGACTTAAAATAATCTGTATAATGTGGAACATCTTACGCGCAATATTTAATAATAGTCCAAAGATTAAATTCTGGAAAAAACATTTTCACAAAGTTAGATGTAATAGATATGTGAAATCGAAAATTGATAACAAATATTCTTACCATGGAAAAAAATATATTTCTATATATCAAATTCATATCGGTAGTAAAAATACCATCAATTTTAGGCCTGCATTCTTGACAAAAACAAGTTTTTATTAAAATAAACAGTCAAATACTAACAAAGTATGACAAGATTTTGCATTCAAATAGTAAAAGTTTGATATGAAACTAGACAAACTCAGCGAAATAAATTTTGTTTGCTTTAAACAAATGAAATAAATCTGAATAACTCTTGACTAGGCTCAAATTGCGAAGCAACTTTTTAGAACTTTGCGTCTCAGATTTATAGTGAGAAAACAGAGGACACAGTCAGCTGTTAAAACAAATACTAAATTTATATCGTTTATTTGAATCTGTCAGTCCGTCGAACTGATTTCGATGCTGAAAGCAATTTTGCTTTCAACATCGAAATCAGTTCGACTAATTACTTAACATCATCATAGTGGTAAAAATATTAATTATATCAGTGTCAGTCTTAGAACGATGGTAATTAGATACACATGCTGATAGTGGACCTTACACGTTTGTTTTTAACATTTTCGATATAATGAAAATCTTATCATGTAGTACCTATTCGACCGAACTCAAAGGAACCCTTTTCAAGTAACACGTATGCAAACATTAAAGAGACAAATTGATGTTTGTTCATCGAGAGCGTGTATTACGAAGTACCTAGAGTTATTATGATGCTACTTTAGGAACTACAATAGATAATTTGATTAAATAAATAAATATATAGGGACAAATCTCACAGATTGAGCTAGCCCCAAAGTAAGCTTAAGCTTGTGTTATGGGATACTTACCCCAAGATACTATATTTTACGATAAATACCTACACAGATAAACACTCAAGACCCAGGACAATTTCAAAAAGGTCATTTTCCAACTTGCCCTGGCTGGGGATCCAACTTGTCCTGGCTGGGGACCATTACGACCACAGAGGTCGTCAAATACTTTACTTACTTTAATTTTTAAAGGATACTAATTAGATTCAAAGATTCAAAGATTCAAATGTTTATTCAGTAATCAGACCTTTACAGGCACTTTTACACGTCAATAAGTATAATTTATGTTACGTGTAAAGTATATTAAAATTTAATTTATTTTTAAAGAAAAGCTACCGATACCAGCGCTTCGTAACGACCACTGCTGAGAAGAAACGCCGAAAGAAACTCATTTTCACAGTATTGGTCGCCTACTCGCCAGAAGGGCTTTGTCATATTATTATAATTGTCTTTTAATTAATAAATACTTATAATATAATACAATGTTGACACATTATAACATGTAATGCTTGCGAACCAGTAAACAAACATAAATTGCGTAATAAAAAATATTAAGTAGTCAAAAAAGCGAAGCCGAGCTGACCAGTCCCTCCCGGCAGCACCCGTTCAAGAGTTGACGCACGGATCAGCCATCGTTAAACTCAACCATATTAGAGGGAATCCATCACGATTTCAAATATATAGTCAAATTGAAGTTTGTTATCCTACATAGGCCAACCTTACCTACACTACACCGAGCGGGTGAACTACGAACTGTGATGTAACGATGCTTTTTTCGGGAAAGTGGATTAAGTATTGCTTGCGCGGCTCTCGTAATTTTTTCATTTCTTTTTTACTTAAGAACGTTTCGCCTTTGGATTTGCTAAATTTATTTTTTCACACAGTATTTCAAAGACTAAATATAATTATCCAAGTCATTCGTATGTTTCTTATTTACTATTCGCGATAGTCATCTTTTGTATAGAACAACTGTTTTTTTTTTTTTTGGTAGACACAAACGCACACGCGTTATGATTAAAAAATAGGAATATTCTGGAAACAAATTTAATTTAAAAATATATGTACATACATTTACGAATAAACCTAGGTAGGTACTCATTGCAGCACTAGAAGGATTGTTAAAGTTCTTAGCCAAGATTAATCTTGACAAGTTTAATCAGACCGAGACTGAGGTATGCTTCAAAGGAAAAGCTTTTGGCTAATTTTAATTAGCGAGAAATAAATTAAAAGTATGCAGAAATTTTGTAGTTGGTATATACCTTCTATTAGTTTATGTCTGATGTCTAACCATGCTGTCTCCAGAGACCCCAGAACTAGGAGCTAGAAAGGGTATATCCAAGAATCGCTCGATAATTTTTAACCGACTACAAAAAAGAAGAAGGTTCCTCGATTACTCGAAAACGCCGAGAAATTTCGAATTATTATTTTTTGTTTGAAGGCAAGGACTTACTTGCGTGATCTCATAGAAATGTTATCAAATTCGGTTGTGTAGTTTGGTGTTGAAGCCGGTTTTTAGTTTTGAAAAATTATTAATATGTTTGTAGTGTATGTAAGTATTTGTATGTACCTCTATTTATATATTGTGGCAGGTTCTATATTGTATCTATTTACAGTTAATCTGACATACTACACCGCACCGCTCATCTTTAAATATTCACTCCTTCTTCTACCCAAAGGCTGACTGGAAGAGATTGCTATGCGATAAGTCCGCCTTTGTATCATAATTCTGTCTGCTTTTTTTTTTGATTTTGTTTTTCCTTTTGTTAATGGTGCAATAAAGAGTATTTGTAATGTATTGTATTGTTATCAGTCTTTAATACAATCAGGATAAACAAAATGCCTCGCTTTTATACAGAATGTTATTATAAATATGAACACACTGAAAAAAAACATGCTTGTAAACAAACACGAAAATTACCGAATAGTTCATAGTGTTTTGGTAAATATTACATGTGGAATGCGGATGATCTGAAATTAACGATTACACAAGCACTGATTAACCATTCTGTTTAGCTGGGAGAGCAGTTATTGGACAATTAGTGAGGGGATCAGCACGTAAAATGTAACAACTTGTGTAATCCGAATCCGCAAAGTCAGGTATGCATTTTCAATTGAAACTAGATAGGTGCCTATTATTATTAGATGTATATATTTTGCTAGGTCTATATCTAATGTTATGTTTGTGTACAATGTTTAATAAGTTGATTATATCTTATAGAAAATACGAAAATTTAATAGTGAAGTAAACTTAAAGTTACAGTGTACAGTAAGTTTGAGTGAAAAGCTATCCACGTTTATCCGAATTATAGTTGTCCTATAAGCTTAAAACGTTAAATACCTAAGTAATTATATAAATCTGATTAAGTACCTAATGGCAAGGTTTTTCATAGGTATTTGCATTAAATATGTTTTAATTTACAGTTTTTGAGTAAAGTATTTGATTAAAGTTTAAATTAAAAAGCAAAAGCTCATCAAATACTCAACTCAAAAAATATTTAAAACATTTTTAAATTATTTTTTCGTTGTTTTTGTATTAGGATTCTTGGCAAATACAGCAGAAATATCACTTCTTAATAACTAATTATTTACCTTTACTTACCCACATATGCTTTTTTCAATGACACTGTTTTCCCATCTCTACACCAGAATGAACATATCGACGGAAAATAATATTCTCCATTTTCCCGGAAAAGGACACATATTTTAGCCTAATGACAAAATACCTCGGCGGGAGACATGTGTTTGGGATTCGGGGATCAATCCCATTGCCAAAGCAATAAGTCAATGCACGGTCACAATAGATATTGGTTATAATTTGTCATGTGTCTCGCCCCTCTGCGTTAGATTACAGAATAAAATATCGTCATTTATTTGTCTTTGCTTATCTATTTGGGGTTCCGAATCTCAAAAGAAAAGCCCTCATGTGGCTCAACGAATCGGTTGTCGATAAGAAATCGCGTACCTTTAGCGATAAGACATTATATTATAAGTAGGTTCAGTGCGTCTAATATCATAATGTCACTCGGCAATTATCGAAATCAAATGCGGTGATAGCCAAGTGACATCAAGATATTATCCAAATTAAAACATGTGATGAAAAATTTCATTACGAGTAGTATTAAAACCCGCGTCCCTGACGTTAACGCTGTAACTGTACTACCAATTGTGCTACCGTGACTTCAAATCACCCTGACGAATTTTCTTATCACATATAGTACACATGCATCTATTTAGCATGCGTTATTCTTCATTACTACCCACTATTTAGAAGTGTGGTATTCAACTTATTTCAATTTTGATGAATTGAATGTTGAATAAAGTGAATAAATCATTTCATATTTTGATTGATAAAAATCCGAGCATTGTAATGCTGTTAAAAATCAATAAACCAAGATATTAGACGCACTGTACTTTATTTTTTAACGGATTTTACTATAAAATAAATATGGAATAAAATGTTACGTTCATTAATGTTCTTTTGCATCTCCCTATGTAGCTACTAGTTGGAAATTAGATGAAAATCATGAAGATTGATATAAACAAAATCTTTCTTCATCTAAGTTTCCTGGCTTTTTGATGTTCGAGAATAAGTGGGCAATAATAAAAATAACCGGCCAAGTGCGAGTCGGACTCGCGCACGAAAGGTTCCGTGACATTATCTACAAAAAAAGTACATTTTTTTTGTATAGGAGTCCCAGTTAAATATTTTTTATTCTGTTTTTAGTATTTGTTGTTATAGCGGCAACAGCAATACATCAGCTGTGAAAATTTCAACTGCTGTCAAGGTACATGAGATACAGCCTGGTGACAGACAGACAGCCAGACGGACGGACAAATGAACAGCGGAGTCTTATTAATTGGGTCCCGGTTTTACCCTTCGGGTACAGAACCCTGAAAAGTAGTAACCATTGAAACGGGTTGGTAAAACATCTATCAAAACACGATTGTACGTGAAAACGAACACAAACGGAAACGGGAAAACTGGTGTAATAGCGATCAAAGTCAATATTATTTATATTTTTATTTCCTCAAAAGTTAAGTTAATTAATTCAATAGCACTGTATTGCTCCATTAGGCAAACAAACTTAAAACTTGTAATGTTACGTAATACATTTAAAGTTATTAATATTAAGGGGCTAGCTGAATTTTCCGGGGTCTAGTGCTGCCCCCATTTAAAATAAATCATTTGAAAGAAAACGGAGATATCATTCAAAATTTTGTCTTGATCAGACTCTAGATAACCCTTCAAACTATTTTATGAACTACTGTTTACTGTTTGAAGTGAGAACATAAAGCTTTTCTACGCACATACGCCAAAAGTGGCCGTTTTTCGCTGATCAAGACAAAATTTTAAATGAAATTTCCGTTTCCTTTCAATAGATTTTTTTCAAATGGGAGCAGCTCTGGACCCCGGAAAATTCAGGTAGCCCCTTAATAATAAATGTCGAAAATGGCAACCTCAGTACTCAATATTTTATTGCAAACCATAAAGTACATAAGATTTTATCAATACAATTAAAGATCATTTATGGACCCTGACGGGCACAGCAATTTGGTTAGATAAGAGGAGATCGCAGTCAAACGTTAAAAATAAGGTTAGTAGGTACTACGTAATATTTCATATTTTTTTAAAGTTTTAAGATTTTAGTTACCAGGTTATATTATGTGAGTTAACCGTGTTATGTATAATATTTATTATTTTTAAAGTTATCAAAAGTTTGATATAATTTATATAATTAGTGCTTTAGGTCAATATGTTCAATATGCATATGACACAATATTTCCACTCGATAAATTTTATATATTTTCCAGATATTTTTCCCCGGTATCTAAATAAAGCCCGCGGGTGACAATTACCGGCAATAACCTAATTGTCCTCTACAGAGACGCAGGACGTCACTTCACTTCTATGTTCATTCGATTACCTTCTTCACGATGACTCAATTTCCGGCCGGAACAATCGTAGTTATTTACGGAACAAGATGGTATTTCCTAGAAGTAGAATTGTGAATTATTGAGTCAACTATGTAGAACATAACTGCAGATGCCCACGGCGTTGCCCACTTGGTTTGATTTTTGACAACACTGCAGGCACCTCATGTTTTCCCGGTAATAATTCATAGCTTCATAGAATCTTTTTTTTTTGCTTGTTTTGTTTTTTTTAATTTTTAATGGTCCCAGTCGCCGCAAGGAAAAGATTTTATTTTTTTGGATCCGGCAGTTAGGATCTCGGTCAGAATTAACTGCGGTCCCAGTTGCTGGTAACCTCGCAATTTCCATGCAAAATTGCATTGTAATCTGTTCAGCGGTTTTGGCTTGAAAGTGGAACTAACATGCTTTTTACATCCACACATCCATATAAACTTCTGCATTTATAACATTTTTTTAAAGATTTTTTAAATTTTATTAAGGCTATAGAACTTCGAAATTAATTTCAAAATTGTATACATCAAAGTCATACCAACAATTTCTTGGAAATTACCTAGGGTTAATGTACCGGGTGTAACAAGACATAAGACAAGACAGCATATATTTACGACGGGTACAGTAGATTATTATTTATTTAATCCTCTTCTGTGTTGCAAAAATGGAATCCGGTATAACCACATACAATAGGACTTTTTATGGTAGGTAAATACTTTTTCATAATGAACGCGCTCAGATGAGGCGTTATAAATATGTACAAGTAAAATTTTACACACTGTCACATCTTTTTATTCCTTAGGTATTATTATTATATGCTAATCGTTTTCTAAAATAAGCAGCAAAGTTAGAGGGTTAAGAAGAATTCAATAAGATACCATTTACTAATGTTTTGATGTATGTTCCGAATGCCACCCTCGATGGACAAGATTGGACAAGAGTCAATAAGACTCACTCAATTTTCTCATACATATAAATACATGCATTTTAGGCTCCATTAAAATCACAGAAACTCATGTGTTCCTATATACTTTGATCAAAATAAATGAACTTGCTAATTCTGAAGCCCGTTTAAACCAACCCAATTAAAAAGCACGTCCATAATTAATTAATTCAATAAAAGTGAAACAGTTACAATACTTATAATTAATGATTTAACAGTCATTGAAATACGCGTAGGCAAATATTAAACCTCATTTCAGCTCTGCAATTCCAACTCTAACTAATACGAGTATCTGTAACTTTTTCGCACAAAGAAACTTTATTTGACTTTGCCTAGCTGCCATCAAAAGTTATGCCATAATTCTCATACATCGCGAACACTACCTACGTAGGTAAATAGGGCAGGTCATGCTCCGAAACTTTTTACGTAAAACTCATGTTTAGAGTGACGTTTTGTGTTATGTTATGTCTACTATTTAGATGTCTAACAACTATAATTCTTTTATCCTGATTGATAAGTCTCGTTTCTCCAGTTAACCTCAGGGGAGTGACTCTTTTGCAAGTATCAATATCCTATTACTAGCCAGAGCGAGATGAAATTAACAAAAATTAATTAATAATTTCTTTTTTCTTTTTTCACGCACTTTTTAACAGCGCACGCTCCGTTAATTTTAAATGCCAATAAAATATAATAATTTGGTACCTTCTTCGACTAAAGCATATTTTACCTTAATAATGTATTTACATACCTAGAAATTACCATAAGTATACGAATATAAAATAAGGACATTATTTTAAAAGATTTAACTTTTTTTAAACATTGTATAAATAATTTTTCAAAACTAAAAACCGACTTCACCCCCAAACTACATAACCGATTTTGATAAAATTTCCATGGTACCACCTGGAAAGTATATCCTTTACAAAAAAAGATTTTTTTTAAATCGGTCTAGCCATCTTTGAATAATCGGTGAACATACATGAAAAATAAAGGATCGCTACAAATTGATTGTTGAGGATATGGATATGGGATAAGCAAGAATTGTGTAATAATTTAATAAGTGACTTTATTTCTTCACATCTGAGACAGTACAATCAAAAGAAACACTAACAGGTGGTGCGTTGGTTTGTAGTGTTAGCTACGTAAACGTCGTTGATGTTGCGTGCCGCTTGTGCCGCGTTGCTGCCACGACGGTACTCATATTCCATAATTACTCGAATTTTTAACGTGTCCATGATGACGAAAAAGATTGAAATGCGATGAAAATGTAACACTAATCAATAAACAAATGACTACTTTTGGAAAAAGAATTCCATGTTTTTTAAATAAAATTAATTTGAAATTATAATTCTTAGCCAAACAAAAATTTTTTCGATTTGAAATGGCCAGTACTGCAGAACGGCAATTTCATAGGTAAAGACCTATTATATCAGCTAATTACTCTGAGCTTTGTATATATTTGACTTCAAACAATCCTTGGTTACATCGATGTGTTTGGTTTTCTTATGATACACAGGATTATGTAAAAGCTTAATGGCACTCTGATTATCCATGTACAAGATAATGTCACTCTGAAACTCTCCTATATTTTTAAGAAATTGGGATAACCATAAAATATTCTTAGCCGCTTCACAAGCGGCCATAAACTCAGCCTCTGTTGTAGACAAGGTAACACAAGATTGTTTTTCACTTAGCCATGAAATAGGTTCTCCATTTAACATGAATAAATATCCCGTAGTAGACTTTCTAGTGTCTTAATCTCCAACAAAATCAGAGTCTGAGTAAACAGCCAACTTTTCATATCCTTGGTATCGAATACTTATATCTTTTGTTTTCATAAGATATCTAATCACTTTCTTGACCTGCGCTACGTGCTCTATAGTCGGATTATTAATATATCTACTGAGAAAATTAACAATAAAGGAAATGTCAAAAATGTCAAAAGGCTGTCGACAAGAATATCAACGACCCAAAGCCTCCCTATATGGAAATTTTATTTCTGTTTTATCTATTCCGTCAACAATTTGAACATTCACATCTGCTGGTGAATTACATGGATGCGCATCACATATTAAGTCTTAAAATAATTTGATCCATATAATTTTTTTGACAGATACAAATACAACCTTTTACTTCTTGAAACTTCTAAACCCACAAATACACTAAAATTTAATATTCTTATCTCAAATTCTTGTTTTAGATAATTAACTATTAAATCCAAAACTGTTTTAGATTCCGATATTATTAAAGAATCATCGACATACAAAATTAATGAAGCTTAAACACCATCAAAATTACCCACAAAGACGCAATTATCTGCTTGTGATTGATTTAACCCAAATCTTTTTAAGAACTCAGTAAACTTTTTATTCCAGCATCTAGCCGCCTGTTGTAATTTACAAACTTTACCATTAATTACATTGTTTTTAAACATTCTTTGTATTTCTTTAATATTCAAATGTCCTAATCTTTCATGCCAAAGTTTTAAATTAACCTTCTGCACTAAGTTACAAGTTTCACTACGAATTGCTCTAATTTTTAGTTCGTACAGGTTATTAATTTTGAGTGATGCACTTAACACCACCATATTATCTTTATAGATGAATGCATCATTATTTTTCTTGATTATTTAATATCCTTGCCTAATGATAACTCCCTCTGAAAACAAATTTCGTTTTAATTCAGGAACATACAAAACATTCTTCAAAATACTTGTCTCCCACTGACTATTAACAAATCTATTTATCTATATCGATCCTTGTCCTTGCACTTTTACTGTTTTCTGATTTCCTAATCTAAGAGGAGCCCCATTGTACGGATATAATTCCTGAAAATAATCTTTTATATATGACATATGCGATGAAGTATCCATATGTCACAATTCGAGTAATTCATGTCAGTATTATCTGCATTGAATGCCAACCTCTCGTTATTTATTTCATTGTTCCTTCTTCTAAATCTACAATCGCGGGCAAAATGGCCACGCTTCTCACAGTTATAGCAAACAAAACGATTCTGCTGTTTTCCATCAGTGTTTTCATTCTCCGTACTATTTTTCTTAATTGAATTTCGCTTCGCGACTACTAAGGCAGTTTCATTCTCCTCTTCCAAGCTCAAAGAAGCTTCTTTGAGCTTGGAAGAAGGCTTTTAGACGAGGAAGCTTCCTCGTCTAAAAGCCTTGATGTTAGATTTACAATAGTTTGACATTTAGGATCAAGTGAGAGCCACGCCTGCCATACAGACCTGTACTTCGATGGCAGCGTACTTAATATTTTTGTTATGATAGCTGTATCACTAAGAGTCTCCCCACTCTCCCTGAGTTGCTTAGCAAGACTCTCGACTTTAGAAATGTGTTGCGCCATATTATCACATGTGTTCATTTTGTACTGATAAAAACGTTCGTGGACTATCATTTTGTTGAATTCATATTTTTGCTCATAAATGCTCTCAAGACAAATCAATACTTCAGAAGCAGTGTCACAGTTTTCAACTAATGTAATTTGATTCAAATCCATGGCCGACGTGATAATGTACATTGCCATCCCATCATCTTTATTCCATTGATCAAGTTCAGGTAAATCTTTTTCCGGCTTTTGTTTCAAAATATTGAGGCTTTTTGCTTTCAGCGCACATTTCAGTTGGATTTTCCATTGCTTGAAATTAGTTCCGTCAAATTTTTCTATAGTCATTTTACCTTTCTCCATATTGTAATATGTATTTTATGTACTTGCTCTTTGCTTTATCCCTCAAACTTGGAGTCCCTCATAACCTGTTGAGGATATGGATATGGGATAAGCAAGAATTCTGTAATTATTTAATAAGTGACTTTAATTAATTTTTCAGTAAACCTATAATTAATTTTTCCTCAATATTGATAACCTCCTCCTTTTTTTGGAAGTCGGTTAATGAATAAAATGGTTACCACTACAACTAGCAAGTCCAACTACTAATACATTTTATTGATATAGAATAAAAGAAGAACTGTGAATAATAGTGGTACCAATCTTTACCTTGCAGTATACTTACATGATTTACTGAACACATCCAAGAAATTGTTTTCCTATATCTATCACACTGTTATCTGACTCAACCCTAGCTGTGAACCGCCAAGTCGAGTGTGGATTATACGCAACATGCGATCAATACAAATCAGAGAAAAACAGAAGTAGAGTTGCTGACTACTTCATCTTACCGCATTGCTTTCTGATTTGCTTAGGAGGAGTGCGCTTTCCAGATTTTTGTTGTCCAAAGACAACATACCATGTCATCAGCTTCACCTTGCAAAGTAAAAAAAACTTTGTTGTCCAAAGACAACATACCATGTCATCAGCTTCACCTCGCAAAGTGAAAAAAAAACTTTGTTGTCCAAAGACAACATACCATGTCATCAGCTTCACCTTGCAAAGTGAAAAAATAAACATTTAGAAATTTGGGCAAAGACGATTAGAATGTGTAAATTACGCCACACTACATGGAGTTTGCTCAGACTAGTTCAGATGCTTTCTTATACAACTAAATAAGTAAATAAATACTAAACGTTTATGGTTAAACGCCTGCTACTCTTGAAAACACGAAGCATGCCACACGAAATGAACTTCTAGAAGTTTGGGTACTTTATGATTTGATCGTAACTGGCAAATAAGTTGAGCATAGTTTGTTTACACGCAGGAGCTTAGGCTCGCAAAGCGCAAGTTGGATACTTGGAAATTCTTTTTTTAATATCGTAAATCGTTAATATTCTCTTATAAACGCGTATCTAGCTATTTATTCATCAGAATACGGAGGTAAAGTATTTTTTTTAAGTGCCATCATGAGCATACGCATATAAAAACGTTTAAAAGTTTATAAACGTAACATCTGTACTATCTCTATATCACGCGTTTAATCTGGTGTGAACTAACAAAGATGTCTCGTTAATGCATGACAGCCGCAACAATAACATGATCTCTACTAGAATGTGTTTATTGTTTATGCAAAGGGTGTGCTCGTTTGTGAATAAAATGATTATGCTGCATTATGCTGCCGTAATAGGGATATTGACAAGGTAAAAACCAGTAATTTCCATTTAGTCCGTCAGTTAGATTATCCAAAATAATGGACCAATATTTTTCAGTTTATCACACTATTAAAAATTCATAAAGATACAGCGCAATGAAGTTCTCGACTGGAAGCTTGTGACGTCACCATAATGTAGAAAACGTTACTAGACCGTGACGTCATGATAAATTTAAATGCGCTATATCTTCGTCAATATTTATTATTCAGAGAAAAGAAAAAATACCTATGCGTTCAATTTTTTTTAATCTCTTTTTATAAGCTACTTATACTACATATTTTTTTCAGTCAAAACGCGTATACAAAGCAATTATCAACAAAAATCAACAAGCGTTCTGTGAATTCGGATAAATAAAAAATACATTAAGACGATCAAAGGATAGACCTTATAATACCTATTAATCGTAAAAAAGTGACAGTTTGATTGTGAAACTTTGGGGACAATTTTTACTTTATTACTTGACGATATTTTTTTAATGAATAATTTTTTTGTAAAGCCTTAAACAAGTTTCTGGGCTTCCTTTATCTGTTACAAACATTAACTAGTTTAACATTCACTCACGTCGAGAGCTAACTTCCTCCCAAACGACACCCAAAGCGCAGTTTCCCAGAATCTACTCTCAGCTTTAATTGCGTCATCTAAATTAAGTCTAATTTATTTATATCTCTGCGTTTATAGAAGCTGTAAATGAGCTTATTCCCAATGGAAGGGTTTTGGTCGTAGGTACGCAGTTATTAAGGCAGGGCTTGGGTTCATAACACCTATAAAAATAAAACAAAACTTATATGGGTGGCGTTCACGAAGAGAGGCCTATTGTGGTCATTGGTCAGCAGCAATGATGATTATATTGTACCTACATTGAGTATGAGTAGTTAATTGGTGTAAATTGTGCACTTATTAGAAATAAATTAAGTATTTTGCCTGTCGAGAAAGTTAATAAGTATTTTGGCAAAATTAAATTTTTAGGGTTCCGTAATAAACATAAAAAAGGGAGCCCTTATAAGATCACTCGTGCGTATTTCTGTCCGTCCGTCTGTCACAGCCAATTTGCTTGGAATCTACTGGACTAAATGAGGTGAAATTTCGTAGGATAGTGTAATCCTATGACCCAAATAAAGATATGCAAAGTAAATTAATGTTTTCTTAAAATAAGGGCCAAGGGAAAAAAAAGGTTTTCAAACCTTACTGTGTCATATATCAAATGAAAGAGCTCGTTATGAGAATCTTAAATAATTTGTTAGTATTGTCAAATAAATAGTTTTGATTTTATTCATAAAAATGATGAAAATTGATCACCTCCTCCCTGATCTCTGAAACTACTAAATCTAAAATTTTGAAAAAAAAATACAAAATAAAGTTCATTGCTTGTAGATTACAGAAAAACCTATAAAAATCTATCAACTGAAAATAAAGTTGCAATCTCAATATAATACGTTCACTTACAAAAAACCTTTGACATTGTACGGAACCCTCTCCACGCGAGTTCAACTCGTACTTGGCTAGTTATTTGTATAACCTTTTATTGTGAGGCCAAAGTACTTATTAGGAAAAATTAAATAAGCCCAAACTTGATGGAGTTGCGTCGGTTTATTACTGAGTTCCATCGGACAACTTCCGTGATCCGTCTCCATGATCAGACCCTAGGCATCGTCTACCATAAAGTGCTCGTCAAGACAAATGAAACATGTCCTACTCACTGAGGTTATGATGTTTTATAACTGACTTCCCGGCTCCATCATTATTTATTGAGTCCATAATATTGTATTGTCATCTGACTTACACAAGATGCAAAATTTCAGCTCAATCGGTTGAGAATAACTAGTTGAAAATTGAGTTGCAAGATTTGACCTAAACAAACATAACATACATACTAAATACATTGCAAGATAAATAAAAGATTATAAAATTAAAAAATGCATGTTTCATCACGCTAGATGTTGCAAAAATGCAACATCTAGCGCCAAAATTTTAGGGCAACGTGCATAAAGGATCATCAAAAAAGTGACGTATCTATTCGTCACTATTTTGGTTTGCCTTTTTTAATGTACCACCATATCCACCATTAAAAATGCATTAAAATTAAAATAATGTAATTTTATACATACCTTTATGTGCAAAATCAAAGGCATTATGTACAATAAGTACATGATGCATTTGACTTTGCACACAGCGACACAAATAAGTTGAACTAAATTATTCAAAGCTTTTTGTACAAATTCCCGGCACAATTTCAATAACCAAAATGGCGGTTACCGGCGCAGGTACAAATAATTCGCCGACGACCGCCATTTTGGTTATTGAAATTGTTAGCAGCTGCCTATCAAAGAACAAAGTTTAGAAAACGTAATTTTCAGTTTCTGTGATATATTCCTATATACCATCCGGACAAACCGAGATCCAACCCCGCCTCTAACATTGGGTGTACTGGCGAGAAACCACTAAGGGTACAAAGGATATTCAAATCAGACACAACACAACCAACAACCCTTAAATTATGTAAATAGCTATTTGATGTGTTTACTTACCTAACATAAACTTAAGAAGGGTCTTCGTAAGAAGGCTAACCCTTCAAGCATGTCGAATCACGAAAAAGGATGGAGCGATGAAAATAGAGACTCGATTTGGAACTGTTGTAAAAATCTCACACTTTCAATTAGGGCGTATTCAGACGTCACGCCCACACCAAGCTCACGCCTTGGGCAGGCGTAGTGCGCTTTAAAATTTTTAAAATTTGTTGCATGTCGTTTGAGTCCTATTACATATCAATACAACTCAAATTGTATTTACCGAAGTCCATACGCGCACGCCTCGCCTCCTTGCTTCCGCCCGGCGCTTGCCCCAACTGGACTTTGGTAAATGCAATTTAAGTTGCATTGATGAATGATAGGACTTAAATTATACGCAACGAATTCAAAGCGCGCTAGGCGTGGACTTGATGTGCACGTGTCGTCTGAACGCGCCCTTACTTTTAACTCGCTTTGCCGGGAAGGGTTTCACACAATGTAAAGATTTTTGTACATATTTTTTTCCTAAGAGAAAGGTATAAATTGTTCTTTCGTCTAAATATTGGGGCGCATCCTTAGCTGTGTTGCCCAGGGTGGATATTTCGGATTTTTCTTTTTGAAAAATGATATTATTATGATGAAGACTGTAAAAAGTGAGAAAGAAAAATGAAAGACCAAACACGACATTTCCTGTGCTTTCACTTGACTTTCACTTACGTCTGTCTGTCTGACGTCAATCTCCTTTGTAAGGAATATTGTTAGAAACACGATCATTTCATTGTATCTACATCTTATCTTATCTTACCTTATCTTGCTTTGGGGTCCATATTTGGAAGCACATCGAACCTTTGGGTGTTGTACTTACCCCTTGCCTTACTCACCCGCATCAGGATTTCTGAAGAATGACTGCATAAGCTTCAGAATGTTATCTGCGGCCTTAGTATAATGTTTTATCTGAGAGGTCTATACGTATCTTCCCTCTGTAACGAAAAGATAAAATTCATGAATGAACACGTAGTAAAATGAGTCGTCACACGCAGGTAGGTTTTAAACAGTGTTTCTAATGTCTGCTAAGAAAATATAATAATTTTAAATCAAAACACGCGTTTTGTAAAACAATCACCATAGATAAAAGAATGATATAAGTATGTAATAATTCCTAGAAAAAATATTGCAACCAAACAGTATTTAAAATTTTAAAATGTTATAAAAATGAATGTGCAACGGAACATTTCAACTCATGTCGTACAACCAACATAAAGGAAAACCACCGCCGCCGAGTACGTATGCATTCACCGCCGCCGGAGTGGTTGTAGGATTCATCAAAAGATGACGCTATAGTTTCGTAATTAAATATATTTTTAAGTTTGTAAACTTCAATAATACATTGTTTATATATATTTAATATTATTTCAATGAAATAACTGTTTAAAATACGATTAAAAATGGTTTAATTGAGTCTTATGTGGGTCTAGCAAATCGGCGACAAATTTACATGATTTCACGTTGCCAACCGTCGATATGTCTACTTTGACCTGTCAAAACCATGCTCGCACGAGAGTTAGGCATGAGATAAAATACGTTTTATGAATGAAAGTTATTTTGTCGCTCAATTTTGTCTATGTTTGTTGCGGTAAATTACGCGAAATGCGAAAATTTGTCGCCCTAATCATACTTGCCTCGCTGGTGCATAGTGCCTGTAGTCCTCTAACTTAGGATATGCTGATCCAAAGAGGTCCATACGCTTTCCGGCCATTGAGTCGCAGCTACACATTGTATCTACATAGTATTTTATGTTTTATCTGTGGTACATTCTTCCGTTATAAATATCTATGTAATCAGTGATTCTCTCTCCAGTCTGGTTCATGGCAGAATACACGTTATATTCAAATTAACATCTCCAGACATTTTACTTAACACCAGCTCCTAAATAAACAGTCTTTTCTAATTTTTAACAATTATACCCTACCAATCTGTAAGGTAAATAGAAAATACTCGTACATTTCCACAAGATAGATTCGCATCAGTCAATTAGATGAAAATACAGAATAATGAAATGACAAACAAAAACAGTGCCTACCGTAAACTGAGGTTACTTTGATTTACAGGGTGAATTTTATAAAAACTTCGTTTCATTTTTACACACAAATTGTACTATTTCTGAACGCATTTTTTTAACAATAAGTAGCTTTAAATAATAATAATTGTTGTTTTAATCAGTCGCAGTTGCTGGATCCAATCCAGTCAGTGTAAAAATATTAAAATATGTGAATACTAAAAAAATTACATTTTAAGAGCTTTGATAACTTCTAAACTGCGAATTGCACATATTTTCACGCCTGTTTCCCATGGGGTGGGAAAGCAGAGATTATGGTAGTATCGCTAATAAGCGAAATATATGTTTTTTTTTTTATTAATTGGTCTAAAAATTGAAAGTTCTTCAATTTTCATAAACCTGAAGGGCACTGGTTTCTGTCAATATATTTTGAATGGGGTGCCTACACATGGGTTAACTTTGATCACTGATGTCTGGTCTAAATAATTAAACATTATATTTTTTTAAATGTTTTACCATGCTGCCAAGAACTTTTCAAAGCGTTAAACATTAATAAAAATTGTACCAGTTATAACAGAGAATACTTATTATAAGTTTTGATTGGTACCCTGAGATAATTTAAGAAAAATCCAAATATGATCAACTTATTTTTTTTTTAATTATTTACTGATACTACTGAACTAAAGACTAGAATCTAAGTAAATTAGGTAAAAGGCTCACATTTTATAATAAAAATATTATTGAAACTTGTATATTTTCTTTGTCAAATTAACTCAAAGGGCAAATAAAACGTTATAACGATTTCAAAAATTTCATTTATGTATTATTCTGATACTTTCGAATTCCGCAAGAAAAAGAGAGTAGCAACAAAATAGCCCAAAACTCGGTTTAAAATTGATCATTGACATTTTTTTTCTCGAAAAATAATAAAAGAATTTTTTTTCAAGTAATGGATAGTATAAGCAAACCAGGTATTCACATTTTTTATTATTTATTTCACTTAAATATTCAACGTGTAAAATAGGTTTTAATCCTAAAACATCAAATTAAACCCAGTTTACGGTACCCATTTTTGCAATTTTATATTCTTACCCTAATAAAACGTACATTTTATAACATAATATAAAATAATATGTTAAAGTTACTTTCATTACACGTTCACATAATTTACAACGATATATCGTAACGTCTCATAAATACTAGCACATATTGCCGAAGTAGGGCTTTTTACTTAATATTAACACATTGCTTTCTATTATCCTAGATATTTGGATGATAATGCAAGGTGACCATCACGGCGAGTATGGCGACCCGTGCCTGACCTATTTCCTGAACATAACGTCAGTAAAGTCGTATTAGAGGGATACGTGCTTTAACAAGCGCCCAGGCTTCCTAAATATAAAGGGGCGCCGACTTAGGACACAACTATTTGTGTCCTACGATGGCGTAACGGGGCGGTGGGCTTTATTAGTTGTAATGGAATATGTTTTAAGATATTTTGGCCCGTAATTTAAACGAACGCATAGCAAACAGTTGATTGACTTGCTTTACATTTTTATTCAAGTAGGCTTTATATTTTATTATAAGTTAGCCAATTGCTACTATAAAATATGTTACCTTGCACGAAAACTTTGTTATTTTTATTGTGTCTGTTATAGGACAAATATTTTGTATCTTCCAGTTAAATACACCTTTTTCTCTATTTATTACCCTGTAGGGGATAAATATAAACGTCATTGTGTATTTATAAATTACTTTAACATTTTTGTTACGCATCGGTGAAAGCTATACATAGACGTGGTGGTGGTTTAAGCACCTTAGCACTTTAGCCCACGGCATCGATATTACTGTAACCGGCACTGCATAGCGTTACCCTTCAGGGTTGCCGTTGAGCCAAATAAATGGGTGGTATGCGGTCCCTTTAAATTATACATTTTAAGAGAACAATCCGCCTCTTTATTCCCAAAGAACACCTCTTTTCTCTGGTAGAATGAGAATGCTGAAGAAATAAATGGATTGCTGAATAAATGTAGAATCGGGTTCGACTCGGAGCGTGTGTTGCGGATTGTAAAGAATAGAGCCGGGAAAAATCTAATTTTATACCGACGCTAGATATTCTTTCTCAATAAATTTTCCCAAGACTATGTATCTCTTGGCTGACTTTTTTTTTGTGATGAAAAATCTGTGTTTAAAATGCATTTTCTTTACAATAAAAATAATATCTAACTACTACTTAACTTGAGAATAATGAGTGTAAAAAAGTAAGGCCTGTGAGTCATGACATATGATGTACTTACCTACGTAATTTCCCTTGTTAGTTGTTAGCCGTTAATGTGGTTATTGTCACTAGATAGCAGCCGTTAAGCTGCGTCAAATTTCCTTAGTCCTTCAAAGATATCAAGTTAAAAGATATACTAGTAGTATTATGAAGAGTCTATATCACGTATGCTCTATATTATATCATACTCGTGATTGTACGGTGAAAAAGGATAGCAATCTTACCGGAAAATCTTACATTTATGCGTTTCTTTGCCCCTAATTATACTCCTTATTCAAAGCGCAACTCGGTTCCGCCATTCCGTAGGTTTTTCGCATTTTCCGCTGTTTCCCAGTGTAATGAAATCTTTGTGATATCTCAGACGTAACTGAGGTAAACGGTTCCGCGATTGTTTGCTTTAAAATAAATACTTTTTACAAAATGAACATGCGATTTATTTAAATCGTTTCGTATTCTGTTGGAATTGCTACGCTGGTGCTTGATATTATTTTACTTTTTTTATATAAAGAAAAAAATATTTACAATGAATATTTGGCTGTGCTGTATAAGGTAAAGCCTGTAATAACGAGCTGTATAAAATTAAAATTAAAATAAAATATCGGTAACGAACTCCGAATACATTAAGTTACGAATTGGTTCTGCAGGATACTTTCACTTCCCTACGCACCATATACTTTACACTTGTGAAGGGACAAGAAAATGTCGATATAAAAGACATACTGCAAATGGGGCACGAAATTGTGTCAACGTGTCCCATCCCATACAATACCCATCAATCATTCTTTTACGAGATTCCCACAGGATTTTGCCTGACCATACTGTTCCCGTCAAATCCTGGTATAAAATGATATGAGTAGCTTAATGAAATGATCGCCATAAAAACGTAGGATCAGGGTTTGCCACATAGTATTTTTAAATATATTATCTTTAGGTTCCTTCCTTCCTTCATGTTACTGCAATATGACAAGGAAATAAATTCTGAAATTAAAAATAAAAAGTATCATCGTAACGATCTTCGTGGCGTAGTGGTCACCATGCTAGTCCGCCACTCAGAGGTCCTGGGTTCGATCCCCGGTCAGGGCAAGTTGGAAAATGGCCTTGTCTAATTGTCCTGGGTCTTGGACGTTTATCTATATATTTATTTGTTATAAATTATGGTATCGTTGAGCATGGGCAGATCCAGGGGGTCATGGCGGTCATGACCCCCCCCCCCGGGCTGGGTCCAGGACCTAGGTTAACATCTAATTCAAATTGTTAAACATAATGTTTTTAAATATTTTTTGTCACAATATAGATTCTATGTTAGTACCTTCAATCATGATCATCCGAGCGTATTCCCGGTTGCATCCTCAGCAGTGACGCTTCAGAGCCCGAGGTCCGCTACCTAACCATGGAGATTTGACGAGGTTACTGGTTTTTACACAGAGCGACTGCCGTCTGACCTCTACAACCCAAAGGGCAAACCAGGAACCAATCCTTGGATAGTTTGATGATCAAACGCTAGGTGGCGTTCGGGACCCACAGTTTTACGTGCCTTCCGAAACACGGAATCATCTTTCTTTTCGGATAAGGTGATTCAAGCCTGCAATATCCTATCCACACTAGAAACAACTTTTCACAAAGTATGCTTCCCAGTGGGAATCGAACCCATGACCTCCGGGTCACAAGGCGAACGCCTTGACCTCTGGACCACGGAAACAGTCAAATGTATGTTAGTACCTTCAATTAATTAATTTAATATAATATTTTTTTTTTATAATGGCAAACGCATTATTCGGGAATGAACGCATCGAAAATTTGAATTTTACAGCGCCACCGCCACATTTGTCATTTAAATATACCTGTGTATTTTTAAGTTAAGTAAGTACTTACATACATAAAAAAAAATATTAAATTTTTACTTGTATCTATGATTATAAAAATTAAATTATTACTTCTTGTATTTTGATCACGACTCTGTGACCCCCCCCCCCCCCCTGGCACCAAAGCTGGATCCGCCCTTGTCGTGAGTTAGTATCTTAGAACACGAGTCTCGAACTTACTTTGGGACTAGATCAATCAGTGTCATTTAATTTATTTTATTTATCATCATCTAGAACGACCTGCATTCCGCGCTTTCCAGCGACCTTGATCAGATTGTCTAACCACCTTGTGGGTGGGTGTCACTTCGCTTCGCTAGTACGTGGTCGCCATTCGAGAATCTTTTTGCCCCGTCTTATTACATTTATTAATTCAATCCGTCAACTTCCAGACGGCCGCGAAAACGATCGGGAGAAAGAATTGATAATTATGGATTTGCAATATTGCAGTTGTTGAAGGATTAAAATTATAAAAAGCTATAATTATGCATTATCAAATTCACTCCTCACAACTATCTCCTCCCTTAGTATGTTAAGCATCTAGGTTAATTGTCAGTTTTTGGTCAGTGGTAGTAATTCATTGAATGTAGTTCTTGGTATTCAGATCACATACAAGTTTTTAATAACTCTCCCCACGACTCGATATCCATATCTTACATAAAGTTGAACAAATGCACTTTGTTAGTTTTTTTTTGTTTGTTAGTTACGATCGGTCAAAATTCAGAATGTTCTATTTCTCGAGGAGATAGTTCTGAAGTTGCTATAAAATGAAATTGTAAATTGTTAACATAATAGACTCCACAAGAACGTAGCCAGGATTTTATTTATTACGGGCAGGCAGGGAGGAAAATAGGATATTCTTCTTCTTTATCTTTCCTTATATATACCCCTTAACAGCACTTTTACTTTACCTTCTTGCCCTCATATTCATAAAAGTTAACAACCGTTTATTAAACCTATTTTAGTTAAAACATGTTTTGTCCCTTTCCCTCTTTTCAGTATTTAACATAGAAAAAACGAGACAAAACATATTTTAGCTGAAATAGGTTTAGCAAACGTTTGTTATTTTTTTATGAATTTGAGGGTAAGGGTTTTACTCAAAACAAGTTTGTTTATTACATTATATATACGCATTGAGGAACAAAGACTTTTAAACCTACGTTTTTTACCCTACGATGATTTCAAACTTTTTTCACGAAGAAAATATAAATCTGATGGATAAATAAAAATATTGCAAGGTGGATTTGGCAGTTGCTGAACGGTCAGTCATTTAAATTTAAGAGCGACGCTCTTGTCGGCGGAGTTCCTGATATTCGTGTCAGTCCTCAGCCAGCTTTTTGACGTCTTGGTACGACACCACTCCTGCAATAATAATAATTGGTGCTTCATAAAGCAAATAAAGGAAAAAGAAGAACGTGAAACTTTTCTTCGAACATTTGTGGTGTGAAGAACGTGAAACTTTTCTTCGAAACTTTTCTTCGAACAACAGTGGCCGATTTTCGCAAATCTGCGAAGAAAAGCTTCACGTCTCACTTTAAACTGTAAAAAATAGTTTGAAGGGTTATATACAGCATGATGAGACCAAAATTTTAAATGATATATCCGTTTCCTTTCAAATAATTTATTTCAAATGGGGCAGCACTGGACCCCTAAAAAATCATGTATCCTTATTAGTTTTGCTCAGCTAAAAATTGTTGTTGAATGCGCATACTGCGCCTCTTTGTGTTTTTTTTTTTTAACTTTTTTTTGCCTGGGTCTAGAAGTATGAAATTTTGCACAAACGTTACTTTAAATTATGTAAGTGTGCACGGAAAAGAGATTTTTGAAAATTTATTCCCTTAGGCTTGAAAGTTTGAATGAAACTTAATTAAATTTGAAGTTCAAAATAAAAATAAAACCAACCAAGTGCAAGTCGGACTTGCGCACGAAGGGTTCCGTACCATTATCGGTTGTTGTATGGGAGCCCCACTTAAATATATATTTTATTCTGTTTTTAGTACTTGTTGTTACACCTGCAACAGAAATACATCATCTGTGGAAATTTTAAGTGTCTAGTTATCACGGTTCATGAGATATAGCCTGGTGACAAACAGACGAACAGTTGAGGCTTAGTAATATGGTCCCATTTTTACCTTTTGGGTAGGGAACCCTCAAAATGACATATTAGCTCATGGTTAAAAAGAAAAGTATACTGTATCGTCGTTTAAAAAAATCTCTGCGGAGGTATAATAGGGGGTGAAAGTTTGTATGAAACTGAGCTAAGAACGGATGAACAGCGAAAACTGTGAGGGCTGTTATAAGATCGTAGGGGCTGTCAAAAAAATTACCACGCGGGCAAGGCTTCAGCTTGTAGTTTATAAAATAATTTGCAGATCTAAACATTCACTCCCTATGTTCTAGAGTTCCATTGGTATATTTCGACTACGGAACCCTGTAAAATAAATCTGCTAGGTACATCACAACAAAGCGCAGACTTACGAGCCGACCCACTTTGAAGCGCCTTCCAATCAGACGGAGTCGTTGACTTCGCTTAATTAGACAGCTGAAGAATCCCGGGCCTTGAATTTTGGTACACTTTTCCTGTATTGTTTTAAAAACAGAAGTTTATATACGGAATCTTTTACAAAAGAAAATATACCCTTATATTTGCCCTTATATTAAAAATCCGTACAGCTGATCGCTGATTATAAGGGAGAAGTGTTTTTTTTTGCTCTTGATACATATACACTATCAGGTCAGAATAACGGGATAGACAGAGGCTAGGGCCGCAAAACCTAAAAATCACTCTTAGCCTGATGCTGGGAGTAAAGGTAGTGGTAAAAATAAGGGAATCAAAATAGCGATAGTTTGTTACTAGTTAATACTAGCCCAAACTGCATTTATTAATTTAATTTATTGCATTTAAAATCCTTAGATTAAAGTACAAAAGGTACAACTTAATGCTAAGCATTGTCTATCAGTTCACCTTTGGGACGTAGCAGAAAAAAATGGTAGACGGGGTGCAAATTTAATTAGATAAGTATATCGAAAGGCATGAATTAGGATGTATTTAATTACAAAAGTTTTACACAAAATATCTATATAAAAGAAATATTCAAAAATTAGAACTAATTAGAAAGTTTGTTTTCCTAGTGGGATTCGAACCCATGACCTCCGGATCACAATTCAAACTCCTTGAACACTGGACAACGGAGGTCTCATTCTTGCTCTTAAAAGGTAAAAAAAAAGTAACCTTGCTTACTAAAAACCTAGTGAATAAATAGTACAATTTCAATTTGACCTATATGATGGAATTGCTTGGTTCGGTTTGTTTCCGCGTTATTTGTTATTTATCGCAACTATGTAACCTAATTAATTTTCCAGAAGGTAGTAATAACGATTTATGCTTGCCGGCGGCATTTAGTCGAATGTATCTATTCCCGCTGGAGGCGGCAAGCCATTTTAATTAAATCTCTGTATGTGACTTCATATTCATATTGCTTACCTCTCATACGTAGTTGAAAATTATTGGGCTTCCTTTGTATTGTTGGCGACAGAAGAAGGTACTGGTATATTTCAAACAGTAAATAATACTAAGAGGGTATCTATTTGTAAAATGTCTCCAATCATAGGAATCACTTGCAGTTCTAAAACCGCTACCTGAAAAGCGGCTTACACACGACACAACTTGCCATGCAGCCTGCTACTGTGGCATGTGGGAGTCGCGGTCGGCTGTGCTCTACACACATCACAATTGCGACCTCAATTTCAATCACAATTTCAATACGCGCCCGATCGTCACAGTGTGCGCATGCCTTTAATGATGGCTCCTACGCTTTCAAACATGCAAAAAGTTGGGCTTTTTATACTTATACAGGGTATTACAAAATATACAGCAACTATTCTAAGGGAGAATTCAGTCCATGATACTGAACAACTTTCCCCAGTGAACATATATCGAAATATGAAAAATATTTTTGGCCTCCCATACAAATTGACCGATCAGCTGATCAGAGTTTATATGGAAAGCAAAAAAATATTTTTATATGTCGTCATAGATTCAGATTGTTCACTATCACGGTCTGAATTCACCCTCGAAATAGTTTATTTTGAGGGTGAAGATCAGTCCATGACAATTAACTACTTTCCACAAAAATAATTATCGAAAAACGAAACAAAACTTTCGACCTCTTTCCAACGCTCTGCATCGCTGCCTACCAGAGGGCTGGTAATTATTTCGCACATAGGATACAGATTGCCATCCAACGTATCCAGCTTTCTGGGCACTATTCCGCAAGGGAAGGATTTGCGGGATACTTTTTATTTATTTAATTCTTAATTTATACGTAATTTTTTTTTTAGTATTTAAATTGTACGTGTTTTAATTGCTTGGTTTTAGTTTATAAAGTTGTTTTTTATAACATCAAATAATATTAAATAAAGAATCCTTCACTCATGACGTAACTTGTTGCATTTTGCTTATGGAAGCTTAACAAGCATTTTATTTTTCTCTTCGGTCACACTTACCTTTTTCCATCGTTCTAAAAGCATGAAAGGTCGCTGGTGCAAAAAAGGTAAAAATATTTTCTTTAACCAGTGAATGGCGAAGGAAATTTCTATAAATCATGTCGCAGGCACGTGCAAGGTGAGACGTGAATAACCATGAAAAGCGTCAGATCTCGCTTACATCACAAAAAAGGAGTCATAAATGTGACTCTTCAAATGCAAGATAACACGTACTCTAATAAACCTATGCGCTTGAATTTTGTATGCATTTGTGCACGCACCTTTACACACGGCCACCGCACGCGTGTGTATAATTCCTTTAGCACGAGTGTTGTCAGTCGCTTACGAGATTTATATTTTAATAACAGACAAATCTTATCACTCTATTCAGACACCTGTAAATGCCCTGTCTCTCACACAATGTATGAAGAAGAGATTAGCTCCATGTTCTGCTAGCTGATTCAAAAAAATTTACACGCAGCTTCACCAAGAAAGATTTTTGACAACGCATAAAAACAAGTGGTTTTCATGCATTGTCATAAAAGTTCCCGGTTTCAGGGGAACAAAATAATCTATGAAAACTAAAGAAGGTTCTGTCTCTTCATAGTGTGTTTATTTTGTGCTCAGGTAGGTACTCTCCGCCCTAAGGGAAATATGCAAAAACCAAGTCATATCAAATCGCAAACATTCAAAAAACATAATATATGAAATATGTGCAAAAAGTGAAGTAGGCATGAAATAAGTGTCTGTCTGTAGTTGTTTATTTTGGGGACCTGGGGGAAATATGCGGGAATCAAGGCACATGCATTCGCGAACATTGAAAAGCCACCAGCCATGACATAATAAACAAATTAAACGTGTACCATTTTCAAACATAAAAGCAAGTATAATTGAATACCAAAGAGAGTAAGCATTTATGTAGACACTAGCTGATGCCCGCGACTTCGTTCGCGTGGACTTTATGACTCCGGCGTATTAATATAAATAAAAACTAATGAGAGAGAGAGAGAGAGAGAGAGAGAGAGGAGTTAAAAGTCAATATTATTTTAATTCTTTCCTTCGGGAGCCAATATGAAAAGAGCTGAAGTATTACTAACCCTGGAGAAAGCCACATTAAGTTGGCCATGCGAAAAACCAGTCCTTAGATCGACATCAGCAGCTTTAAGCCTCTAAAACTGTGACTTATTTTCATAGCAAAGCAAGTAAACACATGGAACTGTGTATTTTCAAAAGGAAAATTGTTGGGGATGAGTGGCATACGCGGAATAAATACAGTTTCACTGGCACCACTCACAGTAAACTTTAAGTGTCTCAGCAGACTATGCCGACGTTTAGCGGCTAAAGTTCAGTGTTTAAAGTTCGGTGGGGATGACACACTAAATAAGCTGAAGTTCAGCCGCTGAAGTTCGGTGGAAACGCCGGACAGTAGTGATGTGCCGATATGAGAATTTAATCTTCCGTCTTTGCCGCGTCTGCGGCGAACGGAAACGGGAGCGGAAGAGGGAATGGAAGTGGAAGAGGGAACGGGAGCGAAAGCGGAAGCGGGAGCGTAAGCGGCAGCGGGAGCGGAAGCGGCAGCGGGAGTGGCAGCGGCGGCGGCGGCGGCGGCGGCGGCGGAGGCGTCGGCAGTGGCGGCGGCGGCAAAGGCTTCGGCGGCGTCGGCGGAAGCGGCGGCTGCGACGGCGGTGGGAGCGGTGGCGGTAGAAGCGGCGGGAGCGGGAGAGGGAGCGGGAGCAGGAGTGGGAGCGGGAGAGGGAACGGGAGCGGCGGCGGCGGCGGCGGCGGCGGCGGCGGCGGCAAAGGCTTCGGCGTCGACGGAAGCGGCGGCGGCAGCGACGGCGGCAGCGGGAGAGGAAACGGGAGCGAAAGCGGGAGCGGGAGCGGAAGCGGCAGCGGGAGTGGCAGTGGCGGTGGCAGCGGCGGCGGCGGCGGCGTTGGCGGAAGTGGCGGCGGCAGTGGCAGTGGCGGTAGTGGAGCCGGGAGCGGGAGAGGGAGCGCGAGCGGAAGCGGGAGCAGGAGTGGGAGCGGGAGAGGGAACGGGAGCGGAAGCGGAAGCGGGAGCGGGAGCGGAAGCGGCAGCGGCGGTGGCAGCGGCGGTGACGGCGGCGGAAGCGGCGGCGGCGGCGTCGGCGGAAGCGGCGGCGGCGGCGGAAGCTGCGGTGGAAGCGGCGGTGGAAGCGGCGGTGGAAGCGGCGGTGGCAGCGGCGGCGGCGGTGGCGGCGGGAGCGGTGGCGGGAGCGCTGGCGGGAGCGGGAGCGGGAGCGGGAGCGGGAGCGGGAGCGGGAGCGGGAGCGGGAGCGGGAGCGGGAGCGGAAGCGGCGGCGGCGGGGGCGGCGGCGGCGGCGGCGGCGGCGGCGGCGGCGGCGGCGGCGGCGGTGGCGGCAGCAAAGGCTTCGGCGTCGGCGGAAGCGGCGGCGGCAGCGACGGCGGCAGCGGCGGCGGCAGCGGCGACGCCAGGAGCGGCGGGAGCGGGAGCGGGAGCGGGAGCGGGAGCGGGAGCGGGACCGGGAGCGGAACGGGTACGGGTACGGGTACGGGTACGGGTACGGGTACGGGTACGGGTACGGTTACGGGTACGAGTACGGGTACGGGTACGGGTACGGGTACGGGTACGGGTACGGGTACGGGTACGGGTACGGGTACGGGTACGGGTACGGGTACGGGTCCGATTCAGGCAAAAGCATCGGAAGTTCGGCATTTAAGTTGCTAGTAATGCAAATAACATTGCAGGCATGCATTGGCTGAAATTCAGCCGCTGAACTTCGTCATACAGTGCTGAGACACTAAGTTGGGTTCCGTTACACAGTTTCGGCGGAGTCAAATTTCGCATCAGCATTATTGGCCCTCCGACATTAAGACTTATTTTGTGAGCCGAGAGTCCATTTGCTGCAAGTGAATTACGAAACTCAACTGGATAATTGGTGGCGTCGTCAACAAAACTATCCAAGAAATTAACAATAATTTGCGTCATAAGTTCTTTATTAATTGATTTTTAATTTTTTGTTGTCCATATGGCGCGTTCACGTAACCAAGAATTTTTCTGGTGTTATTTGCTCTGAAGGTCCGCAAATACTGAACTTACAAGTTTTTCTTCGGACGAAACAACTTTTTTTGGTAAAATTTTCAATGTACAGACACATTTTTTTTACTCTTTTATTATAGTGTAGATAGATAGATTTAGTATGTTTTTGTTCAGCGGCAACAAAAAAACATCATCTATAAAAATTTCAACTGTCTAGCTATAATGGTTCATGAGATACAGCCTGGTGACAAACAGACAGACAAACAGTCGGAAGGTCTAAGTAATAGGGTCCCGTTTCTACCCTACCCTATGGAACCCTAAAAATCGAATACAATAAGTATTTAGGGGGGCTCCCATACTACAAACGTGATTTTTCATAGATTATAGTACGGAACCGTTCGCGCACGTCCGACTCGCGCTTGGCCAGTTGTATTATAACTCAACAAAAAGTTCTCATCAGACTTAACAACTTTTGCTAAGGCGGCATTTTAATATTTCTTATAGTTTAGCTGGACCATTATAGTTCTGCATCATGTGTTCCATTTTCCAAAATCAATTATAGCCTATATGTTGCCCAGGCTTCACAGCTATATAACAAAAAAAGTTTCATTCGAATCCGTCCAGTATTTCCGGAGATTAGCGTGTACAAACAGACAAACAGACAAACAGACAGACATTTTTTTTTATTTTCTTACTCTATTACTATATCTCCATCGCCCCATATTTTTTTTTTGAAAATTTTTTAATGTACAGACTCATTTTTTTACTCTTTTATTATAGTATAGATAGATTAGTAAATTATTGAGTTACATTTTGAAGTACGTACCTACAAACTTACAATTTTTTTTTTCATATTTTATACTAACGTCTTATACTGGATATTCAGGGCTGTACGTAAGAGGTATTAAATATCTAAAAAGAAATAAAAAAGTTTAACTTTTTTATTTCTCATATTTTTTAAAGATATATTATGTTACTATTGTGTCTTAAGCTGAAAATTCTTCCAAAAGGGTTTAATGATAATTAAACTAAATATACTAAAATAAAATCGGACTAACGCATGAGAAACAAAGAAACAGGAATAATCGCTGGAGCGTGTTTGCCAAAACTAGGAATAAGTCATAAAAAAACAATATCGTAGTCGCGTCTCGCGATTACTGAACAGGGGATGTACTTTAGGATTTACTGAATACTTGAATAAAAGATAATAAGAGATACGATATCTATACGATATCGTATCTTTCATTCAAATCTTCAGGATGAGCAAACCGCACATGCATGACTTATAATGGCTTTCTATTAATTTGGCCAATTTCGCAGTCAGCGTTCTTTTGCTCCCATGCTGCATGGGCAAGATGACTTTTTTATTGAATATAGGTTTATTTTATAGTTTTGGAAGTTTAATAAATAAAAGTGATACCTCAAAATGTATTATTTTGTTTCTATTCTATGTAAATACCATTGAAGGGATCTTTCGAGTAGGTGTATCTCTACAAATAACATGTTTAGGTTAGTTTAGATCAATTCATAAAATGCATCACGACATTGAATTAAAATATTTTTAAATAAAAATGTTAAATAAAATTTACTCTGCAACAAAGTGACGATATCGTTCATGCCGACGAAACTAAACCCATGGTAGTACGAAACAAGTTGGTTCCAACGCGACAAACTACGACGGAGTCTGCAAAGTTTGTAGAGATAGTTGCATCAACTTTTAACATCACCGAAGCAAAAATGTACAACTCGCGAGAGATAGTAAAATCGTTAACTTTCTAACTGTCAAATATAACACTTTTAAATTCTTCTTTTTATTTCGTTTTTAAATTTCATTTCATTTAAAAAATGCTTACAACAATGCATTTGTTAAATATAAAAGCTAAATTGGCAGCTACGATGTTTATAGTATGACCTACAACAGCAACTGATTGAACCAATTATCTTAAGATTTTAAAAAAATACCTGTTTTAATGCTACTACTATTTTTCTAGTGCCAACATATAAAAGCTTAACTATAGGCAGGATAAATCTGAATAAGTAAATCGTGTTAAAATACAGGGTGACGTTTTACCCATCACCAGCCAATTTTTTGGAGCAAGTTCTAGTGTTGGCGCTTGATAGTCGATTATCGATAGCCTAGCGTTAATTTATCTACCGATAGGCTATCCATAGTTTTATCTATATTGTAATTGATATATATCTATTAATCTATCGATAGTATTGCGTCGCATATTGCACTATCTATAGCCTATCGATAGTTTGGCATTTTTTGTATTAAAACTATCGATTGTTCGGCAACACTAGCTATTTCAGTCCATGATACTAATTTCTACAAAAAAAAATTCGTCCTTCTATACAAAATCCGTAAGGCCGAGCGCTGATTAGTATGGGAAGCCTAATGGTTTTTATGGAAAGTTGTTTAATATAATGGCCATGTCGTGCTCCAAAATTTGGCTGCTAGTTAAAAAGTCATATATAATAGTTAAAAAGTCATATATAATAGTCTAAATTTACTATTATTATCTACAGAGATAATAATTACGGCTATGGTATCTCTGTTAATTTAAGAGTAATAGTCGCCTAACTTATCAAGTATACTTAACGAATACTGAAAAAAATTCGTATATACTAAACACATCTTTGAAAAGCAATAACTTTTGTCTGTAAGCTATTGTATATTTTTTAATAACTTCTAAAATATCCATTCATTCTCCATCACGCAGTCAAAGCTATCTTTGCGGCAAATAATTTAAAAAATCTCAAAAGTACTTGTAGGTTTTTTTATTTATTTGCTGCTACTTTTACGTACTTCTTTTATTTGCTACTTTTACGATTTAAGATCGAGAGACTACCTAAGAGAATTTAAAAAAAAAATTGGTATACTCACTGTACCATCCCAGTACAAATTTGAAAATATAATGTATGTTAGAAAAAACATTGCCTTATTTAATAAAACAGGTGATTTTACGGGTAGAAACTTACGTAACATAAATGATTTAGTTACCCGGTATTATAGGCTAAAAACAGTCAGTAAATCGTTTAAGGGAAACTGTATAAAGCTTTATAATAAACTGCCAGAATCGGTCCTCGATATGCCAGATATTTTTTTTAAACCTATGTGAAGAAAGTACTTTGTGAAAAGGCTTATTACGGAACCGATGGTTATCTTAAAGACAAAATCGTCTGGCTTGAGCTTGGCGCGGGTCCCTCTTAAAGGTTTGTATTTTTACACTCACAAATGTTATAATTTGAATACAATCGGTACATGTACTTTATTTAAAAATTGACATTAATTTCAATTTTGACATCATTCTTAATTGAGAATTTATGACATAACAATGTCATAATTATTACCTGTCTACATATCTAACTTTAATATCATTATAATTGTAAGGTTGACATATTTGGAGAAAATGCTGCAGTACAGTTTGTAACCGCTACTTCTGTACTTGCGCTTAGGAGGCGGCAGTAAACTTAGTTGTAAGTAAATGATCTGACGACAACAACTAGCTATTAAGAAATCGAAGGAAAAAAATGACAATTATCAAGTAATACAAATATCCAAAGGTAAATAAATGATTGATGACTTTTTTGACTTTTGAGGTCTTTGAAAAGTCCTCCACCAATTACGGTTTTTAACAGTTTCTAAAAGTAATACCAATCATATACTTAGGCATCACGTAGATAGGTACTGATATACTTATACCATCAACCATTTATGAATCGCGTAAAAGAGCGGATTGCCTATAATAAATTACCGGCCAAATGCGAGTCGGACTCGCGCACGAAGGGTTCCGTACTATTATCCAAAAATAAAACACGTTTGTTGCATGGGAGCCCTATTTGAATATCTATTTTATTGTGTTTTTAGTATTTGGTGTTACAGCTGTAACAGAAATACAATACATCATCTGTGAAAATTTCAACTGTCTAGCTCTCATGGTTCATGAGATAAATCCTAGTGACAGACAGACCGACGGACAGACAGACGAGCAGACGGAAAGCGGAGTCATAGTAATAGAGTCCCGATTTTACCGTTTGAGTACGGAACCCTAAAAATTGCAATTTCATTACATGAGTAGTAAAGAATCAACAAATAAACAATTGTGCAAAAGGTCAAAGCCCGATGTACTCACTATTTATATATACAGCCTAATAAATAATACTCTATTATCTCCTTTCAGGTCAATCGTTCCATATCCTTCCGCCATCTCTGTCTTTAATTCTAGTTTCCCCCACTGTAAGAACCCGCTCGGTAAACAATGGTTTTGTTTGGAAGAACGTTATACGGGATTCGCACTCATTCGCCTCTCAGTTATCATTTCGTTAATGTTTTCATCCTTTCCACTAACTTAAAAAAGAAGATGGCTCTTAATTTGGTTGTACTTTCTTCTTCATACAATTTTAACATAATTTGTTCAGAAGGTATAAGCTAAATATCCGATTCCAGGCATCCTATGAATAACGATTTGCTATTTCATCCAGATCTTAAAGCAGACGCAGCTTTCTCCATACCTAAAGCTGCTCCAATCACATCGGATGTGGCCACGGTGAAGATGAGCCACTGGCTGGGGAGCTGCTCTACCGCATCATTTGTTCCACTTGCTGAAAAGCTAACACCTGGCAGCAAACTGCCTCGGCCGCGCCGACCTGGAACTGCCTCAACAGGTTGAGAACCCGGGTTGGACTATGCGCAGATAATTTAGTCAAGTGGAAATACATACATAGACGTCTGTGAATGTGGGGCATCTGCACAGACAATCGCACACTTGCTGAGCAGCCTAAAGTGCCCCGATACCTACACTTTGGAGGACCTGTACATTGTACAAGGTTAGTGCTAATGCAGTACAGCTAGCACAATTCTGAAATATTATATAATTATCGAATGTATTAGAATTGAAGCCTATTTATCTTCATTAGATTGAGGTTTACCTACTTAACATTATGACTAAGAATTCTAAGATTTCAAATGGTGTTTTAAAAATAATATTATCAAATGTTTCCTTGTGAACGCATGGGTGTGAAGCCTGAGTAGCCCGAATGAAGGCCAGATGTTCCGCAGTTTATCCGAGTGAAATATTGGACAGATACAGGAAAATGGACGCCAGTGATATTGTCCAATAAATACTTGCATTTGAAAAATGTATACTTAGCGTATTCCATAATGTATACTGTTTTAGGGACAAACATAAATATAAATATTAAAAACACGAAAAATTTATGTTAAAACAAATTAAAATAAAAATCAACTTCCACTGTTTCTTTTTTTAATCGAGCTCTTTCGCTTAAAATTAAATTATAAAAACAATAAACTAAATTTTGTCTACGAGCTCCCATACTAAATTAGACCAGCTGATCGCGCACTAAAAAGCCAATTTTATTCCGGTAATCAATATGAAGAACTGAATTTGTAAAAAACATATACGCACTGGAAAATCTTCTTTACAAGTACTTAGCAGGACAGTACCTACCCTTTCCCCAATCAGCTAGACCGCAATAATAAGATCAAGTTACGACCCTACCTGAGCAGGGTAGTTTTACTAAAATGGGGATGCGTGCCTTCAATTACCAGCGTTCCCCAATTACCCGGAAAAAAATCTAACAAGATGTGTTTTACTTACTTTGTGATGAGAGACAAACATTCTGACAAATAGTAATAAATATTTGATAATATCATTTTATAGTGGTCCGTACCCCAAAGGGTAAAAACGGGACCCTATTGCTAAGACTCCGCCGTCCGTTTGTCCGTCTGTGCGTCCGTCGGTCTGTCCGTCAGTCTGTATCTCATGAAGCGTGATAGCTAGAAAGTTAAAAGTTTCAGAGATGATGTATTTTTTTGCCTCTATAATTACAAAAACAGAATAAATTTCAAATTTATATAGGGCTCCTAAATTTCAAATTTATATAAATACAACAAACGTGATTTTTTTATAGATAATGATACGGAACCCTTCGTGCAGGAGTTCGACTCGCACTTGGCCGGTTATTTGTCTTCGTATATTGGCTAGACTATGAGTTCAAAATCCTCTAAATTCTAACACAAAAAATAAATAAATAAAATAACAAATAACTCACATTGAAATGATAAGCTTCCAATGAAGGCTAAAATGCACACCAAGCCTTTTTCTTTCGAATAGGTATTATTTTCTTATTGCAAATAAATATTCCAGCACATTCGGAAACACACCTTTACATTCATAGAATACAAAATACCTTCGGAAAACACCGTTTTTGTTCGAAATATTCTTTTTACAACCGTATAAAGGAGTTCGAATTTCGAATTGCGAACTTCTAAATCGCTGTGAATATTTTAAAAGGGATGCGAATAATCGTAAACAATCGCAAATTTCTGAGTGAACAGCACGAATCGTACTGGCAGCCATCTGTTTGCGCCGACGTGATTCGAATTTCGGCACGCGAGTTTTAAAACTTTGAATTTATTTTCGGTTATTCAATTTGGAAGTTGTACGTGTAATTCGGTTACGCTCTTGATATTTATTTGATCTACACATGCGGGTTAGACGAGCTTGTTTAATTAGTCATTACGAGTTGAAATTAATTAATTAGTTAACGCATTTTGTTATTAGGTAGGTAAGCCAGTCGGTACGTTATGATAACACTTGAAAAATACTTCATCTATACAATTTATTTACTATTTGCATGATTTTTCTTATCCCTATCCCATCCCAAATTAGGTCATCATCGTTAGGTATTTTTATGTAGATTTGAAGTAATATTAATTTTACGTTATAAAAAGCCGGAAAATAGACCCCGGGAAGCTGCGGTGATTCGGAACCCGGGGGCCACTTTCCGGTCTTTTCTTCTCCATTTCGCTCATTCTTTGGCAACTTCTTCATTTGTAAATATTTGTAACCATTAGTGAGTGTTCCAAATATATTACAATAATGAAAATATTGTTACTGATTTTAACATCTATTTACAATATTTACTTATGTGCCTGATTTATTAAACCAAGAGGGCAAATTGTGACAAACTTCGGAAAGTTTTAGAAGTCGACTTGGGAACTGAGATCTACAAGCTAAAAATCTGGTGCTTTGCCAGCTGTATTATATAAATCTAGTTCAGCGGGAAAATAAAGTCCTCTCATCTAGGGAGCTTAGGTCGCGCCCACCCCGTCGATATGTAAGCTATACCACTTTGGACTTTATTTTCCCACTAAAAATCAAGATTAGTGGGAAAATAAAGTCCGCGACATCTAGGGAGTTAGGCAGGAAGCCGATTTATGTCAGGATCTCACCTTCATTTTCTAATTTTGATAAGACTTTCTTTTGCTATGGATACCTACTTTTCAGTTAATAAAAAACACATTAGAAGTAGGCATATAAACCACTTTTTGGCTGAAAATTTTGCGCAAGTATGACTATACAATACTCTCCGATCTGTGAATGATACCATTACCAATATAATCCTCATTTGTTCTAATTCCGCTTAACTTAGAGGAACGCAAAATCACAATCTCAACGACGGCAGATTCAAAGAGCTTGAACAAAATTTACCCTTGTTATAGTATAAAAGTTGTAAAACAACCCAAGAACTACTGATAAACAAAATAAATATAACAGAAACATCAGTAAACAAGCTATAAAGTGGTAGTTACAGCCCCCAATGCTAACGAGACAGACCGTAACGTTAACGACCTCTCGAGATAGGTAGGTAGTGGTAATATTATGACTTAGTTTTTTATACCATTCTGAATATTACTACAAAAAAAATTGCAGACCCTGTAGTAACGGCATAGAATATGATGTAATAAGTCACCACCCCTCTTCTTTACCACGGGTGTCGTAACAGGCGACTAAAAAAGTATAGGAAGGAGGCAGAACGTACAGCAGCATACTCGTTGCAAATAATTTACACCATCTAAATCGTACACATCACCAATCCGTCGGCCCATGGTGATCATGGGGAATCAACCTTTTTAGTCCAACAATAGACAAATATTGGCTGTAAAGAAATTTAGTACTGAAGGTGAATGTTTCATAATAAACTATAAGTACGGGACTACATATAATAAGAGCATTTAAATAACAATGACATCTCGGTCAATGGGTTGTATAACACTATATAGCATAATTTTATATGGTGTCAAATGCAAAATTACAACGCGTCTATTGGCTTCATAACAGATTGAGTAGATTCTAGTTAAAGAAGCACTACACTAACAATTTAATATAATTTTGCTACAAAACAACAAAAACAATTAGGAAGTTTCCTGGGTCAAGATAAATTATTTGGTACTATTAATAGAACAAAACGTCACAAAATAATGTCATTTATTATTGATCATATCCGTTTTCAAAGTGATTTTAGATTTATTATTGCGGAAAATTGACAATGAAAGAGCTATTTGACTCCAAGAAACTATGACGTCATTAGTCTTTTTTTCATACAAATCACATAGAAATGTGTGCATGTTTGTTTTGACGTTTAGAAAAAAGTATCCAATTTGAGTTGTTGGAAAACTTCCTTATTGTTTTAAGTTAAAAAGATAACGTAAGCTGAAAGTGATTAGTAACAAAGATGTCGAAGCTTAGCTCGGCTTAGTTTAAATCTTAGCAAAGAGATAATAAACACAGAAAAACTCGTTTAACTTTAGGAAGCTCCTAGCCTTTTCATCACGGTGAGCAGGCAGAAAAATGAGATTTTATGCTTGTAATTATATGTCCAAAATGTTTTATACAAAGTTATAACTGGTCTTTTAGCTATTTAGTCCCATATAAATATTACTTATTAGGTGTTGCTGTCGTACTCGTGGCGTTACACGCTTCGAAGGCTTTGCGTCACTTCAGCGGAATCTAAAATTTCAATTATATATATCAGTGTTTAATCAGTGTGTGTTACCAGTGATGACTTATGGCTCAGAATCGTGGTCCCTTACTGTGGGTCTTATAAGAAAGGTCAAGGTCGCTCAGCGGGCTATGGAGAGGACTATGCTCAGTGTTTCTCTACGCGATCGAATCAGAAATGATGGGAGAACGAAGGTCACTGATATAGCCAATCGGATTAGCTCATTGAAATGACAATGGGCGGGGCACATAGCGCGAAGAACCGATGGCCGATGGGGCAGAAAGTTTCTCGAATGGCGGCCACGAACCGGCAAGCGCAGCGTAGGACACCCCCTGCTAGATGGTCGGATGACCTGAGCAAGGATGCAGGCCGCTTCCGATCGGTCGTTTTGAAAATCCTTGGAGAAGGCCTATGTCCAGCAGTGGACTTCCTGTAGCTGATATGATGATGATGAAGATGATGATAACAGTGGAAATAGTTTTTTTTTATTCATTATTCTTCACATAGTAATATTGGACAAAAGTATAGCTTTACATACCCTCTCTCTCTCCTGATGTTACTGAATTTAAATTTTCGCCAGTAAGGGAAGAGGATGTGAAAAAGATAATTACATCTATTAAATCAAGAGCTGTGGGTTGTGACAATATTAGCCGCCGTATGATCGAAATCCTCTTAGACATTGTGCTTCCCGTCATCACCCACATTATTAACTCATCTTTCTCTACAGCACAATTTCCTGAACTCTGGCGGAAAGCTTTCGTTCGTCCCCTTCCCAAAGTCCCTAACCCCCAACTGTTAGGCGATCTACGTCCAATCTCCATTCTTCCGTTTCTCTCAAAAGTACTTGAGGCATGTGCCCATTACCAACTATCTCGACATATTTTTGATAATGACTTGTTAAGTTCATTCCAATCAGGTTTTCGTCGTGGACACAGCACGGTATCTACCCTTCTCAAAGTGACTGATGACATTCGATTGGGGATGGAGAATAAGAAAGTCACAGTCCTAGCGTTGGTAGATTTCTCCAATGCTTTTAACACCGTGGACCATGACATCCTTTTAGCCATACTAGCACATCTCAAGGTATCTTCAGGAGTTGTTAACTGGTTCTCATCTTATCTTCGAGGACGACAGCAGTCGGTTCGCTCCGAGGAATCCTTCTCAGATTGGCGTAAGCTTGAGACAGGCGTCCCCCAAGGAGGTATTCTTTCGCCATTACTCTTCTCTATTTTTATAGATAGTATTACAAAAGATCTTCAGTGTTCGTACCACCTTTATGCCGATGACTTGCAACTTTATGCACAAGCTGACATAGATAATCTGGACGCTGCTATTGATCAAGTCAATACTGCTCTGAGTGCTGTGGCTGAGTGGTCGCGAAAATTCGGGGTCAAGGTCAATCCAAAAAAATGTCAGGCCTTATTAGTTGGCAGTTCACACTTTATTAGGCGGATTGACATTGATTCCCAACTATCTGTTTGTTTTGAGGGCATCGTAATACCATTTGGCACAACTGTCAAAGACTTGAGTCTTCACATAGATCCATATCTATCGTGGAATACACAGGTCACGGAAATTTCTAAAAAGGTTACGGGTGTCCTACGAACTCTATATAAGTTAAAAAATTTCCTCCCCAGTGATACCAAAACAATGCTGGTGAATACATTGATCCTGCCAATCATAGATTATGCTGATGTGTGCTACTCGGACTTGACTGGCGATATGCTAAACAAACTTGACCGTCTTCTCAATAACTGTATTCGCTATATCTTTGGTCTTCGTAAGTATGATCATGTGTCGTCTTACCGCTCCCAACTTCATTGGTTACCAATTCGTCAACGGCGTAACTTGCACATTCTTACAACTCTCTTTTCGATTCTTTTTGAACCCGCTACTCCTGCTTACCTCAAGTGTAATTTTCAATTTCAGGGTGATACCCATCTCAAAGATCTTCGCTCCTCTAACAATTTCAACCTATTTTTGCCAGTTCACCGGAGTGGGTTCTTTACAAATTCTTTCATCGTCCAGGCTATCAAACTATGGAACGATTTACCAGTTGATGTTCGGAAGGCTAAAACCCGCTTTTCATTTAAGAAACAGGTGAAGGCACACTTTCTTCAAAAACTGTCAGATAGATCATAGTGTATTTATGTAGTATATGTAGGTATTGTTTATCATAGTATATACTTAATAGTGTGTATTTTTTTTTACGTAGTTTATTGTTTTGACATATAGTCTTTTTTTTCGCCATGTACATATTCAAGTTTTGCACTACCCCTGTCATTCTCTACATCACCCGTTTGGTTGACTGGTAGATAAGGCCTTAGGCTTTAAGTCCGCCATTACACTTGTATTTGTGTATGAAGTAAAATAAATAAAAATAAAAAAAATACCCAAACAAGGTGACTTGTCACCCACTAGCCAAATTTTTGAAGCATGTTCAGTCCAAGATACTTAACTACTTTCTATAAAAAAGGTGGTAAAAATCGATAAAAAATTATCGTCTTTCCATACAAAATCCGTTTGGCCGAGCGCTGATTTGTGTGGGAAGCCAAATACGTTTTTTTCATTTTTCGTTAATTGTTTCTTGATTCAATTTTTTTCTTATTCATATCAAAAAGTAACATGATACGAGACCGAAAGCATAGATAATAATTTAACTCCGTTAAAAAATAAGCAAGTTATAAGCCTTTTAAATCCGATGGAAGGGGAACCTGTCAAATAACAGAAAAATGATGCACATACACCGGTGTGACGTCACTGTCATTAGGTGCCACGCTTACGAAAGAGACAGCGAGATGTCCCCACCACGCTCCCACTCTTTTATTTAAAATGATAATTGCTGCCTCATTTAATAACCAATTTACTTTCTTTTTTCGGAAAATGGCTTTTTGTTAGTGTTATTTGTTTTTCGCATTATATATTGTCCAAAAATAAAACAAATAGCCTATTGTTTTAGTTCAACATCATAGAAATTTGGCTGGTGGTTAAAAAATTACCCTGTGTATGTAATGTTCGGCTTTAACCTTTTTAACCTTATCTTTCTAGAATTATAAATGGTATTTTAGCTATTTAGTCCTATATAAATAATTACTTATTTCAAGAGGTGTAGTTGGCGCACCCGTAACGTACACGGCAACGAAAATCTAAAATTACATTGCTATATATCAGTGGGAACAGGCCTTTTTCAAAGTATTTATTCTGCATTTAGTAATATTAGGCAAAAGTATAGCTGTACTATATATATATTAGTATTTATATTAGTATAGCTTTTACCTTTTTAACCTATTCTTAGCTAAGTTTGATGGAAATTGGTTCAGTGGTTCAGAAGTTATTGGGAGTGAACGCTTAAAAGTCAGGCGTTTTTGTTAATGTGCCTGACAATTAAACTTGTAAAGTAAAACCTTTTAACTAAATACATAACAATAAGAACGAAAAATATTAAAGCTTTCGCAATATCCAAAAAAGTACAAAAATTGCCTATGTAGAATTTTTTCTGTCTTTTGAATATTTCTTGTTTGCAAAATGAAAATATTGGGGTCATTTAATCCCGAAACTTAACTGTTTCGTAATGAAATGTATGAATAAACTTGAATCTCATTTAAGCGGCTTTGCAGTTTGAGGAGAAATTCCCAACTTTTCGTATTTAATAACCTTATACGTAATAAAATTATATAGTAATCTAAACTCTGATGAAAAGCTTAGGCGTCCACTTTCCTTACTTAAATAGTCTTCGGTTATATTTTTTTTTTTTTTAATCCTTGCGTGTTTTTATTTTATATTTGCGTGTGGATAGATTGACTGTCACTTTATATTTGACGGCTCTTTCATTGACCACGAGTAAATCTTTCAGGGTGCAGGTAGTAGGGCTGAGACCTAGGACAGGGATTTTCGCCATGATATCTATATCATAACAAAATTCAAAAACTACTTATTTAATAATATAAAACAAATAAGAGTTCCGTCTATTGAATTCGATCCGCTAAAAATAAAAAACATAAACGTACTTATAGAACTTTTTTTTCATATTTTGGCATTTATATCTAAGACAAAATTATAAGCATAAGTACTGAACTTGCTGTCGAAATTTGCACCATGGAACTTATCTTTCTGTATTTATTTGTTTCTGCACTTATCTTCTTACTTTCCCAGCCCACTAAGCTAATGCATCTTTATACTGGAATCCTTTCTCTCCTAACATCCCTCATTCGACAGACAGAAAGCCTCACTAATTCCTTTCATTCATACCCGGCCGCATTGATGGATAGCGTTCGTTATTTTCCTAGTAAAAAGAAACAAGCTAAGGGCCCACTCACACTTGCGATTTTTAAATCGTTTTGGGAATCGTAACGTAACGAGGCAAGCAGTGCACGAAGTAATGGATGGGGATCTACCTACATAGTGATACGCAAATCGATCCAACTAATAGGTTGGGGAAAAAGTCATTTCGCATTTTATATGAAAATTCAAAACATTTTTTAATATAGTTTTTTACATTTAACTAAAGTATTGTAGGTACCATTTTGTTCGATAACTTTTTGCCATCTTATAGGTAGGGACATGATCCCATTGCTATAGAAATTTTGGGGCTTCTGATCAAAAAACTGCGTCAAAATGCAGTCCTCTCGTGATGTTAACCTGACACTGCCTAAAGAATTCTGAAGAGACCGAAACAGGTGGAAATCTGAAACTGCCAGGTCAGGACTATACGGCGGTTGCATTGACACCTCCCAGCCAAACTCTCTTAATTTTTGCTGAGTGGTTAAAGATGTGTGAGGTCTAGCGTTATCATGATGAAAAACCACACCCCTTCTGTTGATTAATTCCGGCCGCTTTCTCTTAACTTCTTGCTTTAATCTTATCAGTTGTTTGCAGTAGAGTTCTGAATCGATGGTCCTGCCTGGTGGTAACAGCTCATAATGAATAACGCCCTTCCAATCCCACCACACACACAGCATCAGTTGCGAGTTAACCCGGGTTTCGCCACAGTCTGTGAAGCCTGACCGGCCTTTGACCATGACCTTTTTCGCACGTTCTTGTCGTACGTGATCCACTTTTCATCACCAGTTATCAATTTCTTCAAAAATGGTTCGGTCTCATTACGTCGTAATAAAGAATCGCAAATGAGTACACGGTTCATTAGGTTTCTTTCAGAGAGCTCGTGAGGTACCCAAATATCCAGCTTTTTGTGTACCCATTTTTTTTCAAATTCGCCAAAACTGTTTTGTTGTCAATTCCCAGTTCTTCAGCTATGTCGTAACTACTGATATGCCGATCTTGCTCCACCTATTTAAAAATAGCATACATTTTATCCGTAACAGGGCGACCAGTGCGACGTGAATCGTTGAGATCAAAATTTCCGGATCGAAAACTCTTAAACCAAATTTGTGCTACTCTCACAGACACTGCATTAGGTCCATAAACATTGCAATTTTTTTTCGTGGCTTGCGTTGCATTTTTACCTTTTTGGTAGTAAAATTTTAAAATGTATCTAATTTCTTCATTAGATTCACTTATCTTGACGGTAAGAAAAACAAATGAAAATCACGCATTTTCCTAATTTTAATTTTGAATTATCTTCTTTAAAATTTATACTTTTGAATGATACCAAAACCAGCCAGGTACAAATAGTATAGCCAAAGTGGTTTTATTACAAATTCATACATGCTATATGCGAAAAGACTTTTTCCCCAACCTAATATGTATGGACTTAAAAGACAACGCGCTAGCTCTGCGTTAAGCGGAGAGCTGCGTTGGTTTCTCGTCGCGTTAGTTTCCATCGTAAAGGAAACATATTACAGTACTGCCCAGCCAAGCATAAATGGCTGTTAAATAAATTTTACACATTTTAAGGACCTTTTCAATCTATCAATACTAATTCCCTAGTTATGACATAAGTAGTGCTACCTACTACCATTATGTATGATGAAACATTTTGAGATGAAACATAGTTCGATGTAATTTTTGAGTACTTTTTTCTCTCAAATTTAAAGTTAAAACAAAATTAACGGACACCTAAAGTCACCATCCATTAAGCTCCAGCTGTTTCCCTTTCGTGTTCGAAACAACACGACAGAGCGCCTCATTGATGGATGGCGATATAACGACTGGCTAATTTGCGGAATTAGTGCGGATTTTCCTGGTTGCCGAATGCGAATAAAGAATAGGCATTTACACATGCTCTGAGTTCTGTAATTGTTTAAAACAATACGACAGCGTCCTATTGATAGATAACAGCTGGCTAATGTGCGGAATTAGTCCGGCTTTTCCTGGCCGCCGAATGCGAAAACAGAATAGATTTACGCACATGCTCTGAGTTCAGTGATTATTTGAAACAATACGACAACGTCCCATTGATAGATAGCAATATAACGGCTGGCAAATTTACGGAATTAGTGTGGCTTTTTCAGGCTGCCAAATTAAGAATTGGCATTCTGGCACACACTCTGAGTTCAGTGATTGAAGATATATAAACATTGAAGTACATACATCAATATACATGAAAACTGCCAAACTCATAACACGCCTTTGGCTTCGCCATAGTCGGGTGAAAAGGATTATTTATTTAAGAAAAAAATAGGGCGTGATGGCACTCGTGTAACGATAAGATGGGCCGAATGCCTGTTTGCTTACTTACCTAGTTCAATAATAGCCGTCTGAGGCTTTACTTGAGATGTGGAATGTGAATGAAGTATTTAAGAATATAAAAGATTTCAGAATAAATACTAACTCGTCAAAAAGTAAACAAATTGCGACATATGAAAGTGTACTAGAAATGAGACGTTTTTCAGAATTGCTCTATGAAAATAAAAATAAAACTTAAACTCGTTCTCACCTACTTCATTTTCATTTCTAAAAATTTAAATAATAAACAAAACAATTCTTGAGGAAGGTTTATTACCACATCTGTGCGTGAAATTGCTTCTTCGCGACAGTCAGCCATGAATAATTGAAGAATACTCGTGCTGCGAGTATGATTACTTCTGAATATATGAATACGATACCGTTTACACCACTGTTTATTATTATTACCTTCTATTTCCTTATTTACAATGCCATATTTCACCCAAGTTTGTATTCGATATTGTCATATAAATTTTCGAAATATTTGATCCACTTAGGGTGAAAAGTGGATTAAGTATTTTAATATAATAAAATAATATTACTCTTTCTTCCTTTTCATCCTTAGTGCTTTTTAATATTTCTGCTATAACAAAACTTGTTGAAGATGATATAAAGTTAAAAATCAATAACTTTTCCCATAAAATGGTGTTATACCTACTCGTAAATCTTGACGGTACGTTTGCCAATTCAGCTTATACTTACTTGGCCAGCTAATTTACATTTCATGAGAAAAATTGCAAAGCTATATTTTAAACCGTGCGCCCCGCGGTGTTACCCGCGGAAAAAGAAGTCTATGTGTTAATCCAGGGTGTCAGCTTCCTGCATACCAAATTTTATCAAAATTTGTCCAGCCGTTTACGCGTGAAGAAATAAAAAACAAACACAAACTTTCACACACTTACTTACAAACTTTCGCCTTTATAATATTAGTGTGATAAGGATTCTATTATCTTTTTAAACACAGACACTTTAACGAGATAAAATTTTTGATAATGGCAATATATCTTGAGCCTTTCGAATCTGCAATTAAAACATTAATACCCTTTATCTTATCATCTCCAGTTTTATCAGTCGATGAAACTTCCAAAGAAATTACCAAACGTAAAATTGATTGAGATTAGCTTAAGAAAAAAAATTCTTGAATCTTATTAAGAAGGAGATTAAAATTTCGCCAGAATGATAATTAAATTGTTAATGGAATGCCATTATAGATGAGACTACATTTCAATGAAATATTTTTAATTATTTTTTAATTGATTTAGTTGCACTTTTATTTCTCTTTGCATCGTTTGAGTTTATTGAATTATTCAAAAAGGTAAGAATTATGTTCGTTTAAACTATGAATCTATAGATATTGATTCTGTGAAAAATACTGTGTGGAAAATATTTTTTACACGTGGTTCATCGAAATTTTTATACAATAATCAGATTTCATATAAGGCTTATGTGCAGCAGTGAGTCCCCAAAAGCTAAATTTGACGATGATAAATCCCATTTCTATTTAAAAAATTATCCATTATGGTGATAAATAGGTACGTTCAAATTAAAACAATACATTAATGCTTTACAAAAGAAAAGCTGTCGACGAGAGGTCGTGTATTTCACTTAACTAATTACAATTAATTGATTACTCGAGTCCTGTGCTGCAATGGCTTGCTTACTAATCGTCTCTTTATCCTCAAGGACACAATTTTCGCCACTGTTACTTAGTCAAATTGTGCCTACTAGACCCTTGGCTACCAGACCTACTTAGCACAGTTCTAATCAAACTAGAATTTGAATGGACTTATTGTCTCTAATGAACACAATCTTTACGTATGATGGCTGTCAAAAGTCTAAAAATAACAAAAAAACTAAATAAATCATAGATAGAGTTATTAAATTTTGTGTCTTGTGCGAAAGGTAACTCTTGTATGATAGCCTCCCAAATTCCCAATACCTTATTTGCAAGAGTAAAGAAGTTTGAACCTACTCAGAGTTTTTAGTCAGTAGTACTAAAGAAAGTAAGAAAAACTATTTTATAGACAAAAATAGACAACATACCTACTTATGAGCCTATGGTAGCTACTTAAGTAGTAGATAGGTTAAACTCCTAAAAGCAATGAAGAGAAATATAAGTGCCGCAACCAAATTTGAGCCGACAACCTAAATAGAAAATATATAGATAAATCTGAGAATGAGCTAGTCCCAAGGGCCCAAAGAATGTTTGAAAAAATACACAAAACAGATTTGGCTATTTATTTATTTTTTTGTCTAATAAGCAAACACAACTACTTCCGATTGTGGTAGCACAGGCGCGGGTGGTATAGCGGAATCAGCTACGACTGCCGGAGCGGGCGCGTCAGCGGGTGCTACAACCACTTCGGGTGCTAAAGCCATTATGGGCAAAGGCTCAGCCACAACCGGCACGGGCAGAGACGCGGGTACCTCCGACACAGGCAGCGGTTCAGGTGCGACCGGCAAGTGAGCTCCCTCAACTTTCATTCCGTCTAATCCTGCAGACCATTTGGAAATGTAGGTTTTGCCGTCAGATCCTACGAATGTGACCTCTCCTTCGGATACCAAGACTTTGTCTTTGCCATCAGCAGTGGGGACCAGACGAGCGCGCTCGGACACAATGGTACCCTCAGCGGTGACGTAACGCAAGGTGTAAGAGCCAGAGTCGTCGCGGTCCACCTTGTGCTCCACGGCTGGTAGAGACCGTTTGGTTGGAATCTCCTCGGCTGGGGCACTCATGGTAATGGCGAACAGAGCGAAGAAAACTACGAACTGTGAAATAAAAGAAATACTTTTGTAGGATTCACGAAACAAAATATTAGAAAATTCAAAAACCTCCTCAAACTAAATCTTAACTCAAAATAAATCATATCTAAAAGACGTAAATTTTCAAACAATAAATCATAAAAGCAAAAAAAAAAACTAAGTAAATCATAAAAGCTGATTTTAAATTTTCGCTAGATGGTCACATATTTTTAGGACTATTCAGTTCATACTCCATACACCTCTGTCAATAGGCTCGTTAGCCATAACACACCTTGCTGAGTTCCGTTGGCTTAGATTTTGCTAATGTGTTTGACACCTGGTTGGATCAGTTCATCCCGTAATATGAGCCATTTCGACTCGATAAGAAAAAGAAGGATGAATATGAAAGTCTTGATCGCTGTATAAATTGATATAAATACGTTTTGAATTTTATAAGAGAGAAATTGTTATAAAAATAATAATTAATCAATTCTTACCTGCTTCATGTTTCTCGTTGTTTGTTCACACAAGTGATATTCTCAGAAGATTGAAATTGACTTATGTTGTTGCCTAATTTTCTTCGTATAAATACTTAAATAGTTGTCAAGCCACATTTTGCAAAACAGGCAATTCTACTGATTACTGTACAAAGTAATTATAATTAAATTAATAAACCTATCATAATAACATTGTACGTGTAATGGTCATTATACGTCAATATTAATTATCGTTTCCGGTCAGATTATAGACTTGAAAATTACTGTATTTTTAACCGAATCTTTGCATACCGCGGTCCTTGCGTTATATGTACCGTGTTTCTAAAATCTACCCTTGCACAATAGAGTCCGCCTTTTCCATTACTTTGTCTCCTAATTTACATTCTACACTACTACACTTACCATTCAAACCTCAAGGAAATGGGCGTTATCCTGGGACCTATTCTAAATAGGCGATGGGCTAGCAATTCTGATTTCCATTTGCGACTCTTGACTCTGACCGTCCCATATACAACAGTATAAGTAGGTATGTATTGTATAGGTCTTATTTTATCTTTTTTTGAAGAGGTCTACATTTGGAAGCACGTCGAACCTTTGGGTTATATTGTACTTACCCTCTGGCCTACACACCCGCATCGGGATTTCTGAAGAAGGTGCATAGTGCCTGTAATCCTCTTACTTAGGATATGCTGATACAAAGAGGTCCATACGCTTTTCAGCCATCGACTTGCAGCTACACAAAATGTGACTCGCTTCCTCTAGGTTCTAATTTATTTATACGATGCATTAAAATTTTAAAAATAATTCATGTTACAAAAGACTATATATAGATATTTTTTTTATTAAAAAGTTTCATTTAATACTTGTTGGTTTTTAAACTTTTCAATTTTATTTACGCTTTCTGTCGGACCACCCGAATTTGTTTTTATACTTGGTCTAATGGTTTACTGGCAGAAAATGTCATATGGCGTTAAATCCGCCATTTGCACAGTTTTCAAGTGCAATAAAAATTTTATTCAAAAACTTTAGTTTTGATATCATCATAAACTATAAACATTCTGTCTTTATAAAACAACAACGGACATGTTTCATACATTTTTCTTACCTTAATATCTTTTGATTTAGCTCTTTTATTTTTCTTATGCACTTTCTCACCTCGCAAAGTTCGGCGATATATCAAGCTCAACGTGTGAATAGTAAGACGCGGGTTGAAATCTAGATTAAAGGCTTCAGAGCTTCAGCTCTTGTGAATGAGAAGTCAGATTAAGTCTAAAATAGCCTAGGTTTATGCATGCAGTTTTTAAGGCCATATATTTTCTTTCATCTAAGATATTTTAGATAAAAATAAGTAACTTAAATCAACGATAGTTACTTAATGATAAATAATACATGTCAGTTTGTTAGTTCTTCAGTAAACGGATAAACCAGAACATTTCCACAAAGGACCGACATCAGATATACTAGATGATGTCAGTATATATGTATATATATGTACTAGACGTGACCACAGTAACCACAAAATGTTGCCCAGGGAGGCTATATTTTGCTCATGTCACAAAAACGTGGACTATGTTGCTTATATTATGAATATAAATTGTGCTAAAATTTACTTAATTTTTAAATAAGTATAAGTTAAAATCCTGCTCAACTCTAACTATCGTACCAATTTAGTACACTATTAGGTATTATGACTTACGGAGCAGTCAGAGACGAGGGCTGAACGGCCAAAATGACACGTTTATCGGGCATGAAGGTGAAAAAAGAATCAAAGATAGATGATTCAGGCTATTGCACATTTATTATTATGGTTGTATTTTTAGTTGGGTCTCAAAAGAAGTATTCCTTAAATATAAAACTACAGACCAGCTTCTTTTTGTTCTTCATCACCCTATCCCACTTTACTTAGGGTCGGTAAAGCATGCATGTCTTTGCCGCTGTCCTCTCTCCTTTGTCAAGCAGACTCTTTTTATCACATACCATGTCATCCATAATGCACTTCATCCACCTTTTACAGATTAAGTAATTCATGCAAACAGTTTATAGTCTTGTGTATAATATTCAGCGCTAGACGCGTTTGTCTATTATTCATGCTCTAGTCTGTTACAATTGTACTAGACAGACGAAGTGCTAAATCCAAGCTAAAACGATTATCAGAAGTATATCCATTATCTGCGTATTGCATTACTAAAGCCTTTATTCTTCTTTCGATATTAGGATGATTCGTTTCACCCTTAATCAAATCTTCGTTGAGGTCAAAATTCGTGACATTTAGGTAAAGGTTATTTATTCTAATAAGGTTATATTGGAAAAATTTAGCAAAATGATGCCAAAGAAATTTGAGGTGCAAAATATTCTTTTGAACCGCAATTTTGTTCACATAATGCGTGGGAGAAGAAAAATTGGTTTGGTGTCAAAAATGTGTAAAATTAACACTCCTACGTTCCTTGTCTACCTGGTACATGCCATATCATTTTTTTTTTTCAACTAATTGGTATTAAATCATCCGCTGGTTATTTAACTCTTCATCTGTTGCAAATAATAAAACAATAGATAAACAATTGAGCTGGGAGGAATTCCTCCCAGTGACAGGTAAGGGATTAAGTACTGTATGAGTAGCGGTCATGTAATTTTTGTTATTGCCAAATCTATATTTTTACTAGGAAACGTACATACAGGCTATGACTATTGAATCTGTAACATCTTTTAGGGTATTCTCAATCATGGAATCATATGGAAACAATTTTCTGAAGCTGCACAGCTGATAGGATGCAACCTAGAATGCGCTGATGAAGAGAATAAACTTAGATTGCGAAATATCTTTCAACTTCGTTGGCTTACTAGACCATCGCCTACTGACACTATTGAGAAGTAATTGAAAGCTAATATGGATAAGATGGTCAGTTATTATAATTGAACATGTGGTTATTTTGAAAATTACAGGGATAAAATATTAAAAAATATATACACGAACTGAATTTTGTTAGCGTCAGCACCTTTGGCTCTGTAGTGAAAGTTATTCGTACGAGCAGTCGATACAGCTTATACGAGAACTATTAATCAGAATATATATTTTGGTAGGTTCGTATGTGCAGGTGCCTACAGTTTATTATGTAAACCTAAAGCTAAACTGAAATTAAACTAATTTTTAACCGACGTCTAAAAAGGAGGAGGTTATCATTTCGTCGCGATCTTTTTTTATGTATGTTCACCGATTGTTCGGATGCCTATGCCTATGCCTAAACCGATTTAGAATATTCTTGTTTTTGTTTGAAAAGGTATACTTGTCAGGTGGTCCCATAGAAATTTTATCAAAATTGGTTGTGTAGTTTAGGAGTGAAGTCGGTTTTCAATTCAGATTTTTTTTATTTATTTTTGAATTTTCCAGCCAAGTGTATCCATTGTCTCCTTGCAACCATTAGCCGCTGGCCAGAGCATGTTAATTCAATTCTCCTCAAGCCGGCCGGCCGTCCAGTCTCGTTGTTTATTTCATCAATCCGTTTTGTCTCCCAGTGCAGTGCATGTGAGCATAGTGAATAATGAATGTTCTTTGTTCATACTTACGGTACTCAGTGCTGTGTTGTGAAGGTATGATAATTTTATGAAGTCAGTTAACCTTGAAAGGTTACTTTTCTGCACAATTTCATGGTCGTATAAAGACTTCGAAACAATCCGTGAAATTTATCTTTTAGGCTACCGAGAGACATGCATAAATACAAAAATACAATACAAAAACCTTTACTGCATCAACATTAGCTTATGGATAAAATTCAAAAGTTGAGTTTTAAGAAAGCTGTATTATAACGATTACATTGATGCAGATAGAAAAATACATCTGTATTGCTTTGTGATAAATAAAAAGAAAGAAAAATACAAAGTTTAAAAAGAACGAAAACAAAAATCTTTTAGTGACTTCTAAACAGGTGTCAATAGGCAATGGGCTAGCACTTTGTCACTATTTCAGATCTAACCCATTCTTATTCTTATAAGCTCAAGACCGTATTGTCTACCTCAGGAGATAGATATGATTTGACTATAAATTTCTAACGAAGCTTGAACGCAACGAAGTTAAAAGATATTTCGCAATCTGAGTTTATGTATAAGCATAATATTTACAAATCTGTTAGCTTTTCCCTCAGTTCGTTTAGTATTTTCCTTCCGTGCACTACATACCAGCACACTATTGTTTAGTTAATAACATCTTAAGTGTTCTGAAATTACTGCCCGTCAAGGAACTTCTTATAGAAAGTTGTTTCGGACCGACATAGAATAGAATCACTTCATCTCTTCCTGTGGATGCCCAGTCAAATCGTATAATAGTTTCGATCTCAGATTTTGTTCTCAACACCCTATCGAGTTTGGCATTTTTGTGTGATCTTCAGCTTACATATTACTTTTGGACAAGAAAAACCAGAATGATGTTTTGGGCTCCAGTCTTGTACAAGTAGGAATAGCAATGCGAAATATACCTACTCTAGAAGAAAGTTTATCCCTACGGTTGACTGGAAGAGAACGTTTTTAGGGCTAAGTCTACTAATTGTTATGTAGCAATTTTATATAAGTGTATTTTTTGTACAGAAATATGGAAGATAAAATGATAATGCTTTTAAAATTGGAACCTTTCAGCTTTTCCAACAGCTCACTTGAAATGGGCCATGCATCGCATGCTAGCACTACCGTATCAGGCGACGTGTCCACAACATCGTAAGTGATCGGAAATAGCCTTTCATGCTGGTCAATGGACGGCACTTTAGGAGTCAAAGCTATACCGACCTACTTTGAAAGTTTTTTAGATGGAACATTAAAAATAAGACTTAGCTTTTTTCGGATTATATAACAATTGTTGAATGAATGAAAAACTCTTTATTGCACCAATGCAAAAAATAAGTTTTACAATTTAAAATATATTTGTTGTACGTCGCTTGCCAGCAGCAAAGATAAATAATTAATCGAGCGAAAGAGTTCTCCGAGTCTCCTTGATTCGTATGAAGAGGAATGTTCCACGGTAACTAGGGTATCTTTAAACGAAGCATCATAGTACGACACACATCAACTTCATTATATATTTATAATTTTTAACTTAGAATACACGGCAAATCCACTAAGCATTGAGTATATAGTTCGAGAAAACAACCTAGACTTCATAGGAACTTATTTACTTTAGATCAATGACCCCTGTGCAAGTCTCAATATTGATCAGATCACTTACAATATTGTAAACACGTCGCCTGAACCGATAGTGTCGGCGTACGATGCTTGGCACGTACTGAACCAGCTATATAGGAATACGAAAGCTAAATTGTTCAGTGCAAACGCTTGCACTTTGAATAAAAGGCTATCATTCCATAAAACAGATTTTACTATTATATTTTCTGCTAAACATTCAGCATAGCATAAATGTAAGTAACTGTCAACATGAGCAAAAAAATTGCGAGACATTAAAAAGATTTTAAGAAAACGAATTCCACTGAACTAATTAGGTAGGTACCTACTTTAATAACACGCTCAATAAGTCTTAAAATATTACAACATTAACTAAACAAGCTAAGTAATAAGCTGTTTAGAAAACAAAGTAGAGTACCTGGCTAAGTACTACCAATTTATTATTTAAAAAGCACTCGTTTTGATTACTGTAGGCCGTGAGCTGAAGACTTGATAATCTAGCAAATAGTAGACTATGTAGCCTAGGTCATTTATGACTCTTTAAACATATTTCACGTCATACTAACATTTTCTTATACTTAAGCGATTGCGTCTTCGATAGTTTAGCAACATATCTAATATTATGTTATACTAGATTTTAAAACTTTTATTAGTTAATTCAAGAGCGGCGAAAAAAAGACTATACCCAGACTATATGACGTATATATGGTCTTTCTTACATATATTATAAAGGTACTCCATGCTCTACCCTCACAATACGGCAAACCCATTTCTATTTAAATAATAACTATAACTACTTTATCCGACTGATTGGACGGAAATTGTTTTACACGACTTACTTTAAATCCATATTTCCTACATTCCAATTCCAATCCAATAAAACGTCCGTTGCAAAAGGCCACCGAAATTGATTACTGATCGGACCCGGCGGACAAAATTACGTAAATAAAAGTCGGCAAAATGCTATTTTATTGACTTATCAATTGTTTGATTGATGTCCCAAATGCTGTCGCTAAAGCTTTTTTGCGAGTTTAAACTGATCGAGAAAAAATCCATAAATTAACGAAAATCCATAGATACAACAAATGCGAAGCGTAATTTGTTTTTATTGATGATTTGATAAGTGTTTGCATTTACATTGTATAAACTTGCAGGCAAGTATAAGAACATTGTACGTCATAAATTCTGTTTTTCTTCTTCTTTTCGACTTTCCAAAGAAGGTACTCGTACTTAGATCGATTGGTCTAAGATCCGAATTAGAAAAGATCTGCACCAATTTGTTCACCAAATAATATAGTATCTTAAAAACACATCGCGAGTGGGTTGGCTAAAATAATCCTGGCCAGACTATGTTTACTTAAATTTTAAAAAATGGTTCTCGAAAAAAATATTTGCACTCGTTTGTTTTATGAACAAATCTTATATAAAACAAGTGCTGTTTAATGACCAACACGATGATATAGGGTTGTCTGCAAATACTTGGCATTACTGAAGGTTGTCAAGTTTAAGAATTTTTTGAATGTACAATTCGAAACCAACAACAGGTTTTAATTTGGATAATTAGGTATTTTTCTGGGTCAAAAATAAATTATTTAGTACTGTTGAGAAAATAAAACGTCACAAAATAATGTCACTTGTCATGATCATACCCATTTTCAAACCGATTTTAGATTTATTATTGAAGAAAAACTAATATTAAGAGCGCTATTTGACTCCAAGAAACTATGACGACATTAGCCTGTATGTCATACACACCCCATTAAAAAAATTTGTTTTGACGTTTAGAAAATAGAATCTGATTTGAGTTGATGGAAAGTAGCGAATTATTACTATATCCATATTATTATACGGAAAACTTGTGTAGTATATTCGGAAAGGCTGACCAGATTTCGATCGGTTTCGACAATCATCATCAGTATTATCAGCTGCTCGCTTTGTTCTGAGTGCTGCCAGAATAATTTCTTACGATATATTATTTAAATAAGTGATTGCTTTGGTTATAAGTCGAGGATCCAGAGCCGGATTTAGAGGTCTGAAGCCCCCCTGGTCCCAAATTTGATATTTTACTGATTGCCTGATTAGAGTGAACAAATATAAATCAATGATTTTTGTTAATATTTAAAAACAACATAATAATGTTTGTACAAGGTACTGTAGGTAAAGGTATAACAGCGAAAAAAAAAAATCAAAGGAAAAGTTGTTTACTAGTGTTTACTAGTCGGAATTTGAAAGATTTTTTTTCGAAGTCCCTTTCATAAAGTGATCAAATCTACGATATGGCTACGACATATACAAAAAGAGATGCAAATTGAGCAAGACATTCAATATTTAAAAGTAATCCCTAAAAAAATGCCAACTACTATATAAGGAAGCAAAATAAAGGATAAGGCAAAGTTAATTCAGAAGTTGAGCGAATTTGCATAATGCCTGTTTATTTTGGTCACATAAATTCAAACTGGTGGACATCCACCCTGTCATTATCATTACCGAGGGTTTGTTGGGGTTTATACGTCTGGACCCAAACCTAACCGCCACCTGCATAGTTTAATATTATATAGGTATTACTGTAAATCCACACATTTGGCGTCCTAACTGTTGTTTATAAGTTCGGACATGAGCAAATGTTCTTATCGTGTCTGCGATATTTTGTGTTATTCTAATTAATCCGTCTGTTAAATAATAGATACATATTTTTCGATTTATAAAATAATAAGTAAAACTTCATAACGTAACAGAGCTCCTAAATCCGATGGTTGCTTGTGACGTCAACACCTTAGAACCCCACGGATCCGTGACGTCATGCAAAACTTTATATTTACACTGTATTTCGCACTCATGTTTGTTAGTCAAAAAAAGAAAAAAAATACAATATTTTACAAATATAAACTGATGGACCAAAAAAAAATTAGGCCATCATGCCTGTTATGTTAATTTCATGGAAAAGTTGTTGATATTCACAAGCTCAGTCACCCTTTTAAATACTCTTACAGCTCTATATACTAATTACTTACTCTCTTAGTTTCGAGAAAATGTGAGAAACACGTGGTGTTCTGAGCTTCCGATTAAATATTAATAATAATTAATAAGTTTGACACATTAAAAATAAACACTTGCTACTAGATAAATCTCAACCAACAAATGTGTGTGTGTAACTCAACATTCTATTCACAAGCCACCTATAAATTTCTAGCCTCTGTGCTCGCATCTGAACCTAGAATAGTATCCAACAATTGGATTCAATGAATAAATCAAGGGCGAGCGAGACTGCGGCTGTCTCTAACGTATTAACGTCACCGCTCATGGTCGGGTACTACAAATGATGTTCCGAGGAATAGTGTTACCAAAACTACGTTACAGTCAAAGTTTCCTTTCAAATTAAAATGTTTTGACATCTGAACCTAGAATAAAATCTTAAATTTTTAGGGTTCCGTATCTCGAAAGGAAAAAAACGGAACCCTTATAGGATCACTTTGATGTCTATCCGTCAGTCCGTCAAAATCAAACTTCTAAACCAACGCAGTCAAAAGATACAGCCGTTTATGCCGCAAATTTCTGCAAATTTTCGACTCTCGCAAAGGATCAAAACCTACAGGGTACTTCCCGTGAATTCAGAATCTTGAAATTTGGTACGAAGCAACGTGTTTAAGCACACATAAAGGAAATATTGCGAAAACTGTAAATTTTTAGTTACATCATATAATAATTTGTTTTTAAATAATTTAAATTTACTATATCTACAGGTTTGTACGGAACCCGAACCCTCTGTGCGCGAGTCCAACTCGCAATTGGCCGGTTTTTTTAAATATGAATGAATACGTGAGATTATTTAAATAGTATAATCAAGAGCGAGCGAGACTTCGGTCATCTCTAAAGAACTAAAGCTTAAGTACTAACGCCACCGCTAATGGCCGAGTCCCACTGATGGTACTCCGAGGAATACTCTAACCAAAACTACGTTACAATCAAAATTTTCTTTAAAGTTCAAGCATCTGTTCTCAAATCTGAAGCTAGAATAGAATCTATTAGTTGTATAAATAGAAATACGTGTGCATATTCAAATAAAATATCAAGAGCGTAGACTATACAACCACTGTGGTTGTATTATAGCCAAAGATCAAGAGCGACTGAAATTGCGGTCGTCTCTAAAGTACTAAGACTAAAGTACTAGGTAACGCCACCGCTAATGGCCGAGTCTCACTTATGGTGTTCTGGGGAACAGTGAAACCATAACTATGTTATCGTGTGATACTAGGAGTCTCTCCATGCTCTAAGAGAAAATTAAAACGTAGAATGTACCAGCTCCTTTTACCGCGCAGATGGTAATAACTAATAACCGATCGAAGGAAAACCCGATAATTAATTCTGTTAATTGGCGATGCGGCTACTAGCCAACCCATCATTATTTAGATTTCCTTTTCATTTATTTTATCAAAACTTTATGATTCCAAGTACTTTTTTTTAACAAATGGCGGATTTAATGCTTAGAGCATTTTCTCCTAGTCAACCATAGGAATAAACAGAAAAAAAAAAATTATGCGGCACAAAAAAAGCATACAATATACGTACATTATAAAAACATTAGCGGGTCACATAGCGCGACGAACCGATGGCCGATGGGGCAAAAAGGTTGTCGAATGGCGACCACGTACTGGCAAGCGAAGCGTAGGACACCCACCCACAAGGTGGTCTGACGACCAGAATAGGGTCGCTGGAAAGCGCTGGATGCAGGCTGCTCTAGATTGGTCCAAAAGGAAATCGTTTGGAGAGGCCTATGTCCTGCAGTGGACGTTATGCGGCTGAAATGATGATGATGATGATGATGATGATGATAAAAAAAATACTTTTTAATATACAGTTACATTTTATACATATTATAAAAAATATCAGAATGAATATCTACTTATACAAAACACACATACACCATTTTCCATCTTTACACCCATTATCTCGTGGATACTCGTGGATTTGTATCTTACGGTCGGTCCTATAGGTTTTAGACCAGGTTAGGAATTAAGACGTTAGAAGTAATATGTCTGAACTTACTAGTAATTTGCCCCGAACTGTGTACTCGCGACCCCGTTACGCACAAACCTTCATCTCACAGTAATAATTTGACCGATTTTGCTCATGGTCGAACTTAAATTTCAAGTGAATGCCTCTTGGGATAACGAAAAATGTTTTATGTTTATTTTCATTACTCGATTACGCCAAGGCTAAAAGGAAGTATAATAACTTTAGTTTGATCACCCTGTTTTGGGTCAACTGCCAACACCATTTTAGACGCATTTATGCGTTATAACGTCCACAGATGGACATAGGCCTCTCCAAAAGCTTTCCAAAATGACCGATCTAGAGCGACCTGCATCCTGCGCTTTCCACCGACCTTGGTCGAGTTATAGTCGCCTGCAAAATTTCTTTCCTTTCAAATCAAAAAGCAAAAACATGTCATATGTGTTTCATATGCGGTAATGTCTCTTCTCTGACCTACCAAACAAACAATCTTTTTATACAGACAATCGCCTGTTTATATCAATTTCGGCATCTGCTCCTCTACAAAGATTCAATTAAGCTTTATTGTCTCCCATGTGTTTATATTTACGGAAGCTACCAAAATAGACTATAGCGTCTTCATAGATTTCTATATTTCAAGAGTGTCATAAATGGTCAGTGTATCACGTCGCTTCTCTAGGATTTAAGTAGTTTGCCCCACTTTCCTAAGTGGAGCAAGCAAATTGCAAAGTCCGCTAGGAGTCGAGGCTAACGATGTTTGTTCTTTTTCGTGTGTAAGTGGCCAACATCGGTGTTAGAGTTTTCAAGCTGCCTTAAGGCATCTGACATAGCTCGACGACTGCCATACCGTGAAAGCCAATGGCTTAACATTACTTCCAAAGTGCGGACCACATTCGGAGTTGCTTAACTTACTAAAGCTAGCAATGCATACTAAACTGATTTCATAATAATGACATATTATGAGAACTTATCTTTTGTGCGCTAGAAAAAATATCCTGTTTAAATTTTATGCAGATATACTATTATATAGTTTATAGGCAAGTGGTACCAAATGAGTTTTGATTTCGTGCAAAAAATTAAGGATCGATTTATTTTAACATATTTATATGTACATATTGTATTGTAATGTAACGTAAATATTAATATTATAGTATAGTCATTGAAAAAAGGCAAAGCAATAAGTTAGGACAATTGATACGGCATGGCAATTTTATGTGAATCAAATTAAAAGGAAGAAGGGGAAGAGGTAATTCCAGGCACAGCTATCTAAAGCAAATCAAGGAAAAGGTGACAGCAGTGTCGTATCAAGATGTCAAGAGGTTGGCGAAAAACAGAATAGATTGGCAAAAACTACACCGACAAAAGCACCGCTCTGGGAATTTTCCTAAGTCAAAAATAAATTATTCTGTAATAAAAAGAAAACAAAACGTCGCAAAATAATATCACTTATACTTGTACTATGAACATATCGATTTTAAAGTGATTTCTGATTAATTATTGCAGAAAAATTGTTAATGAGCGATATTTGACTCCAAGAAACAATGACGTCATTTGCCTATATTTTATACAAATCCCATTGAAAATTTATGTTTCGACGTTTCCAAAAAAAGTATTTGATTTGACTCGATGGAAAATAGCAAATTATAATGATGATGATAGTAATTTTTACGTAAAGCAATGTCACAGGCAGGTTTCGGGGAATATTCTCAATTTTCAAAGCAAATAAATACTACTTTAATTTTTATTCTATACCAAATGTTGCACGATATTAGCCAAAAATAAATCAAATAAACTTTTTTTACGCCCGTTTGGTGCAGTTTTTTATTTATTCAGTTCTGGATTCTGAGAAAATTGGTTTTTAGTTGAAAATTCTAAAACATAAGTACATACAAAACGAAGTATGATTTTTTTCCTACACGATAACAGCACAGTATTTAATATTCATTGTATTTTTAAACTATCTTAAACAAATTTCTACTAACAGCAAATTCAACCCTTTAAAAGATAACATAAAATCAAAACATTTAATTGATTTCGTCGGTCCGGGTAAAAATTATTAAGCAATTTGTTACTCAACGTTGCGATTCAGATACCGCAGCTAGGGTTGTAATCCCAGGCCCTTAGGGCATCTCGGTAGAGGTGGGTTCAAATAATTCAAAGAATTCAATTGTGTGGGATTTTGATGTTACTTCAAGTCACATAATTATTATGTTGAGATGTTTTGCATAAATAGATTGCTGAGGTACTTTCAAAAATCCAATACCCTTAGTCTCCCGATCAAAAAGATAGAAAAATGTGATGATAAAAATACTTGCAAATACATGAGTTGAATCCTTCATATAAATGTCAAATTTTATTTAAAAAGAAAACTCTATTTCTCATATATATTTTTTATTCATATACCTAATTTCTCGTTCGCGAATTGCTCAGTACTCAAATGAAACTGCCAGTGAATACGCCAGTTAAATCCTGCAAATTCTCACAACTTGAATCCCGCAGTCGGAAAAATAATACGCTGAATCCCAACCGCAGCCTAGCACCGGCGGCGGCTTATTAAGAATTTTCATTCCGTCTTAGCAAACAATGTGATTCACTTAGTAGCGTACGCAAAAGGTCTAAATTAGTTTATGTTCCTGTTTGCAAACAATTTACAAGAAAGCTGCGTTGTGGAGACGAACAATTTTCTGGATGGGTTTAACAGAATAAGCCTTTTATTTTACACTTCACTTTAAAACACTATTTCTTTTTTTATTTAACCTTTGGAAAATACAATCTTTACAGCACAATAGGCGGATTTAAATTTATTGTTGACCCAGCAACAGCTAGGTCTTAGTAACTTTCTGTAGGGCTTAGGTGGAAAATATATATTTTAATTAACACTGATAAAGAAAGAAAAATATAAATATAACTACAAAATAAATATACTTACTAAATATATGTACTTTTATAAAGCCGCATAAAGCTAGCAATTTTGGGAATTCGAACGGCAATGATCATTGTTCACAACTCAGATATTAATTAAAAATTTCACATGATTTAGCCACCAACAGGTAGGTGGCTGATCAATTAAAAATTATATAATTATTTAAATAAATATCGTAACTATGACCAAATCACTTATCAGATGATTTTTATATTTTTTTTTAACTGCAATGGTACAATAGGTGAACTTAATGCTAATGCATTCTCTACTTTACCACTCAACCTTTGGAAGAACAGAAAATGTTATTACATCAGTCTGCACCTTTAACATTAGTCTGTGAAATATTTACATCTATAGACATAGTCAACGTCTCCTCGATTGGCACCGTTAGAAGTTTGCATGGTAAGTGCCATTATTCAGACGTAATCGCGCAACTGCAGCGTGACTCGGAAATAATACCCTGTTACGAACTTCCTCCAAGAAACGACTAAATTGTTTGTCTCTACACAAATTGCTGTTGCAAACTGACGTTTAGCTTACAGAGCTTGCATCGCTCTTGATTTTGTATACAATTTGATGTCTAGTATTTTAATTAAGGGGATACCTGAATTTCCCGTGGTCCAGTGCTGCCCCCATTTGAAATAAACCATTTGATAGAAACGGAGACATCATTTAAATTTTTGTCTTGACCAGGCACTAGATAACCCTTCAAACTATTTTATGAACTACTGTTTACAGTTTAAAGTGACAACGTGAAGCTTTTCTACGCACATACGCTAAAAGTGGAGACACCATACTTCGAATAAAATTTGCAACGACTGGGAGCCGACAGACCAACTTGTCTCATCTGCGGAGACGCCATATTTTGAATATATTATTATACTAAAACTGACCATTTCCTGATCGTTTTTTTTTTTTTCGCAACAATGAAGCCTTTTTTAAGCGTTGTAACTCGAAGTTGCAACCACTGAGAGTAGGCAGGCTGACGGTTGCCATTCACATTAGGGGACTACTCTACAAACCATAAAAGTAAATGTAACCATATGGATGACCGTAATTAAAAATCCTGTCATCTCTCAGTCTACTTGAAGAAAACAGAATTAATAAATTAGCCTTCCAGTGTGCTGTGACAATCAGTAAATGTATATCAAAGGATTCCATAATGAGGCGAATTTCAAACTGGGTAAATTTTGGTCTATTTATATTTAAGCTATACAAAATATAAATTAAACTAATTAATTAACTTGTCCGTGAAGTATGACAATCGATGAAATACACAACATTCAACTTTAAAATATAAAGGATACCAAATAGAAAATGAGCATAATTTTGACGGAATCAATTTAATAGAGAGCGTGTTTGTACGAACCAACGCGTAGAGTTATATAGATCGGTTACTTTACCTTAAAGTGCCATAAGTATGACTCAAACAAAATTAAATAAATAAATAAGCCTCTTGCTTTGTTATGATAATTATCATCATCATCAGTGATTATTATCAGTGTATACATGGCGTTTGACTTAATAATGAGGCGAATTTCAGACAAGGTCAATTTCTGATTTAAACGGTCCTCAAAAAAATATCAAATAAATAAATACATACAAACTAACGCCACATATTGAACCAGCACCAAAGTAACTCAACGTTACTTTAAATAAATACCCAAGAACCAGGTCAATCTGAAAAAGATTATTTTTCATCTTCGACCTGACCGGGGTTCGAAGCCAGGACCTACAGTGTGACAGCCTGAGATGAGGTTCAATAGGCAACAAAGGTCGTCATATTTTATAAAACGTCATCATATTATACAAAGTGAAAGAGAACGGGAAATATCCTTTATAAATCGAACCACAAGCTATACTTAGATCACTATTGTATAATAAAATTAAAATAACAACCAAAAAACCAAAAAGAAAATTCGACATGCCCATACAAATTGCCCGGGCAGCTGCACACTTGTATGGAAATTCAGATATTTTTATTTTGTTTTTTTGGCTGTTATATTAATTTCATTAAAGTATAGTGAGCCTATGGTTTGTCCCTTCCACGTTGTATAAAAAAGAACATGCAATAGCTCACGTTAATTGAATTCATAAATAAACCGGTCCGTATGCTGCAGCAATCAGTAAATGCACGGTGTTGGAATCTGAATTCAGACGAATACCAAACAGGGTGGGTATGCGACTAATCTCGACAAAATAAATTTCAAAGTATCTACATACACTTCGTTTCTGTACAAAGCAGTATGTATTCAGATACAATAAGTAACAAGTACGCTTTTTGCACCACAAAGTTGTATGTGCTATGGCTCAGATAAATAGAATTAATTGACTCGATGTGCTACGACAATCAATCTTGACTCCGTAATGAAACGAATTTCAAATAGGGTCAATTTCATAATAGCACACAATGTATTTTCCAACAAAGAGTAGGTAAGATCACATAAATGAAACTAATGAATTAACCGGTCGGTATGCAGCAGCAATCAGTGAATGCACGGCATCCGACTCCGAAATTAGACAGATATCAACCGTGCCCATTCCCGAGACACGTTCACTGTGCTTGTATGCAAACATTAAGTACCTATGTATGTACTTGCAATCGTTTTCTTAAATTTAGTTAACTTATGAATCAACATGTCGTTATTTTGTATCACATAATAATTCTAACTTATTTACTACACTTTAGATGGATATCGAATATAAAGTATATTTAAAGTTCTTGCACAAGCCAATCTATAATCAGAGGTGCAAGAAACAAACTCGCTTTCTCAAGCTGTACGGCGGTAAATACAGGTAGGTAATTAATAGATGATTCGGACAGTCTGCACGTTGCCGCAATCAGAGCTTCCAAACTTAGAGGAATTTCTAACTGGGTCAATTTTAGAGTAACTTTTGATACATTTCAAATGCAAAACATTAGCAGCTATAAGCTCACATTACTTTACGCGGCGTTTTGTTCATCAGTGAACTCATATACATTGGCATATTAATCAATAGCTGACCTCAAGGCCTCTTATAATATATAAATGGGAGATTTGCCCATAATCACCACGCTGAGCAGGTCACGGGTTAGTGATCGTAGAAAATGGTATGAAGGTGTGCCCAGAGAACGGTGCTGCCTGCTCTCTGTTATATATCACTCTTAGTCGCCTCTTAAATGACTCATGGTATGAAGGTGTGCCCAAAGAACGGTGCTACCTGCTCTCTGTTATATATCACTGTTAGTCGCCTCTTAAATGACTCATGCTATGAAGGTGTGCCCAAAGAACGGTGCTGCCTGCTCTCTGTTATATATCACTCTTAGTCGCCTCTTAAATGACTCATGGTATGAAGGTGTGCCCAAAGAACGGTGCTGCCTGCTCTCTGTTATATATCACTCTTAGTCGCCTCTTAAATGACTCGTGAGAGAGGAAAGAATGAAATAGCTCAAATAAAGGGAACTAATGAGTAAGCCGGTCGGTTTGCTGCAGATTGCAGCAGATGCACGGCGTTTGACTCCGGAATAAAGCCAATATGGACACAACTCTTACTAACTGATCTACGTACTCCTTATCGAGTCAAAATGGTTTCAATATATTTTTGATTTCAAATCATCTTTGTCCAGAATGTGGTTACAGCAATACCTCTATCATTAGCGTCATTAAAGTCCTCGATACTCGTAGTAGGTCGACAAAATGTGGCCCATTGACTGAATGGCACGTTCTTGTAATAGCTCATATAAATGGATCTAATGAATTAGCCGGTCGGTATGCTGCAGATTGCAGTTGACGTAAGGCATTCGGCTGCGAAATTAGATGGATATCAAACAAGGCCAATTTATAGTAGCATACATAGGGCGCACTATAAGTTTCCGGAACTGGCCACTTACATAAACAATATTTAAAAATTTATTGCAACATTTGAAAATAGAACTCTTTGGCTGTAGAATGCACTTTGTTTCATCTGACTGTCTTTTGTTTTTACCTTGTGGCGCCATTTAAAAAATTGTGTGTCTGCATCAACATGGATTTAACTCGGGAAAATTTTCGTAGTATGATTTTCTACGATTTTAAGTGTAATTTGACAGCTCAACAGAGCATCGCTCGGCTTGGAACAGCTTTTGGCAATGAAGCACCATGCAAGACAACTGTTTATAGCTGGTTTGCAGAATTCAAGCGTGGTCGTATCAATCTCAGTGACGAATCTCGCGATGGTCGGCCGTCCACCGCTGTGACCAATAAAAACATCGATGCTGTGCGCCGTATGATTGAAACAGACAGGCATGTGACCTACCATGAAATTCGCGCATCCTTAGAAATAGGCATGAGTCAAATACAATTAATCCTACACAAACATTTGGGTGTGAGAAAGCTGTGCTCGCGGTGGATCCCACACAACTTGACCGAGGCTCAAAAAACGGACCGCGTCACTTGGTGCAGTGCCATGCTTACCAGATTCAACGAAGGTGCGTCAAATTTGGTGTGGGACATAGTAACAGGTGACGAAACATGGATTTATTGCTACGATCCCAAAACAAAGCAGCAATCGAGCGTATGGGTCTTTCAAGATGAGCCGAAACCAACCAAAGTGGCGCGCGTGAAAAGTGCATCTAAGCGGATGATTGCTTCTTTTTTTAATAAAACTGGACACGTGGCTACTGTTGCTTTAGAGAATCGTCGTACAGTGAATAGTGACTGGTACACGACCATTTGTTTGCCGGAAGTTATTGACGAACTCCGTAAAAATAACCGTAAACGTCGTATCATCCTGCACCACGACAATGCTAGTTCTCACACGGCCAGACAGACAAGGGACTTTTTGAAGGCGAAAAATGTAGAACTCATGAGTCATCCTGCATACAGTCCCGACCTGGCACCTTGTGACTTTTTTCTGTTCCCAAAAATTAAGAACCAATTACGCGGTCAACGATTTTCATCACCAGAAGAGGCTGTCGAGGAGTATGAAAAACACGTTTCAGAGGTCACCACAGAGGAGTGGCACAAAAGTTTTCAAAACTGGTTTCATCGAATGAAAAAGTGCATAGACGCCAAGGGAGATTATTTTGAAAAACAATAAATTAATTTTGTACCTTTAATAGTATTTTTTCATATTCATTCCGGAAACTTATAGTGCGCCCCACGTATAAAACAGTAGGAGCCATAGCTCACAAAGCTCACATTAATGGAATTAATGTATTACTTATCCGGTTGGTTTCAGGAAGGTACTTTCATACATATGACTGCCAAAAAAACGTACCCTACCACACTGCTTTGGTGACAAAAATATGTAATAACTAGCTTCCGCCCGCGGCTTCGCCCGCGTGGATGTCGGTTATCGCGACCGAAACCTATTTCCATCCTCATGGTTCAAAGTATCTCTAAGTAGTGTAAAATTTTAGTCCAGCCGTTTCAGCTTGAATAGGTAATAGAGAGACAAACAGAGTAACTTTAGAATTTACCTACCCATATAATATTAGTATGAATTAATTTTCCGCGTAGCACGCGGGAGGCACACTAACTTTTTGGATATTCAGATCTTTACTTTCACGACTATAATATTTCCTTGTAAACAATATTTTTTACCTTTGTATCGGGTGGCGCCAAAATGACTAAACCGCAGGGTGAACTTACACGCGAACAGGCTACATAAAATTGGCCGTGCGAAAAACAGTCCACTCTCAAATCTACCCCAGCGTATTTAAGAGTTTGGCCTTGGGATTTGTTTATCGTCATGGCAAAACACACTTTAATAGGGAACCGAACGCGTTTAAATCCAAAGGGGAGATCATTGGGAATTAATGGGATTCTGGGCAGAAATACTGTCTCACCCTGAGCACAGCCAGTTATAATAATGGCTTCTATTAAATTTTGATGTAGACGCTTGACCTGTAGTCGCGTACCGTTGCAGAGTTTTGGAGGCTTCAAATTTCGTAACAACATTATAGATGTCCCTGTCCGTAAGGTAAGTTTGTGGGGAGGGAGACCCGCGGGTTTTAGGGAGTTCAAAAATTCTACTGGATAATTAACAGCGTCATCCTTATTTACTGCCGAGTCTATCGAGTTGTATATCCTTTCTTCTCCTGTCATTGATTTCAGCAACATGTCATTTATTGCCTCTGCTTGGTCGTTCTTAGGGGTCAAAATAGCCCATTCACAAAACCATATTCCATACTTTTTTCTTGTATGCTTAAAATATCGGGGTATATTTTATTAATTAATTCTTCAATAGTAGCCACCATAGTGCATAATTCATCATTTATAGTCACTTTACCGTCACTGTCGTTACATTCCCCATTCCTATTTTTAGCAGCATATCTGCAAACAGTCCCGCAGTAACATCACCTTTTAGGTGTACTCTCATATTTCTTGTTAGTTTAAGGACTCTTACTGATGACCATAGAACAGATCTCTTAAGGCTGGCTTTGATCTCGTCGGCTCTCATTCCTCTAGTCACTCGTCATCTTCAAGTAAATGTAAAGCCTTGCAAGAGGATTGGAATGTAGGATGTAGCCCGCCATCCACCGTTTTTAATACTTCAAATGACGTAGAACCTCGAATCACATGAAGAAGCATACGAAGATAGTAGCACTCCGCATTATTCGGATGTACCGTGTATACCCTTCCTATACACGTGTTTGATTATTTGTATTTAGGAGTTATAGTAACAAATTTCATGGAAATTGGAGCAAATTTAAAATATTTTCCATACAAACTTTCAATTCCCATTTTGCACCCTTAGGGGGTGAATTGTAATAAACCATGAAACAAGAATTTAATTAAATGTTATTAAGCGCATGAATCTCATTTTTTAACCGACTTTGTTATCAAAATCGATGCAGATTTAAAGATTTTTCTATACAGACTTTCAACCCCTATTTTGCGACCTTAGGGGGTGAATTCTAATAAATCATGAAACACGTGTTCAATTAAATGTTTTTTAGAGTATGAATCTCAATTTTTATCAAAATCGATGAAGATTTAAAGATTTGTCCATACAAATTTTAAACCCCTAATTCACCCCTTTAGGGTTAAAATTTTTCAAAATCCCTTCTTAGTGTGCGTTCGCATTTTGAATTAAAACAACTGTCCAAATTTCACGTTTCTATCATAAGCGGTTACGGCTGTGCGTGCGTCTTATGTCAGTCAGTGGGAACTTCTCCTTTTATATATATAGATGTAGAAAGTGTAAAAAGGAGCCAGAAAATAGGTATTGCTATTTAGATACAACTACTTAATATGTAACAACAATAGGAGCTTATAACATGAATACGAAAGCGGGCTTATAATAAAAACGATATATTAGCCAACCTCTAATTTTTCACCGAAGTTTTTGCTATTCCTAGGTTTTTCACCCAAAGCACACGCTACCTTCTACTTTCCCGAATAACGGAGAAAAAGAATGGAAATATCGCCGCATAAACTTTTAAATCCACAACTTCTAATTCCTATTTTTGAAATCTGATAAAAGAATCAACCAACAATGGAGAGTTATTGACGTTCAAATTTAGAGCTACTCGTGCATGAACCGTATGCATTTTGTCTACTCGACAAGTGAATAAGTTCTACAAATATTCCTCTTTTATAAGAATAACTTTTGTTTTCACGTCATTATGATGACAAGACGTATTTCCACATTCTGCTGTATAAATATCCTTACTAATATTATAAACTAGCTGATGCCCGCGACTTCGTTCGCGTGGACTTTATGACTCCGGCGTATTAATATAAATAAAAACTAATGAGAGAGAGAGAGAGAGACAGAGGGAGAAAGTACTTGTAACAGTGTTAGGAGTAAAAAGTCAATATTATTTTAATTCTTCCCTTCGGGAGCCAATATAAAAAGAGCTGAAGTGTTACTAACCCTGAAGAAAGCTACATTAAGTTGGCCATGCGAAAAACCAGTCCTTAGATCGACATCAGCAGCTTTAAGCCTCTAAAACTGTGACTTATTTTCATAGCAAAGCAAGTAAACATATGGAACTGTGTATTTTCAAAAGGAAAATTGTTGGGGATGAGTGGCATACGCGGAATAAATACAATTTCACTGGCACCACTCACAGTAAACTTTAAGTGTCTCAGCAGACTATGCCGAAGTTTAGCGGCTAAAGTTCAGTTTCTAAAGTTCGGTGGGGATGACACACTAAATAAGCTGAAGTTCAGCTGCTGAAGTTCGGTGGAAACGCTGGACAGTAGTGATGTGCCGATATGAGAATTTAATCTTCCGTCTTTGGCGCGTCTGCGGCGAACGGAAACGGAAGTGGAAGAGGGAACGGGAGCGGAAGCGGAAGCGGAAGCGGGAGCGGCGGCGGCAGTGGTGGAGGCGGCGGCGGCGGCGGCGGCGGCGGCGGCGGAGGCGTTGGCGGCGGCGGCGGCGGCGGCGGTGGCAAAAGCGGCAAAAGCGGCGGCGGCGGCGGCGGCGGCGGCGGCGGAAGCGGCGGCGGCGGCGGAAGCGGCGGCGGCGGCGGCGGCGGAGGCGTCGGCGGAAGCGGCGGCAGCGGCGGCGGCAGCGCCAGCGGCAGCGGCGGCGGCGGCGTCGGCGGAAGCGGCGGCGGCGGCGGCGGCGGCGGTGGTGGCGTCGACGGCGGGAGCGGGAGAGGGAGCGGGAGCGGGAGCAGGAATGGGAGTGGAAGTGGGAGCGGGAGCGGGAGCGGGAGCGGAACGGGTACGGGTACGGGTACGGGTACGGGTACGGGTACGGGTACGGGTACGGGTACGGGTACGGGTACGGGTACGGTTACGGTTACGGGTACGGGTACGGGTACGGGTACGGGTACGGGTACGGGTACGGGTACGGGTACGGGTACGGGTACGGGTACAGGCAAAAGCATCTGGAAGTTCGGCATTATGTGTTGCTAGTAATGCAAATAACATTGCAGGCATGCATTGGCTGAAATTCAGCCGCTGAACTTCGGCATACAGTGCTGAGACACTAAGTTGGGTTCCGTTACACAGTTTCGGCGGAGTCAAATTTCGCATCAGCATTATTGGCCATCCGACATAAATACTTATTTTGTGAGCCGAGAGTCCATTTGCTGCAAGTGAATTAAGAAACTCAACTGGATAATTGGTGGCGTCGTCAACAACACTATCCAAGAAATCTAATCTAAATATATATAACTCAAAGGTGACTGACTGACTGACATAGTGATCTATCAACGCACAGCCCAAACCACTGGACGGATCGGGCTGAAATCTGGCATGCAGGTAGATGTTATGACGTAGGCATCCGCTAAGAAAGGATTTTGATCAATTCTACCCCCAAGGGGATAAAATAGGGGATGAAAGTTTGTATGAAACTTTGTCAATTTTAAACCGATCGGGCTGAGACTTTGCATGCATAAAGCTACTATGACGTAGACATCCCCTAAGAAACGATTTTGATAAATTACACCCCTACGCGAGCGAAGCCGCGGGCAAGCTAGTTAACAATAATTTGCGTCATAAGTTCTTTATTAATTGATTTTTAATTTTTTGGTGTCAATATGGCGCGTTCACATAACCAAGAATTTTCTGGTGTGTTATGCTCTGAAGGTCCGCAAATACTGAACTTATAAGTTCTTCTTCGGACGAAACAACTTTTTTTGGAAAAATTTTCAATTTACTGACACATTTTTTTTTTTACTCTTTTACTACAGTATAGATTTAGTATGTTTTTGTTCAGCGGCAACAAAAAACATCATCTATAAAAATTTCAACTGTCTAGCTATAATGGTTCATGAGATACAGCCTGGTGACAGACAGACAGACAAACAGTCGGACGGTCTAAGTAATAGGGTCCCGTTTCTACCCTACCCTATGGAACCCTAAAAATCGAATAAAATAAGTATTGATGGGGGGCTCCCATACTACAAACGTGATTTTTCATAGATTATGGAACGGAACCCTTCGCGCGCGTCCGACTCGCGCTTGGCCAGTTGTATTATAACTCAACAAAAAGTTCTCATCACACTTAACAACTTTTGCTAAGGCGGCATTTTAATATTTCTTATAGTTTAGCTGGACCATTATAGTTCTGCATCATGTGTTCCATTTTCCAAAATCAATTATAGCCTATATGTTGCCCAGGCATTACAGCTATATAGCAAAAAAAGTTTCATTCAAATCCGTCCAGTATTTCCGGAGATTAGCGTGTACAAACAGACAAACAGACAAACAGACAAACAGACAGACATTTTTTTTTATTTTCTTACTCTATTACTATATACCCATCGCCCCAAATATTTTTTTTTGAAAAATTTTCAATGTACAGACACATTTTTTTTACTCTTTTATTATAGTATAGATAGATGTGAAAGCGTGGATGTTTGTTACGCTTTCACGCAAAAACTACTTGACGAATAATCATGAAATTTTGTACACATATTCTGGGAGGTACTAGAAGTAACATAGGGTACTTTTTATTAAAAAAAATATTTAAAAAAAAAATTAAAAAAAAATTGTCAACAAATATCAACATTTTGCTACTTTAGCGCCATCTAACATACAGTAATGAAGTTCAAACCCTAAATATGATGTGAAAGCGTGGATGTTTGTTACGCTTTCACGCGTATGTCTAAAAAATGCCTCGGAAGCGTAAATCTACACTATCCAATTATTTAATGGATTCGATGCGAGCGAAGCCGCGGGTAAAAGCTAGTAATAAATAAATATGTATTTTGTGAATGATGTTAATCCGATGACTTTTGATCTTTGTTTATGAGCCGCATTCAAAAATCTATTTATAATGCTTTTAATTGATAAGCAATCGATGGATGGTTGTTTGTCTTAAATTTATTTTAATTTATTTCACCACTTTATGATTGTTATTGTAGTACCTAAAACTAACTAACCCTTTCATTCTCCACATCCCCCGTTAAGTTTGACTGGTAGATAAGGCCTAAGGCTTTAAGTGCGTCATTACTCTTGTATTTGTGTATGAAGTTAAATAAATAAATACCTAAGTATGTTAATTTCATGGAAGGCACGAGTAGGTTTTAATTTAAAACTATTTTACTTGTTTCAAAGTAAAATCCATGCTCGTATGTACTTCGATATGAAAGGAAATTCTACGAAAGATTCAATGACGTTCATTTCGCGATCCGAAAACATTTCGTTTGCAAATTTCTGGACATTTTCAATGTTTAACGTAACCAGTACAAGCCAGTTCAGAGCGGATCTATTCGGAAATAACGAGAAAAAACGGAACAGAAGCCGTTGCAATTCCAGGATTCGGTTAAATGATTCAAATCTTTGTAGACTGTATAAACAAACTAGCTGCCCGTTTAATGCATGAAATTCTTCTGGGTAGCTACCCAACACGGTATAAGTATTTCGTTTATTTTTTTAAACCCCAATAAAAAAAGGGGTGTTATAAGTTTGACGCTAATGTCTAATGGTCTGTCTGTCTGTCTGTGGCATTCTAGACTGGTTTAGATGCGGTTTTTTATGTTAATACAGTTACCTTGCGGTGGTTCGTAGCTCTTATGTTTGTTGAAATTTGATTGAGCATTTTAAAAGTAATTGGAAGTTAACATTTGAAAGTCAAGGCTTTCTCTAAATAATAGATAACGCTACGGAAATCATGTGGTATCGATAGTTCCGCCCCTCATCACTAGATGGCGTTCTTAACAGTTGGAAGTTTTATACATTTGCCCAGCAAAAAATTTGTTTTCATTTTTACTTGGCGACCGGTAGAGGACGGGGCCCCATATTGGATTAAGTGTGACGTCACGTAGCTTATACCCACGGGCAGCTATGACGCTTTCAACATCTCATTTGTTAAATTACCATGTATATCATAAAAGATACGAGGGAACAGATATATTTACATAGGTGGCGAAACACTACCACTATTTGGCTTCGCCATAGGAGAGTAGAGAACCACGGTCCGCATACGCACGTAAACCCATTGGTCCCGGCTATAATCATGGTATGGTAGTCGTCATTTAGGTTTGTCAGAGGCAGCTTAAAAATTACTAGGTACTTAAAATATGACTAATTAAAATGACTATTAGTGTTCGCCATTTCAAACACTAAAAGTTGTTCGTAATGTTTCAGTCAGTGAATATAATCTAAACACTATAAAACTCGCATCCGAAGTATATTGTTAATTGATTCCTTTTTATACTGATTGATCTCTTCGCTTCACTGTGGATTTTATAAACATAAATTTCGATTGTAAACCCTTGCGTAAATTACAAATTCGTGCTTATGTGGTGAGAACATTAATGAAAAGTATTTTAAATTGTACATTAATTACTTAGAAAGATATAGGAGGAATATTTTTATAAACGGGAACTATCATTTTATAATCTCATGCTGAGAGAAAATAGATGACCAAATAATACGCCAGCTACTTCTCATCCCGCGATAATTGTAAAAGCTGGTTGAGGGAATTGGCCAAAATCATCTTGATAGGCGATGCGGCTAGAAACCCATCACCATGTTTATTCCCTTCTTCCTTTCATCACCCCGGACTATTACGCTAAACGTGACATTTTGCTATTACGACCCTCTCTTCTTTGTTTCCTATGTCCCCCTGTCGGGGCAAAGGACAAACTAAAGACGTCGCCAACTCGATCTGTCAACCGGTGCTTGCATGATTTCGCTCCAGGACAATCCAAGCTGCTTAGCTTGCGAGATGACGGTACGGCAACAAGTTTGTTTGGGGCGGCCACGCCTACGCCTACCCTTTGTATTCCAATCTAGGGCTCTACGATGAATATGGTGGTCAGGCCGACGCAACGTATGACTGATCCAGCTCCACTTGCATTTACGGATTTGTACGTCAATTGGATCTTCCTCGCATAGATTCCACAAATCCTCGTTCGAGATAACTTTGTCTGGCAAAACATACCCATTATATAGTGTAAGCATCGGTTAACGAAAAATTACGACCCTAGACTTTGTCTAGTCCATAAGATATTAACGACGCGATATATGCTGAAATCCGATGATATAAGAAAAAAAATGTCATTAATACATTCATTGGTATCTTCTCGGTTTCCTTCCATTAAATCATTCAATCAGTGAGAAAGAACAGTGGTGACTAACAGGGAATGAGATAGTGTTTCATTTAATTAACACCAATAAAAACTGAGTAGTCACCTATTATTTAAAATGTAGCGAACTCTTTGTCATACTCGCTCAGTTTTGATTAGATATAACGCTTGAATTTGTAGCCTCCATAACATATCAGACTTCTTCTTTTTTTGTTTATGTTTGTGGCAAATTATAGTGCATTACCTTGATATAGCTAGACGACGGCCGTATTATGATGACAGCCTTTTAACATGCCTACCGAAACACGATGTTGATAGATATATTTTATGCCACGTGTGGTCATCAATCCAAACGCGGATCACGCTCCGGGTCGCTTAAATTGCGCATACAGCTTTATATATAATATATGCATAGGTCATTATTACCTATACTCCTATTACCATCGAGCACTTCAGTTCAGTTAAATTTCAAAATGGTTTCCGCCAGAAAGCACCGGTTTCTTGTTGACTAAACCTTGTGTACATGTCAAAGCATCATTTATTATTAAAAAACGATCGTGTTTTAATAAAAAACCAATTTTGTTCCAGGTTGCCGCCCCGGTACAATGAGCGGCGAGAAATGGGAGCACCAACTCGAATATCACGGACGCACGCCGCCGCTTTGCCACAGAAGCGCTGCACGCCCCTAGCGAAAATAAACCGAGCACAAAGGCGCCAAATTTGAATAATGAATGCGGAAACAGAAAATGTCGACGCACGCAAAATTGGGATGGACCTCCCGAAAACCATATGTGGCGACCAATGCGAGAACATCACCAAAGTGAGCGCCTTCCAGCTAAGGCCTCCAGATCCTAACGCCACCTTCCTTCATCGACCATTCATCCACGAAAGAGCTGTAAACGAGACTGACTCGATCCATCTCAGAATGGTGCTTAACCTTAGCGACTCAATAAACGAAATGTACGGGTTCGACATGACAGTCAATGGAACTTTTTCAAATTGCAGTTTTGAAAATGGAACGTGTGCTAGTGATGTGCAACAATATAACTTCTGGGCGCTTTCGTTATTAGTGTTCCCTTTATTGACGTTATTCGGTAACGTGTTAGTAATAATGAGTGTGGCTAGAGAAAGAAGTTTACAAAGTGCAACGAATTATTTTATAGTGAGTCTTGCTGTGGCGGATTTGTTAGTAGCAGTAGTAGTTATGCCATTTGGAGTATATTATTTGGTAAGTAAACATTTGCAATTCATAATTAATTCAATATGTCGATTTCAATCAGAAGCTTACATTAATGAAACTACCAATTTCACAATAAAATGACTACAGTCATTTTATTGTGAAATTGGTATTTATGTCACAATTTTGTTCAGAAACTAAGCCGCAGCGCAGGTGAACATGTACGGCATGTACCACAGTTAAATTTAATAAAATGTACGTTTACAATAATGTGAACTGAATTAAACGTTCACCGTGGCATTTTCACATCAAATTAGGCATGTTAATGCTTCAACCACTATATGTGGTTAATCCTCCGTTACGCGAGTACCTATTGCGAATCCGTATCTGTAGCAAACAGAAACCGCAAACAACTGAAAAACAATAGCTATTCAACGACGTGTTTTGAAATTCTGGGAACATAACATAATTCAGCTATTCATAGTTATGTCAAAGATAGAGCTACATTGTTTTTATTTTTTCAGTAAGTTACTTGTCTAGCCTTTTGGTGGACTTTTATGTGAATTATTTGTTTTACCGTGAACTCGCGATGTCATTCTACCTAAAGACATTGCCAAACTGACCAATTCAACGACACTAATCCTGTTACTCGTACGTAATGGGGATACCTGAATTTTCCGGGATCCAGTGCTGCCCTCATTTTATATGCACATTAGCGAAAAATGGCCACTTTTTGCTTATGTACGTAGAAAAGCTTCACGTTCTTATTTTAAACTGTAAACAGTAGTTCATAAAATATTTTAAAGGGTTATTTAGAGCTTGGACAAGACAACATTTTAAAATATGTCTCCGTTTCCTTTCAAGTGATTTATTTCAAATGGGTGCAGCACTGGACCCCAGAAAATTTAGGTAGCCCCTTGAACAAGATTTTCAATCCAATATTTTCCAACAAGTCAAATCAGATATTTTTTTTTAAAACGTCAAAACAAACATTTTCTATCATTTATTTCTATTTCATATTTGTACGAAATACAGGCAGATGACGTCATAGTTTCCTGTAGTCAAATAGCTCTCTTATTATCAGTTTTTCTGAAATAATAAATCTTGATTCACGTTAAAATCGATATGTTCAATGACAAGTGACATTATTTTACGACGTTTTATTTTCTTATCAGAACAAAATCATTAATCTTTGATCCAGGAAAATACCTAATTTTCTTATAACGTACTCTACGACTTTTCAGTTAATTACTAAATATGTAAATATACAACAAATGTAAATGTAAATTATTTTTTGCAAAACAACTTTACTACAGGCAAAGATGTAAGAAAATCAAACAAGTCTTTAAAAGGTTTGTTTTTTTTCTTCTTCATTGGATTAAGTAGATATATATAGTTTTATAAACTCTTTCACATTTATTTTAACATTTCTCTTAAAAAAGCATTAACTGAGTTAAAACTATTTGAAGTGGATTCACATGGTTTATCAAAGTTAAATTACCACAAAGCTTTTGTTAATCCTAACCGTTATACGTAAACATGAGACAAAGTTTAATTAATACCTTTACAGTTGTTTTTCATTTGGATGTTTTTCTTTCTGTCATTTTTAATTAATTACTAAGATAAAGATAAAGATATATTTATTTGCAATAAAACACATCATTTACAAAAAAAATATTGCATCAGTAGATAAAGTCATGCAGTGTGCTTTTACCCTAAGAATGGTATGCAAATATGGTCAGAAAATGGGCTGCTGAAAATTAACTAATTATTTATAATATTCGTACAGGTCATTATTACACATGCACAATTATTCTTATTAAGTTTCACTACTTATTACAATATAATTACAATGTTTATTTAGAAATGTCAAAAGATAAATTATTATATAATGTTAATATAAATTAAAATTAAAAGTTGTCATTCAGAAAATCAGATATCTTATAGTAGCTTTTCTCCACTAGAAACTTTTTCAGTTTTTTCTTAAACAAACCTATCTCTAATTCTTTTAACTCTTCTGGTAGTTTATTATTGACTTTTGGTGCCATACATACCACGCTCTTTTGTAATAATGCTGTTTTCGATGTATGTGCACAAAGTTTGTCACCATTGCGTCAATTTCTTACAACATGGTCTGATAACCGATCAATAATTCCGGGTTACATTTAACAAAAACTGCTATTTCAAAAATATACAAGCAGGGAAGCGTAAGAATTTTATGCTTAATATACAGCGGCTCACAACTGTCCGTACTTTAAAGCCCAAACATAGAACGAAGACAGCGCTTTTGTAATTTAAAAATTACATCATTTTCCGTAGAATTTCCCCAAAAAATTATTCCATATCTGAGCACCGATTCGGCCAGTCCATAGTATGCAGTAAGCAAAGCTTTAATATTTAATTCTTTGGATAGGTAACCTAAAGAGAGCATACGTAATATTTCCCAGTTTCTTACTAAGCTCATTCACATGACTTTACCAGTTTAATCTTAAGTCAATAGTTAAGCCTAAAAATTTTGCGGAGTCAACATTATTTATGATACTTTTGTTATTTACTAAGATTTTATACATCATTCTGAAGAAGTTTCCCTTTTTTTAATATACCTCTGGATTTAAGTTTATGTAAGGAGGAAGTTCATTATAACTACTGAAATTGACCTTAAAATAATTAAATATAAATAAATATATTCGGACTGATGACACAAATTCTGCTAGCCCCTAAGTAAGTTCGAGACTTGTGTTATGGGATACTAACACAACGTTTCTTTATTTTAAAATAAATATATATATATATATATATATATATATATATATAGTTAACATCAAGATCCAGGTCAATCTGAAAAAGATAATTTTCCATCTTGACCTGACCGGGGATCGAACCCGGGACCTCCAGCGTGTCAGCCTGGCATGATGACCACTAGGCTTTTTTCATCTTATCTACTCGAAAAACGATTTTTCCATCCCAAAACATTTCGAGCTAAAGTTACTGCTTATTCTCCCGGGACTAAAAAGTGAAAGAAAATCTCTAGGGATTAAAACCAATTTAAAACTAAACACGAGTGTACTCTATGTAGAATCAAAATTAATGTTGGCAGTCCAGCAAAAAAAAAAGAAATTTGTTTTAAAATGAAAAAAATTGGCACCGACGTTACGATTTTTAAATTTGGAATACATATCGTCGTAAATATGGATGAATGAAGGTAAACATTTTAATTCTATGCTTTGGAAAAAGAGGATTTAAAAAAAGCGCAATTTTTCTCTTTAGTTCAAGTAATTACAGAAATTTAAGTTATTTGTTTGACATATAATTATGTGTAAAGGTGAATACTTTTTCGCAAGTTTAAGCCGATAGTGAATAGGTATCAAGTTTACTTTTAAAAATGAAAAGATATAAAGGACCACGCAAACAAAGTTATGAGTAAACATTTTATCGTAAGTTGGTGGTTTTCGAAAAATGTATTTTTTAGTATTAATTGTACGAAAACAACGCCAAATAAGGGTTAGTATTAAATTGTAGGTTGAAATCTGAATAGTTATTGTAGGTGTTCTACTTATCTTTATATTCTGTTTTGTATTGCTAGTTTATCTCATAGATGGAGATGAAAAGTAGAGAGTGCTACTCGGGTGCGGTAATATTTTTATCTCGGGCGATATACAAAGTAGTAAGGTAATATTATAAATGCGAATGTTCAAAATATTATCTTATCCCCTTGTAGCACACAATCTACTATTATATTATACTGTTATTTTTAAATTCAATCAGTGTATGTTACACGCACATAAGCTGTCCAATAAACCCAAAGTTTTGATTTTTAGAGAATGTTTGAAGCATTAAATTCGCCTCTTGTACTAGTGACATTTGTAAACGTGAAGTTTAAATAATAAAATTAAAATGTTAAAGATTGGAACCTTTTTGGATATGGTGTTACGGTTAGTAAATAATATCTAAAGATGTAATATTTAGTAAACAGTTTTCAACATCTAGTAGCTTATTTTATTTTATTTATTTTGGAAAACGTACTCCCATTTCATATCTATGTAAACAATAACAAATAGCGCACACAAGAAAACTTGTAGTACAGTTTTCAGCCAATTAATAATAATGCTTGCCTCTCTTTTAAACCTTGTAAATAATGAGAGCATTTTATCATGAGCTCTTTGTTCTGCCTTTAAGGCTTTTTGTTTTTAAAGTAGACAGCTTAAAATATTTTTAACAAAAAAGAAGAATTTTTCCGTTTTAGCCGACTTATTTTGTTAATAAAGACAGTTTCAGAGGATCTTTAGGTAAGTAGTTTTTATACCCTTTTAAATCAGTTTTTTTGCGATTAGGTACTGCGGAATCATTGAAACAAGTCTTCAGTACCTCAAATATACTTAGTACTTTTTTAAATTATTTTCTTACACAAGAACGTACCTCAAACAGAGAATTAACTTCTTTCAGAGTATCTAACAAGAGCGGGTTCTCATATAACCTGGAGGTATAACGCATACGATAAATACATACGAAATATACTCGTATGTCTGACTAGAAAAGAGGCTTTATGCAGCAATTGGACTTGATAATTAAAAAAAAATACTTATCATTTTATATTAATATCACAAACTCATTAAAATACCGCTTATCCATCATAATGAGGTCCTTAAAATATTAACAGCATAATTTTCACATCGTAATCTCAGCACTGGTGTCAGCTGTCCGACAATTAAATCAGTTACGCGAAATGCAATTAAAATTAACGATATGCACGTAACTGAACGTTCCATAAACGTCTCTATGTAACACAAGTATTCCTCAAGAGTCAGCGCGCACTTGTGATTTTTAATATTTTTAATCGGGCGATGCACAGAGTTCTTTATATATACTGGGGCGATGGTTTGAACGTTGTGGCATGCCTACTTATCGCCTTATAAACATTATTATTTTTGTTCCTTGTCACTAGATAGTACTATTTACTAAAACATTAAAATCTTTTAGTAGTTTTATTGAAATAAAGTAATACTATGATTAATTAAAATGACTTATACGAAATGCACTAACTATTTTAATGCATATGCAACACTTTCTTCGTCACTTTTTTGCTAGTCGTGTGTGCCTACCGGCAACTCTAGTTTTGCCTACTTTGGGGACCTCCAATCGTTTGTATGGCGTTGGGTATCTGTTACATTAGTAATTATTTTATCTTTGGTTCTGGGATGGAGTTTGTAATCGTCAAATGCCATATACTCCATACTGAAGAACGATCAAACTATCACACGATTAAACAAGTAATTATTAAAAATATTATTTTTAAATCAAGTTTTTATCTTTAACAATTAAATGTTTAAAGTGCTCTTCTAGACGAATCAAATGAACCCATACTCGATAGGGTTTCGTCGTTTCATTACAGAGTTCCTATGACCACCTTCCGGCTCAATCATAAGATCAGCTCTAATATCACCATAATATTACATTGTCACGCAAAATACGTATGTGCGCAAAATTTCGACTCAATTGGAAACCGGAAAGTGGGTCAAATTTAACTTTCAAGATTTAATTACAGACAGACAGACCGACAGACAAAGGGACAGGAGAACTAAATAAAAGTTTGTAAAAAGGACGTGAGTGTCGTGGAACACTTGGTTGTAACAAAGTAACTCTCACGAAATTACTAATTCATGACGGAAAAAGTGACGGAAAATCTTACAGTTTTTTATTAATAAAAATAATAAATTAAACAATAAAATTTAAAAAATATATTGGCGTGTGATGGGTTTGAACCAGGAACATCGACCATGTCAGGCATACGCTCTTCCAATTGCGCTATAGACGAGATAGTAAAGCAAGCACGGAAATATCCGTACCGTTCGAAAAAGAACTTTGTCCAAAAAAACACAAGTGCACGCTGGCTCTAAGGAAACAATAAAAATAAAATATCATGTCTTTATTCGAGCCAGGCCAAAGGCCACCTTTAGCGTGTTGGTGGGCGTAAAGGTGGAAAATGGGGAAATAGCAATGGGTTGCTATCCGCATTACTAATCAAATTAATGACCAGAAAATAAATTTAATATTATTTTCTGGCTCATTCCCTCGATCGGCTTTTGCGATCTGGGCGGGAATAGCAGCGGCTGATGCCTTCCTTTTCTGCCAGACCATCAAGAAAGAAACAATATTTTTTAAATAAGCACGACAGAACGCGAAGTGTTTATACTTAACTGTAGACATTAAGTTTGATAAGTACGAGTATTTCGGACAACCAACCACTCCTAAGCTGACATTTCGTACATACCTAAAAATTCCGTAAATCGACCATAAACCTCAAAGATTTAAATTTCCAAAGAGAATTAAAATTTTGCACCTTAAAATTATGCACGTAGATTTATAATAAACCTTAAATTATAAATAGAATATACTAAAATGTAGTTACTTCAGAAGAGGGTCCACTCTACTATTCCCTGGGGGCAAAGAGATTAAATATCTTCTGAGTGAAAGAACCTAAGGGAATATTGGGATCTGTCTGAATAATGTACTAGGGAATTTACTTAAATCAATTTGCTGTGGGGTTTTATTTTCTTTTAACTACTTAAGTGTAACATACCTAAGTTATTAATAGGATTATTATATCCATAATAAGGTAGATTATTCGTTCCCTCGGAGATATTAGAATATGTTTTCTTACCTAGGACTAGAGAATCACTCAAACCTTCAGGAGAGTTGTCTCAGTATGTCGACTTCCACCACGTCGATGCGATATAATTAAGACCCAATATAATGACTTCCTATAATGTCGATACCCATCACGCCGTCTTGATATATTTTCTACTAATTAGTTAGATACTTTATCACTTCTGAACAGATTTATTGAATTCACAGCATCATATCATGTTAGTATTTGAATCATAAAATGTATTAATTTGTATGAAATTTTACTTCAATTATCAATATTATTGTTTTATGTAACAGTGAATGTAGTCTTAAAAGAATAGATATAAATTAGTTTTTTTTACATTTAATTTTTATTGTTTATTAAAAGTAAAATTCTTTTCTAGAGTATCATACAATACCCTTTATTGCACAAAATAAATAAATACAGGACATAATTATCTTAGAAACTAGGAAATGAGCAAAAGGTGACCTTATCGCTAAGCAATTTCTTCCGGGCAACCTACAATATTTACTTAGTAGTTAGTCCGGAGGGCAAAAACACCATTTATAAAAAACACAATTTATAATAGTTGCCACATAAATTTGTGTATGCCTATTCTGCCAATTCATGATGTCGTTAAATCATTTTATCTCCATCTGCCGATCTGCTCAATGAGTTCAATGGTGATTGTGATTTGTAGAGCGTTTCACTTCAATAGACGAACATGAGTAAATCATGATCGGTCAATCGGTCAATTGCCCTTCTATTGGAAAATACTTCAGAGGGACCAATGGATTTTCAATGCATTGTAGAAGCTAGACCTAATTGATTCAGGGCCGGAGCATGCATCATTACGTGAAACCAATGCAAAGATAATTGTTATAAAAATAGTAGCAGTGCACCAGATATTACTTCAATTAGTACCTAAGTGTGCAATCGAACCCCGAATCAGTAGTTATTTAATTTCAATAACAGTCGATAGTAAAAGATTAGCTTTAATTCTCGTATTATTTATGACTAATAAACGGGCGCACTCTGACTACGACGGCGTAACATTTTTCCTTGCTATTTTTGCGTCAAAATATTGCAAGAACATTACTTACACTCGTGACAAAGTGCATAAGAAATCCTATTTTGTTATGTATGAGTACGTTTTAGTATGATATAGTTTTGCTGAAATTATCTTTGTGATAATGCTGGAAATCAAAACCTGGAAATAAAAACAATACATAAAATCACTCAAATATTCTTAAATTGAAAGAATCGATTCAGGGAATAAGCTCTGTTCGATAAAAACGTCGCATTTTTCATATTTGTCGAATCAGCAAATAGACGCGCCACGCATATCATCAATTACCTACTTATCATTTAATTTAGTTCACGTCTTTCGCCACATCATCGCAAACGCATTCCCATACAATGTGTACCATCAATCATACGTAGTTTTATAAATCAAATCGCAATAAACTAATTTATATCATAACTTCTTTCAATTAACTATCAGTAAAAGCTGTCCCATTCAGGCTCAAGCCTGTGATAAGATTTGCCTAATAAAATGACCATATTTATCACGAACGCAAGATTTATAAGATCACTATTGGTATACGTTCCAAAAACTTCGAGCGCTTGAAATATCTTCCTCATAATTAAACGCATGGACTTACTTTCAATAACATGGTCCATAGCGAACGAATAGCTTTTACTAACACTCGACAGACACTCGAAGTTACGTCCACGCCAGGCGTCTTGGGAAGCCATATTATTTATGACCAATAAACGGACGCGCTCTGACTACGACGGCAATAAAACTTTTGCTTGATATTCTGTTAAAATATTGCATGCACATTACACATGTGCATACGAAACCATAGTTTAATATATGAGTCGCTTAGATTTTTAGTTACCAAAAAATGTATCGATTCTTTTCAATCCCAAAAATCTATAAAGATGTCCAGCTTTCAAAGACAAGCTGTAAGTTCAATTTTTCCAAAGGATGGCAAAACAAATAGGCTTCGATGTGACAACCCAGTAAGGACCAAATACCTTCATGATGCTTTATCTACTGTTAAACCCTTGTTAAAAGTATTTACATTGTGAAATTGTGAATTCAATTTATGATTCCCGCCGAACTTTATTTTTAACCGACTTCCAAAAAAGGAGGAGGTAATTAATTCGTCGCAATCCTTTATTTTTTTTATGTATGTTCACCAATTATTCAAAGACGCCTGGACCGATTAAAAAATTTTGTTTGAAAGGGCATACTTTCCAGGTAGTACCATGGAAATTTTATCAAAATCAGTTGTGTAGATTGGGGGTGAAGTCGGTTTTTAGTTCTGAAAAATTATTCACGAAAAAAAATCACAACAAAATGTCTACCAGTGCGTTATTTTTCGTTAAACGGTTCCAAGTTACGCTGACTTGACTTTCAATGGGCACCAACGTGCTGTCGATGAAAAAAGGCGACATTGAAAACCAGAACAACAACTATTACGTAGGTTTTTAATGCTTTTGCTCCTGAAAAGCTTCCGAAATATTCTACTGGAATATTATATAAAAAGAATTTGATTGACTTATTTTTCGAATATATTAACATTTTTAATTACATTTAACTTACTTTAGTTTTATTAATTAAAATAATAACTTTAATTTAACTAATTGATATAAATTATCACGCTCCATGCGTTACCAGTTAATTTTGAATTGTATGTGCCTTGCAATGCCTATGTTTTATCTCGATGTTTGCATGCGGTGCAAGAGAATTAAATCTTGTCAAAGAAAAGAGACAGTAAATGTTACACATAGCGCGAAGAACCGATGGCCGATGGGGCAAAAAGGTTCTCGAATGGCGAACGCGTACTGGACTGTCAAGCGAAGCGTAGGACACCCACCCACAAGGTAGTCAGACGATCTGACCAAGGTCACTGGAAAGCGTTGAATGCAGGCCGCTTTTGAACGGTCATTTTTGAAATCCTTAGGAGAGGTCTATGTCCAGCAGTAGACATTATGCAACTGAAATAATGATGATGATGAATATATGTTACGAATGGTTACTTCAAACTTAACTAGGATAAGCATTAAACAGGTACATATCTCGAAAAAAAAAAACATAATTTTAGATACAATAATAAAAAAAAATATAGGGACAAATCAGACAGATTGAGCTAGCCCCAAAGTAAGCTTAAGCTTATGTTATGGGATACTAACCCAACGATACTATATTATGATAAATACATATATAGATAAACACCCAAGACCCAGGACAAATTGAAAAAGGCCATTTTTCAACTTGCCCTGGCTGGGGATTAACCATTGCATTATTTATCAGCCTTCATTGAATATAAATAAAACTTTTATACCTTTCACACCACAAAAGTCGCAAGCCATATCAAACATTCGTAGCACAATTTCAGCCGTAGCACTGTATATACTCGTAGGACTTCGTAGCATGCCCGGCTACGATATGCTACAACGTGAATTTTAACAAACTTGACGTAAGTTATAATTGGTGTTTAAAATGCTTTATAAAAGCTACGACATTTAAATGTCGAAAAAGAACGTGAAGTCGCTAGATAATCAGTTTGATACTTAAAACACAACAACTTTTAATATTTTTTTATCACACCACTTGGGTAACGAAATATAGGTTCTTAGTAATTTACGCATAGGGCATCGTGGCATCGCACTTTCACCGTTTCTATAACACTTAACCAGGTTAAATATTATTAATTTGCTTTTTAGGCTTCCGTAGAAAACAAGGAATTCTTATAGTTTCGCCATGTCTGTCTGTCTGTCTGTCCGTCCGCGGTTTTAATCAGAGACTATAACTACTAAAAAGCTGTAATTTGGTAAAAATATGTATATTAATCATGCTAAAAAAGTGATAAAATAAAATATTTTTTTTTTAGGTTATCTCCCATACAAGTATAGCAGGAGCCAATTACCTTTTTCTCGACTAACTCATCGTGTGTAGTGTCGTTAAATAAGTCTTTCAAAAATATTGGGAGCTTGTGAACATTATTTTTCGATTTAGAGATCCGTTTCTGCAATAATTGGTTTTATTTTGCAAAATTTTTTTAGAGTAGAGTGTCTCCCCGTCTATCTATTAAACGTTTATTTATGAACATGTGAAAAAATTCTCATCAGTAGTATATATACTGAAGTTTAAAGGAAAACTATCAGAGCTAAGAAGGGTTTACAAATTAAAAAGTTTTAAGCGACTTGTAAAATGTACTCGGAAAAGGAAAAGTACATACAATTCAATAGAAATCTCGTTTTTAGACGTTTTAGTGAAGTAAACTTAAATAGGCATTCGCATTTACGGAACCCTACACTGCGCGTGGCCCGACACGCACTTGGCCGGTTATTTTATTATTGATGATGAGTGCACTAAGAAATATATTTTCAGTGGGAAATTATACTCGCGTCTGTTTGATTTCTATTCAAAAATACTTGTTATTATTCCGTCTCCCAATTTTTTTTTTAATTTTATCATCTTATCATATTACACTGTTCGCGACTACTCGTAAATTAAAGCAGAAGTTAGACTAACATACATTTTAACCTTTTAGCGAAATCCCATTCTAAATTTAGCGTAAAGCCAGTAAATCACATTGCCGCAGTAATTTTCCGAACAATTTAAACTTCTCAGTGTATTCCCTAACAAGGTATGTTTGTCTTCCCTCTCTCTGTTCTTCTACATAGTTGCAGATGTGTTACTGTAACAACTATTAGAACTGAGTGAACCTATTTCAAACTGTTCTTTGGATCCTTATACTTACTCGTAAACAATATAAATTATATTTTTCTTAGGGTTGCTACTCATTTATTTGGACCGGCATTAATCTGCACAGCCGGGCGGTAAAATCAAATATATGTTGATGAATGTTTGGGAATCACAAACCACTCGGCTGCCGCACATAATCACTCGGATTGGCAACTGCCGAATCCGCTAGGTGACCGCAACTCCAATCAGACACTTTTTTCTAAACGTCAAAACAAAAATTGTCTGTTAGATTTGTATTAAATCCACAACCATGTCGTACTTCTTTATATCGCTATTAATATCAGTTTTTTTGCATTCATAAATCTAAAATTATTTTAAAAATGGATATGATCAATGAAAAGTGACACAAGTTTGTGACGTTTTATTTTACTATCAGTACCGAATAATGGCTTGGTCAAAAAAAAATTTTTTTGACCAAGCCATTTAGCCAGTTATGACGGTTGCTACGGCAATAAACATTTCTTGTATGTATTAAAAACAGAATTATGCCGATCAAACTTTAATCAAAATTATGCCGATCAAAAGAATCTACCCAATCGGCATCGTGTAGTGCTGGCTCGCTTATCTGTGTAACACGCCCAGATTTATTCCACTAAATCTAGTATAACTGAACAACATTCCCCAAGAAATAATGACGTCATAATAGTGCAATCACATTTTGACAAAACCAAAAACAATTTAGATTAGCCGAATGATCATATACGGCAGTCGAGCGGTTTGTGATTCCCGCTCATGTGCCGATTAATGCCGGTCCGAATAAGTGTGTAACAACGCTAAACCTACGTCTTAGACTAATTTCGACATGTTATCTTGTCGTTTACCTGCTGTCATCAAGGTCTGTTAGTAAGGAAACTGCAAAGAAAATATATTATTATGTCTCGTCTTCCAAAGTAGAGCATTAATAAAAAGAAAATAGATTAGGTAGATTGTGACTGTATATTATTTGTTTTAGTATGACATCTTACAAGATCAACTAAACAAATTCCTACATATTTAGATTTAGGTAAGGAAAAATTTATTAAAGCAAGGAATCTGAGGAAGCCCTGGGTGCGCCTTCCCGCTTATTCTTCTCCACATATGCATGTCAATGGATGCCAAAGAGCTTGCGGTGAGGAGAATAAGAAGCCGAAACTATTTTATTTGGAAAATTATAATTATTGGGCTATAGTTGGTGTCAGGCAGGCGAGCGGTCTAACGACTAGTAGACCGGTCAACCCTCTTTGGAAATTTATTGTGCGAAACGTTTTATAGACGTAATCAGAAATGTGTATAAAATAAAATAATAAATATATAGTGACAAATAACTGATTGAGTTAGCCCCAACGTAAGTTCGAGGCTTGTGTTACACTTTGTGTATACTTTGATAAATACAGTGGCGGGAGCGAGGTAATATGCTCGTCCGCCACAAAGGGAAGATTTTCCCGCCAGCCATGATGTTGCGCCTGTTGAACCGCGACTCCGACGGTGTTTCGTCAGAAGTTGTATATATGCAGCGAATCGGGCAAACTCTGAGATCGAGATGTAGGATACTGCTGGCGCCATCTCATATGCTTCTTGTGAACTATATTATCGGTTGTCTCTTGATTTGTTTGTTGTTGTAGTTCCTCGTAGTGACCGTAGAGGTCGCCACACATCCATGAGTATAATCAAAGTATACATCGATATGTATAAAAGGACAACAGATTCAGCAGAAGTTGTAAGGGTCCCAATAATGACATAGTGCTGTCGCTCATTTGTAGTTTGTATGTTACAAGTATATTTGGTTATTTATGGGAATTATTAAGAACTTCGTAAGTAAGTTTTATTCTTTAGGGATACGACTTTCTAAATGTTAGTTTAGAGCTAGACTAGACATAGTAACTCCTAGTGTCACGAGTACGAAAAGAGGTGTAGAAATCCCTTGAAGATTTTTTTTGATCATATAAAGAAAAATATTGTAGTAAAATTGGCGTAAGAAAGATAGAAGTAGAAAACAGTCTACCGACAAGAGCTCTTCAATGCAATAAGTTTATAGAAAAACAATCATTTCGTGCTTGTTTTTATTGTAGGGCCTAAGTTCTTATCAAGACAAATGCAATAAGCCTAAACTCGATGGGGTTGTAACGTAATCTTATAAGTTTCCTATAGCCACCTTCCGGCTTCCAGCTTTATAGAAAAACAATCATTTCGTGCTTGCTTTTATTGTAGGGCCTAAGTTCTTATCAAGACAAATGCAATAAGCCTAAACTCGATGGGGTTGTAACGTAATCTTATAAGTTTCCTATAGCCACCTTCCGGCTTCCAGCTTTATAGAAAAACAATCATTTCGTGCTTGCTTTTATTGTAGGGCCTAAGTTCTTATCAAGACAAATGCAATAAGCCCAAACTCGATGGGGTTGTAACGTAATCTTATAAGTTTCCTATAGCCACCTTCCGGCTTCCAGCTTTATAGAAAAACAATCATTTCGTGCTTGCTTTTATTGTAGGGCCTAAGTTCTTATCAAGACAAATGCAATAAGCCCAAACTCGATGGGGTTGTAACGTAATCTTATAAGTTTCCTATAGCCACCTTCCGGCTTCCAGCTTCTTCTTGTCGTAAGAATATAGCATTGTCATCTGCCTTACACAAGTAATTATACAAATTTCAGCTGAATTGGTTGAGGATAACAAGTAAAAAATTGAGCTACAAGTTTAATAAATAAATATATAGGGACAAATTACACTGATTGAGATAGCCCCAAAGTAACTTCGAGACTTGTGTTATGGGATACTAACTCAACAATACTATATTTTATAACAAATACATATATAGATAAACATCCAAGACCCAGGACAATTTGAAACAGGCCATTTTCCAACTTGCATACAATCCAACATACATACTACATATAAGATACATTGCAAGTTAAATAAAAGCTTGTAGAAAGCACTGCAATATTGCAATATTATAGTTAAGTAAGAACCAAACTTGGAGGGTTCCAAGGTGGTCAAGAGCAAAACATACTCAACTTTTATGGCTTAAGTTGAAAAGGTACCTAATCGTGCGGCAACTTTATATCCCTGAAGATTCAGATAAAGGGAACCGTGCTCTCAGTTCCATAGTTTGGGACTTATTGTTATGGCCCTTAGACCCTCATGCATAAACCATAAGCCCTTTATGTGGTTGGATTAGGAATAATCAATGCTGGGCCTAACATTTTTAAACTGATCTAAAGTTAGCAAAACCTGGGTTCAAAATGAGGATAGATTTTTTTTTGTGAAAAGTGAGGAAGAAAATATAGACTTGTCAGGTAAAACTTATTACGTATTTTTATTGTATGTGTCACAAGGAAGTGAGTATATTTGAATTACACATTAAATTACGCTTGTTGAACTAATACAAACTCGTTTTCAAAGTTCCCTCTTTTATTAAGCGTAGATAATAAAATTAAACGCTGCATTAAGGTGCGTGAATGTTTAAAAGATAAATAACTCCTGTTGTTTATTGTTACTTTGTAGCAAACTTTATAAGCACTCCGTATTCTCTATAGGGATTGCGTACCCTAAAATGGTGGTTTCTGGTCGTCCGTAGAAAATTACATAAGAATTTTCTCGCCGTAAAATGTCCGTCTATTGTTTTAAAATTAAAATTTATTCTTCATAATTCAAAGTTTTCTTCCGAGAATTTTCCTCGATGTTCCTCTTGTTTTACGGTTAACTTACTTACCAAACTAAAAAATGAAGATGTTGTTTTCTCTTTGCATGACTGCACAAGAAAAAGAGTGTTTATATACTGAATAGTTTTCTTAAATGATAAACTTACCATTTATGATTATAATTACATAGGGCGCACTATAAGTTTCCGGAACTGGCCACTTACATAAACAATATTTAAAAATTTATTGCAACATTTGAAAATAGAACTCTTTGGCTGTAGAATGCAGTTTGTTTCATCTGACTGTCCTTTGTTTTTATCTTGTGGCGCCATTTAAAAAATTGTGTGTCTGCATCAACATGGATTTAACTCGGGAAAATTTTCGTAGTATGATTTTCTACGATTTTAAGTGTAATTTGACAGCTCAACAGAGCATCGCTCGGCTTGAAACAGCTTTTGGCAATGAAGCACCATGCAAGACAACTGTTTATAGCTGGTTTGCAGAATTCAAGCGTGGTCGTATCAATCTCAGTGACGAATCTCGCGATGGTCGGCCGTCCACCGCTGTGACCAACAAAAACATCGATGCTGTGCGCCGTATGATTGAAACAGACAGGCATGTGACCTACCATGAAATTCGCGCATCCTTAGAAATAGGCATGAGTCAAATACAATTAATCCTACACAAACATTTGGGTGTGAGAAAGCTGTGCTCGCGGTGGATCCCACACAACTTAACCGAGGCTCAAAAAACGGACCGCGTCACTTGGTGCAGTGCCATGCTTACCAGATTCAACGAAGGTGCGTCAAATTTGGTGTGGGACATAGTAACAGGTGACGAAACATGGATTTATTGCTACGATCCCAAAACAAAGCAGCAATCGAGCGTATGGGTCTTTCAAGATGAGCCAAAACCAACCAAAGTGGCGCGCGTGAAAAGTGCATCTAAGCGGATGATTGCTTCTTTTTTTAATAAAACTGGACACGTGGCTACTGTTGCTTTAGAGAATCATCGTACAGTGAATAGTGACTGGTACACGACCATTTGTTTGCCGGAAGTTATTGACGAACTCCGTAAAAATAACCGTAAACGCCGTATCATCCTGCACCACGACAATGCTAGTTCTCACACGGCCAGACAAACAAACGGCTTTTTGAAGGCGAAAAATGTAGAACTCATGAGTCATCCTGCATACAGTCCCGACCTGGCACCTTGTGACTTTTTTCTGTTCCCAAAAATTAAGAACCAATTACGCGGTCAACGATTTTCAGCACCAGAAGAGGCTGTCGAGGAGTATGAAAAACACGTTTCAGAGGTCACCACAGAGGAGTGGCACAAAAGTTTTCAAAACTGGTTACATCGAATGAAAAAGTGCATAGACGCCAAGGGAGATTATTTTGAAAAACAATAAATTAATTTTGTACCTTTAATAGTATTTTTTCATATTCATTCCGGAAACTTATAGTGCGCCCCACGTATAATTGAAGACCTAAATAATAATCACACTAATATCAGGTATAAAGGTAAAAGTTTGTGAGTGTATGAGAGGGGTGTTTGTGTGTGCGTGTGGTGTGTGTGTGTGTGTGTGTGTATGTTTGTTTTAAAATTTGGTGTGGGCATAGGCTACTTTAGGCGCGGGTAAGACCGCGGGGCGCAGCTAGTATAATATACTAATAATAACATACATTTTTGGCGGGAGCGCCACATTACATCAACTTCTTCAAAGGGCCTCTACGTATTGGATCTGTATCCCCACGCAATCCTCTCAAAGGACCGGGGTGTAAAGACCCGTGAATCTAAAGGACATACAACAGCTATATTAATAAATAAAATACCTACTTATAATTTGAGATTCTTATACCGTTACTTGATTTTATTTCTTGTCTTGTAATAACTAGTTAATTTTTGATTTTATTTACAAATCTCGCACCACATTGCTTCTAATATGTCCACTGTCGTGTCAGTAGTCCAATATATCTTGCCTCAAATTAATATAAGTATGTTGTAAAAATGAAAGAAGACAAATATTATTATTTGAATACACACTTCTGATATTTTTTAAGACATGTCCCATGATCATTACTTTTATCTCCATAAATATTAAATTATCAGATATTGAATTCCAAATAGTATGATGCTCGCTCTACAGAAAGGTAGATATTTTATGACGTACGAGTATATTCTGCATTCTAATTCAATATATTTTTATTTTTAGTAAATAGGGTTTTACAAAAGTTTTCATAAACCATAACTATAATAAAACATACAATTAACATGCAAATTTAACCACTGTTTTTTTATTTTAATGCTAGCGATATTTTGTAATGCAGCTATAAAAAGAACATAAGATAGGGTCTCATTACACCTAGAGCTGCCCGCTCCATTTGTCACACCGAAATGCGGTGTTAAATTGAAATTCGCCCTATACATCCCGCTCAATGGATGCGAAGCGTTTCCCAATGGCAGCCTATTATTCTTCAAGCCGACTGCTTATCCCAAATCGTTTACCGTCAACATCAGTTTCTCATTCGGTAACTAAATCTAAAATTCTGATTTATCTTTTTTTGTTTTCTATTCTTTTAGTGTTTCATTATTAAATAATTAATAGTATGGTTTTATACACTTATACTTTGTCAAGATATATAATGATTTTTCAAATTATTCTTATCTGATGTACTTTTTCTTCTTCCTTCGTTTATCTCAAGTAAGTTTCTTCCATTCCACTCTATCTTTTGTTACGTCCGTTCCGTACTGTTCATCACAAAACCGCTAGTCTTTGGTTAGTTCAACATTTTAATTTTTATTATATGTAGGTTCTCATAATTTGATTAAAAGGAAGGAAGTTGGTGAAATAAAAACAAATAGATGCTTGTCTTGTAATAACTAGTTAGTTTTTAAACTGACTTAGGTACGCGTAGCGCGCTAGGCGTAAGATAAAAACAAATAAAAAAATTCGTGACTCAACATTTTTCAAATAATTGTTGGCAGTACGCAAAGTCAAAGTCAAAAATTTTTTATTCAATGTAGGATAAATTTATCTCATATTGAAGGTCATTTTTTTAAATATTATTTTAGTGCAAAAGCTAAAAACTACTAGCGTTTCGGAACGACCACTGCTGGGAAGATTACGCCGAAAGAAAGCCAGTTCAGTATTGGTCCCTACCCTGCCTGATGGGCTATGTTACAGTTACAATACAGATTTACACTTAAGCTCAGTATACATTATATTATACATCTAAATAATACAATTAAAATTTGCAGTCAACTATTTCCAAGAATTTTGATCAGATAAATAGTCATTTACATGATAATAAGCATTTTTTAATAAATGATTTTTAACGGCAGTCTTAAACTTAGATAATGGTAACGCTTCTTATCAAGACACCTTTCAAACAGATAATAACGAAAATCAAAATTGGTTTTTATCCATTTGAGACATTAGGAAGCCAACGAAACATAGAAACATAAAGACAAGGATACACACGTCTTTAAAGCACCTCTAAATCACTAAAATGTTGGTAAACAAGCTTCTTTGATCTATGAGTTCGTTGCTCCCTGGTACTCAAACACGGATCCAGTATTCGTTCAGGGCGGGGCACATGTCACCAGGGCAGGATTATCCAGAAAAGGCCGAAATGAAGCATTCCTGCGTTCGTCCCCTCTCGCCTCTGCGCCGAAATATATGCACAGTTCCCTTATAATTTTGGAGAGAGATGTTTAGCAATTAAGCATTTCATGAAAGGTGAAGTGAATCTATATAGAGAAGGCAATGGCAAACCACGCCATTATTTTCGCGCGCGTCTCTTTCCATACATCACACCGACAAGAGCTACGCTTTACGCGTATACACAGAGTGAATCCCTTAATAAAGTAAAGTATAATTCAGGGATCAATGCCTCCCCCACCCCCCTGCCTAGATCCGCCCTTACTGACGCTACGTTTGCTACGAATACGAGAAATATCTCTGCCTGTGACTGAATAAATCTATTAGACAAAAGGTTGACGGACGGGTTGAAGCAGCCACGCGGAAGGTTTGTTTTGGCTGGAGTCTGTTTTTGTTGCTCTTGTTTTGTCCCCATTTTATCAAAAATGGTCCACTGTTTATTAACGTATATTGAGTCAATTTGTTTGAAATCGTTAATAAAAAGTGATAAATAATTTAATTAATAAGGGCTCTTACTGACGAGCGACAGTATGCCCGCGACTCCTGACGGCGACTGTCGGCGACCGTCGCAAAGGGTAGCGTGACACATGTCAATCTGTCAAAAACTGTGGTGTGACCGTCGGCGACAGTCACTGATGATCGGTGACAGTCGCAGTTAGTCGCCGATAGTCGGCATACTGTAGCTCGTCTGTAAGCACGTTTATTAAAAAAATATTTATAACTTTTTATTAACTATATCAAAACATTTAACGCTAACAAGCCCAAAGCACTGAATATGCGATTTTAAATCAATATCTAGTAGTATTCAAGAACGCCATATCGCCGAAAATTATGAGTAGTTTACAAGCTTTTATTTTACTTGAAATTTATCTTGTATGTTTTTTTAGGCCAAATCTTGCAACTCAATTTTCAACGTAATATAATTAGCGTATTTTTTTAGATATAAATAAAAAGAAGGGACAAATTACACTGTTTGACGACCTCTGTGGCGTAGTGGTCACCATGCTAGTCCGCCACGCAGAGGTCCAGGGTTCGATTCCCGGTCAGGGCAAGTTGGAAAATGGTCTTTTTCAAATTGTCCTAGGTCTTGGATGTTTATCTATATATGTATATGTTGAGTAAGTATCTCATAACACAAGTCTCGAACTTACTTTGGGGCTAGCTCAATAAATAAATAAATAAATATATAGAGACAAATTACACTGATTGATCTAGCCCCAAAGTAAGTTTGAGACTTGTGTTATGAGATACTTACTCAACGATACAATATTTTATAACAAATTCATGTATAGATAAAAATCCAAGACATTTTCCAACTTGTCCTGACTGGGATCGAACCCGGAACCTCTGGGTGGCGAACTAGCACCACTTCGCCACGGAGGTCGTCATTAATAAGTTAATACAAAGGAAAAAAGTTTTTCAGTCAGTTATCCTCAACCGATTGAGCTGAAATTATTATGGAATCAATGAGCTATTCTGATGATGGAGCCGGGAGATATTCGACGGAACTCAGCAATATAACGAAATACCTTAATTTATCGAGTAGGACTCGTTTGATTTCTCTTGACGAGCACTTTATGGTAGACGATGCCTAGAGTCTGATCACGGAGACGGAAGGTGGTCGATGGAACTCAATAGTTAAATGACGCAACTCCATCCAGCTTAGCCACTAATAAGTACTTTGCCCTCACAATAAAAACTTTTACAAGAATTTATATTTTTCAAAAATGTTATTATTTATTATTTAGTGTCATCTTCTGAAGTCTCATTAATAAATTTTATAAGCGTTATATGATTACATGAAGAGATAAAAATATTATCCATTAAATTAATATAGCGCTACTTACCAATATAATAAAGAAGTTGTCAGCCTTTTACTATTATGTTGTTGTATTTTTATTTTTTATAGTACATGATCCGAAAAGAATTTACTAACTTTCTTATTATATAAGATAACTAATATATAATGTAAGATTCATAGTGTACAATGTGATATGTATAACGATAACGCATTTTAACAAATCTTATATAATTTCTAACAAACAAAGATACCATAATTTATGTTTTTTTTTTATTAGTATTATTATAACTTAATATTATTGAATTATATATCTTACGTAATGCCTACATCCCAAGACCACGCCAGACAAGTAAATATCTCTCTCACATTACAGAAGACTGCCCGTCAAAAATGAAAGGATAATTTTCGAAATGAAGCCTAGGCCCAAAGGGATAGCTGTCAAGTGAAATAATAAGCTAATTACCACATCTAAAGCCAAATTACGCTTTGTGGCCTTTGTTCTCGCAATTTCACTTAATACGATTCATCGTGACTATAAAAGTTAAGATGATTTATGAAACAATATAAACTGTTTTATTACAGTTGTAAACTTTATATTTTAATATCCGCTTATAAAACAAAAATTTTGTAGCCGAAGACACGTCACAACGCATAATAGTCGGATATATATAAAGTCTTACTTATTATATCTACCTAATGAAACTAATTTAAATGTTGAATTCAGTCCATTATACTAAAAAACTTTCCCCAAGAAATTTGCATTGAAATATGAAGAATATTTTTACCTAATATCAGCTGATCTGTTGACTTGTATGGAAAGCAGAAAATTCTTTTTAATATTTCGGTATATGTTCCTTAGGAAAAGTTGTTTAATATTATGAACTGAATTCACATATACAATAGTTTCAGTATATTTATAGTCCATTTGTTTAGGTATTTAAAAGAATGTAAACAATCTTGACATCTCTTTTTATTGAAATATACACTTTATAAATCATACCTTTGCAAATTGTTTACATTCTTTTAAATACCTAAACAAATGCACTATCGTTAGATATTGTATTTCTTCCTAATCTTGGGTTTTCCTTCTAATTTTAGATGATCTGCCAGTGTAGCTTCACTTTACAAACTAACTATGGCGGCCGCACTTTCTTTGTATCTATAAAAACAGCTGCATTTTGGTTGAGTGTCGGTTTGGTTGCTATAAGGTTGCTAACGATAGACCTCTCAAGGATATGTTGTTACTTCTCTACTGGAGTAACAACATATAATAACAGAATAATAAATAGTGAAGAATACATCACATGCCAAATTGTCCACTATTTCTTATTTCATTATTTCAGTTTCAGTACTTCAGTACCGCATCTTAAATGCCTAATATCCCTTTAAATAATATTTTTTTTCTTTTTCCTTAATTTATTTTTCTTAGTTTTATAGTTGATGTATTTCTATTAGTTTTCATTCAAATTTTAATATTATTTTTGTAATACTTCTAAGTGTCTTGTTGCAATCAATTTAAATATTTTGATACATATTTATATATTATCTGATGACACTGTTCTTTTGACACGCTAAAAAGAAATTTAAATTATAATCTATTTATACTCGTATATAAAACAAATATTACTTCTATTTTTAAGTCGAATACTTTAAAGTTTAATCTTACATGATGAGCAGCACCCTGTTTACTAAATTAATTGAAGTAGAAGTAATGAGTAAAACATATTTAGGTTTATTTACTTGTCCCATTTTAGCACATCCATCGTTAATGAAGTGGAACCGACCCAAACAAAATGTTCATATAACCGAAACTAATTTCATGAATATCAAAACTGATTTCACATAGATGATAAATACAGTGTGTCCGGGATAGAGGTAGCGATAAAATAGGAATGTGTTTTCGTAACTAAAAACTAACTCAGAAATTTTAAAAAAATCCTTTGCGCCCTTTATTTTGATATGGTTGGAATGTAATAGTTTAATCTGAAGTACTATTTCTATTCCCGCTTTACCCCCGACCAAAAAGAGGGGTGTTCAAAACTTAAAGCTAATGCCGGTCTGTCTGTCTGTAGCATTGTTGCTGCTCTCGAACGGACCGATTTCGGTGCTTTTTTTTACGCAAAAACAAATTCCATTGTGGGAAAAAATCCCCTTCTCCCTAAGCTAAGTTTAATGAAAATCGGTTCAGTCGTTTAAAAGTTAAGTTTCAAAATAATGGCGCTTCGGATATCAATTGGCATATATAGTTTCGCCACTCATTGCTAGATGGCGTTTTTGAAAGTTGGGTTTTTTTTTTATTTGCATGGCAAATAGACTTGTTTATCTATTGGCCTAACGTCTTTCAATGAATTCGATGAATTCCTCTCATCTATTCCAAAAACTCAATAGCTACCCGATATTCGGAGAACTACCGGGCTATTTAGCAAACAAACAACCGGTTTTTAGAAGTAGCTATATTTAATTTTTCTCCACGTGAATAATGATAGGATCGTGCCCAGAACACATGTGGGTGTTATGTTTTCGCCATCATTATTCGGCACTAATCACTCGAGCTGATCCGCTCTCACGGCAATTTGCAACCTCACAATATTGGTCTGCACATTTACTCGTATAGATCCCGAAAATTACTGGTTCATTTTACAAACATGAATCCAGAGCAAAGTAGAAATCGGATATTCATAAATTGACTGGTTTATTTTCCAACATGCATCCAGTATCAAAGAAACATCCAGTTTTCAGAAATTTGATTTATTTTTACCGACTTTCAAAATAGGAGGAGTCTATCAATTCGTCGCAATCCTTTATTTTTTTTTATGTATGTTCACTGATTACTCGACGACGCGATTTGGATTTTTTATTTTTTGTTTACATTGGTATACTGTCCAGGTGGTCCCATAGTAATTTTATTAAAATCGGTTGTGCAGTTTGAGGATGAAGTCGGTTTTTAGTTTTGAAAAATTATAGCTTATTCAAGTATGGATGCATGTATCCCTAGCACAAATTATTCAGGTTTTGGCACTTGATATTTAGAGAGCCCAGGGAACGCTTTCTCGCTTTCTTTCTCCGGATATAAAATGCATGAGGCCATGCGAAATGGAGAAGAAATAGCCGGTGGGCCTAAAAGTGGTCCTATTTTGTGTTTAGTAGCCAGAAGCCTTTATTTAATTTTTATTTTGGGTACATGAATAATTAAGATCATGCACATATGGGTGTTATGTTTCCGTCATCATTATTCGGCACTAATCATTCGAGCTGATCCGCTTTCACGGCAATTTGCAACCTCACAATATTGGGTTGCACATTTCCTCGCATAGATTCCGAAAATTACTGGTTCATTTTACTGGGCATTTTCACTTTCGGGTTTTGCATCATCAGCATGGTCCATCGGCCAACCCATCGCATATTAAGAGAAAGTTTGTAAATTATTCGAGATCATCATTTGGTTATTAGGAGACTTAAGAGTCCCCTTACCCTAGACAGAATCAGACTTTCCCATACAAACGTAGTCTAGCTTTTGTTTTGAAACGGCAAATCAGATATTGCCAAGATTATGTAATTTAAGAGAAGTATCATATATATTAAGGCATACAACTAGTTTTCACAGTCAAAATATGAACTTAAAAGAGAATATAGTGGATCATATATCATATTTGACCTTTAGTATGGAAAACTTCTACACTCTCATATTTTCTTTCAAGTTCAAATTTGACTGTCTAAAACTAGTTAAATGCCTAGATATATGCAATTTCTTTTAAATTAAAAAATACTGCCGAAATCGTACATGTCTTTTCAAAATAAAAGCTAGACTACGTTTGTATGAAAAAGTCTAGGGTAAGGGAATTCTTAAGTTGAAAGAAAATCAAATCACCTATAACACATATTGTGTTCTGTTCCACCATCATTACTCAAACTTTATCATTAAGCCCCGGTTCGGCAAAATTAAACCCTTATTTGCATGAATACTTCCTCCTCCATTTCGGAGATGTTCAATATTCGAAAATTATCGGCTTATTCTACACAACGTGTACTTATACGCTTTTACATACTATATTATGCAGATTAGATATGTACATTTTCAAAGCGCCCTGATGAAATAAATATTTATAGATTGAGAAAATTCTTTTTGTCGACTATAAATCTACCTAAAGGTTATCTCCATTCCACGTTAAACTTGTCAATAAATCCAAGGTGCAAATATGAAAAATCAAAAAAATCTATTCTAAGTCTCAAAATTGTATATTTTAACAGTTAAGTAATCAAACTCATTAGAATTGTATTCTTACTGTAGAGTACTCAGTAGAGGCAAAGACTTTGTTAAAAGTTTACACGAACAAGAACTTTTACGGTACTTCTTGTATGACAGGGCCCAACCTTTCAGTCATAATCATGTTTCTTTTTTGTTTAATATTTATCTCGGCCCACAACTTTTATGCGCACATCTCTAAAGTAATATTATAATGTAGCCCAGTCGCTTATCTAGTGTCGCGATTTTCACGACAATTCATTGTTATGACGTGAAGCACGGACACAAAGATATTCAAACTTCATAATGTCTTCATTCCGCAGTTCAACGGCGTGTGGGGCCTGCCAGCGGTGGTGTGTGACTGTTACATTGCGATGGACGTCACCTGCTCTACCTCCAGTATATTCAACCTAGTCGCCATTTCTGTAGACAGGTAAGAGAAATGTTAACCTGTTTAGGCGGAGGTCCAAAATTGCCTGAAAAACTGAAATTTATGTCAATATAATAAGGTTGATGTTCGTCTGTGTCGATTTTCCCCATGGGTCCGGACGGGAAATGAGAGGTACGATGATACAAAAATTAAAAAAAAAATGACAATGACAATATTATCAAATCTCTAGATGACCCATATAGGCATTGCACCGGACATTTATACTTTTGAGGATTCCGTACCCAAAAGGTAAAAACGGGACCCTATTACTAAGGCTCCGCTGTCCGTCCGTCTGTCCATCACCAGGCTATATCTCATGAACCATGAAAGCTAGATAGTTGAAATTTTCACAGATTATGTTCTGATTCCACTAAAACAATTAATACTAAAAACAGAATAAAATAAATATTTTCTAGACTCTTAAGTTCCCATACAACAAACGTATTTTTTTATAGATAATAGTATGGAACCATTTGTGCGTAAGTCCGACTCGCACTTGGCCGCTTTTTCACGTTATATTTCAGCCGAAAAAAACTTGTCATTTTTTTAAGTTTTTATAAATAAATAAAATAAGCTAACACCGCTTAAATAAACGACTCGTCCCAAATCTGTTGCTGTAAACCAAGGTTTTTTTTTTAATAAACCTCTGTAAACCCCTGTCATCTCCAAAAGTAAAGCGAAAAATATCCCGGATGGTATAAAACGTCCAAACTCTAATTTTACTTTGGACCCATGCACTGATACAATACATTATGGAGAGAAAATGTCAGTAAAACAAATACTTCTAGGCCCTTTAGATTCAATTTTTGTTTTTGTTTTTACCCGACTGCGCCAGAAGGAGGATCATGTTTTTAGAGAGTATGTATAATTGTTTGGCACGCTCTGCAGCCTGAACGGCTAGATGGGTTCTAGCTTTAGAGGTGTCGTTAGATTCGTATGAACTGTGAAAGTGACACTGTGTATATAAAAAAAAAACAATACGGCGGATTCCTGGCGCCAAATTCAAATGTTTGCCTTGCTCTGCAGCCTGAACGGCTCAATGGATTTTAGCTAGAGAGGTGTCGTTAGATTAGTATTTACTGTGAGTGACACTGGATATATAAAAAGGCAGTCGAGCTTTGTTTTCATGATTACTTGTTACCTTTACTTTCGGTACATTTTCGAACCGTTCTTAACTTCAGTGTCCATAATTCTTTAGAAAGACACATTTGTGATTGTTGAGCCAAATATAAAATTACTAATTCATAAGACCCTTAGTAATTGAGGAACAACGCAAGACAAAGAAAATCTTTTCGGTATAAATACTGAGCCTTTTGAATTTTGGTTCTGTTTTGCATTAAATTATTTCGCAAGTTTGACAAAATTTCCGCCTTGTTTCAATTTCGCTTAGGCCAATTGGTAAGGACCAAATTCCCATAATCACCACGCTAGAACGACGGGTTGGTTTATTGTTTTTGTTTGCAGTAGATGGTACTTGTATAAAATTGTTTATACGAACACAGTGGACGCTGTTGACCTTCTTTACTTCTTATAACACCTTTAAGAGAAAAAAAAAGTGTAATATTGGAGATTACTCCCACTCTTTTTTCACATTTTCACCATATTGTTTCACATTTTTTAACCGACTTTAAAAAAGGAGGAGGTTATCAATTCGTCGCAATTATTCGAAGATGCCTAGACTGATTTTAAAAATTCTTTTCTTGTTTAAAAGAGTATAATTGTAAGGAGGTCTTAGAGAAATTTTATAAAAATCGGTTGTGTAGTTTGGAGGCGAAGTCAGCTTTTAGTTTTAAAAATTATGTAAGTATGTATCTGTTTTTTGGGCTGCCATTCTGCAATCCATCATGTTATCTGTCAGCGTGAGAAGGGCACGAAGCATATATGCATGAGTAAACGGGATTTCCCTACGGATTTGAATTTACACCTTGATTGCAGAGTTTGCTGGACTGGCTGTCGAGTTGGTTTCGTGATTATCAACACTGCAATTTCACAAACGAGTGACCTCGGTTCATGAAATAAGAAAACCAGAGTTTTTTTTTTACACCCGATGCAAAAAGAGTAGTGTTAAAGGCTTGTCGTGTCTGTGTGTCTCTATGTGACCGATTATAATACAGTTTTTTTTTTCAAGCTGAAGTGATTGTTAAGTGATTGTTATGGTTCTTACTTCTTAGCCTCAGTTGTGTCAGGGGTCACTTAATTTTTTTATCCATTGTAGTGCAGGTTGTAACTTATTAGAAATCTATGGTGCTGGGCAAAAAAGTAGAGAGAATACTTATACTATTTATTAGGTATTGTTTTCAATATCTGAATAAAATAGTCAAAATACGTAGACATTTAACAATTTTGCAAATCGTTAACTACCAACAATGCACCAATTTTTTAGATGTATTTAGGTAGTTCGGTATCTAAATCTATACCTTATATCGAATCGAAGCACTCTTTACTTGGGGATATTCCTTGGAGCGCAACTTTGAAGCGCAACTAATGAGGCGTACCTTAACTATTCCTCGGAGCCCAATTTTTTAAACGTGGGTGCTCTTCGAGGTATACCTCAAAAATACTCAAATTTTATTCCTTGAAGCGGACCCTCGTTTCGAAAGGCGCGTTCCGAGGAATACTTAAGGTGCGCCTCAAAATGGATGCGCTTGGAGGAATACCCTACACCTTATTTTTCCTATTTAATATATTTGTACCTATGTTTGACAAAAAAAAATTATTCATTGATTCCTTTTCAGATACATAGCAGTAACACAACCAATAAAATACGCCAAGCACAAAAGTAACAGTCGAGTCTGGCTGATGATAGCGGTGGCTTGGCTGGTCTCCATGGCTATAGGCTCCCCGATAGTCTTGGGTCTCAACAACACCCCTGACAGGAGCCCAAACCAATGCCTGTTCAACAATATCAACTACGTGATATACTCCTCGTTGGGATCCTTCTATATCCCCTGCATCATCATGATGTTTTTGTACTATAATATTTTTAAGGTAAGTCTTTCTTCTTTTTAATACTAATTTTAAACTGAGAACGTAAAGCTTTTCTACGCACATACGCTAAAAGTGGCCGTGTTTCGCAATTGTGCGTAGAAAAGCTTTACGTTCTCACTTTAATCTGTAAACAGTAGTTTATAAAATAGTTTGAAGGGTTATACAGGGGCTGATCAAGACCAAATTTTAAATGATATCTCCGTTTCTTTTCAAATGATTTATTTCAAATGGGGGCAGCACTGGACCCCGAAAAATTCATGTAGCCACTTAAGGTAATTTTTTATTTTTTGAATAGATTGATTAATGATTGGAAAATTTAAATTTGTTTTCAAATCATTAATAAATGACAAAAATTAAACTAAATACGGTTAATGAGAAAAGGATTAATCCCTCTGTTCACTTTGCGGTTCCAACACTTTATAGGCATGTCGATGGTGGCAAGCACCCTTTTTAACCCCCCTTTTCAACAACAAAAAAGAGGGGTATAGTTCGTGTAAGTTTGAAGCTAATGTCTGTCGGTCTGTACATCTGTCTGTCTGTAGCATCGTAGCCCTCGAACGGATGGACCGATTTCAATGTGTTTTTTTTTTACGTGAAAGGAAGTTCCTTTGCGGTAGTTCTTAGCTTTGTTTGATGAAAATCTGTTCTGCCGTTTAAAAGTTATTGAGGGTTAGCACTTGAAAGTCAGGGCTTTCTTTAGCAAATAATAGATGACGCTACGGATATCAAGTCGTATCGGTGGTTCCGCTTCTCATCACTAATTTTCGTTCTTGATAGCCGGGGTATTTTTTAATTTGCCTAGTAAATAAACTTGTTTGACATTTTTCTAACTATTAAGGACGGTAATACACGTCCGGTTTAGTCTGGTATTTTACTGCCATAAAAAAAATATGCAATAAAAAAAATCCTCTGTCCGTGATTATACTTCACGATGAAGCCAAAAGCGGATAATATTCAGTTTGTATGTCGAAAGATTGAGAAAGCGTCTAAAAAGAAAAAGGGAATGTCAATCACTCCCGATATTTTTCCCTCGGGAGACCTAAAACACTGGAGCGAAGCGAATAATCGATGCCTTTTTAATAACCGAGCCTTTTTCAATCTATCATAGACGGGAACCTTGAGAAAAACTGAAATATTAAAGAAAGCTGCAGAGTTATTATGTATTTGGCCAAGCGTTGAGCTAATTAATACCCTCTAGGTATATACCTACACTTTTAGTTTTAGTTTTTCGTTGGTGTAAGTAACCAACACTGGTGCCAGATTTTTCAAGCTACCAGGCACATCTTACATAGCTTGACGACTGCCATTCAATAATGACAGCCAGGACCAACGGCTTATACGTGCCTTCCGAATCACGGAGGAGCTCAAGAATTTTTTGTGCTACTTATGGTTACTCATCCAAGTGCAGACCACGCCCGTTGACGTTTACTTACGAACGCGCCACCTACACTAACTTTATAAAATAAGTAAAGTGCTGCTTACTAATAAATTATAATAACAAATAACACTGATTGAGCGAGCCCCAAAGTAAGTTCGAGACTTGTGTTATGATGAGATACTAACTCAACGATATTATATTTTATAACACATATGTTACATATATAAATAAACATCCAAGACCCAGAAAAATTTGAAAAAGGTCATTTTCCAACTTGCCCTGACAGGGAATCGAACCCCGGACCTAAGGGTGGCGTACTAGCATGGTTACCATTATGCCACTGCGTTCGTCTTTTTGTTATCTTAAATGTGTTAGTGGCCAACGCTGGTGTACATTTTACGAAAATATCTAAGCATATCTTACTTACATAACTTTCATCAAGCTACAGCAAACGAGAAGAAAAAGCTGATGATAAAGTGTTATTTTGTACCAGTCCAGGTTCAGCTTGCAAACCAAATAACGTGAACCAATAGTCACAGTCCCTACCACAGAGTCCACAGACTTACAAAGGGAAGCAGATCAAACATTACATACTTAAAACGCGTGGCAATTTTTCACTCGTAACTTATTTTTATTGTCAAAATAATATATGTATAAACAGTTATTGCGGGTATTTGTATTTTAAGTACTCTTTCACATTTATAAAGAATATTACTTTACTATTTTGGTTTCAAATATTACCAATTATGATAATGAAAAACAACAAAACGAATGTAGCTTAAGTGTAAAATGCCACGCGGCATTCTATGTTTAGTGTTTTTATAATAGGTTGGGGAAAAAGTCTTTTTGCATTTTATATGAAAATTCAAAACATTTTTAATATAGTTTATTTACATTTAACTAAAGTATGTAGATACCATTTTGTTAGATAACTTTTTGCCATCTTATAGGCAGGGACATGATCCCATTGCTACAGAAATTTTGGGGCTTCTGACTGCGTCAAGTAGTTTTGGCAGTCCTCTCGTGATGTTAACCTGACACTGCCTAAAGAATTCTGAAGAGACCGAAACAGGTGGAAATCTGAAGGTGCCAGGTCAGGACTATACGGTGGATGCATTAACACCTACCAGCCAAACTCTCTTAATTTTTGCTGAGTGGTTAAAGGTGTGTGAGGTCTAGCGTTATCATGATGAAAAACCACACCCCTTCTGTTTATTAATTCCGGCCGCTTTCTTTCAACTTCTTGCTTTAATCTTATCAGTTGTTCGCAGTAGAGTTCTGAATCGATGGTCTTGCCTGGTGGTAACAGCTCATAATGAATAATGCCCTTCCAATCCCACCACACACACAGCATCACCTTGTTGCGTTTTAACCCGGGTTTCGCCACAGTCTGTGAAGCCTGACCAGCCTTTGACCATGACCTTTTTCGCACGTTTATTGTCGTACGTGATCCACTTTTCATCACCAGTTATCAATTTCTTCAAAAATGGTTCGGTCTCATTACGTCGTAATAAGGAATCACAAATGAGTACAGGGTTCATTAGGTTTCTTTCAGAGAGCTCGTGAGGTATCCAGCTTTTTGTGTACCCATTTTTTTTCAAATGCGCCAAAACTGTTTTGTGATCAATTCCCAGTCCTTCAGCTACGTCGTAACTACTGATATGCCGATCTTGCTCCACTTTTTCAAAAATAGCATCCATTTTATCCGTAACAGCGACCAGAGCGACGTGCATCTTTGACATCAAAATTTCCGGATTGAAAACGCTTAAACCAAATTTGTGCTACTCTCACAGACACTGCACTAGGTCCATAAACATCGGAAATTTTTTTCGCGGCTTGCGTTGCATTTTTTCCTTTTTGGTAGTAAAATTTTAAAATGTATCTAATTTCTTCATTAGATTCACTCATCTTGACGGTAAGAAAAACAAATGAAAATCACGCATTTTCCTAATTTGAATATGGAATTATCTTCTTTAAAATTTTAACTTTTAAATGATACCAGGTAAAAATAGTATAGCCAAAGTGGTTTTATTACAAGTTCACACATACTTATTTTAAACTACTGCACTGATTTTGAAGTGGTTTTCTCTTTCTTGTAGAGCAGTTTTCTTTCAAAAGGTTTTTATATTTGATACGTACACCCCTGAGCAGCCACGCGAGTACATCAAAATGTGGGCAACTTTTCAAATAAATATATCCACGGGACATTTTATGGCAATAACTGGTATAGCATCAAAAATATACTTTGACCTAAATCTTAAATGTGATAATACATAAGGATTATAACTAAATAAAATCGTAAAAGGGAATTCTCTGCATCGGACAGATCATAATGAAATAACGTCGAATCGATATCGTTCCCTTCGTCAAAGCTCTCAATCGGAAAATGGTCACGTATGCTTGCTTACCCTATTGTGTATGTTTCTAAAATAACTAGTGTTTCGCCCAGACTGTGATTGTTATTTGCTGCTACATTTTATGAAGCCCCGATTGAAGATACTCGAACTATAACCATTTCACAAGTAGACTAGGTGAACTTAATTCTGAGATTTTAAATACACTTTATTTAATTAAGGAAATTTAATGAACCTACTTCGTAAATAGTAATTTGCTAGACAAATTAAAAAAAACGCCGGCGACACCATTAAGTGATAAGTAGCGGAACTACATAATATTCTAACCGAACAGACAAACAGACAGACGGACATTTTTAGCGTCAATCTCATACTAACCTCTTTTTTTAAATTATAAAATTATTTATAATATGTTAAAAACTGGTTCAAATTTTGAATAGCACCATCTATCGGTGACCAAAAAAGTAATTTTTAACACAGACAAACTGACAAAAATTCTAAAAATCATTTTAATTTAAAATTTTTAAACAACGCTATCATCTATCGGTGGCCAAAAAAAAAATCTAATTTTTAAGAACACACCGAATTCATAGAAATTGTAAATATTAAGGATTCCGTACCCGAAGGGTAAAAACGGGACCCTATTACTAAGACCTGTCTGTCACCAAGCTGTATCTCATGAACCGTGATAGCTAGACAATTGAAATTTTCACAGATGGTGATGGTGGTTTACAGCAGCAATACCTAGCCACTGTAAAACTTACGGTGTCAACGCTTTTACCGCTTTTGCCAGGCCCATGTGCTACTCCCGCTTCACAGACCTGGCATGGTGGCCGCTTAATTTTTTAAGAAGGCTCCGAAACCACGAATTTGTAAATATTTAGGATTTCATACCCAAAGGGTACACACGGACCCTATCACTAAGACTCTACTGTCCGTCTGTCTGTCACCAGGCTGTATCTCATAAACAGTGATAGCTAGACAGTTAAATTTTCACAGATGATTTATTTCTATTGCCGCTATACATAACATCACATACTAAAACAGAATAAAACAGTATTTAAGTAGGGCTCCCATACAACAAACATGATTTTTATAAATAATGGCACGGAACCCTTTGTGCGCGAAAGTTTGTCAATCAATCATCATTTTATATAACGATTAACAAAAGTTTTAGCCAATTGGTTGCATTGGTTACTTTAAAATCAATTTTCCGAACAAAAATATTGGCCGTGATTCTTTGAATTGATATAACTTTTTTATTTATGAACGGATTTAAATGAAACAAACCTATATGTTTAGTGAAGCGTATTAAAATACAACAGTGAAAAGGCAACGAATCGGTTCAGCCGTTTCTGAGATTAGCGTGCTCAAACGCACAGACAAACAGACAAACAGACAAAAATCCTAAAAATTGTTTGTGTTCTATTGCGTTGATAAAAGCCCCCAACAATATTTTTTCTCATTTATCTTCCATGTACAGACAGCGATTTAGTTTAAGTATTAAAAGGAACTGCACTTATCCCGGACGGCGAAATCAGAAGGGCGGCAAAATCGTCGAATATATCCATCCCTCCCATGCTACCGATACGGAATGGGTGTGGCGTGGCGTGGAAGTTATTAGGGGCCTGCAAAATGAATCCTCAGGTTAGGACGTACCGAGACTCGAAGTGCTGTTTAGAAGCAAGGTACTGGTAATCAAGTAGGTAGCAAAACCAACAGGGGCGGCATATTCACATATTTTATTAGAAAACATAGGTTTTCTTAAGTGCGACTTCATCCCGAGCCGCGTCCATAGCGGGAAGCGAGAGAAAAGTACTGGGTAGAGCTCTCACCGGGTCATTTTTGTTATCGCCCCCACCCTATCAATGTGGGCTTTCAAGCTGAGGCATCTGCCGAACTTCAGGTACTCCCAGATATTTGACGTGCGAGTACCTCGGCACATCTTCCCCAAAGAGCTTTAAGGGTAGCAGGAAGCGGATGTTTTCAAAAAGCAATGTCTGCTTCTTGTTGACTTTCACTAAAAACCTCCATTTGAAAGCCTGTCAAGCAGGGCGCCTAGGACTGTCTGGAGGCGTACTTTGAGTTCAAACTAACTGCAAAAAGCGCTGTGTCGCGGCGAAGAGTGCCAACTGAGCCTGGCCGGTAACTGGAATGTCGTCAGTGTATTATGCGTATCACCATGGAAAGCAGATGCTCATGGAAAGAGGCCACATAACAGTCCTAAATGATGTTGGCATGGGTGCTCCAAAAGCCCCTAGCCTAACCAAACCTTACGTAACTTTTTTTTCATGTTGAAAAGACCTACCGTTTCGTCCACCCACGGGAAGTTGGGTGGAACCTAACCTTACCTTTTTTAACGTGAGGAAACGAATCAAGAAAAATTGTACCCGTTAGGGTAAAGGCGCGTGTTGGCACAAACGCGCTTTCAACTCAGAGAACCGTATTTGTTGAGCGAAATCTAGTTTCCATCGCCCGATTGGCCCACGTTATGGAGGCATAAGTTGCAAGTCGAAAGCCCGCCTCCTGCACCCTGTGCGCCGGGGATGGATGGCCAGGTCGGTTGTTGCCTCCCGGTCTCTCTCCGCCACCTCTTTGCAGAGCATGACGCTCTCCGCAAAGGCCTGCACTGCTCTCCACGACGTTCATGTGACGGACCACAGTCGACAGCGGAAGGTCGTCCGTCCCTCACTACCGTGCACAGTTCAGCGCGGTCTTCCGCCCAGGCTGGGCAGTCCGTCAGGGTGCGAACCTAACCTAACCTAATCTGTCTCGTAGTCAAGGAGTACCAGGCAGCGCGGCACTCGACACGCTTTTGTCTCCATGATGGTTTAGGAGAACATAAAAAATGGATATCTAACTCTTTCCACGCAGATTGTAAAAGCCGATTAAGTGAATGGGCGGATACATATCGGATAGGCGGATCAGCAGCTAGGAACCTATCCTGTCGCTACCAATTTTGATTCCTTTTTCCATTATCCCGCCCACAATCATGCTAAGAATGGCGGTAGGGCACCGTTAGGTCTTGCGGCCCCTAGGCTCTGTCTGCAGAGGCCCAGAGAAGCACTTAAATTTTAAATTTTTAAATTTATATTTCGGATTTTTGAACGTTGACATCTATCAGTGACCAAAAAAACAGTTTTGTAAGAATGCTCCAAATTTACCAAAATTGTCAATTTTTAGGGTTCCGTATCCTTCTGTCCTTCTGTGTGTCACCAGGCTGTATCTCATGAAGCGTAATAGATAGACAGTCAAAATTTTCACTGATAATGTATTTTTGTTGCTGCTATAAAACCAAATACTAAATAAAATGAATATTTAAGAGGGGCTCCCATACAACAAAAATGATTTTTTATACATAATGGTACAGAACCCTTCGTACGCGAGTCCGACTCGCACTTGGCAAGTTTTAATAACTTTATATTAACTTTCAATCATCATTATATACCACAAGTTTTAGACAATGTAACGGAACAGTTATTTTATAGCAATTTATCAAACAAAAATTGATGACCTGAATCTTTAAACTGATATAACTTTTTTATTTATGAATGGATTTAGATAAAACAAACACTAAATGTAAAGTGAGGCTTATCAAAATACATTAGTGAAAACCGCAACCGAATCGGCGCAGCTGTTTCTGAGATTAGCGTGCACAAACGCACAGACTAACAGACAAAAATTCTAAAAATCATTGTTTTGTGTTCTATTGCGTTGATAAAAGCCCCCAACAATATTGTTTCTCATTTATCTTCAATGTACAGACAGCGATCGTTTATTATATGTATAGAATAGATATAGATTAATAAAGGAGATACATCATTATAATAAATTAAACAAAAGAAATTTAAAAAAGATCAAAAAAGACATGCGTATACGTGGAATTGAACCGGTAATATCGACAATATGAGCAATAAGGTCAATCAACTGAGCTAAAGACGTGTTATGCAATACGTTGATATTACCTTTCAGTTTAATGCGCTAGATAGCGCCATGTAGTTGTAAACCATGGTTTAGGTGGTGATAAACAGCTACTATCCTCAAACTGCTGGATCGATTTTTGCCAAACATAGCTAAGAATCACCGCAAGGAAATCTGCGTTCACGTAAAAAAAAACCGCGCCGGAATCGGTGCATCCCTTCGACCGCTAGGATGCCACAGACAGACACACTGACAGACAGACAAACGTTAGCGTCAAACTTATAACACCCCCCTTTTTCGTGGGGGGTTAAAAAGAAGCAACTCACAAGCAAGGTTGTACTTTGTGACCATCCTTGCATTCAGGATCAGTTCTAACTTCTCTAGAACTGCGATACTAAGTATTAGGTCAAACTACTATGTTTCAATTCTAGACTCATTAAAGAACTGAGGAGTTTAATTAGATTCTAGTTAGACTTGTGGATTTGTATCTTCCTGTTTCTTATTTCTATTCTACCTCACTTGATGTTCTAGTTCAGATCTAAATATGTATATCTATTCTTATTATAGGTATCCCACCAAAACATGTGAAAATGGGAGCTAAGTTCAAAATCCGACAAAATGATTGAGATCTAAATGGCCGCCTAGTTCTTAAGAGAATATTGAAATTTATTCTTAAGAATCTCAACATTTTTAAACAGCAGTATCAGAAAGAAGAAATGCTTGCTCGTGTAATTTTTTTAGGCACTTTACCTATAAAATTGATTACTTAATTGAAAAATGATCAAATCTACGAAATTCACTGTTTTTCAATTTTTCCTTTGTATACGCGTAATAGTCTACCTAGATGCCAAATATCAACTTTCCAGGTAATTTGGAAGTAGGTTACGTTTTTGGTGATGAATAAGTGGTCAAACATATTTTTGAGGTTTTTTAAACGTTCATATAGCAATTACTGTTTGACATTATTGAATTTTTGGATTCGAGATGAACTAGAAGACTTAAATGTTTGTGCTGAATTTCATGTGTTTAGGTTACAGAGGTTTCGAGTTGTGAAGAAGTTAAAAGTAGCTTAAAATGGTTCGTGTAAATATACACATAGCTGCTGCGTCGCCAGTTCCTTTCTTTGAACTTAGCTCTGACACGCTGCTGCGTGTCTAGATAATATCTAGATGTACTTCGCTCGTTGGCTCTTTTTGTATGGCAGCTGGAAAGTTATGTCAGATGACTTTCGCGGCTTGAAATATCTGACACTAGTGTTGGCCACTTATACACGCATGTAAAACAACCCTATTAGATAACAATGTTACTTTTTAAACACTAGCTAAATGTTTAAAGTTCAATCAATCATTCAATTCATTAACTTCCCAAAAGAACATTTTAAATTCCGCTCTCATAATGGAAATGATAAATTCTGGAGATTCTATAGAAAAGTTTTACTTCTCACTCTTACCACTTTTGACGAAAACGGAAAATCCAGACTTACTACTAGAATAGAATTTAAAAGTTTAAAACCTACTTGAATGGCTTCAACATTGTTAGTTTTATCTAAGATTTTATTGTTAGAATTAAAATTTCTATTTTAGTTTTCTTTCATAAAATACTTAATTTATTTCAGTTTTGAGTATCTATACTCATAACGGTTTAACTTACTAAAAGAAAACTTTGAATAAGAATAAGACCCAATAAACCTTGAAATTATCCCGAGGGTAGTCTAAACTAGCGTTTTTTTTAAAGCAGTAGATGGCTGCGTATTAAACTTGCAAGCAAAAACCTCCGAGACTATGTAGATTCGGAGGTATATACTCTAGGGTGCTTCTTATTTTTCGACTTTTGATATGTTACCCGGTGTTGTTGTGATTTGAATTTCTACTGTAAAATATGAATCAGTGTTTTTTATTTTAATTTAAATAAATTTTTAAACCAAATTTAGAGGTCGCTACCAGATGTCAAACTTTTGAAAAAACGTTGCATGGACATTTGACTATGGAGTCTCCTCAATTGATTAAAATTTGTGGTTATGTTATGTTTTATAGCGAAATATGCACAAAGGTCTCCTTCCTTTTCCTTCCCCATTAATTTCTTCATCTGGAGCATGTCAAATGTCTGCAATACGAGTACACTAACTCCATGGAATTTCAGCCTTTCGAAACCACTGCTGTAACAACCGGTATAAGATATTTATGTAGAATTTGTGCTCATTGGGAGCCAAAAATAGTAAAAAGAAAACAAAATTGAAGTTGGAATCCTTAGTTGACAATGCTGAGTGACCAATGAGTGTACAAGTGGCCACAGACAAGATTACTCTTGCGGAACAAAAATGAGATGAATAGTGGAAGTTTTTTAAATCTTATCATAATACTCTTAGCTAGAGTTACTGAATAAGGTGTTGCTGGTGATTTGCTGGACTACCTTGATGTATACACATAGCAGAAACCTAATATTAAGATATTTTTGTCCCGTTTTAAACATGAATTTGAATCGACGAAACCGAAAAAGATATCTGTGAAAGAAATATATTTTTTCGAAGTGATGTTTTGGTAAAAATATTGGTTACAAGCCTCTACTTGATAGTAAGCACCAGTAAATGACCTTAAGTAATACATCCTTTAAAAAAACTAACTAAAACTGGCTGCTAATTGCTTAAATTAATAGCTAGTGTATTTCATAATTCTTAACAATGAAATTCCAGTTGATGATTTTTTTTTCAATTGTATTTACTAGTCATAGGCTAAAATACACAAATAAATAAGTATTATTATAAAACATATCTAAGACAAAACACTGCAGACTTTTTTACTAGCAAATACATATATTTTTCTTATATTCTGGGTTACTCATCAACATTTTTGAACGATTATTTACAAACTTGTAACAATGATGTATTTTTATAGGTACTTATATTATATATAAACATAACCATTTTTTCTTTTCGACTAGTGAACCTCAGGAAGGTTTTGAGAAAAGAGGAATATAAAATTTAGTATATTGCTGATATTTACAATTTTAAAAGAGCAAAAGCCAGATATGCTCTTGATTATTACGGAGTATATTTGAAAATGCCCTAAATTAATACAAACCATCCCTTTTATCTTTCAATAAATGATTTCAGGGTTTTAGTAATAAATATTTATTTGAAATAATATCACTTATTTCGTATTTAAATGCCCTGTGTCATGAAAAAATAAATCTAAGCCCTGCAGTGATTTTTAGCTTTTAACTAAAATTTGAATATTGGTAGCGACCCTTAAATGCAACTTTAAAAATTTGAAAATAATACTGAAATAGTTTCTTAAGGTATAGTATCAAATGACGGGGTGACTGGTGGAATACAAGAAAAAAAAATGTTTCATCTTAATAAGAAGCACCCTAATATACTCGTTTAATAAGTAATGTCTATCTTTATCTATCCGTAATGTCTGTGTAAAAAATATGGCCTTATGTAAGTTGAAGGCCTTAGATCGAGAGAGTTGGAGTGTTGGAAACGAAGCCTTTGCCCTGCAGTGAGGCAGAACAGGCTGAATAATAGAAAAAAAATGCCCATCAGAAGTTTACGTAATATAAAGTGGAATAGAGTAAGTTTAATTCGAACAAGAGTTAAATTACTTAGGTCAAGGTTTTACTTGGTTATGGGTTTGTGACGAGGCTAGCAAGTTTATAATATATTTCAAAAATCCCGTGATCAGTAGCAAAAATCTTTCATACTTTCATAATCTTTATAGGATTATAATATTAATACCATTAAGATCCGTTCGTTTCTATTGACAGGCTATACGACAAAGAGCGAAAAAGCAGAGGATAGCCAAGAAGACTGCGTCAGCCATCAGTTCTGCGGTGTCCAGTGGAACTGCCGCAGTTGTGATAGAGAATGTAGCACAGACGCAGCGACTAGACGGCAGTCTGCAGGACGACAAACCTACTAACACTGCTTCGGGCAGCAATGAAGATGAAGACGATGACAAGTGAGTTTTTATAACAATATAGTTATATATGTATAGTTTCTGATCATGCCGTTTTCAGAGAATCCTCTCTCTGGTTTTGGGTTGACTGGAAGAGAAGAAGTCGGCCTTTGTATTGTTTTATTTTGTATTTTGTGTCCTTTTTGTACTATAAAGAATTTACAATTTACATACATACATATACAACCAAACATACTGTTATACTTAGTAGTCAAGGATGAAAATGGCTTGCAATGGATGTCTAGGTATCTAAACGAAGAGGTGAGGACTTCTGACGCAAGCTAAATTAAACCATAGCGCTAATCACATTGAGTAGAGATTTCTTTAAATTTCTTTTCTAAGTTAGACTTCTGTACGTCAGTACTAGTACTTATTTTGTGGCAGTGGCTTAGATCGCATTGCATAGATGGGAGATTGTTTCATGATATGTGCTGTGTGGCGTACCATACCTACTTCATAAGTAAGTTTAAAGTGTAGCAAGGTGGTCGGCGGATTTTTGTGCTTTAAGTCATACAACTTTGAATTGGCACACTAATATACTAAAAAGGTTTTACTAAAAATAATATCGAAGCAAATTATTATCAGAAAATTAATCTGAGATATATTTTTTGCGCTCCATCTATAACGAGTATCATATTAATTCTCTTTTTGCTTTCTCAGTGCCGGAAACATGAAGCGATTTCCTAATGTCTTCTTGTGTAAGACGAAATAGTTTTTGCTATTTTCTTACGTCCGCTCATATTTCAATAGCCATTGAAATCTTTATGTGCGCACTTCTTTGAGTTACTGACATTGATTTTCTTGGACCAATTTTTTTATCCAATGTGAATTCTGAAATGTGAAACGTAGGTTTAAAATAACTTTATTTATCATAAGAATTACATAAAATAATTCACATACTGAGAAAACATAATACGAGTATTTACACATTTAGTACAATGACCATGCTTTTACAAACAATAAAAACGAATAGCTTCGATACAAATTCAAAGTCCGTTAAAATATACATAAACATTAGATGGGCAGAACTATTAGACGTCCGTCACCCAGAGGTCCGGGGTTTGATCCCCGGTCGGGGTGTTTATCTATTTAAGTATTTATTATAAAATATAGTATCGTTGAGTTAGTATCCCATAACACAAGTCTCGAACTTACTTTGGAGCTAGCTCAATCAGTGTGATATATTTATTTTATATATTTATTTATTAGAGTGATGTACGTATCTAAACTCGTTAGTTTATAAACCTGCGTCGACATAAAAAGCAAGTACCTATTCTAACAGCAACGTCTGTCACATGTAAAGCAGGTACAACCAACTATTCGTATCGAAAAAAAAACTCATGAAACAAACGAACGATTCAAAAAAATTGTTTATTAGGAGACCACCTGTCTCATTCAATCCATTATGAATCCAACCTTGCTACACAGCTGAAATGATGCTATTTTTTTTTTCAGTTTCGGTCGAACAGAAATGGGGGCGTACGCAGAAGAGCTGGTGAACTCAAGATCTGCTCGGTTCATGCTCGCTGCCGTGGTTGAGGAGACGGGATTGTGAGTCTATTTCATACATAAGAAGCATGTCGTGTCCAAGAAGACCAAATTACTCCTAAGGAGATTTTTTAAATATTTATATTTGTTGTAGGTAAACAAATTACTTGTAGACAAACCAAATACGAGTATTTTAGTGTAGTTATGAATAATAACGAGCAAAGTCATGGCTTCTAAAAATTATAAAATTCTTATTTTTTCTCCTTGAAAATTTCCACCTACATCAAATATTTATTCATTTTTCATGAAATAAATAAATTCTAATCCTTGGGTATCCGAGAATGGTCGACGTCGCAGAGAAAGGCCGAGAAAGAGATGGCGCGATGACCTCGACGCTTTCCAACGTGAGTGGTCAGCGAAGGCAGAAGATAGAGACACATGAAAGGAAATGGGAGAGACCTTTGCCCAGCAGTGGGACGATATTAGTTTAAATCAAATACACAAAGAACTTTTTCCCACCTTTAATAAAAAACAGTGATCAAACAAACAACATACCTGTTCTCTACTGAAAACATCTGTTTGTCGTCAGATGTTATTACTTTTGTGCATCTCACGTATCTACAATAACATTGCTTTTAGCTGAGAACACAACATGGACTGAATACGAATGCATAGAACAAAGAATAAAATACTTTCAACTACGCATTTTCTTCTATTGTGATGTACAAAATATCTTTTAAAAAACTGTTCTCGTTGGACCACTGTATCAATTGACAGCATTTTGCATTAGAATTTCACATTTACATATTTAATCAAAACATATATTTGAAACAAAGTTTTATAAACTGGTTACGTTGTTACTTAAATTTTCGGCTTCATTCATACAAATATTGTTGTAGTATTTATGCACTATTTGAACAAATAAACGTTATTTTTTTTACATTATTTACCATAGTACGTAGAGTACAAACGTACGTATGTATACAAGGAAAGGATACGAACTGTTTTATTAACTACAGAATAAAACAATTTACCAATATTGTAACAATAAATAGGCCTGTAAGTAAATTAGTATCTACTGTAGTAGACCGTAGATAAAACTTATTTATATGCTAGAATAAGAATTAATTAGGTTGAAAAAAAGGAAGCGAAAAAATGTGCTGATTTTTTTTACCAGAATCATGGCGAACCTAGCGTCGCCTATTCCCATGATGGATCCCAACACAAACAACGACTCGGGATACGCGCCGTCCAACCTCGATGGTGACAAAGAGCACACCCCACCAGCTTCCCCCACCCAGAAAGAGAAGAAAGAAGAGAAGAACGAGGTAAAGGGGGATGGAAAGGGTGAAAAAGATGATGAGAAGACGGAAGAGAAAAGTGATGCGCCCAAAAAACCTGAGCTAAAGTAAGTATAGAACACTTTTATCTCTAACGTGGTAGACAGAGCCGTGGTATCGTGGCAGAGAATAAGGAATCAAAAGTTGATGGGTACTAATTGCTAGCGTTAGGGATGCGCAAAAAGTATCGATACCTCAAAGTGTCGATACTTTTGTTTCGATACCAAGTACTTTTGTTCCGATACTTTTCAGGTATCGATACTTTCTCAGAGTTATCGATACTTTCCTTCTTCTTCTTCTTTCCCCTTTTCTTTCATTTGGAAAGTTATTAATCGATATTTTATACAAAACATTTTTCACAACACTACTGAACCTAAGACATGATTCAGGGAATTCCCTTTAAGGGTTGAATAATGTGGGTAGTGTTTTTTTTTCATTTGTTCAGTTTTCTTATATTTGCAGCCGTTAATAATTTAATTGCATTATTTGCGCAGCATCTTTCAGTTCCTTAGTTACAGAAAAGTAATTCTCTGACATATTCCTGAAATAAAAAGTAGCAACACTGCGTATGAGAGTACAACTCACACGAAGGTGACATAAATGTGCGTTATGAGCGTTATTTGTGATTTTTACTGTGTCATTTATTTTTAATTAAAATAACACGATTAACGTATAACCTAACTTAAAAATTAAAACTTGAGAGCTGTCAAGGGACACCCGGATAGAACGAAGTAAAATATAAATAGGTCTAAATTACATTCAAACTCTTTTTTGCTTTCAAAAATCAAGTTTTTATTATCTTCATAAAGTTGAATGAACAAAAAGTGTCGTTACAACTTGGTCTTAATTTTTTCCGTCTAGCCCCCTTTCGCAACGCGCGTCACCGTTTAAGGGATAAGGAACTTCGTTCTAAAAACATTTTCCGTTTAATTGTTGTTTTGATGTATTATTTTTACATTATGTCTAACAGTTTCTAAATATCTATTGGATATTAATCACACGTTCCTGCTAGTTTTTTTTTTTGTGGAACTTATCAAGACAAACAACTCCGTCCAGGTGTTTAGTAAAAGTATTAAAAAGTACTCGATAACAGGTATCGATACTTTCGTTCATACTGGTATCGGTACTTTTGAAATTTTGCGTGTCCCTAGCTAGCTGTATTAACTATTGACATGATTTAGATTCTCAACCATTCTATCAGTCGGCTTGTACAAACTGCACGGGAAGCGAAAAGTTGGTGCATTTTTGATTTTTACTTTTCTTCCAGACCAGCATTGGAGAAGTTTCAAGTATAGAAGTAGTTATCAAAGTATAATATATATATATATATATATATATATATATATATATTTAAGTCTGCACTCTTTTTTTTTCAGCAAAACCTTTTTTTGACTTGTAGAAGGCCTGTGTCACTCCACGTTTAGGTGTCGAAAGTATACCTACATTACTACTATGCGCGCGACGATCACTTCGAAGGGAAAAATATAGTTACATGTCTAGAGTAATAAGAATGGAATGGCTTGCAATAGATGTCTAGATATCTGAACGAAGACGTGAGGAGTTCTGAACTTCTGATGCGAGCTAAATGAAACCGTAGCGCTTACCATTATAAGTAGATAATTCTGTGAATTTCTTTTCTGAGTAAGACTTCTGTACGTGAGTAGTAGTACTCATTCTATGCTTGTAGACCCAGGAATTAGCCTTTAGTCAGCTATTTAATGTATTGTAATAAAGTTGAAGTTGAATAAACGTAAAAATACACTGTAGTAACTTTTTGCAAATGTTTCACGTACCTACACATATCATATCTCATGAATACTCATGATTAATTTAGGGACCTTCTACAAAATTTCTAAACTCTAGGATAATTGTATTTGTGATGAGCCTGAATTGATTTTGATAAAGCAATCACCAAATTTGATGGGCTCGAACTAGTTTGTTATAGATTAGGTAAATTAAAACTTTGTATCCAGCAGCTGATCGCCACGGCCGCCTCTTCAAATTGAAACTTCTCAATAGTTTTCATGGCATTTACAATCCTTGTGTCAAAACGGGTCACTCACATGTTGTGATATAGTCACTCAATGTCCCTCAAATGGCTGAGACCACAAATTAGATAGTTATTGGCTGAGACTCTATTGGAAATAGGCGGGGGTGGGCTGTGTTTTAACAAAGAATGATATTTCGTTATACACGTCGAAAAATATACAAAGGTAACCTACTTGTCAAGACCAGCACTTCTTCGCTTATCTTGAGTATAGTCCAGGCCGCGAATATCTAAGAAAAATCAGTATATTAAATAAACTCCATTTTGTTTTATTTCGTATCTTTGTGTTAATTAATCATATATCGCGCAATAAAAACACCTATTTATTATTTTACCTATTTATTCCTCGAAACCCAATTTTTTTTAAAACTTGTTATAAATATATTTTTCTTTTCTCTGATTAGCAAATAATGAAGAATATACAGCGTATTTAAATTTCGCTTAACTTCACGATCAGGTAAGATTTTCACCAGAAGGAGACGTAAATCTTCCCCACTCCGAAACATCGATAAGCTCTATATTTGTGAAGTTTTACTACATGGATAAACGAAAAAATGTGGGTCCATTACTTTTAGACAATCTAACTGACGGACTAAATAAAATATGTTTTGGATCCAGTCCACATCCCTATTGTATTTGCTTCCGATCGCCGATCCTCAACAATATGTGATTAGCCTGAACTGATTTTGATAAAGCAATTATCAAGTTTGATGGGCTCGCGAACTCGTTTGTATAGTAAATTAAAACTTTGTAGCAAGCAGCCGATCACCACAGCCGCCTCTGCAAATTGACGCTTCTCATCTCTATAGTTACAACCTTTTAGCGTCATTTACAGTCCTTGTGTGAAAACGGGTCACCCACATGTTGTCATGTCACTCAATGTCTTGACAACATGTGCGGGATCCGTTTTCTTGTAGCTCTCTTCCCTCCAACGACATTGATATTGTATGATAACAAAATTGAAAATGAAGTCTCGGCGATTTCCAAACTAATATGTATTCGATATTCCGACAGCAACACGTGATTCAGTTGTTTTATGTCCCTCCTTTATTGAAAGAGGGTCTAAATCAAGCGGTTGATTCATAGACTGTAGAGGAAAATCATAATGTATTTCTGTCAGGCCAGGTGTTTTCTTTCTAAAGTGTCAGATTATAGAAGGTATTGGGTCAAAATAAAATATTTGATCTGTATTATTTACATATTTATTATAATTTTGATCACTGGGAATCAATACGTCTAACAAGATCCCGTGACGCAGTGTGTGTAGAGTAAAGAAACAGTAGATTCTGTAGATAAAACAAAGGAACATTATATTAACTACAACATTTATTGTTTTTTACGTTCCTAAGTAAATGGGAGGAGCCCTGAGTAAACTACCACTTACAAAGCACACCTATCTTTGTTAAGACCCAGTCTTGCTTTACACTAATACAAAACACGCGGACTTCTGAGTCTCCATAACTTTCCAACAAAAACAAACTTATTAAACAAAACAAGAAAGAAAGTTTGTGATCCTAATCCCCTGTCCAAATTTGGCGTTCGGTTGATCAGCTTTTTCATTTTACTTATGAGATTATAGTGAAATAAACCAGATGCCAAGTAATACTCCTCAAGGCTCATTCATGAAATCTGAATTTTTGTTAATAATATACTAAAATTTATATTTTAGTATAAACTAAAATATAAATAATAGCTGAATTAAAAATACAGATTTGATAACAATTATGAATATATAAGTTTAGTGTTTGTACAATAATTAAAAAAAAAATCCATAAGTTTCTTTCTTTCTCACGTCTTTTTCTTTGCGAGGTAGACAAAGACAAGGGTCGTAAGACCCAAAGGCCACTCTTAGCGAGATTTTGGACGTTTAGTGAAAAAATGTATTTATCCTAGATATAGTGACAGGTTGCTCACTCGTCGCCTGGATAAATAGATAGCGTTTATTTTCTTGATCGATTTCTACGATCTACACGGAAGGAGAAAAGCTGGTACATTCTATGTTTTTAGGGTTCCGTACCCAAAGGGTAAAAAAACGAGTCCCTATTAGACTTCACTGTCCGTCCGTCCGTCTTTACCAGGCTGTATCTCATGAACCGTGACAGCTACACAGTTGAAAATTTCACAGATGATGTATTTCTGTTGCCGCTATAACAACAAATACTAAAAACAGAATAAAACAAATATTTAAGTGGGGCTCATACTTGAAACGTGACTTTATATAGATAATGGTACGGAACCCTTGGTGCGCGAGTCCGACTCGCATTTGGCTGGTAATTTTTACTCATTAGTTTTGTAGTAATGTCTCAAATGAAAATTTGATGTAGGTTCGTGAGTAAGTATTATACAAACTTGTGCAAAAAAGATTTAAGATTTCATCTCGTCTCAATTCGTGCCGCAAAGCCTTTTTGTGGCATTAGACGTCCCTCTTTTTTTGCAGACTAATGAAAAACCAACATAACTGGAATAAGTAATTACTTATGTATATGTGTGACAAGCGTAACACAATTTTGAAGAAGCAACTCCACAGAATTGCCGAACGTTTCGTTGATTACAAGGCAAATTAGGTTGATTTTTCCAAAAACTGATTCTAATTCAAATTAGTTAGCAAGCAATAAATTGAAAATTAAAATTTTTAACCGCTGACGCAAAAAGACGTACGCGTTAAGTTTGACATGTCTGTAGCATCATGTTTTTGTCCGTAGCATCGTAGCTCCAAAAGAAATGAACTGATTACGATGCAGTTTTATCAAAGGCTTTGTCTGCCGTTATAGTTCTTAGCTAATATGTTTGATGGAAATTGGTTCAGCCATTTAAAAGTTGTTGAGGGTGAACGTTAGAAAGTCGGGGATTTTTAAATTAGCCTGGCAAAAAACTTGTTTGTATTTTAATAAGGCAACACTTCATGCTACGACTGTTTTAATCATTTTGTATTAAATTTGAATGCCCACTGAATGCGACCACTAGTTGTTATGTTTTAATGACCACAGAATACTGTAATTCAAACTCGACTAACACACCTGTCCAATTATCTTTTGACAAGCATATCATATTAGAATATTCCCCGGCATCGGATTCCGGTAGTCAATTTGTTTGGGTCCATTATCATATCTATTATCCCTGGATCCTGCGTTAATTGCAAATAAATTAGTAAACCGTGAATATTAAACTATAAATTAATTGCTGCACGCCGGCGGCGTGGATGTTAATTTATTTTATGCAAATTAGAAAATAAAATAGCTTTAAACGTTTGTCTATCTTATAAAAGTATACGTTTACATAATTATTATATTTATTCCTATCTCTTTTTTTATTATTTGTTTTTGATAGGACGAGACAAAATATATTTTAAATAGGCTTTAAAAACGATTTTTAATTTTATATAAATATCTGCCAGACTACCGATCAGACTCTAATTCAATTCTGTAGAATAAATTAAGCATTTTTGGAACTTTTTGGAACACTATATGTATAGTAAAAGCACTTGCACACCTATTAAATTTTTGTAGTGATCATAGACCATAGCATAGAGGACTATAATGATCGTGTATGCTGATCTGGATTAGTGCCATCTCGCTCGTTGTTATTACATAGAACGAGATAGTGATATATCATAGCCGTCGATAAACGCTGTCGTGGTGCCATGCTACAGAGACATCCGACACGTCTTTGTAGAAGTAGAAGAGTCAGTTATCAGTTTACCTTTATTTTACCCATTTTCTTCTTAAGTTCAAAATTTACGTTTGTGCCTTTGTTACCATACCAGATGGAGACTAACTATAACTGTAACATTTACTTTCCCAGGAAGAAACTCAGTCGCCTAAGCAGCAGTTCTATGATATCAACGCCTCGGAGGCGGTTCAGGAGCGCGGCTTCTGCAGCCAGGTTCACCATCTTCCGAGCAAACCGAGCTGGGAAGCTACGGGCCAAGTCCTTTGCCAAGAAGGAGAAGAAGGCTACGCAGACACTGGCCATTGTTCTAGGTAAAATTCTTAAATTGAAGCGTTTTTGATTAAATCTGTGTAGTGGCTCTTTGAGAGGCAGCTGTCGCGAGTCTGTTTTTAAAAACTAAGTTTTTTTTTCAGCCCTATAATTTTCGATTATCTACTTATTTAAAAAATTCTAAAACCTGAATCGACCAAATTCTATATTATTATCGAACCTGCTCACACAATGTCACGAGAATCGATTAAAAAATGCGACGTGTAGGCGAGAACAGCCGGAAATCTGAACATCCGAACGTCCAGAATTCAGACATACGAAATAAATTTTACCGAAGCTGCTGAAACGGAGACGTTTTGCTTTCTTGGTCTAGATTAGTTAAAATACTGTAAAAAAACCGTACCCCTTGGTGAACGATTATTTTGGTTCCTGTTCAAGCCGTGACTCTACACGTAACATACGAGTAAATTATACTTATTGACGTGTAAAAGTGCCTGTAAAGGTCTAATTACTAAATAAACATTTGAATCTTTGAATCTTGAATCTTGTTTAAACAACCGATACGATTCAGAAATTGTCTACTAAAATCGGAATCCTTTACTTATATCTTTCGATGACAATAAATAACGAAAAAATGTTATTGATTGTTAAAATACAGCACAAAAAGTCATGGTCTACATGTTAGTGAAATCGTCATTTTGCAACATAAATCTTAAAGTGCATCATGCGAGAAAATAGCTTTATCAAAAAATGTCAGTGATATTAGTGATATTACTATTTAAGTAAATACCTAAACTTAATAAGTACCTACTTGTTTCTAAAGCCAATCATGCGAGTAAAGCTATAACCATCAAAAAGTGTCAATGATATTATTTAAGTAAGCACATAAACTTAATAAGTGCCTAATACCTATTTATTCAAGCGTAAGAACATTAGGTTTATCGGTTTAAGAGACTCATAAAAGTTTAATAGATAGACACTTATGTACTAAAGTTTTATGGGAGAGTGATGAAGGACACACAAAGACATGTCAAGATTTTCATAGTAAAACACTAGAGTCAAAATAAATACGAAATAAATTTATTAGTTGTGCTGTGACGATGTGTATTTTACTTGCAATGTATTTTGTATGTTTGTTTAGGTCAAATCTTGAAACTCAATTTTCAACCAGTTATTTTCAACCGATTGAGCTGAAATTTCGTATACTTGTGTAAGTCGGATGACAGTACAATATTATAAAGTCAATGAGCTGTTCAGATCATGGACCCGACAGATATTCATATTACTTATATCATATCATTTCTGTAGCCGTGTATTCTGTATTCGGTGGAACTCATTATAAAACAACGGTACCTCATTGAGTAGGACTCGTTTTTGTTGACGAGCACTTTATGGTGGACGATGTCTAGGCCCTGATCATGGAGACGGAAGGTGGTCAATGGAACTTAGTAACAAAACGATGCAATTCCATCGAGTTTGGGCTTATTTGTGGGTGTACTATGCTTCGCGGTCGTCATTTGAGAAGTTTTTTGCCCTATCAACATATGGTGTGGTCAGACGACCTCACCAAGGTCGCTTGAAAGCGCTGGATGCAGGCCGCTCTTGAGCGGTCATTTTGGATATCCTTGGGAGAGGCATACGTCCAACAGTGGACGTTATGTGGCTGAAATGATAATGATGATGGGCTTATTTAATTTTATCTATCATAAGTACGTTAGCCTCACAAGCCTATACAATTTTTTTTTCCTTTTATTCAAAAAACTTATTACATTGAGATTATTTGTTACAGGTGTATTCCTTTTCTGCTGGGCGCCATTCTTCACGTGCTCTGTCCTCGACGCCCTCTGCGCCATGTTCGACCTGCCCTACTCCCCGGGGGTGACGGTCTTCATCCTCACCACTTGGCTTGGCTACATCAACTCCTTCCTGAACCCAGTCATCTACACCATCTTCAATCCTGAATTCAGGAAGGCTTTCAGGAAAATTCTTCACTGCGGCACCTAGCCCATAGATTTTTACGTCGTTTATAGTTAAACTCTTTGTACTGTTTAAGGTCCCTTTATAAAAATATGTAGTTATATGTTATTATAAAAATCTATATAGATAGTCGGACTCTCTTAGCAAGGTTGCAGGAGATAGGTGGATGCAGGCGGCTTCCAATCGGTCGTTTTGTAAAAACTTCTTACATTTTATTTCATAACATTTTCATAACTTCGAATTCGTACTGCCATAAATGCCATAATATTAAAAGCATTAATTTTTTGTAATATTTTTGAGGTTATTTTTATTTTTCAGTATTCTAAATTGGGCTCATTTACGTCTACGTTCGCCTTACTATAATTTACATTTGTTTAGAGCTTCTTTAAGCTTCCTTATGTATAAGAATAAAATAAAGATGTAAATAAAATCATATAAAAAAAATATATTTTAGCTATTAGATAATTCTATAAATCCTTGTATAGGTATCTTGTACTTTAGGATAGATTTATTTGGTTATGTTTAATTATTAGCATTACCATTTTTACCTTCAAGACTGACTACTCTCAATTTAATTGTGCTAAGGAGTGCATTTAACAATTATGATGACATGTTTTTAAGTTTTTCATCAACTTTATTGTTTAATACTAGGCGAATAAAATAAATAAAGGATACATTTTGAAGACATGTTCTCTAATTATTGTTTGTTTACGAGTATGCTTCATTAATCGTATTTAATGTCATCAAAATTAATTGTAATTATTCATATTTTATTTTAAAAGTAAATTTAAGTAGTATTACTACTTATTTTAATATAGCATGTTGCTCTTAGAGCACTTTATAGGAAAAAGATCGACGATCATTGTTTAGTGTAGGAATTCATGTAGAATGGCGCCTGCGCTAAAGACATAATCGCGTTTAAAATGGAAATAAATCGATTGGCCAAAGTTAAAGAAACATGGTGCAATACCCGGCACGTAAGTTGAACAAAAATGGCGACAGTCGGCGCATGTTTAATTGAAGATAAAAGTGTTAAAAGAGATTTTTTGGTCTTTCTTCAAAGCCGAAATCATTTTTATCTGAATTCGGATAGAGAAAGTGATAGAAATGTGATACTAAACGGACAAACAAGGTACAACAACGACCGCCATTTTTGATCAACTTACGTGCCGGGTATTGTAGATACTCCACCAAAAAGAACTGATGATATGGAGCCGTATTTAATAACAAATATTACCCTTATCATTTTATCATGGAAGTGTACATAATATTTTGATTAAATCAATGATACATCTAGTGAGAAAGCTACCATCCCGCGAAGAGCAGATTTAAAATTAATACTCAACATCAGTGCTCGTTAAATCAGTAGTATTGTTCTTTATAACTGATAGAGAAGGAGTACAGATTTTTTAATGAATACGACGATTATATATATAACTTCCATCTTTCTATCCATATTTAGGTAGGTATCCTTGACTTTTACTCTGCCAACTTTTATTTATTTAACCTGTAAGTATTGTCACGCTTTTCCCCTATGGTTGTGAACTATTTTCTACTTGTAAAGTAGCTATGGTACTAACTATGTACAGCAATAAAACATATTTTAGGTAGGTATGAAATTAAATACGTATTCTTAATTAATATTGTAGGTTTTTAGCACGTTTGAATGAGCTCAAATGTTTAAATTACCTCCGTAGTCAGTGATGCCACTGCTTCTTTATAATTTTGTTCAATAATTAAAAATTCAGCCAGAAGGCTAAATATTTTTCGTTTAATACCTAGATATGTCGACTTTACATAAACGTACATTTTTGTATTAATTTGTTATTGATAATGGTATCTTTTGTTTACCTAAGCAAGAAGATAAACATTTGAAAAACGAATACCCGGCTACGGAAGGCATATAAGGCTAACAATGTATATACTTTTGAAATGTGCAAATCAAGACCTTTCATTTGATATCCCACTCGAATTCGAAACAAAATAGAAAAACTTTTTTACATGCTCTTTTGTGTATGTAGCAATTGTTAAGATACATTTTTTGTACACAAATTTTAGCCTATGTTACCCGGACAATAATGACAAATCGATTGACATATCATTGGTGAAAATTGGACAAGCGATTCGGATGCTACGGTGGAACAGACATAAATACCCACATACATACATATATACATAGACTGCTAAAATCTTTCCTCGACTTCTGTAGTCGGGTAAAAAGAATTGAACGATTATTCCTATGTATGCTCACGTGATTTCTGTAAACTTGCCAAAGATAAATATTTGTAGAAAAAATAGTTATGTAAGCATAGTGAAATGTAAAATATGTATAAATGTTAGATTAAAGTGTTGTATAATTGATGTTGAAATAAATGGAAATTGATGAGAATTAATCTGTTTATTTAAGTATCTTCATGTCATGTACAAAGAGAAACTGAACCTTTCAAAAAGTCGAAGAGGAAGAGTCTTATAAGACTGAGAAGAAGAGTTTAATAACCTGAAGATCAAAAGTTCTAACCACTCAAGTAGTAAATAGGTATTAAAAAAAAACATCTAAGTAGGAATTAGGTCGGGGGAAAAGTCTTTTCGCATATAGTATGATGTATTAGGTCTTTACCTATGAAATTGCCGTTTTGTTTGAAAAAATTTAAACGAATTTTTTTCATGTATTTTTTATTTGTATTAAGCGAAGTATTCACCCATGCAATCAACGCATCTTTGCCAACGCAGTGGCAGTTTATTGATGCCCTTCTTAAAGAAATCAGCTGGACGGGAGGCAACAAATTCTTCAAAGGCATTTTGTACTGCCTCTCGGGTATTGAATTTTTTTCCCGCCAAGAAGTTATCCAATTCTGGAAAAGTAGTAGCCTGTAGGCGCAAGGTCTGGTGAGTAGGTCGGATGACGGAGAGCTTCCAACCCCCCCCCCCCCCCCCCCCCCCCCCCCCCCCCCCCAGTTCTTGCAACTTGGAGACCGTCTGCTGTGTAGTATGAGGTCGCGCGTTGTCGTGCAGGAGCAGCGAAGAGGAGCGATTGAACAATGCTGGTTGGAGATGTGCCAGCTTCTCCATCATTGTGTTCAGTTCTTCATAGTACACATCAGCAGTAATGCTCACCCCGTTTGGTAAGAAGCTGTGATGAATCACACCGGCGCTAGACCACCAAACAGTGACCATCACTTTTCTAGGGGTAAGTTTTCGTTTAGAGCATTGTTTAGGTGCTGAACCAGGATCCAATCAACTTGCTGAGCGCTTGCAGTTATCAAACAGAATCCATTTTTAATCGCAGGTAACAATGCGGTTCAAAATTCCTTCATTTGTATGTCTGTTGAGCAGTACAAGGCACGTCTTTTTTTTTTTTTTTTTTTTTTTTTTATTTATTTATTTTCACCAAATAACATAATGTACATTTTTATGCTATCCAAAAACCACGTAGGTTTGTCCGGAGAGCATACATCTACGTTCAATCTTATATAACATTAGTACTTACATATATTAATTATAAGCTTATATCTAAAGATATTAGATTAGAAGACAATAACATACTCATAACAAACTGTTTTAAAAAGAAGCTACCTACTTCGCGCCGGCGGAGGACCGCATCGCACACCGCATGACCGGTTTTGTATGCATCGCCTATAGGCTGTTCAAGAAGTGCGATTTAAGTTTATTTTTTATATTTTTTTGTGTAATACTTTGTCGTACGCCTAATTCTAAATTATTAATAAAGCGTGGAATTAAGTAGGATGTTGTTCTTTCTCCGTATGTATTTCGTGCAATATTTATCAAAAGTTTTTTATTTGTTTTTTGTCGCGTATTAATTTCATGTGTTATATTTTTTTGTACGTCAGTATTAAAAAATTGTTCATTTAGCAAGCTGTATTTTATCTTTATATGTATCGGAAGGATTTTACAGTATTTAAATAGTCCTAATTCATTATTTAAATATTTATGCTTAATACTTGAAGGCACAATCATTTTTAATATTCTAACCTGGAGCTTGTATATACAATTAAGATAGCTTTTGAAAGTTCTGCCATAGCTTGTCAGTCCGTATCCCACTATGGATTCCCCTAGCGCATTGTAAAGCATTAATTTAGTCTGAAATGGAATCCTATTATTAATTACATACATTTTGGCTAAAAACGCCCTTAGTTTCTCGCATATCAGATTTATGTGTGGAAACCAGTTAAATTTGCTGTCAATAACTAATCCCAAATAAGTATGTTTATCAACACTTTCAATTGTAGGGCATTTACATAACTGGTTCCTCGAATGAAGGCACAAATGATCGTGAGCAAACAATTTGTTATTTAAATCAGTTTGGTTTCTAGCATACGGTGATCTAATATGAACTAATTTGGTTTTAATACCGTTGAGGACTAGCTTATTATCATGGCACCACTTATTTAGATTGTCGAAGTCTTCTTGCATTTTTGATAGTGCAGAATCAAGATTACGATCTGCAACAATGATGCATGTGTCATCAGCGTACTGATAGGATGTTCCATGCTTAATAACATTATTCATATCATTGACATAGCTAATAAAGTGAAGCGGTCCAAGCACAGACCCTTGGGCAGTACCTTCTTCTGCCGTATAAGAGTCGCTGAAGCATTTATCAACTTTAACACGATTTGACCTATTTTTCAAATAATTATTGCACCATTCCAGCAAAGGGCCCTGAATGCCAATGTTTTCAAGCTTCTTACCCAATATTAAGTGATCTAAAGTGTCAAATGCACGTGAAAAATCTATAAATAGAACTAGTATATGGTTTCTATTATTCAAATAATAATTAATTTCATCTGTAAATTTAGACAACAATATAGTCGTGCTTTTATGCGGTTGAAATCCATACTGATTTTTATTTATTATGCTGTTTTCTTCAAAGAACTTGTGAATTTCACCACTTATGTATTTTTCGACAATTTTATTAATATTTGACAACAAAGTAACTGGTCTAAAGTTAGATACCTCACATTGTTTTCCTTTCTTATATATTGGGCGAACACACCCTCTTTTCAGTTCATCAGGATATATTCCGGTATACAAACTAGTGTTAATAAGATTAGTAATTGCGATAGCAATATTATCGCTACTTGGTTTAATATCTAATGTTTTAATGTTGTCTTGACCTGGAGCTTTAAAATTATTTAGTTTCTTTATTATGTTTACAATTCTGTCAGGTGTAGCTTTTTTTATTAAAACAGCTTTATTACATTTATCATTATATTCATTTTTATCCAAAAGAGATTGCTGACATTGTGGTAATATGGCTTTCACTGCATGTTGAAATTCGTTTGCAAACTTGTTAGCAATATCAGTTGACGATAGATTATGGCTGCTAAAGGCTTTTGTAATTAATTGGTCAATGGATTGTGTAATTCTACCACATATAGCATTAATTATTTGCCAGAGTTTTTTAGGATTATTATAACTATTTTTTATTCTATTTCTATAGTAATTATTTCTGTAATATTCTATTATTTTGTGTACTTTATTCCTAGTTTTATTATATTCCAACCTAAGACATTTATTTGTAGTATCCTTTTTCCAAAATTTAAACAACTCGTCCCGTTTTTTACTCAGATTTAATATTTTTTTATTAATCCACGGATTTTTATTACATTGATTATTAGTTTTTCTAATTTCTTTAATCGATTTTAGACGTAATCGTACTTCGAGCTGGCGATCATTGAGTTCGTGGGGCACCCATTTGTCAAGCTTTTTTGCCTTGCCAATTTGACGCAAATGGACCAATATTGTTTTGACGCTAACGTCCAAAGCTGTTGCTAATTCAGTCGTAGATTGTATATCATCAGCTTCCACAAACGCTTTTAATTCGTCATTGTCGACCAAAGTCTTCGGACGACCGCGAGGTTCATTTTTTAGGTCAAAATTTCCAGAACGGAAGCGAGCAAACCAATAACAGGTGGTGCGTTGGTTTGTAGTGTTAGCTCCGTAAACGTCGTTGATGTTGCGTGCCGCTTAAAAAGAAAATTAGAATCCTTAGCCAAACAAAAATTATTTTGATTTAAAATGGCCAGTACTGCAGAACGGCAATTTCATAGGTTAAGACCTATTATAAACTTGTAATTTTATTTAAAATTGTAATAAAATCTCTTTGGCTGTACTATTAGTATCTGGCTGGTTTTGATAAAAATAAAAAGGTTACATTAAAAAAAAGAAACAAATTAGTTTAATATTGTTTTGAGCTATTTTTTGTCTTTCTTTCTGTCAAAATGAGTAAATGACGAACTGAAAAAGCAAGCCGCGAAAAAAAATTGTGGCGTTAATGGACCTAATGCAGTGTCATTAAGAGTAGCGCAAAGTTGGTTTAAGCGTTTTCAATTCGGGAATTTTGATTTCAGAGATGCACCTCTGGTCGCCAAATTACGGATGAAATGGACGCCATTATAGATTGAATGGAGCAAGATGCATATTCATTAGTTACGACATAGCTGAAGAACTGGGAATTGACCACAAAACAGTTTCGACTCATTTGAAAAAAGCTGGGTTTATAAAAAAGCTAGATAGGTATTTGGGTGCCACACAAGCTCTCTGAAAGTTACCCAATCAACCGTGTACTTTTGATTATTTATTGAGACTTAATGAAATCGCACCATTTTTTGGGGAGATTAATAACTGGTCATGATACATGGATCACGTACGACAAGAACACAAGAACGTCCAAAAAAGTTTATCAGGTTGGTTAGGTTCTTATAGCCCTTCCGGTTCCATCATCAGACCAGCTTTTTGACACGATAATATTGAATTGTCATTTAAATTACAATAGTACTTACACAAAATTTCATCTCAAGCGGAAACCATGAAGTGATACACAGACAACGGGACAGCTGAAACTAAATAAAGGTTTGTAAAAAGTAAAAAGAACGGGATAGCTAATAGTCACTAAGCAAGTGCACAGTGGAAATGAAAAATTTACTGATAATGTTGAAGCCGAAATCGCTTTTCATACTACCTGTTTCTTTATTATTACAACAAGCCACTGAGCCGATTACCACGATATACCTACTTACAGCCATCACAGTCCACTGCTGGACTACAAGCGTCTCTCAATCAAGGGAGAATTTGCCCAAAATGACTACGCTAGAGGACTCTGCTTCTATGCTGCTGCCCTTTAGCTGTTATGTTTTTTAACTATAATTACCTCCCTATTAGTCTATTAGTCGCGTCTTAAGACTCCCTTAATTTTTTTTACGACATTTCGCAATGTTGAAAAAAAAATTTAAACGCATGGAATTATAACCTTTACACTAGGTAGGCATTACCAAGTTTTCATAGAATAGCATAGACAAAGATTCCCTGAAGATTCCCTGAAGATTCCCTGAAATCCATTCTGTCCGACATAATTTTAAACTTTTCACAGTGTGACCATATGTGGCAGGACTACCTTTTCGGCAGGTTTAGCTCTTTATTTTACTCTTTGGCATTTTTATTTGACGTTTTATAAATCCGGCAGTATTTGGCAGAATAAACAAAAAAAACAGTAAGAGGAATTTTAAAATATCAGTGGCAACATGGGCAACGAAGCCTTTGGTTCGGGGATTTACCATAACATCTCGAAGTTGTATTGAATTTGTAGTTCATTCATTCCACCAATTATAAAGAGTGTCCTTATTCATTCCATTGTGATTGCGCACCTAAAAATGCTGAGCAAAATTTTTATAATAATATTTTATCTATATGTGTCAGATGCTTTTCTAATTAGTCGGACTGAAAAATGTTTTCTATTCATGATTTATCATGAATACTTAACTTTTTAACTTTTAGTTCAATTATATGTCAAATTCAATATTGAAAAAATCATGTGACTATTAATTTTAAATTTAAAAATTATATCGGCATTTTGTGCATTAGAATTTGGCGGGATTTGTCAGTTTTGTTGCCTAAGCCAGGCAGGATCTCTAATTAAAAGTTGGTCACTTTCATACAAGTACCGCCATCTACTTACAACGCTTGTACCCATTCAGTAGTACTTACAGTACGAAGCACAAGACGATGAAAAACCAGTAGGGCCGCGCCGTGCCGTAGTTGAACCATTTTACATTACCTAATTTATGTATTCTGTGTTACCTAATTTATATTTGATCCACTTTTGATCAGCTTTTAAACTTTATTTAATGTAAGAACAATAAATATCGAAAAATAAATAAAAACAACGGAGATAAAAAGAAAAAGGTTGTTATGAATGATTAGTTCTCCCGAATTATACAAGATGGCGCTACTGAATAGTAAACAAGAAAATGTGTCACGCCCTAATATAGGTAATTGGTAATCTATTGCATGTTATTGTGAAATAGAAACTCTTGCCCAGCTATTCTGTAGCGTTTTTCAATTCATCACTAGTAGAAAATAGTTTAATTTGCCATTTTTCATCTGCAATAAAACAACAAGAAAATTCTGTTTGTTATGTTTGAAGTTCTCAAATACGAGAGTCATGTTATCTATCTCTCTCAGCCATTGAAAGCCTGCCGCGATGTTGAAAAGAGAAACAAAATATCAGTGTTGCGTTTGAAGTACAGCAGTCTTTCGTATCAGCTGACAAGCAAAGCAAAAACAGTCGGTGCGCGACCATCTTGTCAAAACTGGAGTCGGTGACAACAAATAAATATTGTAAAATGTCTTAGAACGCTCGTAATTACACAAAGTATACTTTGTTTTTAATAAAATATAGTGTATATTTCACGTTAGTGTTAATTTTAACGCGGTTACTATACATTTTGCTCAATAATTTCGGGTTTATGTTGCGTCAAATGACGTCATGTATGTGATTATTATACACGTATCGCGACTGACGAGTTCGTAAGTATTTTCCTTTATTTCTGTGTTAATTTTAATTAGTGGTAGTTAATTATGAGAACGTTTCCATTCTTGGTCAGTGCTACTTTCATTCATAAATCGTTGAGAATTTGGCGCAAGGGGCCCCTCTGGTTTTCCATACGTGACGACTGTGCTATAGAAGTTTACAGTGCCCTTGAAAATTATGCAGCAAAACTCGCGTTGCTGTGCCGATGGTCGGAAACCGTTGCACACGGCAATTTTTACTTTCTGTGCCATTCATGATGAAGGCCCCAGAAGGTCGCGGGTGCTGTCGCTCATATTCCGCTTGGCAACAAAACGTCCGCGACGCGCACTTGACTAAAAATGGAACGCTCTCGACACGTAGAAAGTACATTATTGTGATGTATGAAACATTGAAAGTGTACAACATGTAATATTTATGTAGTTGGTAGGTAGATATCTGGAAATGGCTACGCTATCGCGTTCGCGTCGATATTGGTTGGCAGCTGGCATGTTTTTTTACAGTAACGAACGTGCCTTCGCTAACTTTCGATTCCGTAGCTAAAGTCCGAATAACGCGTCCATTCTCAAGATAATTATACAAAATGTTACATTTCCGTAATAAGTACGTTTTCGTTGGTACTTAACCGATTGCTATTTCAGCTTTAAGGTGTTCTAGGTGCGTAGGTACCCACCATCCGTTTTTCTTTATAATTTATTCAACTAGGTAAGTACCTACTACTTACTAAAATTAGGTCGAAACCGCTTGGTTTACCTAATTAATGCTGTCATTTTCGAAGTTATATTCCGTCTTCTTTCTACCTAGACAGATAGTGCTTACCTATGTAAGACCAGACACCAATCAGCATACGGTTTCACATTGCATGTTCGCACTCATTTGAGTCATTATGAATTGTCTTATGTTCATAGAAAAAATGTTGGTGGGGATAGATTATTTACTTAGGTCTAGTATCATAGCGATTTATTAGATGTAGTTAAAGATAGTCAGCTAGATGTTATATCAATAAAGTAAAACGTAGCTATTGAATATGATAGTTTCATGACAGCGACATCAGCGAATACTGATCAGAGAATTTGTAATTTGGTGTTGGTAACCCTTGAAGTGATTTCAAAAACATCTTTAAAACAAGCCACAGTGGAGGCAGCACACAGTCTATCAAAAGCAGTTCGAAGCCTATAAGAAAATAAATATATGTTTTATAAGTATTACATATGTAAAAGAATTTATTTAGTTACTGGGTGATAGAAAATACATCTTTCGCACAACATGATATAAATGAAAGGAAACACTTCAAAGCCACATGATCAATAAAAGCATAAGGATGAATTCCTCACGATGAGGATAAATAAATAAGCAAGTGTTGTGGCGTTAAAAAAAATGGCGGCGAAGATTAATATTGGAAAATCCTTGGAAAACACGAGACCACAGAATTTTGGAAGCTTAGACCTCGAATGGTCATTCACAAACCTCTAACTCTTGTTATCTAGAAAAAAAATGTATTATTGAAGGGACGGTCTATGGCGATCATTATTGGTATATTAAATACAGTAAGCTTCTTGAGACTAAATATATCTATATCTTTATATCGCTTGACTCTCGAGTGACTGAAAACTAAGCAATAATAAAGATATCGATATCAATGATCATGATCATAAATTTGGAAACAGGTGCTGGAAATCACACGTAAGTCCACAGCAAGTCTAATCATGGACTCTTAATTCTGAGCTGAACAGAAAGGCCTCCCTCAAATTAAAATACATACCTAATAAATTGTGAAGTATGAAAAACATAGATGATCAACCAATATCAAAATTGAACTTAAAAATATTAAACTCAAACTATTCAGAGCATCTGAAAAGCTAACTGATGAGGTAGAAAAGAAAACAAAGTGATAGGACCTACCAATGTACCATTTCTTATTTTATATTGATGATTAATTGTTCGATATAACATATACAATTAGTTAATTACTATTAACGGTCAAGTAGGGACCTACAGCAATAGATGGTAGGTACGACTCGATGAGTGACGTCACTGATTTATCACATCACCCATAATACTACGGATGTTGTGGTTTTGCACTGAAACTTATTTTAACGTATGCGTCACGCTATACTTATTTCAAAGTACCGATTCGATACATTCGATACGAGATGCAATCGGTGAAAAAAACGATGGTAAATTTTACAGAGTCTGATGAAATTCGTTATAGATCAATACAACCATTAACCCTAATCATACAAGTCCAGTAGACAAATATATGCTCCAATATCAGTCAGTGATATGGCCAAATGGCGGAATAAACAAGACGCAAGTACAAGTATTTTCATGGCGTTGATATAAAGAACAAGCAAATGTAGCAACCACAGTATCACCGGAAAAAATAGCTTACGCTAGAAACGCCAAGAACGTCATAATTTTGAAACTGCAAGAGAATAAAAGGATTCGATGATAACATAGTTCATGAAAAAAGGGAATGAAATAAAATGAGACTTATTTCAGAACATACTACTCATGAATGACCAAAAAAATAGGTCTAGTATTAGACCTGTGGTAAATAATACCTAAAAATAAAGTGACCTCAAAATTTTCAATTATATCTTGTTCTGTACAGACACTTCATAATTTTTGAAACTTTATTTGATAGCATTCTTTATGTGTGAAATTATTGGATTTTGAGTAGGTACTCGTTATGTTTCTGTTATAGTCATGGTGTTGGTTGGTGTAGTCAAAGGATATTTTCAGACACATTATTGATTTAACAACAATTGTTGGCTTTAAATGTTACAGCAACAGCTTAGTTCAAATTCTATATTAAAATCACATCGTTATTCCCTAGAGATGTATCTATTTACTGTCGCAGACCGCAAGGAATAGCCCACGTGAGCACATTATTGATTGAAGTAAAGTGAATTGAAGTCACCTTTTTAAGACAGAAAAAAACATAGGTAAGCACATAACCCCGAACATGATTAAGGCTGATTTCTCTTTAATAAATTTTATCATTCTTACATTGTAAAATAAAATACTTTTAGGGAATTTCACGCTTTAGAGTAGCAACTTAGTTACGATATGATATTCAAAACAAAAGCAAGCTTTTTAATACGCTACTGATAATACAAATTAAATTTATGGTAAAGCTAAAACATTCTTAACAATTCTTTGGAACTCTTTATCTCCGAACTCCTTACATGCGTGAATAAACAAACACATTGACAAAGCGAAACTTTAATAATGTAAACAATACTAGCATAGATTATGTGGCCACCTACATCAATAAACCAGGGTGAATGTACGTATGGAAGTGGAAGACACGGTATTATTCGACCTTGTTCTTTAAGTAATAAGAGTTCCGAGTTGCACGACGTCTAATCTCGATTAGTTATTCGATTAGACGAAATAGAAATCAATGGTGTAAAAATTAAATCGACACTAGATCAGCTATTCATTAAATATGCTTTGAATTTCAAGTTATTCATTATTTGGATTATACATATGAACGTACTTAAGAACTTCTCGCCTTTATTCTTTACGTGGTAGGCAGAACTCATAGACATAAGACCAAACAAAAGGCCGCTTTCAGCGTGATTTATTTTCCTGTAATCAAAAAGAATCTGCTTACCAGATCATGGGAATTCAATCTCATTTCAGACTTTCTTAACCAAACATATATATCTGTATTTATTCTGATAGCAGATAATATATGTATTTAAAAATAAGATAATGTAATGTAGTCAACTAGTCACATATAAACATTATAAAGCAAGATTTGCTGTCGGGTATTGGCTATTTGCGGTTCACCATCAATAATGTGCGGTCTTGGACTGACAAATATTTGGATACAGAACACATGTACTTATTTATCAATCACATGTAGGTACCTATGATAACTAGGTATCATATTATGACTGAATCCTACGTAAATTTTCATACTAATGGGTATCACTATCCTATATCACATATGACGCCATTATATGTACTTTGGTTTATTTGAAACTTATTTATTTACTTGAATACATTTTGTCGGGTAAAAAAGAATTTAAAACCTCGTTCCAAAAATTAAAGAACAAATTGCTTTAAACAATCGGATCAGATACTCATTTGGAGTAATCAGTAATTTGATGGTAACATTTAAATGGTAAGTATCACAGAATTTAAAATCAATGCATTGATGAGTAATGAACCTAGTTCTGGAATTGGGATCATTATGCTAAAAACATTATGTAGACCTTAACCTCATTATAATAAATGGAACGCAAACAAGTCGACGTTTTTGTGTCGGTTCTCTTAGTATCATTATTTTCCTTTTTCATGCTATATAAGTTGACATAAATATGGAACAAAAAAAATCGCCAGCAAACAAATGCTTTGAGTTTAGTTTGATAAAAAATATTTTCAATTTTCATTAAGTATTTATTTGAATGACTGTTTCAAATATGGCTTAAGTTTCTATAAGTACTGGACTTTTTGACCATTATTATGTATCCCTCTTTTTTCTACCGTATGATGCATTCATTAGTTCATTATCAACCTTGCATACATCGCAGTAAAATGCAAGAGCTACTAAAAACTTTTCACTCGTTTCTGTACAATACTTTGCCGTAATTTCCAGCCTATAGACTGAGATCACTCCAACCCTCCCATGCATCGTGGATGGCGACTAAAGAACTAAACGTAAACACCTTGTGATGCAACTGCATACCCGGGTTAGTTTTTTGCTTCCGATTTTTTTCTCCACTTCCTTCATTGGGGAAAAAGGCTCAAAAAAATAGACACCGGCTTCGAAAAATCACAGTTGCTGATGCAACCGTTACATTACATAAATTTTGAGCAAAATTGACAAACAACAATACATACAAAGTTAGTGTGCGCTGCACGCACATGTGCCTGTGTGTGAAACGTAAGGCTCGTCGATCGATCTGTCTGTCATTATTATAACCAGTTGTTAACCTTTGTCAGATTTGTTGCGACAAACCTTATTTTATTCCTATCCATATTATACTGATTTGCGAAGGAGACTCTGCTATCTCGCGGAAGCGGCCGAGCTTCTGTTCTGTACATTTGTACTTATATTAATTCTGTTAGATGAGAAGGAAAAGGATTCAATAACTGTCTTTGTGTTAGAAGCTATGAGTATTACACGGAGGGTTGATACAATAGATTAAAGTATAAATAGATATGAAGTTTCTATCTCAATGGCTCTAGGATTTGTCTATTATTTACAATACAGCTGATTGTACCTTTAAATGGCCGGATGCTTGTTCTGTCAACAATGGGTCTTAACTTGTTTACGCTTTCGATCACGTTCCTAAACGCTCAGCGACTTATTGACCCCTTTGATTTAGCGGAAACATGGCGAAACATAGAAAGGAAATGCTAGGTTATTGCAATTAATGCTCGCTTTGAAATCCTTTAACAGCTAAGCACATACTTGTGTCCACAGCATGGGAAGTATGTCCTGCCTGCGTTTTTAAATATAATGAACTTACTTTAAAATCTCATCAAAATTCACCAAACTGTTGGTAAATTCTAAGTTAAATCAGTGTATTGACATATTTACCTAATTGTGTATTACCTAACTAAATTTACCTCTAAAGATTTATTGATGTAAATGTATGAATGATGTATTGTGTGAAATCAAAATACTTCTATATTCATTGACAATATTGTCTTCCCCACAGTAATCAACTTGTCATAATATAAAGTAGCTCATAATCGAAATCTATTTTTTACTTTAATCTATCACTTATCATCTTATTGATTTTTCTGATACTAACGGCCCGCCTCGCTTCGCACACGTATTTAATAAAAATTTAAAAAATTATGAATTTTAAAACAGACACACACACACCCTTCTTTTTGCGTTTAATGAATATAATATAATAATTTTAGTATAATAATTTTAATGAATTTTTTGAACTCAAATTATTTTCAATCGAAAGATATTCAATTCCGCACACGACCGCTGCTTAGGGCTTAGGAAGCCGAACGCGCGAGTGAGCCGCGCGGCACTTCAAATATATCATTTAAAATTTTGTCTTGATCAAGCCCTAGATAACCCTTCAAACTATTATTTAAACTACTGTTTACAGTTTAAAGTGAGAACGTGAGCTCTTTTCTACGCACATTAGCCAAAAGTGGCCGTTTTTCGCAAATGTTCGTAGAAAAGTTTCATATTTGCGAAAAACAGCCACTTTTGGCTAATATGCTCCGTTTCTTCTCAAAAGATTTATTTCAAATGGGGGCAGCACTGGATCCCGAAAAATCTTGCGTACCCTAGTGACGACTACATCACTGCATTCGCATCGCATATCTTAGTGCCCCGCCCCGCCTAGCTAGCCGGGCGGGGTGAGTGGTAACCATGCGTCTTTTTTAGTTACATTTTTAACTCGTGATATCTTTCGAATGGAATGATTCAAAAAGTTAAAACTACATTTACAGTTTAAAGTGAGAACGTGAAGCTTTTCTACGCACAATTGCGTAAAACGGCCACTTTTGGCGTATGTGCGTATAAAAGCTTCACGTTCTCATTTCAAACTGTAAACAATAGTTCATAAAATAGTTTGAAGGGTTATCTAGTGCCTGGTCAAGACGAAATTTTTAATGATGTCTCCGCTTCCTATTAAATGATTTATTTCAAATGGGGGCCGCACTGGATCCCGGAAAATTCAGGTATCCCCAATTTGATCTTACGTAACTTGCCTACAAAACAGCTTATGAAGTGAGCAGTAGAGAAAAAGTAATAAATGTGTTTCACATCCCAATCTATAAACATATACACTACACATCGATATGATGTTTACCGAAGTCAAAGGGAAATTGAACAGTGTCAGGAATTGCACCAAGACCTTGATTAAAACGAACTTGAACGCGTCGGACAGGTGACATTTTGCCGGTAAATTGTGACCTGAGCCTTCGTGACTATTATTGATCCTAATCAAATAGGTATGTGTCTCTAGAGGCGTGGTGTCTCGCTCAATACGTTGCTAGACTATGTACAACTACATACACAATTTCATAAAAAAAAGTAGTTTACATAGAAGAACAGGTTTTAAGTTATGGATAGATAGATCGAGGGAACAGGCAAAAATCTGGTAGACTAGAAGAATTTATCCATCACTATTTTCATTCCATATCTACGCGTGATGAAGAAATTATCGGAACGACTTTTTACAATTTATTATATAATATGCAACTTTTAATTATGTACGGAAGTAAATAAGCTGCCCGTCTCAAAATTTGATAAACTTGTAAGTTATTCACGGAATTAAGAGAAAGAATGAGACAGAAAAAATGGGACTGCTGGCTTCTTATATATGTTAACTATTCTGGGAAGTTAATAAAATAACTGTAAGTACGTAGGAATGTTAAATTGCAAGAGAGAGAATTACAAAGAGACTTTAATGATGTGGATATGAGAAGAAAGGAATTCAAGTGTTTGTCATCCAGCTTAAATATTTTGAAGTAATTCCCCCGGTGTTGCCCGTTTAGTTCTTTTTCGTTTTGCGTTTTGTTTTCCATAACTGATCCTACCTTATTTTATATATTCAAATTAACACAGCCACTGTTAACAAGTTTCAGAAAAAGTCGAAACATAACTTAGAAACAACTAGGCAAACATCAAGAAATACCGATAAACTGTTCTGGTCAATATACAAACCACCACACATGATTATATTATATTTTGTTTGACTTAATGGATAATAAAATCCATTAAAAAATCACAGATATCATGTCCGCTATAGAGAGATAGTCTATTATTAGAACTATGTTAATAGGTGTTCATCGGAGTTTTACTTGCTATAATGAATACAGCATCGCGTGTCATGCTTGCATGATGCATATATTTCACTATCAATAAATTTATAATTGTTCTTTGTTGGCTGAACTAGATTTTTGTAGCAAAATTCTAAATAAAGATGATGTTTCAAAATCTATTCCTCTACAACTCACTAGTGCCACAGCGCGTTTTATTTTACGCTTTACGATAAGAAATTCTTAGTGTTTTTTTTTTTATTTTGAACTAGCTGACCCGGCCTAGTTCATTGTTTCGCCTGTTTCCGTTCCCGTTCCCGTTCTCGTTCCCATTCCCGTTCTCGTTCCTGTTCCCGTTCTTCTGTTGCGAAAGAAGCAGTACCTAATTGGGATTGACATTATGATATGACGTATGGTCTGTTTGAAGTTCTCATTCGTTGGCTGAACAACTGAACGTCATGCTGTCGCATTCACTCACTCTTCTTCGTTATGAGGGTTTACATAAACTGATTTTATTTAAAAAAAAAATATTATTTTATTTTATTGTATACAAACATTGTCCTAAAAATAACAAACATAAAAAAGAAAGCATCATCCAATTTGGTGTAGTAGTTAGGAAGATATGCGTTATTTGGCTATTTAAAAAATAATTAAATTTTGTTTCAATTTAATTATTTATTTTTAAAGTGAATATAAAACTGAATATTCTGTGAATATTTGAAGCGTCTACTTATTGCCGTTATAAATATCAAGCAAAAAACCACAAAAATCGCGTTTGTTGTATGGGACCCTTAAATGTTTATTTTAGTTTTGTTTAGTTGTTATAGTGGGAATAAAAATACACCATCTGTGAAAATTAAAACTGTCTAGCTTTCACGGTTCATGAGATAAAGCCTGGTGACAGACAAACAGACAGTCGGACAGCGGAGTCTTAGTAATCGGAAGCCGTTTTTACCCTTTGGGTACGAAACCCTAATTACGTAATTAACGTTGAAAATTTATAAAGACCAGCTTATTAGCATTAAAGCCAATACACCAAGATCAGATAGATTGTTTGCCTCCTTCCAGCTCAGTTTGTAGAAGCATTTTGTCCCTATAAATCGCATATTGTTTTGCTGAGAATTTTAATCATGTGACTAGACGATGCGTCTGATAAGTCCTCATTATTTTTATTGTCTTTACACCTAAACACCTTCCATAACATTACGCTGAACGTGGCCGTTGGGTTTTATCACCTTATGTTCCATCTAACAACATAGATAAGCATAAGAAGAAAAATAATTTCCTTAGATCAATTAATCATTAAAATATTTAATGTAGACACAGTAACACTGAATTGATATAAAGAGAGTGAAACAGATGTTACAATTTAACAGATCTGCATCATCTGCATAGTCCCCCCAGTCGCGTCGCGTCGCATCCAGACTGCATTGTAAATGCAAGACTTACACTGCATTCGTGTCGAGCTTCCCGTTACCGGCCCAAGTACAGGAATGAACAATGAACAACATCACTCGAGCAGCTGTAATTAGGGTTGCCAGTTTGCTTCCTATTTTTAAACAAATTGAAAGAAAATTCTCTATTTCAATCTTTTTTCATTCAATCTCTTAGTTTTTATTCGGTTATCCCGTCTTCAGAGATGGTATGCATAACAAGGCATGCCAAATTCTATATCGGGTCTCTCATCCTAGCGTGTTCCCGGTTGCATCCTCAGCCAAAGCGTTTTGGAGCCCGGGGTCCGCTACCTTACCTAGGGGATTTGACGAGGTTACTGGTCTTTACACAGAGCGACTGCCGTCTGAACTCCACAACCCAAAGGGCAGACCAAAACCAAACCTAGAAAAGGCTAACCAAGCTCGAGATGTTTGTGCTTAACACCTTTAGTCGCCTCTTACGACATCCACAGGACGAAAGGGAGTGGTCCTATTCTAACCCGGAACCACACGGGGAAATTCTATATCGGGTATTCGGGTGTAATTAAGCCTTTCTGCTATAACGTCAAAGTTAAAGTTTATCCCCTTTTTCATTCTTATTTTTATTAGGTAAGCTTTTCTTGTTTTTATTAGGTAAGCTATATTATTCCTTTACCCAAAATACCTAACCCTAAAACCTTTTCTGATTATCGTCCTATCTCCATACTTCCTTTTCTATCAAAAGTCCTTGAACGCCTTATCCAGTCCCAGATATGCAGTTTCCTTAATAAAAATAATTTATTTAATCCTATGCAATCAGGTTTTCGTACAGGTCATAGCACCGTTACTGCCCTTATCAAAATATCGGATGACATTCGCCTTGGTATGGAAGAAGGGCTGCTAACTGTACTTTCTTTATTAGATTATAGCAATGCTTTCAATTCCGTTAATTTCGATATACTTCTTGCAACATTGCGCTCTATTAATGTATCTCCATCAGCAATTGAATGGTTTCGCAGTTATCTGTATGGTCGCAGGCAGCGCATTCGCCTCGAAGACTCTTATTCTTCGTGGTGTAATGTATCTGCTGGCGTACCGCAAGGCGGCGTTCTCTCTCCTCTTTTATTTTCAGTCTTTATTAATTCTATTTCAAAACACATTTCTTGTCCCTATCACTTGTATGCTGACGATTTACAAATTTATTCTCAAGCTCCACCCAGTGATATTGCCAAGGCTATCCAAGATATAAACAATAACTTAACGCACATAACTGAGTGGAGTCGTTCAAACGGACTGATAGTGAATCCAACAAAAACTCAGGTGATAATCATTGGCAGTTCACGCATGCTGGCTAAATTAGACAGATCGACTTTGCCTGAAGTACAATTTGATGGTGTGAATATACCTTACTCAAAAACGGTTAAAAACCTAGAATTGACCTTTGATGAAAATTTATCTTGGGGTCCTCAGATGCAAATTACAGCTAGTAAGTTATATGGGGCTGCGGCTTCACTTAGAAGACTGCGTAATTTTCTACCTACTGCTACTAAACTGGCGCTTGCTCAAACACTTTTGCTTCCTATTTTAGATTATGCGGATGCCTGCTATCTTGATCTCACTGAGGACCAGCTAAGTAAGCTTGAGCGACTTCAAAACTTCTGCATAAGGTTTATATTTGGTTTACGCAAATATGATCATGTCTCACAATTTCGTACTCAGCTCAAGTGGCTTCCTATTCGTCATCGCCGGAATACTCATATCCTTTCTTTATTGTATAACATATTATTTTACCTCCCATCCCCCTGTTATCTTAAGGAACGTTTTGAATTTCTACATTCTAAGAATATGCACAATTTAAGGTCATCAGAAAATCTAGCTTTGGACATGCCTATGCATCGAACCAATTTTTACGATAAGTCCTTTACGGTTCAAGCGGTGCGCCTGTGGAATGAACTGCCAGTTTTAATACGGCAGGCACAGTCTCTTCCCGTTTTTAAGAAAAGGGTAGTAGATTACTATCTATCAAAAAGTAATTAATTGGAATGATCACATTATAAATTACTCTATTTTATGTAGCTATCAAGTTATCAGTAAGTCTATTTGCTATTTAATAATATGTATTGTATATGTATATGTGTTATATATAATTTATGTATTGTATATGTATATGTGTAATATATAATTTATGTATGTATATTGCCTAAACCTATTTATGTTTTAATGTATTTATAAAGGTTAAAATGTGTGTAAATTTATGTTAAATTTATTAAGTTTAAAGTTGCTTTAGATACATTTTTTTTTTCCTTCTTAGTCAGTTGCACCACCGTCTTTGTCTTTCTCACATTCCTCTCCATCCACTGGTTGTCTGGAAGAGATCGCTTTAAGCGATAAGACCGCCCATTGTACTCATTTTAATTTAAAATTATTTCTTTGTGTTACTTTTTTTTCTTTTGGTGTACAATAAAGAGTTATCTATCTATCTATCTATCTAAGCATCTGGTTTACTGCTTCACTATCAATAATCCAATTTTCAGAAAGATGTGAAAACCTCTCCCGGTATTATTAAGTATCTAGCTAGAGCCTATTTAGCGCAAAGATGTTTTAGACAATAAATAAAATTTGTAAGTATCTTAATATAGGTTTTTACTTACAAGAAAAATGATTGTTTAAATTGCCGAATATTTCCTGTAAGCCAGCCAGTTGTATCGATATTGTCTATAAAAGTTAAAGGAGCAATAGTCTCGCCTTCATTCCTCATTTGGTCGTAAAGTAATAAAGATATTTTAAAGTTTCATCGTATCTAATTTTATCAACCCCACACATTATACAATATTATTTATGACTCTGAGGAAAAGGATTAATCAACCCTATTCGTATTGCAATAGGCTTGACTGCATCCCAGCAACACGCTAACTAGTTTGTCGTTTCTGTTTATAACTCGACGAATACATCGTTTTACTATTTAATAAATAAGTGAAATACGAGGACGAAGGTCGAAGTTATTATACTAAAAATACTATTCATTATTTTATGCAAACTCAATATCATACTCTTTTTAAGTCGTGACTCGAATTTACTTTACAATGTAAACTACACAAATTGCCATCTTGTTATGATGCCATCCATTTCGGTCCTGTGCTCTCATCCTAAACATTTTAAATTATTTTGCCTCTTTCATTTTGTTTTTCGTGTGTAAGTGGCCAACACTAGTGTCAGATTTTTCAGGCTACCTAATGGCATCTGACATAGCTTGACGACTGCCAATCAAAGATGACAGCCGGGACCAACGACTTATACGTGCCTTCCGAAGCACGGAGGAGCCCGAGTCACCCATCCAAATGCTTACCATGCCCCGTGTCGCTTAACTTGCGAAAGCACTACTAGTGCGCACTACCGCCAGGCCACCAAGCTCCTCGCCTCCAAAATTTTGCCTCTACATTAACATTACACTACAAGTTTAGTTTTACTGCTGTACTTGGAAAAACAATTTCTGTTTAGTGTCTGATTTCTACCACTTCGAAATCAGATGGCTCCAATCGTGCTGCAACACTTGGTGCCATATTTTGAGGTCTTGTAACTCTGATTACTAACAATTTTGATTCCTTTTTCTACCTTCTCGCCCACCATCACGCTAAAAGTTGCCTTAGGATTTTGCGGAGCTGGGATCTGTCCACTTAAGAGTCGCAAGACCTAAAATGCTTTGCATGTTGTAGTTGTATTTATACAATAAAAAAAACTTTCGTCGTTGCCTTTCTGTTTGGCTCCGTGTATTTTTGTAATACCTACGCGGTGTAATGTTATTGTTAATATAGCTGTTGCCAAATTAATCTCTAGTCTCAAACGTAAACAACAGTAGACATGACGCTACGCTACATTGCTTTCAAATAAACACTGATATTAACTTAGATAAATGCTATCATCGTCGCATAAAAAAAGATCGAAAAATAAAACAGTTTCTGTAAACATTTGTTTCTTACATACGAACTCTACTAGTCTCTTAGAATAGAATAAGTATACGAACCACATAGATTAGCCGTGTGGTGACGGCCAAATAGAATACAATTTATCATCACCTTTTTCCTCTCAATGGTGATCGGAGGCGACTAAAGGAGATATAGGTACTTCTGTAACAGAGTAATACGGACAGCAGAGTTAAGAGTCTATGCAAAGGCTATTTATAAACTATTTACTGCAATCACCGACTACCCAGGGTAGTGATTATAGGCAATTCCTCCCTTTATTGGTAGAAACCTTTGATTTAACAGTGGGCCGTATAAGGCAGTAGGTATAAAAAAAAATACCATACTAATGAAAAATTGGAATACTAGTAAAATCGCCAATCTCTCCAAGAGTCCAATCTTTGTTTACGGCAAACATCTGCCAATATTTCTTTATGACGGCGATGACGCGCGTTTGCACACTTTTTGCGTGCGCCCATTATTATCTATGCCAATTCTTAAATTTTACATACAGTGAACTGCTGAAAATAAAGAGATATGTCATAAAAATAATAAATAATAATCAAAATCATATTTCCATTGCTTCCATTGCTTACAGTCACATATATACTTCGGTACCCTAAGTTTGGTGGAATCTTTGGCTGTTCTTTTATGATTGTGCGTCCTACGCAAATGTATAAACGCAGATAACATCCCACTTCTGATGATGATCAGACCATTTAAAGTATGTGTGTGAAGTTTACCAAATGCATATTCAAGTTGTACAAGCTTATGAACCGTTCTATATCGACTCGTCATGCCATGCCGCCCACAACACAAACAACTGTTGAGATTTATAAGTATAACATAGTAAAATATCGAGTTATGGTGTAGCTTCCACCTACATGTGCAAATACTGGTCGAGTTTTAGTACGTGTAGATACAATATTATAAAGTTGAAGGTGTTTTTGTATTGTCCTTCACGTAGAGAGGTAGTTAGCAAAAAATCAAAGAATTTTTGCATGTCAGTAAATATTTGAGCATTCTTCAAAGCCTATGTCAATTTACTGAGGGCCTGTAAACGTTAGGTCGGTCTTAGCATGACGCTTAGCAGCGGCTGACAACTGAATAAGGATTGTTTTAAGTAGTAACCTATGTACCTCGAAATATGTGTTTTTTTTTTGTTAATTTCATAGGTACACTTATTTATTGGTATTTCCTTCCGCGCTGTTGGCTTTATCACACAGGAAACTTGTCAGTAATTGCGTTCGCGTACTGATTACAAACTATTATTAAATGCACGCGTTCTATGCTCATTTCATTGTTTGTTTGGTGATAATTAGAAAATAGTTTTTACAAAGTCTAACAAATTAAAACTAAAATAGTTAATAAAATAGTTCCTATATTACTCGTCAATTTGGTCGACGAAGAAAATAGTTAATACTACAAATGGTCAAAATTATCAATTAAGAAGACAACAAAAAAAAAAAAACCTTACTTAACCGGTCCTTGAGTTTGCAAGCAGGTTATATTATTAAAAATTTTTTGTCCATTTCTTTGTAATTTTACAAAATGACGGAATATGGGGGTTGAAAACCCAAAAAAATAGGTATCATATGTCAGCCAATTCAATTTTTTTTTTTAATTGTCATTATACTATTTTGTTACTCTTACTCATATGCAATTTTTTGTCTGAACAACTTTTTTATCCTATACACTTCAAGGGTTAGGGGTAAATCGCGATTCGCGAGGTCTTAAGCTCACAGAGCCACTAGTAAATATGAAGTTTCCAACTCTAATAGTGGATCTCATAGTCATATACAACACACATCCATTATTACAGTAGGTACCTAAAAATCTCTGCTTACAATTGTCCTCTGAACAGTGTACTTACTACACCTACTCGGAACATATTACCTAGTTAACAACAAATTACGATTGAAACAAAATTTAAGGATGAAAACGAGAAACAAACTGGTTTGCTCACTTGCAAAAATAATGTTAATTCGCTGAACGTCGATAATTTAAGATATAAACAAAAACTTGACCTTCTTGTTAAGAGCGTGTATAGGATCACGGAGATGACTTGGCCTTGACCTTGAGCAAAATCTGTGAATCGAATCTGCGGCCTGCAATCGGCACATTGGTTTGCGACCAGCTCTAGAACTTGTGAGTTACCTCTAACTAAATATGTATTACGTTTTCTGTGCGTCTATATCATCAATAGTAAATCTCTCTCTTTATCTTATTTTTTTATTATCTCTCTTCACAGCAAAACGTCTATATCAGGTAGGTATAATAGCTTTCTTTATCCTCTTCTACTCCTTTTTACGTTGATATATCTATCAACTTAAAAAGGGGTAGAAGAGGACACTTTTCACTGTCTTATCTTTCACGTCTAGGGGTCCTATATTGTTGTTAATTGGGGAAACGTCGATTTATCTATTTATTTTCCCATGGTGGGAGTTGTTAGTCTTTGATAAATAGTTTTGCCTCATTCCTCATGTAAAGAGGATTTTATACTTATCAAGAAATACTATCTGAATGTTTTCTTACATTAAGCTGGTAGAAATTAGGTACAGTAATTAAGTTTGCTCATCAATGTTCAATACTGAATCTTTTTCAAAAACTTCAGTATGACTGAAGTCATGAATATTTTAACCTATGTCAGAAACTGTCTAAAATTGATATACTCGTACCTACTTACAAAAGTCGTTATTTGTGTTACTGTCGCGTGTCGTCACGTCATTACGTTAGTACTTATATTAATTATGTGACGTCATCGGTGTTTTTTAAAAACAAACCATGTATGACTGTTAAGTATAAGTAGTTTTGGTAACAAATTAAATTTCTCGATCAACTATAAAAAAGCGATATTATAGCAACTAACTAGTAATACCCTTGAAACAGTCGAAATGATATGGGGAATCATATATAATTATTACTAATTTGAAATTCACTGTACGTAAGTCTGTGTATGTGTAGGTCAAATGTGGTATATTGTCATTCAATGTTCGGCGTTATGTTTGATGTCTTTAAAATTAAAATCAAATGATGTAACATGATAAGAAATTATTTTGGCGACAAACAGTCGACAAAATTAAATTTCTTTTTGTATTATTTTTCAGAGGCTCACGTTTGAATTAAAATGAAAAAACAATCAGTGGATTATAAATATTAATCTGTGGATTATTTTCAACACTTAAAATAAAAACATCTGACACTACAAAGATATTGAAACGACAATATTTAAAGCTTAAAATAAAAACATCTGTGTGTATAAATCGCATTGGAATTTTTTCAAATACTTATATCCAGTTGTCCGGAATGAAAGCATGATTTCAGTATGTAAGTTTTATCTAATTTATCGCAAATCTCGTAGAATTGTTACTATATAACTTAAACAACTATTACTACTTACCCTTCTATTGTATCTCTTATGAAAAATCGAAAATTGGCCAAAAGAAGTTACGACTTCAATTTGCGCGCGCTTAGAAATGGCGGGCCTCGGAAACAAATGAAATTCGAATGAAAAGTGTAAGGGTTGGTACCAAACCATTGATAAACATGCTATCCCTGTTTATCCTTTTAAGTTTTTAATAAGTTAAAACGAAGAGGCAATAGGTTGAATAACAAATATTTGACAACAAACCCGCTTCATCACTATGAGCCATATTGTGGGTCTTCGCCGCGGTGATGAAAATTCATCATCTGACATAATGTGGCGCAATGCCACTTGAGAGGTATGCAAATACAAGCGTAACGTTTATTTATACCGATTTTAAATATGTCAAAACATCGTTAAGTAAAATTAAGTCAAGTAAAATTACATTGCCTGTAATTTTCAACTCAGTAAGGCAGCATTCTAATGGTCTGATATTTAACCTGCAGTTCACAGTTACCATAACTGTTACATAACCGTTACCGTCACAGCACAGATAACTGCCGTACGTACGAGTATGTATGGCTGCGATAACCGCACAAATTAAGTGGGACAACCATAATAATAGATAGTTATGGAATTTGATTACGATGATTAGGTTTGATGATTTTATAACGCGAGGATCTTTGGGTGTTGCCCCACGAGCGAGAGAATCGCTACAAGTCGATATAAGTCAATCAAATCGCAGTGAGGGTACGTTCATAGAGCCTGAGTCAGTATAGATAAAGGGCTCCACACACGGCAGCTATAATGAAAAGATATACATTATAGCACGATACATCTCATTCATAACATATTTCCATAGTAATCGTCAGGAGACCACACGCGGCAGCTGTGATGTATATTTTTCCATCCTGACGATTTCTATGGAAAGATGTAATGAGATGTAGCGTGCTATAATATATATATTTACATTATAGGTGCCATGTGTGAAGCCCTTAAGCTAGTAACAAACATATTATAATATCATAACGATTCCCTCTCCCGTGGAAGCTACGCCTTAGATTTTTACAAGTGCATGAAAATTCGATTCGCTGTCAGTAACAGTGAGTCTGTTAGTAAGTACTTAACTAACCAATAAATAAAACCGGCCAAGTGCGATTCAAATTCGCGCACAAAGGTTTCCGTACCATTATCTATGTATAAAATCACGTTTGTTGTATGGGGGCCCCGCTTAAATAATTATTTTGTTTTAAGTACATTTTTTATCATAGCGGCAACAGAAATACAACATCTGTGAAAATTTCAAGTGTCTAGCTGTCACGGTTCATGAGATACAGCCTGGTGACAGACAGACAGACAGACGGACAGTGGTAGTACTAGGGTTCCGTTTTTACCCTTCGGGTACGGATCTTAAAAACGTGGAAATGTCATCACTATGAGATACGAGTGGGGTAACAAACAAACACGTCGTGCTTCGAGAAACATCATTTATGTGCACAATGTGCTATGCAGGGGTAATTAATTTTATTCCAGGTCGAAGAAACTTTTGAATGCAGTTAGAATTTACATGTCTTAATTGCTTATACTATAGAATGCAAAAAGTCATTTATAAATGCCTTTAGAAAGGTATAATGAAAAACACATCCGTGCAAAGCAGAAACAAAACTACTTACAGCAATTTTTTTTAAAGACAAGTCAAAATTAAAATTATTTTTTGTCTATGAATAGTTTTACCACTCGATAATACAGCATTTTCACAAAACTAACGAGAAACTTATATTAAAATAAGACCTGTGGCCTAAGCATACATTGTTTTGTCATATTAATGAATTTGGGTGTCAAGTCAATATTACAATAAGAGATGTCATTATAACCACAAGTAGGTAAGTATTTTGGTAATAAGTGCAGCACCTGCAAAATCCCTTCATTGCGCTTGTTTATTGCACAAAGATTCAAAGATTCAAATGTTTATTCAGTAATTAGACCTTTACAGGCACTTTTACACGTCAATAAGTATAATTTATGTTACGTGTAAAGTATATTAAAATTTAATTTATTTTTAAAGAAAAGCTACCGATACCAGCGCTTCGTAACGACCATTGCTGAGAAGAAACGGTGTTGGTTCTAGAACTTGGCCATTAAGACTCAAAGGTATGTGAGTATTGGGTTTATTCAATAGTGAAAAATTAACGCACTTAGTCTTTTGTGTGTTTAAGGCCAGATTATTTGTCGTGAAACAACTAAGTACTTGTAACATAGTATTGCTTACATCGTCATAGTTTGTGCATTTTCTGTCAACCTTAAAAAGTAAAGATGTATCGTCAGCAAACAATACTACTTCACACAACTTTTCTGCAAAACAGGGGAGGTCATCAATATAAATCAAAAACAAAAATGAACCAATTATTGAACCCTGAGGCGCGCCCATGCTCACTGGTGCACTATTTGAGGATACTCTATTGATTTCAACTCTTCGAGTTCTATTATCAAGATAAGATGAAATAACAGAGTGCAGTATCAGTAACGCCATAAAATTTTAGTTTATTTTCTAATATTATGTGATCGAAACAGTTGAATGCTTTTGACAGATCGCAAAAGATACCTATAACGTCTTGTCGATTCTCCCAGGCTTCGTAAATAACTTGAACTAAGGTCGCTGCTGCATCAGTGGTAGAGCGCCCTTTTGTAAATCCATATTGGCGACAGTGAAGTAATTTATTAATATTAAAATACGATACTAGCTGGTCTAATATAATTTTTTCAAATATTTTACTTAGTGCCGGTAATATTGAAATTGGTCTATAATTGTTCGGATCATCTTTGGATCCCTGTTTAAACAGTGGAATAACTTTACTCGCTTTCATTAAGTCAGGGAAAACACCTTTTGAAATACATTTATTAAAGTTAAGTGAGGAGCAATCAGGTCGATGATACTGCTCAAAACGGAAACCGCAATACCTCATAGGTCCTCAGTTTTTTTAGTGTTAAGAGCCTTGTAAGCTGAGATAATGTCATATGGAGTTATGCTAGTAAAGGTAAAAGTTGTGCACTTGTATTACAAAAACAGGTATTGGCACTTGGCAGTCTTTAAGGCGATTGTCGCCTTTCTCAAAACCAGTATTTGGATCCGTTTGGTAAATACCTCCACGTAGAAGTTGTTCCGTGAAGACTTCATTCATTACCTATGCTTTTATTCTGGAAGTAAATCCGATAATGAATTTTGTAACTTGAATTTATGGTCCAAAACTTCAAGTGGGTAAGCCTGCGCATCAAATTACAAGCTAAGCCAATAGAGAATAATAAAAGCGAAAAAAAATGGCGCGCTGTGATATCATGATAATACAAATTGTAAAATAAAAATATGTGCAGGATTGGTATTACTTGCAACTTTCTCATTGTTTAAGCTTTTGGTACAAGCTAGGTAGGTAAAAATAGCATAAAGCATGAGAAAAATCTGAGGCAATTTTCCAGACTTTCAAATGCGTAAATTATAAGTTAAGTACAGTTTAAATAACTATCTACTTCCCAAAAGATGCTGAAAGGAAGATAATAAATAAATTTAAGAATTGTCAACAGCCCTCAATAAGCTTGTTTTTCGGTTCGATGGACACTGATCGATGACATTGAAAGAACATAATAATAATATAACAGTCCCTCTCACATTGGGTGTTGATACAAGTCACCAAAATAACACATCAGCAACAAACAAGTTCAAAAAATAATAACCTGACAAGACAACAAGTTGACAATAATAAGTTTTCGCTTGTCTATGAGGCAGTTAAGTGTCGAAAGCTCCGGTTGCGCGTGCGCCGATCCCTCGTTTTCACTTTCACGGGCCGTTGCCCCCCAGCCTCGGCTCCAGTGGGTCAAGGTCTCGCCTGGAATCTCATGGGAATTGGGACACGGTCTCTTGGTGTGATCTTAAAATCGAAATTAAACTGATTTGATTAAACCGGTTCCAGTTTCAATTGCTCTTGTTGTCATTGATGAGATGATGCCTGAAGTACCTACCTAACTGTCAAATGATTTAACTCTGGTTCTCAAACTTTTGATCTGCTGGTATTTACACTAAATGATATTCTTATAGTTAAATACCTAATCATAATCATCATTTCAGACGAAGTGGTAGCTAAAGTGGCGCCCTCATTTGAAATAAATTGTTTAAAACTAAATATGGTAAAAATTAAAAATTTGATTTGTATAAATGTCTAGAAAGACCTTTAAACTATTTTATGAATAACCTTTGAAATTATTACTAATAGTCCGTCTAGTTTTAAAACTTTTTTTCGCCAAAAGTGGCCACTTTTGGCGAAAAACAGTTTTAAAACAAGATGGACTACCAATATTACTTTCAAAAGTTATTCATAAAACAGTTTAAAGGTCTTTCTAGACATTTATACAAATCAATTTTTTTATTATCACCATATTTCGTTTTAAACAATTTATTTCATATGAGGGCGCCACTTAAGCTACCACTTCGTCTTCAGCCGCAAAACGTCTATTACTAGACATAGGCGGCTCCCAAAAATTTCCAAAAAAACCGATCTAAAGCGGCCTGAATCCAGCGCTTTCCACCGATCTTGGTCAGGTCGTCTGACCACCTTGTAGGTGTCCTACGTTTCCTTTTCCAGTGCGTGGTCGCCATTCGATAACCTTTTTGCCCCATCGATGTTTCATTGCGATATAGGAAGGAACTACTTTTACAGTAATTTTCTAGATCGAATCATTAATTTGAGGGGATACTTGGATTTTTAGGGCCCAGTTCTGCCCCCATTTGAAATAAATCATTTGAAAGGAAACGGAGATATCATTTAAACTTTTTGTCTTGATTTAGACCCTAGACGCTTCAAACTATTTTATGAACTACTGTTAATACGTAGTTGAAAGTTAGAATATAAACGCACATAAGCGAAAAACGGCTACTTTTGGGTAATGTGCGTTTAAAATTTATTATATTGTAGTAAATGTGTAGGTAGGTATAATATTTTAATTACACTAGTTTACTTTTAATTGTTCTAATGAGCTGTTAACTTGTACTTCAAAGTGTACTAGTCAGCAGATATTATTTATGTAAGAGTTTTTTAGAAATGCCTACATGAATGTGAAACGAAGCGGACCGCAAAGAATTCGGAATACCTAATTTTGACTGGTATTTATGGTGCGAACGCGACATGTTTTTTAAACGACTGGTTCACATACATTTCAAAATATGCACATTCAAGCTATCCATTTCAATCTTACACCTAGCAACTGCCATATAAGTCTCAAAAATAAAGAAGTTTAAAAATATTTACTAAGTTTATTTAATTCCAGGCAAGACTATCGAACGTTTGGTAAATTTTATTATAAATAATTTATAGGAGATTTTTATTTATACTTACATACGCTACGCTACTATAAACTAAAAATTATACCTAGTAGTTGACTTGGCCTAGTTAAATAAAAATATTAAAAATTAATTGTTAATAATCTAGAGCGTCACACAATTCACAAAGAAACTCAGTTCAGCTCAGACATGTTTAAACTTTGTATAAGAAATAATTTTATACCCTAAATTTTAAGATTTTGGAATGAAGTTTTGGAACGACATTTTCGGACGGTACGGAAAAAAGTGTAAGATTTTTCCGTCAAGAATTAAAGTAAAAGGTTATTTCACAAAATAGACTATCTCGTCGATAGCTCAGTTGGGAGAGCGTAAGCCTGACATGATCCATGTTCCTGGTTCTAACCCAAGACTGTAAGATTTTTTGAGTTTATTACGAAAGTAACTTTGTTCCAACCGAGTGTTCCACGACACTCACGTTTTTATATACATATTTAAAAGTTATAAATAATATAAAATTAAACTTGAAAATGTAATGAGTAATATATCATTAAAAATTACTGTTATCTATAAAATTGCTACAAATATCTAGATAGTGACCTAGATAGTAAGAAATAAATATAAAATCTCTAAATCATTCACAATAATATGACACAAGTAATAAAAATCTATCAATTAGTGTAGACACCTACTATAAAATGGCAAAAAAAGATGCAATTCGTTTATGTTTGCGTCTGATCTTTGAGTTGGGGCACACAAGGAGGCACACATTACTTTCTTTTGTGCGTTTAGTAGATATTTTGACAATGCGCTGATGGAACTTCTGATAAGGCAATAAAAATACCGATCATCGACCCTCCTTATCGCGCTTTATCGCTGAACACATGCACTTGGCAAAGAAAGCAAGCGTTATCGCTCTTTACGAGACAATTTGATTTGTAACGATCTCTTTTTTACGTGAAAGGGAATGGGTAGAATCAAAAATCAGGTAAGTACAAAAGAATAAAATTTCTAATGTGTAGTTTATTTAACATAAGTAGAGCACTCTGAATTTCGAATTGGTTGCATCGCGAACAGCGTGGTCCATAGCCAGTATTTTCAAACCTTTGATACAAACGACGACGTCAACATTCAACTTTCATAGGAGGAGTCATTTTACAAATTTACTTATGTAGGTATACCAAAGGAGAACGTCATAGATTTTAAATCTATTTATAGATATAATAAAATGTCCGAAATGTCAATTCGAATTACAAGTAGTCCTCTTACTAGTACTTATTCTGTGTATAAGCACGCAAAAAATACCTCTTCCTGGCTGATTAATCGAATATTCATTCTGAAACTAGACCCCGCAGGTACATTTCAGTATAGGAGTTTATGAAGTATTATGCTAAATGTTTAAGTATTTTCGGAAAACTTACTTTGATCCCCCATTTATATGAAAAATACCACGTAGGTATCACAGGACAAAAAAGGTAAACTGTACTCCTGCTACGAGTGTGTAAAAAAGCCAAATACTGGCCAAAAGAAGAGTAAAAATTGCAAAGTTAATGTCTGTGACCTCGGATGATGATAAATTAGCATCAGCCGAGATCACAGATCAAATTTTAGCGCCAGTTTTTGTGATCTAAGACTTACCTATAAGCTAGCCGAAGATGAGACACAAAAAAATAAAAAGTTGACGGTAAGGTCTGACCCCTGCCCCGCACAAACCGATGAAACACTGCCTGAGAAGCTGTATTTGTCCCTCTCGCCCACACAGATATTCTGTGTCCACCTGAGTTTACCGTCTCAAAGTATAGTCATTATAAGTCAGTCATCTCCTAAGTGTTAGAATTAGCCAAAAACTAATTCTATCGGGTTTTATAAAGAATTTCAATACTATAGCACGACTTCTGAAGTCCTACACAAATGGGAATAATTGTCAATTCACAGTCATTAAAATCCACAAAAATACTAAATAAAAGCTAATGCAATGTTGCCCGAGTAGCGGCCGGTATAAGACTGATTCAAAATTAAACGGCGCTTACCTCTATTGTGATGTGACGTAAACAAGGCAAGCTAGAGGGAGCCACTTATGTCTTAAGATCACTTGACTATCCATAAATTATGAACTCACTGACAAATAAGTAGGCGTATAGTATAAATTATATTTAAAAAAAAAATAGATTATTAACATATCTAATACTATTTTCTTATCGCCCTCTGTGTATTATCTACTAAAATAGTAGATTGTGCTACAAGGGGATAAAGTAATATTTTGACGGCGAGGGCGCTACTTTGAATCCAGAGCGAAACGAAGAGTGTAACGATGGTTGAGTTTAACGATGGCTGATCTGTGCGTCAACTCGTGAACGGGTGCTGCCGGGAGGGACTGGTCAGCTCGGCTTCGCTTTTTTTGACTACTTAATATTTTTTATTACGCAATTTATGTTTGTTTACTTGTTCGCAAGCATTACATGTTATAATGTGTCAACATTGTATTATATTATAAGTATTTATTAATTAAAAGACAATTATAATAATATGACAAAGCCCTTCTGGCGAGTAGGCGACCAATACTGTGAAAATGAGTTTCTTTCGGCGTTTCTTCTCAGCAATGGTCGTTACGAAGCGCTGGTATCGGTAGCTTTTTTTTAAAAATAAATTAAATTTTAATATACTTTACACGTAACATAAATTATACTTATTGACGTGTAAAAGTGCCTGTAAAGGTCTAATTACTGAATAAACATTTGAATCTTTGAATTTTTGAAGGATTCCACAGTTGAATCACGAGCGTAGCTAGTGATTCTACGGTGGAATCCTGAGTGAAGTGAGGGATTCATGTATATCGCCCGAGATAAAAATATTACCGTACCCGAGTAGCACACTCTACTTTTCATATCTATCTATGAGAAAAACTAGCAAATGCAAAACAGAATGGATATAAAGAAAAGGAGGACACCTACAATACCTAATCAGACTTCAACCGACAATTATTTCATACTAAACTTTGTTTGGTGTCGTTTTCATACAATAAATACTAAGAAATCAATTTTCGAAGACCAACCAACTCGCGATAATGTTCACTCATAACTTTGTGTGCGTGGTCCTTCATATATTTTTATAAGAAAACCTGATACCTATTAACTATTGGCTTAAACTTACGAAAAAGTATTCACATTTACACAAATAATTACATGTCAATACAAATAACTAAAAACTTCTGTAAATACTTGAATCAGAGAGATAATGGCGCTTTTTAAATTATATTTAATTCTTTTTCGAAACGAAGAACATAAAAATGTTTCCTTACATTCATCCATGTTGACGACGATATGTATTCCAAATTCCAAACTTGAAAAATTCACGACTGTGCCAATTATTTTTTATTTTAAAAGAAAAATCTTTTTTTTCTGAACTACCAACATTATTTTTAATTCAACATAGATTACACTCGTGTTCAGATTTCAAATTGATTTTAATCCCTATAAATTGTCTTTTTCACGTTTTAGTCCCGAGAAATAACCAGTAAATTTAGCTCCAAATGTTTTGGGATAAAAAAAATCGTTTTTCAAGTAGATGAGATGAAAAATATGTTTTTGTTTCCAGGTGAACAATGCATGAACAGGACGGCGACGGAGAGCCGGCGCACCACGCCCGGCGGCCCATGAACGCCTTCCTCATATTCTGCAAGCGGCACAGGAGCGTCGTGCGCGACAAATATCCCAATCTTGAAAATAGGTAAGATAGTTATCATTTTTTACAAATCCCGTGATGAAATACAATTTGATGAAAGTCGTCCTGGCGAAAAATTTTGTATAAAAGTATTAGCATAGTACTTACACTTTCTATGTAAATTATCCTGATTATCTTTCTCATAATAATATATGTACCTACCCCACCATACCACTAGACACTCTTTTGTCATTAGACCAACAGGGTATTAGTATAGTAGGTACAGATATAGATACATTTTCACTTTCTTATCCCGGACGGGGTAGACGGAGCCCAGGGCCGTAAGACCCAAAGGCCACGCTTAGCGTATTGGTGGGCGTTAAGATGGTTAAAGGAATCAAAACAGTGATGAGTTTCTAGCCGCATCACCTATTAACATAATTCAAGGTTTATCCTTTCTCCCAGACCAGCATGAAATAAACTGTTCTGAAACGTATACTCTACTGTCTGGTTCTAAAGTACTAATACCATACCAACCACATGCTAAGGTCTCTCAGGGACAGAAATGTGCCCGGCCCAATCAACGTAAAATTACAATAAGATGGAACAGAATGCATCTGCCATTAATAAAGATTGTACTATTGTGTTCCTATTTACAAATACCGTCTTAAATATTTTTCAGGTCTATTACTAAAATTCTTGGAGAATGGTGGGCCAACTTGGACAAAGAAGACAAAGCTTGCTATACAGGTCTTGCTAAACAGGTCAGTGGTTATAGACACATACTACCTCTATATGAGTAAGATTTGAAGGATTTAATGAAATGATACCTTTTCTAACGTTTGATTTTTTTTCTAGTACAAAGACGCCTTCCTCAGTGCCAACCCCGACTTTAAATGGTACAAGTTGCCCGCACCGCCTCTTCGTACTCTTTCTTCACGACCAAGAGAAGTGATTGAAAAACAAGAGTTTCCCAAAACCGCCTATCACGAAACAGAACTCGAAAAAACTAATAACAACTCCACTAAAGTCGACCTTAATAAGAAGTCAAACGAAAAAGTATTTGAAGATGATCAGAAACAGTTGTCAATGTTTACACCTGGTAAACTGGCAGATGAAGCCCAAATGGGTGGCTTGAGTAGCCTCCTGGCAACCAAGACTGAACCTCAAACTCCAAATCCATACTATTCACCTCCTAACCTCAAATACAATGCGATCTCAACCCCAAACGATCACAGATCTCATAGCATACTGGAGAGGTCTAAAGCTAAAGGCCTTTCAAGAGAGGAAAGTATACGTGAACTTCAAAATGCTCTTACCGAAACGAGTAAAATATTCGAAGAAGAATTTGACGCTGGAACAGGAAAAGTAAACCGATATGCACACGGTGTTCCAAATGATCAGTTCACCAATCAGGATGTAATAGACCAAATAGTTGATAAGAGATATTCTAAAGATGAAGATAGTTTTATGAAGAACTGGTCAGATGATGAAAAGAATGCGAGATCTGGCAGGTCGTGTAAAGGGAAGAGATATCAAGAGTTCATGGCAGTTGGGGGGCTGATAGTTAATAAGAGGCAGAAACGTGATAATTATGATAAAACACCAGAAGAAGAGTATAGCCCATCTTGTAGTTGGGAAACCGGTAATTCACATTGTGAAGAGTCTACAGTCCAAGAACTGAAAGAACCAAAACAAGAGAATGTAGTTAACGACCTGTCGACTGAAAACGAAATAAAGTTCGAGACACCAGACGCATCGGAACCAGACAATAACACAAACAAAACATTCAAGGCTGCAGACTTTGATTTAGATGCTAAAATAAGAGCTCTACCCTCACTTAGTCTAGAGAAATTCCAACAGAAAAAACGAGAAAACAAACGCAAAAAAAAATCTGTTGGCCTCAAACTTAAGCATCAAACCGAGCCAGTTGACCGAATTATAAATTCTGTACCAAAATCATACTTTGATGAAAGGCGAGAAATGGCTGAAAGTTGGCGTGAACAAGTGATCGGTAGCCAGAAACGGAAACCAAGGAAAGTGACTATCACCAGGCTCGATTTCAACAATATCGCGGCGAGCATGGAAGTGATAGAAGCGCACCAAATAAGCCCTGAAATTAAATTGGCCACCGAAGCGCCTTGCACTGTTCAAAGTATGGAGATATGTAAACAACCGCCGCCGCACAGTCACGTCGATTTATTGGCTTTGGCGACTTTAGCCGAGGTGGCTGCGAACAAGTCCAAAATAGAGGATTCCTCGATGGTCGACATAATGACCGCCAAAGCAAGCGAAGAAAACGCTTCCAAGGTATGAGATACCGATTAGCCTTAAAAGATTTCCAAAAATTATTTACTTTATAATCAGATATTTATATATATATTATATATAGATCTACTTTTACATAGTATGCATAAAGATTAATATTATTGTATACTTAATTGTAGTTTTTATAACATAGAGATAGATATTACTTATTTATACGGAAATAGAGATATGTATACTTACTTTAGTTAGCAAGCCGTAGGCTGATACATTCTGCTTTGTTAGGGTTAGAAAATATGGTGATAGTTTTTTAACATCACACGAATAAAATCAAGGCATAATGTAATATGTAAATTCTATGTATGAAATACAACTTATGCACATTTCAGAGAAATTATTTGAGATGACCCATCACATTAATGTTTGTCTAAAAATATTTATAAAACATGTTGTATTTAAATTAAACATCACACGGTAATATCAAATGCCAAACACAAGTCATAATTTATGTAAAATTATAAACCTCATTTGTATAAGTAGTTAGATTATTTGAATCGCCTTAATACTTAGATTGTAAATCAAAACTAAGACACCATGTGCATAGACTGCATTGCATTTGTAAGGTGATTTGTTTTGTTCATTGCATATTGTATAGTGCAATTTATCATTTGTATATATTTTTATATTGATATGTGGCATCAGTCACTTTTATGCATTATATTTAACGATGTTTACACAAACATCACATATAAAATGTGTTAAGTAGGTATATAAAAGTAAACAGTATATGTAGTGCCTGTACGGCAAGTTTACTGTCAATGTGCGTACGTACGAATTTATATTGATTAAAAAACGATTTTGAACTTAACTTTCTTGGTAAATCTACATGTGAAGAAAGGAAAAATAATTAAAATTTTACAGTAACTATTCGTGAGTTAAACTCGCATGTTTCTTTGGTGATAAACCTTATCTGTTTTATATTTGTTATTAAAAAGTTGAGAAATTACTTAGTTATCAATTTTATCATAAAAACTCAATGTCATTCATTTTGACTTTTAAAATTCTATAAATACTGAAACAGTATAAGATCCTGATTGTTGGTGACTTGGCGATTCCTGGTCACAGATAATGATAATAACCTTGTCCCTGTTAGGTACCTGACGTTACGTTTATCAAAAAATTGCATAAATTCGCTATAATGTTTTAGTCGTTTCGATGTTTATTTTATTAATATTTAAGTTGCACACCATTGTCATTATGTTTTTATTATTATTTTTACAGAACAGTGTTTCTCAAATATTGTTCTTTTATTTATTTGTAATGGTTTTTTTAAGGATTTCTGTGATTTTATTCTATCTCCTAAATAAGGTTGATGGTGTGAAGCTTTCGTTGCAGGTCTAGTCTAGAATAGTGTATAAATAATCAAGTACTAAATTTGAAAAGTGCACTTATATTTTTTAAATTACAAACGATGACACAAGCCATAATGTGACACGCTCATCCAAAGACCAAATGTATTTAGAATAGTAAAGCTAGGCTGTAGATATATTGTATTCGTAACATCTAAGTGATATAAAATATAATATTATGTATATTAATAAGTATTGTATTTTTAAACTGGCAAATATTGTCGCATTCCAAAATGTCAAAATTGTAAAAAAATATTTGTTTTATTTTATGCAGGTTTGTTGCGTTTTATGTTTTAAACTTGTTCTTTACTCAAATAGCTTTTAAATCAAATTGTTGATTTTGTAAAAATATTTATCGATTGTTACGTTTTCATCAAGAGATGAGCTTAAACGGTTCCTAAATCAAGTTATTATTGAGCTGTATGGGGCTTTACAATATCAAAGGAATTACTACAATTACCTAAATATTTCAGAATATATTTTGCCTTGTCAATAATAAAGCCTTATTTTTTATTGGAACTTAGAGTTAAGTAAATTTGAAATGGGGGCCAGTATGTGCTGACGGGAAAAATAAGTTATCTGACAAATATAGGCACATGGTTTGAGCCTTTGAAATGGAAATGGATTCTATTGGGTTTCGTTATTAAGAAAGTTTCAATTCCATACCCTTAAAATCCATTTCTTATGAATTATGGTGCTGGAAGATCTGTATATTGTAAGAATATAAATTTCTTTGCTAATGGTTACTCTATATATATAATGGAAACTTAGTCAGCATGGATAAAGTAAAGAAATATAAGTAATAATATTATTTTTAGGCCACCCCAATCGGATTGTATGGTTTTTATTCAAAAATCTTTACAAGTCTACACTCAGATACTTACTGAGTAATATAATCGCAAACAATGCGAAGAGACTGCCTAAGGCTGGCAGAATATGCCGCGCTCTATAAGGTGGTGAAATTGCAAACAAGCATACTTGATTTTGTGGGTCCAGTGGGGGCTATAAAAGTAATAGGAGGCCCCCACCACTCTTATCTGTCAGAATGAGGAGCACGGGCAGGCCGAGGCAAGTAATGTAGACTTCTGTGGCTGTACACAATACAACCTGCAGACGATCCGATTACTCAATAATTTCGTGCGAATAAGGTGAAATTTTGCGTTTGAGAAACACTGGTCTTAGATATTTATTAAGTTAGGGTAGAGCGTAATAAGTCGGCACCCAAAGTGTTTACCTATTTGGTTCCAAAGTATATTGTTGAATGTTTTGTTACATACGAGCGCGGTTTTATCTATATCCTTTTATTGTAGAAATAAAGTTTATCCATTAACAAATTTTCTTTTATTTATATTGAACCTTAGGTAGTATATGCATATCCTTAGGTACCTACCTAAGTAAAACATAATATTAAAGACAAACAAGAAAGTTAGTGAACATCGCTATGTTACGGAAAAAAACGGAACCCGATAACACACAAAACATTCGATGGCGCAAATCAGATAGATGACCTCTGAGGCCTAGTAGTTATCGTGCCAGGTAATAACACCGGAGGTCCCGGATTCGATCCCCTGTCAGGTCAATGTGTTTTTCAGATTGACCTGGGTCTTTGATGTTTATCTATATGTATTTGTGATAAAAATATATCCTATACCACACCTTGATCTTACTCTGGGGCTAGCTCAATCTGTGTGATTTGTCCGTATATTTATAATATTTTATTCAGGTCCACGCTTGTATTTAAACACGGTTTTAATCACGTGGTGTAGTCGGAAAAGGCAGAGTTTCAAACGGTTAAGACGATCATCCGAAGCAATTTGGCACGCACAAGCACAATATGCCTTTAGCTCCCGTGGTCCACTTGGCAGTCCACCCAAATGAACTACGCGTTATTTTTTTTTCAGTGGTCTACCTGCATAGCCATGTGTTTCTATTATGCAAGAAAATTATGATCTTCAATAGAACAAAACAGCATTTTTAGTGTCTGTCTGTCTGTCCGTCCGCGGTTTTACTCATCGACTATAAGTACTAGAAAGCTGTAATTTGGTATAGGTATGTATATATATTAATTATGCAAAAAAGTGTAAAATAAAATGCTGAAAAAAAAGTTTTTTTTCGGCTATCTCCATACAAGTAAAGTCAAAAGTCAATTTTATTTTCTCGACTTACCAAACATGTAAGTGTAAGGTATTGTTGAATAGGTCTTAAAAATATTGCTTTTAAAAATAGAGCTTGTGAACACCGTTTTTCGATTTAGGGATGCGTTTCTGAAATATATGGTTTTAAAGTGAAAATTTATGTTAGATTCAAGTGTCCTTACTTGACTAATTATATCTACTTAAATCATTTATTAATTGAGAACATACATATTGATGTAATGCAGATTTTTGCCCATTTACTTGGTCAGAATTTAATACAGTAGGTACAGAAAATTACACTAAAAAGTGAAAATTGAAAAGTCGTCACCAGTTTTCGTGTGAGAGTATTACGATTCTTCTCACCCCAGACATTTAAGAGAGGCTTGCGTGTAGATGCAGATTCAACATGTAGGTCCCTTCGGAAGGTACTGCTGCCAGCGGCGAAATTCGATTCCTGTTGACACTTATGGAAGATAATATAGGTACCTAATTGGTTTCTCCAACTCAAGTCAATCCTTGTATATATCAATGGATGTTATGGTATACCTATACCCCTCAACAGGTTTCGGACGCCTCGGACGGAACTGCATACTATAAAGGAGTACCTACTGCATATTATAAAGGAAAGTTATATGGTCTAACAATGTGATATTACAATAGACTTTACATATACTTAAATGTATTTTTGCGGTTCGGTACGCAAAGGGTATAACCGTTTGTAAACAGGACCCTATTACTAAGACTCTATGTATGTCCGTCCGTCTGTCCATCAGTCCGTCCGCCTATCCTTCTGTCTACCTGTCACCAAGCACCCTTGAGTACATGTTTAGGGATACGTACTGACCTTTTAATTTCAGGGCGGTTGACTGGTTGGGAATCCCTTAAATTTTCTTCGCCTTCTTGAGACGAAATTTCAATAAGATGGGGGATAGCCTCTGTGCGTGCATGCGTTTTTTATATTTTTTTAAACGAGCATACAGTTTAGATGAACCGGGCAGTGAGGGCAGGCGATACCTGTGTTGGCACCTATAGTTTCCATGGTGAGAGAGCTAGAATCAAGAAAAATATAAACATGTAATATTACAATATTTTTTGTAAAAATAATGAATATAAATAAGTACATATTAAAACTAAAAAGAAAACTAATGCTTATTAACTTATAACTCAAGGATGAAGAGAAAGAAAAGAAAATGTTAAAATCTAAACCAAAAGAGATAAAAATAGCCAGCCAAGTGTAAGTCAGATTGGCGCCCGCAGGGTACCGCACCATTATTTATAAAAAATCTCGTTTTTTGTATGGGAGCCCCACTAAAATATTAATTTTATTTTTTAATTATTTATTTTAAAAGTGAATATACCTACATCTTAATACTCTGTAAAAAATTCAATGTCTACCTGTTGCCGTTATTAATATCGGGCAAAAAACGGCAAAAAAGTCACGGTTGTTGTATGGGAGTTGGGAGCCCCCTTAAATATTTATTTTATTCTGATTTTAGTATTTGTTGTTATAGCGGCAACAGAAATACATCATCTGTAAAAATTCCAACTGTCTAGCTATCACGGTTCATGAGATATAGCCTGGTGACAGACGGACGGACGGACCGCGGAGTCTTAGTAATGGGGTCCCGCTTTTACCCAATGGTTACGGAACCCTAAAAAAAGACGGAGACATATGACAAATATCAGTAAGCTCCACCATATAATCCGACGTCTCGTAGCTAAGCTTGGCCGCCACGCTGTACAATCCTCTATGACCACATATCATCAACCACACCAATTAGGTTGCACGCACAGCCCTAGGGTGTGAGGCAGCTATTCACGCAACTCGAGCTTTTGCCATGGATCCTGCAAACGAAGGTGTTGTCATCGTCAAATTAGATCTCAAGAATGCTTTTAACAGTGTGGAAAGAGATACTCTTTTAACAAAGGCTCAGGAGTCAATACCCTCCTTATTTCCTTTTCTCCAACAATATGTTTAATAGTTAAGTGTGTTTTCTCATACGGAGAGGAAGCAAAGTAAAATGTTACATCCTTTGATAATATATAGGCAGTTCCAAACATAAAATTGATTCCCAACATTGACAATTTTCGCCATAGCCACTCCAGCAGCTTTAAACTCTTCCTGAACGCTTAAGCGCGTTCAAGATACCCTGGAAAATTTTCGGCCCACGGCGCGTTAGTACTTTCTCGTGCCTGCTTCTCATTACCAAAAGTAACATATTTAATTCGTACCACCCCGACCTGGCTTTTTCCGAACGCCGTTTCTACTTTAAATAGCACCATCAAAACTACATGGGTGTTGCGGCTTCCTTTCTATGTACTATTTTATTTTTTTGTAAGTGTCATTTTTTGACCTACTTCTCGGTTTCCGATTGAGCTGAAATTTTGCACGCACACATATATAGCGTGACAATGCAATATTACGATGACATGGAGCTGATCTGATGATGGAGCTGGAAGGTGGCCATAGGAACTCTGTAATGAAACGACGCAATCCCATCGAGTTTGAGCTCGTTTGATTCGTCTTGAGGAACGCTTTAGCTATAAGCTTGTTTTAAAAATATTTTTTGAAATAATGACTTGTTTAACAACTGGTTGCGAAACATAGTTGCCAAAGCGAACAAGTTCACACTCGACAGTCGACATAAAAAAAATGCGATCAAAACAAAAACGCGCTCACGATTTACCGTATATATAAGGTTAGTTAATATAAAAATAAATAATAACCTATAATACCTTTAAGTAATTATTTACTTTCTGTACCTGAAAGTATTATCCATAGATAGATATAAACCTCTAAAGTGACTGATTAACAAATTGGCATACGCCCAGAGCCCATACGGCTGAAGTTATGACACATTTTTGGATGGAAGAAGTGTTTTTTATAATTCGAATGCAGATGCAGAGTGCTATAGGCGTTGTATGAAAAAAAATACCGGGGTAAGACCGCGGGTATAGCTTGCTAGTTACATATTATTTTAGACTGGTACCCCACCCTGAGCCCATGGCTGGCTAAGTCCATGGCGATCCCCGCTTTGGAACGTACCGAACCTAAGGTAGGTAACACATCGCCCTGGCCATTCAGCGTGGCAACGTTGCTGGCATTATCGAAGGTGCCCCTTCGAGCCCGGTGCGCTCCGGGGCGGGCTCTTCGATTAGTCTTTATTTATTTATTGTTATTAATTCTGTTCTTTTTAGTTATATTTCTATCCGTAATAATTTAGTTTTTAGTTGTATTTATTGGTTAATCGCGGTTTATTAATATTAAATAATGTACCTACTTATGACTATGAATAGGTTTTTTTTTTAAATTATACGCCTAGGTAGGTTATTGAGGCATTTAAAAATAAGTGGATCCACCCCGCCCTAGACACTGGTGTCAGTGTGGATTCCGTACACACTTTTATTAGAATCAGGTACGTACGAACGTACGAGATAAACTCAAATATCATTGCAGTTGCAAGACAGATATTGTGTGCACACCCCGACGAAAAAGATTGGCGTGTGTGTGTGTGTCTGTTTATCTATGGGTCTGTGTGTCTTTGTAACATTGTAGCGCCTAAACCAATGGGCATTTTTCTTGTTTAGAATCTGACTTGATCGAAGTGTTCTTTATGATGGATGAAAATCGTGTCAGCCGGTCAAAAGTTATTGGGGGTCACCCTTGAAAGTCGGGGTATTTTTTTTTTATTTCCCTTGCAAATAAACTTATTTTCTATAAGATGATTGAAGGCAGATCTGCTTTTGGGCAACATGCTGGGAAACTCTATTAAGGTTTTGAAGCATATTGGCATGCACAAGCACAATATGGCATATTGATTTTTTCCAGATTTTATGACGAATTTATTATTTGCACTGGAAGAGAGCCGCTGTGCTCTATTGCCATTATTAAACGAACGAACAGACTGCTGTATGGTAAAAACTATTCGTTTAAGTGACCCCCCTTTCGAAAATGGCACTTCTGGTTACTCTGGTTAGTAAAATGGTAGAACATACATAAAAAAAAATATACAGTCGAACTTAGAACCTCCTCCTTTTTGAAGTCAGTTAAAATATTGGTAAAAGGTACAATCAACCTAAAATTTGATCAAATAGAGGCTTAGATCATTTAATATAGGATAAGCCTTACCTGCGCGTTCCCCTCTGCCAATGCGAAAGTGTATGAACAAAAATCTAATACATTCATAAAAATTAGTTGCGTAATCGATTATGATCATCATGTGAATCGGTAAAGTATTGAAAATACGTCTAAAAGTGCTCCATTAAAAATGCCATGTTATGAAATTTTTTCGTGTAAAAAGAGGTCAAACAAATTAAATCTTCCAAAGATGGCATAACCTCTCATTAGTAAGATTTTTTTTATTTTATAAACGTTGTTTTCTATTTAAATGTAATTTCTGAAAAATCCAAGAAATATATATTAGTATCGATTACGAAAAAAATAATCGAATCACGTTTACAACTGATTTCCTTTCATCCCATAAAATAATCTAAGATCGCATACGAGACTAGTTCATTAACCCCCGTTTTAAATGTATCATTTACATTCTTAAGGTTCTGTAATAAAGTTCCAATTTGAAAAACGATTAAGTAGTTGATGACGTAGGCGCACTCCCCACGAGACTCGTGCGGTGATGCGCACTCCCCACGAGACTAAGGCGCACTCCTCACGAGGCTATGTATTTATGATTTGCACCTTCGTCTTTATTTCTCGTGCATTAGGCTGGTTTCAGACGCGTTCGCACACGTCGGCGATGCGGGCGACACTCTTTGAGCCTCTTGGAAGATTTATCTGCGTAACTCATCCTGTATTAAATGATCTAAGAATAGAGGGTAGTGTTGCCGCTCGATAGTTCACTTTCGATAGCCTATTTGACCGAAAGCTAAGCTAAATCAATAGTATCGATAGTTAATCGAAAGTATCGATTGCTCATTTAGGGCTTGGTAACCAACAATACTATCGAGAGCACAGACCTAATTATTTTTTGCTATGTAAAGAGTATCATAGTATCCATAGTACTGCCTTTCATAATACATAACATAAAACTATACAGGTAACGTAATGAACGATCGTTCTAAACTATCGGTAATTTGCATGGTTGTCAATAGTATTGCCTACAAGATGTATCGTTAGGCCTATTGATAGTTTGGCATTTCACGATTAAAAATAAGGACTTATTAAATACTTTCGATTGTTCTGGAGTGCTATTTTTCATTTAAGGACTCAGCGAAATGCAAAACGTGTAGTTTTCCAAGTCACCGCTCGCGTAAAAAACCATTTGGCCGTAGAGGTGGGTGAAAAATAACGTCACGATGAAAAAATCACAGTGATCCGCCGTCGGAAAGTATCACCGTGACATGCGAAGGCGGAACAACGTTACAAAATCACGTAGGTCGTTCCATAGCTCTAGAGGTGTCTCCGTCACTCACACAACGACCTCGTTTCGATTTGTATCATGCATCGCACCGGCCGCCACGGGTTCTCGGCGCTCTCCGCTCGCGTCGCGTGACTCGCGTGGCGATTTCGATCTTTGATTCGACCACTCGCTCACTCGGCGCCATTCGGTATTAATCGGCAACTCATCGGGTCGGGTTCGGCCGTCGGCGGATGCAAGTGAAAGAGAGCGATTGACTTCTTGCTCGCACAGAGCACAAGACAATTAGATCTAATAACAGTGCTAGAAAGGGCGGTTTAATTAAAAATTTAATCATTTTCACCGTTATATTAGTATATTATTTCACTGTATAAAATAAAACCTAATTCGTGAAGAAAAATACAAATTGTTTTATGATAGCAATTTTTTTTTTCAAGAAACCAATAATAAATACGAGATTAGTATTTAATTTACACATTGAGCAGAGATACAAGTACACAACTCAATAATTTTAATTATAAATATCTCATCAATAATACTTACACTCTATCATACTATGACTAGAAGAAATGCCTAAGATGGGTAATTTTTCCCTTTTATTTGTATTATTTAATTTAATTGTTGTATTATCATTGTACCTCGCGATGTACAATGTGTAACTGATCTATTTCGCAACATGTGATTTGATTTGCGGCTACAAAAACGCATGTCGTTTTGTGAGTGACCGGTATGACAAAGTCACGATTATTTTTTACTGTGATTTTTTTGGAACTGTAACGACAGTCACGATGAATGGAAAGTAACGCTTTTAGCCAACTCTATTTGGCCTTATTTTTGAAACCCTCGTGTCAGCTAAAAACAATATTGTTTTACGCAGAAAATATGGATTTATGTCTATGGTTTTCTAAGAATTTCACCATGAATAAAAAAGCAGCATGAATCGGAACGGCTTCTCTATGAAAGGTTTCTTTGACATATCTACGCCACAAATGTCAACATTCGAGTGGTCGAAGCCACTCATTGCATACACATCCTTCGCATACGATCATTTAAAAAATGCGCTTGTTTGGAAACGCTGGCATAAACCATTCATAATGTGACAAGTGATTTCAAAAATGCGGCCCCTGAAGTGCGATTTCTGAAACGCGGAGTCACCTAAACGTTTGGTTCAGGTGATTCCGCGTTTCAGAAATCGCACTTCTGTAGTGTTGCCGAAATCGAGTGTTTTACAAACGATGCATCCGGTAAAATAGCCGATTGATGTCAATGTCAAATATCTGTCATTGAACAAAGCCGTTCGTTCCAAAGATGTGTTCCACAGAGTAATTTTGTATAAACTGAAATAGAGACCTATCTTCGCGGTGTGAAGCGGAAATAAATTTTGCAATGCATAACTAACGCCATCTGTTATTTTTAGTAAGGAAAGCCTTATTTAAAATGTAATGAAAATCAATTATATTATCAAATCACACGATCATCGCAGAATATACATGGTTGAAATGACAAAACATATCCAAAATATAACACAGTTCTATTTGTCTCAGCACATACTTTATATATTTAGTAAGTTTTCTTGATTTTTGTTTCACACCAAAGTTCACATCACAACATTACAAACTAGTACCTACAAGTTTAAAACTTTATCGGTGTTGCCATTTACAGATATAGAAATTGTACCAAGACAAAATTGACGTTGATGTAATTTTACGGACATTTGTCTTTTTATGGTTTGTTAAATGTTTTTTTAGTTAAAATCATATTTATTGGTTTTTTTTTACCCTCATTTGTATCGAATTATATTTTTTTATTATTAAAATCTACTATCGTTAAAAAATGAGTAAGTAACTAGAGACATCTTTTCAAATTCTATTGAACTATTTAGTTACTTTTACTAGTTATGCCATCTGTTATTTCTAGTACGAACTTATATTATATGACCAAATAAAATGATCTTGGTTTATATAAGGATCATACAAAGATAGAATACATTTTGAATCGATATCATTATACATTATAATTTCCTACTTTGTTGTACTAACATTAACCCCTCTGATGTGTTCGTTCGTCAACTTCAAGTCATGCCGTCAAACAAACGTCAAAACAAACGCAAACGCCTGCCGCTGATTTCTGTTTTATTCGTTTGTCGATTTCATCGAATTGATATTTGCATTAACAGTAAATACAGAGTGGAAAACAAAGTTAGGTAACAAATACAGACCTTATTCTTATGACCGCGTGTTGATAAATATACTGTTTCAAATCTGGATGAAAACATAATGATTGCGGCCTCCGAACCTTTGGTAAGTTTTGTGAAACCCTTTTTTTTCATTACCGGCTATTTTTATTTATGCTTGCTGTTCTATATACGATAATGACTTTCAAGCAGTTAAACATGCAGCTATAATAATACCAGACTTAATTTCAGGCTCACATCACATTTTTTAATAAGTACTTTAAATTTTTCATAGAAATGCTCATCTATATTCTTTATTTCATAGGAGTTTGTGCCACATGGAAGAATAATAGCCGCCAAACACCCTACTAAGATTTACAATAGGGGGCATAACAGCTCATTGTCGGAAAACTCTTTGCTGTACAAGTTGACAAACTTTGCCATCAAGGATGAGAGCTTGTTGGGAGCCAAAGAGGTGGAGGAACAGGAGTGGTGGTGTGTTAGAGAGGTTTATTACAGGGGTAATGAAGGTAAGGCTTCAATGTGTGTGTTCAATTGTCCTTCATAAACATAAATATGCTCAAGTATGATATCAATCTAAAATCTGACATAATTTACATGTCCAGTAACTTAAATCTTTCTATCATGTATATGATCTAAACCTTTCTATCATGTATATGACTTTACAATTGAACTTCACTTATAGCCTAAACAGTTGTATTTTTAATATCTTTCTTATATCAAATGTTAATGGCATGAGAAACCGTTTGATATGAGTAAGTCCATTGCTCACCTGGGAAAACGACAGCTGCATTTGAGTAAAATTAACACTGCCCTGTAGTAACTTTAGCTATTAATAAGATTAAAAGAAATGGTTAGGATATTGGTGGTTTGATTTAATTTACACACAGTTACTCATTTCTTCATTCTGGCTAAATTACTTATTTTTGTTTTCTTAGAAAGAATACAAAAATAAGCTTTTTATGGTTGTTTAATTTGCTCGTAGCAGTGACGTGCATTACTATTTTTAACCCGTTAGCTTCCAGACGGTTGGATCCGACCGAGAGAACAATAGATAACAATGGGTTTGCAAAATTGTGCTTGTTGACAGGTTAATATTATATTGATCAGTGCCTGCCTTATAAAATATGGAGCCATTCTTGTAAATTAGGTATGATTACCTAAATTACAAGATCTGCTCCATATTGAAGAAAATAGGTACATTTCTCAATTTGCTTTTATTCTTAGGGTGGCACAGAGTGGACAAATTTGTATTCATCTGTATGAAATGCACGCCACTGGCCAATAGATATACCAACCACATTTAAGGTAGGGGTAGATTCCTTACTACCATTACATACTATGGTACCATTCTAGAAAATTGAGATGTTCCAATTAATTCTTGTGCTTTTAATGCCAATAAAATTTTTTGTTGCAGACTCCGAAGATGAGCCACCACAGGTATCTAAGGAAAACAAGTATGATTATGGATCAGAATCATTTCGACCACCGAGCCGCCTGAAAAACGACTTCAACATATCAATTAAGTCTGAACTCGTTGGTGGAATAAAGAGAATGGAGACAGAGTGTCTAAACTCAGCTGGACCATCCCGGGTCGGCAGTGCTAACAGCTCCAGTAATATGTCCAAGAAATTCAACTTGGCTTGCAGTCAGATCAAGAGTATGAAGAAGCCACTTAATTTTAAAACCGATTGCTCTTATGAAGAGGAGTTGTATGTGAAGGGATGTACTGCAATTTGGTCTAAAGGTATAAAATTAAAAGATATGAATAATACACGTCGTTGTCGTGCCGATAAAGCGGCTTTTTTAAATGCGCGATATTTGTGCACACAGTGCACACCAATTCTACAAATTAAGTAACTATAAAGTTTTTCGAATACAAAAAGATGATAAAGAATATAAAATATGTGAACATTAAAATTTCAAGGGTATTGATATGTGTAATTTAAATAGCACACATATATATAGGGCGTTTTGTACCCGCTATTCTCTCTTGTGCAAAAATATAAGATAACCATTCATTCATAACTATTTACCTATTTCAGGGCTCATATCTACTCCAGGGACCAAGCTGTCTGGTCCAGAACACAGAGAAACAATATGTTGCTATACTCTGGAGAATCCCATCAAACATGCCCATTTCTGCAATTTCTATGTGAATATAAACAACACTATGCTGATTGATGCACTCAACTCGCAGATAGGAGACGTCAAGAAGAGTATCAAAATAGAAGATACTACAGACCATGAGGAAAATAAAGTAATGCCATCTATTTTGCTGATGGATAGCAAAAGTATGAGAGTGTTTGCCGTGGATGGCAGGGAATATGTCAACAGCATTCCCTTCCAAGTTAAAAGAATATGGCCAATGAAATATGGTGTTTTGTTAGAGAAAGAAGCAACACCATTGATGCAAAATTCTATGTTAGTCAACTCGTTCTTAAAACTGAATGAATCACACAATAATAGCTCATTTTCTAGGTCCAGAACAAATTTTCCTTACAACATGAGCGCCAAATTGCGCGCAGAGTCTATTTCTGGCTATGAACAAGATATTCCTTTGCCCACCTGCTTTTCTTTATCACATCCTCTAGATGAAGTTACTCCTATATTGATAAAGTCTCCTTCTCAGGGGTTGCAGTATTATAATGATGGGGATTTACAAATTATCTTTGTTAGTACAAATCCAAGTATTATTCTTTTGTATGATTGGAAATTAGCCACTCATTCTCTTTGGAAAATTCGCAAGGCGTTGCGTGAAGAATGCTTAGCTATGTGTCCTAATGTGAACTCGACAACAGCTGCATTTAGTCAGTCATGTGATTTTGTTGGCAGTCCAATGCACAGTAATGTTAGGAATGCAACAAGTTGGGCGACAGGTATGGGAAGCCCATACCAGTCCAGAAAAGGTCAGCTTACTCCAACTCCATCTAGATCAAGATTAAATAGTCCGATGGCGAATATATTCCATCAACAAGGTTTGTCGCCACATGCTTCTATTGGTCAAGCATCATCGGTTTCCATGATGGCGAACCCCATGATGCAAACGCCGCCATCTTTGCCGTTATACCCTGATATCTGTTTGGATCATATTTGGACGGACAATCAGCAAATCCGACGCGACCCAGTCGATAATCCCTCTGAATTGAAGACATTCTTGCATACTGATTTAGTTGGTCACGATTATTTATGTTTTATTGTAAAAGTGAGTGGTGTTAGTCGACTACAGATTGTGAGACTACAAAAGTCGCATTCTCATGGGCAGTCTTCAAAGAGCAATCTGATTGTGGGGTCAGTTTCGTCTGTCCTTGCTAAGGATGCAGTAGTTTTGGAGCATTTGAAGATGATGGCCTTGATTGATGAAGCTGGAAACATTATTCTGCAGTCAGGAAATAATGTAGTTGGCAAGGTGAGCATAATTTTTTTTATCTAGCATATGTTAGATCTGATAGATAGGTGTGACGTACGTATGCTGTTTTCCATTGTAAAACCGAACTGGGGATACCCGTACATCTTTACACTACCCACATGTCTATATTTAACAAACGTTTCTAAACCTTGTCACTGCCAAGTAATATATCAAGAACACACAATGTCGCTGCCTCCAGCTCTGCCAAGTTAGAGCTAGGGCAGTGCGGCGGTGTACGTTCTTAGTTGATTTCAATAGGGTTAAAAAGATCGACAACAATGTTTTTAGACATTGCCATAATAAGGCTTTTTTAATTTTTTTACTTTTTTAAATTATTCCTAGACCTGAAATGATAGTATTATGATAAGAGAAGATAAAATTTCTTTATTGCACCAGCTTATTATGACAATAATCAAAAGTACATTTAAAATCTAGTACATAGGTACAAAGGCGGGCTTATCACTAAAACGATTTCTTCCAGCCAACCTTTGGGTAGAGAAAATTATAAAAGATGTGGGGGAGTTGGCGCAGTTAGTGTATTACTAAAGGAGACTAAAGTACAGTCAGAGAATGATGATCGATGCTAGGACTAATAACTTAGCAGTCTAAAGTGCCTGTTGACCTTTTGACCGCCATAGTGCGCGATGGCTTTTTAGTTGCAAAACAGTCGCGTGACTTAGACGCCATTTGACGGCTAAAGTTGTCTCAATTGTACTATTTTTACTAGGCTTGGCGTAGAGGGTAAAATAACGTAAATAAGCACTGGAGTGCAAAAAGAAGGAGGTAATCAATAGGGAAGATGCTTTTTTTGTCGTGCTATAAAAAGAGTCCCTAAAAATAGGCACTTCCAAGAAAAAACTACCTTGCTAACCCAAAATCTCTTTAAGATATAAAGTTTACAAAGTCACGTTCGCCTCTGGACGGCGTCTCGGAGTGCCTTAGAAAGATCGGACGGAAGTGATGTCACTTATGTCGCATTTGTGGGCGTGATGTAAGAACATTTATTTGTTCGGGTGCTATGTCAAATATTGCGATTACAGGATTTGCCTCATATCATTACAAAAGTAGCTCTAATATTTTAAGAAAATCATATCAAGTAACATTATTTTTTAAACTTTTTAGTGAACAAAGTTAATGAATCGATAAAAAAATATAATTGTGCTTAAAGGCCTTTTTTACGTAAATACTTACAAAATCAGAGACATTTATCAAAATGTACTCACTATGCATCTTCTCTATTCGTCGTGATCTTTTTTTTATGTATATTCACCGATTATTCGAAAACGCCTGGACTGAATTGAAGAATTCTTTCAGGCAGTCCCATAGAAATTTTATCAAAATCGGTTGTGTAGTTTGGTTAGTGAAGTCGGTGTTTAGTTTTGAACATTTTCTATTTTTCCAGGTACATGTAGGCGGCGTACTAGCCCGTTTAATCGACTCCCCGTACACTAAACGGAACACATTTCAATCTCCATTCCCACGCCGCAGCAGCCTACTGCCGAGCCGTAACGACACTACGTTTGATGACTCGGCGCTGCATCTGCTGTCGCCTGTGCCACATTCTTCTGTATCCAGACTCGAACCGAAAGAGACTTTAGGTAAGTTGAATAAGAACTTTAATCGAATCGCTAAATTAATAGCTTCTTTCCCAGCGGTAACTACACTCTTTGTTTAAAGATGCATCACAGACACCTATTAAACGAGTGTAGAAATTGTGTAAGAAATACCGGTTCCTTGTTTTTATTTTCTAAAGATTTCTTCGCAAATACGTAAGAACATTAAAAAGGAGACATTTAAAAAAAAATCTATATTGAGTGAATGTTAGCAGTTGTTGAAGATTTGTTTATTCGGGTGATTCATCTTTTACGTAAAAACATTAAAAAGGTCTATTTAAAAAAATAATATTGAGTGAATGTTAGCAGTTGTTGAAGATGTTTATTCGGGTGATTCACCTTTAAGATTTGTAAGTCAACGTTAATTACCATATCATTTGCCTCAGGTCTCCGAGGGTTATGTGACGCGGCGGGCTCTCGTCTTACTCTTCAGTTCGATTCTGGCGTTATGTATCGCATTTCGCTGCCTGCATTGTCCTGCTCTACGCTAGTGACGAAATGTTGCGATGCTCTGAAAGCTATATTACCTAAAGATATTTCTACCCAGGTAATAATTTTCAGTAAAAATATTTTGTAAGTATTCTTTTAAAACTTGATTTTTTCATGCCATAATGTTACATAGTCAACATAGCAAAATATGTTATTGAGGTATTTGACATGCATACATGCTTTTTGCAACTTTGATTAAATGCATATTTCTACAGTTCTTGCCATCTGTTGGGCAATTTTGATGCACAGTCACAAAACGCACCATTGCTGCGATCCACATTCTAAAGTTACTCTTGCACAGGTAATAATAAGATGGTACGGAGTACGCAACGTGCCAGGCACTCAAGACTTAAATCCCGAGCAAGAATGGCTCATGTTCTCGAACCTTCTCTTTTCTCTCATCGGCTACGACGTCGAAAGACTCGCCCAGACCAAGCAAAACGACGACCAAGTCGAGCACACAGAAGTAGTCACTAAAAAACAGCGGACATCAAGCGATGGCACTGTAGATGACTGGGAATATTTACTAAACTCTAAAATGCACAAAACTATTGGACATTCACTGGCAACCATGCTCCATTTACACCCAGTATCGAGCTGCGATAGTAAACAAGGTTGTAGTAGCAAATCTGATAACGTGGAGATGGAAAAACATGGTCAATTCAACACCAACTGTTTACTATTCCCCTATACAATACAAGTGCTGTACGCATTTCATCTAGTGTACGAAGAAATTAAGTTGAATACTTTACTGTGGACGGATTTGAAGCCTCTATCGGCGTTTTTGTATCAAATATCTAAAGATCTCACATTCGATAGTTATGTAAATCATTACTGGCTAGATTTTCCTACGGAATATAATTTGGATTACGATAAAACTGATTCGCAAATGTCGGAGAGTGTTTTGAAGAAGCTCTGTCAGCCGTCGTACTTCAGCCTTGAGCCGCCGAATATATTCAGCTACATAAATTCGATGCTGAAAGATGTTGACGTTGGATACTATCCGTATCTTGTTGACGTCAACAACATGTCGAGAGATATCATTGAGGTAAGAATTAACCAAATTTTACTAAATCACAGTTTTACAATGCGGTGCCGCTTCCTATAGTGTTCGATAGTTTATTTCTTTGTGGTGCATTATTGTATTTTAATACTGTTATCTATTTGACTCATATTATTATATAGTTTTATCTACACCCATGCTATAAATCCTCAATAAAAGTTTCTAAAACAGTTAGCTAATTGCCAACATTAAAACACTCAGTGTCATAGTAACCATTATATCACCCAACGCAAACTCAATCCCTTACTCATCAAACAGCTACATTCTTTGTGAATTTCAAAAAAAGAACATTTTCATGTACGCGCGGTTCACTACCACAGGTCTGTAATTTAAAAAAGAAACTTATTGGTTATTTGAATTCACGTCGTATCCCGCCATTTTTGTACGATATTTACTAATATCGAACAAAAATAATTTGCATTCCAATAATTGTAAAATTCAAACTTTAAACAATTATTACTATAAATTATTTTATTATTATCTATGCATACATAGTTTGATTAAATACTCAGCAAATTAACTTACCAGGAATGTACACAAGAGTTCTTAACACTGTACTTTTACAGACTGAGACAGGATTCATATCATGGGTGTAGATAAAATTATGTATGCAACTGTAATAATTAGGTATTAAAACACTCATGTGATACTAGTATCACACTCGGCTTCGCCTCGTGCGATAAACCCACGTTCGTGTTTTAATACCCCTTATTATACTACAGTTGCATAAATAACTATTACAATTTTATGCCGCTCAGAAAGACTTCAAAAATCTGTTTACGATGTGCGCTAATGCTGCACACTGGCTGCAGAACATTGCAATAATGTCACCTATTGTTTTTATGTAGATGCAGTTAAAGGTGAAGAAGTTGTTCTACAAGTTGGGAATAACCTTATTCTTCGTTTCAGGTTCTAACAATCGTAGAATGCGGACGCAGTGCTGGTGTTCAAACTATCACCAGTCGCGATACTATGTGCGCCAGCAGTACACCCCGTTCACGACATAGCAACAATCAGTATACTTCTCCACACTGCCAAGCGGTGTGTATGGTGCAAGAAAGAGGTAAATTAAATAAACGTAATTTGATACTGTTTTTCCTGTAACCATCTACGTATTAAAAACATGTAATAAATTTTTGTCCGACTACAACGAAGCCCAAAAGGAATTATCTCGTAGCTTAAATGACGTATCGTTGAAAGCATCTTGGCTGTGCGCTGATTATAGGCTATATGACGATTTAGCAAATTCAGTATGGCGCCGAATAAAATTAATCGTATCATACCATGTAGAGTATCAAATGAAAGGGCTTCAATTCATTTAGCTGTTTCTCCCTGCTGAGCTTGCATTAATGGATAAACGTGCTTTTCAGAAAGTATTTTTCCACAGTCGAGATTTTTTAACTAATTCTTGTTCCCAGGTATGACTCCAAGGGACGTGGAAAACCTTCCCCCAGCGATCGGGTTGCTTCTCCTTACGATATTCAGTCGGTGTAAGGCCGAACCGCCCGTGGACTGGCCAGTGGAAGCGTACAATCTGGTTATGCGGGAAGATCTGTCGCTTCAGGCCGAAATCGCTGAAACTATCAAATCTACGTCAGAGTACATGGAAAGTAAGGCATTTTAGTAATTTATTTGTGAGAGTACCCAACTGGAGTCGAGCTGTATTTTAAAATATGAATCCTAATTCAATTAGGCTGTAATGTATATTCTTTTTCTCCTTTTTCTTACCCTTGTTTTTCTTATAAGTTGAGCAAAATATGAAAAAATTAAACGCAAAATATTACATCAAATGTACATTCAAGTAGGCGGTACACACAACTACATCTTGTTTTCCATCAATACCGTTAATGAGTGGCTGCTGTTTGACGCTGCGTAATTAGCAAGCAGTTTCCGCTGCGTCATGCGACTTATTTTATATACATTTTCATAAGGTTCTGATGATAATTGAAGTTACTCTTCCAGCTGTTACACTTCTAGTTAAGCGACACACACCAGGCGTGATCCGCAGTCAGATAGACCACAAATCGTGGCATAAAAAAATCTCGAGGTGGCAGTCGTCAAGCTATGTCAGATGCCTTTGAAAATTTGACACCCATGCTAACCATTTACACACATGGACAACAAAAAACCTTACTTACATTATTTTTCAGCATTGGCATTAGGAGTTTTAGAGAAAGAGACAGCATACACACTAAACACTTACGTCAGAGAAGAACACAGGAACCAGCCCAAAACTGAGGACAGTGACACCATTACAGGCATGGAACATCTGAATTCCAAGCTGCTGAGTCTACTCTATCCACATGATCATAGGTACGTTTATTTCATGTCTTATATTTATCCTACAGATTTATAAAAGGAATCAGAGGAAATTAAAACGAGTACCGCGTGGCATGAATTTACACTTTAGTTACATAAGTTATGTTGATTTCTTTAAAATCATTGGTAATATTTGGAACAAAACTAGTAAAGTACTATAGGTACTTATAAATGTGAAAGAGTACTTAGAATACAATATCTGTTTATAAATATATTATTTAGGCAATTAAAAAATAAGCTACGAGTGAAAAATTGCCATGAATTCTAAGTATGTAATGTTTGGTCCGCTTCCATTTATATGTCTGTGATATATCCATATCTTGCTAAGGGGTATTGCAATCGGATCCTCATTAATAGACCCCGTTATCTTGTCGTACTGACATCACTTCCTTGTAGGAATTTAAAAAAAATATCGACTATCAAAATATCGATGGTATTTAATTGTACTCGAGCGTATTTCAAGTCAAACATAATCATTGCTAACAAAAGAAAATGGGATAAAAAATACCTAATAGGAAAAATAAAAGCGATGGTTAAAAAAAGAAAGTAAACTATGAAAATACAGGTTTTTGTTAAATGACTAACTATAAGTTTCCCACATTAATTACAAATAACCGGCCAAGTGCGTGTCGGGCCACGCGCGGTGTAGGGTTCCGTAGTTGCGAATGCCCACTTTGAGTTCACGCTACTAAAAACGTCTATAAACTAATTTTCTATTGAATTTGTATGAACTTTTCCTTTTTCGAGTACATTTTATAAGTTGGTAGCTTATAACTTTTTAATTTGTAAGTAGGGTACTTAGCTCTGATAGTTTTCCTTTAAACTTCGTTACATATACTACTGCTGTGAATTTTTTCACATGTCTATTTATAACCGTTTAATAGATAAGAGGGGGGGAGGGGGGGAAACATGACTCTAAAAAAAATTGCAATATAAAACCAAATATTTGGAAACTGATCCCTAAATCGAAAAATGTGAGCAACCCGAAGTAAGCGAATATGCCTGAGTGGGGTATTAATATTAAATGAAAGGGTAAAATTTGTAGATTAAGAAATCGGTCTTTGTATTAAAATCGGTTTAGCCGTTCAACAGTTAGTGGGGGTTTGAAAGTTTTTCTTTAATTTGCCTGGCAAACAAACTTCTTATTCTTATATGTTTCATATGCAGAAATTGTGTTTACGGTTCGATTTTTTTCTTTTTTTAGGATGGCAGAAGTGTTCAACCTGCTACAGTCTTCGATACCAGTGACAATAAACCTTACACAAAGGCCGGAAGTTTCCGACCACGACTTCATCGAAGAGCAAGAGAAGTATTTGTATGCTATCAGCACAAGGACAATGTGTCTGCCTGTAGCCAGGTATGTTTTAGTATAATTCATTCATGCAAATTTTTTAAAACTTAAAACTATATACAACACCAAACTACACTATAATTTCTATGGAAACATCTGACAAGTATGCTCTTACTAAAAAAAAACAAAAGCTCCGACTCTATGGAAATTATGGAATAAAGCTTTATGTTGTACCGCTACAATCCTCTTTCTCTCATGCTGGTCTGGGAGGAAAGAAAAACCTTAGAATGTGCCAGCTTCTCTTTGCGTGCAGATCGAAGAAGCCGATCGAGGAAATGGATGAAAATGCGGATCATGGGAATGGGCGATGCGACTAGCTACAAAAAATGGTCGCCCACCATCACCTATCACCCAAAAGTGGACTGTAGTCTTGCGACCCTGGGCTCTGCCTGCTAAAAGCCGCAGGATCTAAAATGCTCCATCTAGTTAATAGATTCAGGTGTTACTTTGCAGAAGTCAAAATTACATACTATATGATTTGAATTACTTTGTGCAATTCCGCCACCAGTTAGTTCATGCAAACTATTGCCAACCGGCGCCCACCCACTACTGTTAGTCCCAGCATACCTGCCACCAACAGCTGATGCATGCTCCCTCCGATACTGGTGCATCCGCTGCGGCTGTAGCAACATCGGACACCGCATATGTTGCTGCAGCCACAGCAGATGCAGCAGTCATATAGTATATGCTCCATCTGTCTCATTAGGGATAAAGACATGATAGTTCATGTATTTACTACATTATATGACAGTCGTCATGCTATGTCAGATGCCTTTTGGCAGCTTGATAAATCTGACATTCACTACTGTTGACCACTTATACACAAAAAAAAAACAGTATAGATTGCGCTACGGATATCCAATCGTATCAATAATTCCGCTATTAATTACTAGATTACGTTTTTGACATTTTCGGTTGGGGTTTTTTTTTTAATTTGCTTACCAAATAAACTTGTTATTGCAAATAATAAATCGAACAATTAAATTAAAAAGAATTTATATAGGCGTGAGCTGGGTTTCAACCGAGAACAACTACCATCTTAGGAATACGCTTTCCCTACTGAGCTTTCGACGAAATAGTCAAACTTGTGAAATTACCTTTCACTGTAATTCGTGACGGAAAAAGATTACAATTTTATCGCCTTACCCCTATCCGCCAAGTCAGTCCTTTTCGGTTGGTACGGATAAAGAACAAGTAACAAACTGTTATATTTTCAGAGGCATGCTGACTTTACGAAGCGTACCCTGCGCGCCCACAGAACCACTGAACCTGCCCAAACTATGCGTAACTGGACGCGGTCCCCCGCCTCGCTCTAACACCATCAATCTGGGGGGAGCTGACGCGTCACCACAATGCCTTTTATGGCCCACCTTCCATAACGGAGTGGCCGCTGGGTTATCTTTGGTGCCTATGACTGGATCTAACATTGATTCCAGTTGGATCATTTACAACAAACCCAGGGTAAGTGCATTTTATTTGAAAATAGTATACATTCAAATAACGAGTCATTAGACTGAGTTCGTTTGAGTCTTCAATAGACGCCGCGTACTTCAATCGTCTTCTTCGTCGTATCGATGACTGAAATATTACATCAAATTACTACAGACCAGTAAGAGGCCACAGCAAGAACATTGCCTGTGAACTGCATCAAGTCCGCCATTGAACATGAAACGGGGCATACTTCAATGAACGCGGTTAGATAACACATACATAATTTGTAGATTGATCGATTAAGATTTGTAGATTGATTTGTATTAAAATTTTGGTGATATTTGGTTTCGAAACGTTATTTATACAATTCAGTAATAAAAAACCCAAAATGATGACTTACACTGCGATAGAGACGTCTCCGTGAAAACACTGTTTTCCTTTTTGAAACTTTCTGTCAACAGTTGGATAAAAGGTATGAAGGGTTGTTGTTGTCTGTTAGCACGGGACAGCACTTTTCCCAGCAACCAGCGAGGGAGAGCGACGGAACGCCGCGGAATCGCCGATGCTGATGCGTTCTGAGCGACAGAAAGGGATAACGGCATAGAAAAGTTCTGTTCCGTGCTGACAGACGTCCGTAAATGTTTTGACCCCAATTATTTCTCTTTCAGGGTACTGCAGAAATGTCTGCAGAACACGCCGGTTTTCTAATGGCACTGGGTCTGAACGGCCATTTGCGAGACATGCCTTTTATGAACATGTATGAGTACCTAGTCAAGTGCCAGGAGATGATCAGCGTAGGCTTGTTATTGGGAATCGCTGCTACTTACAGGGGTAAGTTTCTTAAAGCGAAAGAGTCTACTTCAATAATCCAAAGTTGGTTTTTTTTTGATATTTTTTTTTATTTTTCAATACAGCTTTATTACAGGCTTAACCTAATACAATACAGCTATACATTATTTAACAAACGAGGTATATGTAAAAATGCCTCATGTGTGAATTTCCCCAACGAACAGCTAAGCACGTCAATGTCAACACACTCCCGACCAAGAGAATTAAGCAATCTCAAGGCTCTGGGCATAGGACCGAACTTGTATAAATTCGTGCGTGAAGAAGGCACTTCGAAAAAAGGTTTTCGTCTGAAAACGAAATCATCTGGCACTGACAGTGACAATTTATTGAGTATTTTGGGATTGCAGTTAACACCGTTATATATTTTTCGTACCACTTGCTCAAAAAAGTCACATTTTATGGCACAATAATTGGCCAAGTGCGTGTCGGGCCACACGCAGTGTAGGGTTCAGCAGATACGAATACCAAATTTGAGTTCATGCCACTAAAAAAGGTCTAAAAACTTATTTTCTATTGAATTTGTATAATTTTTTCCTTTTCCGAGTACATTTTATAAGACCGCCTATAACTTTTTAATTTATAAACCCTACTTAGCTCTGATAGTTTTCCTTTAAACTTCGTAATATATACTATAGCTGATAATTTTTCACGTGTCCCATATATAACCGTTTAGCAGATAGAGGAGGGGGGGGGGGGACACTTGACTCTAACAAAAATGTTCAATTTAAAACCAAATATTTCAAAAACGGACCCATAAATCGAAAAATGGTGTTCACAAACTTATAATATTTTTAAAAGACTTTTTTATTCAACAATACCCCACAAGATTGTTTAGTCGAGAAATAAAAATTGACTTTTTATTTTAGGTGTATGGGAACTACTCAAAAAAAATTTTTTTTTTTTCAGTTTTTTATTTAGCCATTTTCTCCGCATAATACATTTACATGTCATATACCCATGCCAAATAACAGCTTTCGAGAACTTATAGTTGCCGGGTAAAACCGCGGACGGACAGACAGACAGACATAGCGAAACCCTAAAAGTACGGAAATCGAATAAACTTTTTTTAAATCTTTTCTACCATTTGCGTATATTTCATTTCATGCGGGCTCCAAATTACAGCTCCGCTTTCCAGTCTACTTCTTACAAGCGTGTTATAAAGTGCACGAGCCGCTGAGGTACTTCTAAATTCACTTGCCTGCCGTAAGACAAACCCAAGATTCTTGAACGCGATATTACAAGCATTAGTAATGTGATCGGCAAATGTCAAGTTCGCAGTCATTAGCACTCCCAAATCCCTAACTTTTGTAACTCGTGGAATGACTGCTCCATCCATATTATATTGGTATTGCAATAGCTGCTGTGACCTACCAAAACTAATTATGTTGCACTTGTCTACGTTAAAGTAGTATATTATGCAATTAGTGAATAAAGGACGGATTTACTTCGAGGGCCATAGATGAATCACGAGCAGGTGAAGGATTCTAACGACTGAATCACGACCGTAGGGAGTGATTCATGATGATTGAATCATGAGCGTAGTGAGTGTTTCAAGTGTTAGAATCCTGAGCAATGCGAGTGATTCATGGCCCTCGATGTAAATCCGCTTTATTCGCTATATATTCCGTTTAATGGACATTAAAATTGGAACAATTACTAAAATTAAGAGTAAATTGTTCTCAATTCAAACATCAAAATAGTGTTACATACTACATGATTTGAATTACTTAGTGCAATTCCGCCACCAGTTAGTTCATGCAAACTATTGCCGGCCGGCGCCCACCCACTACTGTTAGTCCCAGCATACCCGCCACCAACAGCTGATGCATGCTCCCTCCGATACTGCTGCAGCCGCAGCGGATGCAGCAGTATCGGAGGGAGCATGCATCAGCTGTTGGTGGCGGGTGCACACGGGCTGTTGGTGGCAGGTATGCTGGGACTAACAGTAGTAAGTGGGCGCCGGCCGGCAATAGTTTGCATGAACTAACTGGTGGCGGAATTGCACAAAGTAATTCAAATCATGTAGTATGTAACTTTGACTTCCGCAAAGTAACACCTGAATCTATTAACTATCAAAATAGTGAGTAAAAGTGCATTTTATTCACTGTTGATAGTAAATAAAATAAATTACCAAAATAGTGAGTAAAAGTGCTTTTTATTCACTGTTTTCAGTAAATAAAATAAACTTTTTAGAGGGGAAATGGTACAAAATAATTTGTTGTGCGACTCCACTCTACAACCCTGTCGATGTCTTCCTGCAACTGTCACTTTCAATTATCAGGAAAATCTTTAAATCATCCGCAAAGAGCAGAGATTGCGAGTTTTGAATTGCCTTTGGCAGATCGTTGATCATGATGAGGAACACCAGTGGCCTTAAATTGCTTCCATGACTTATTCCCGAATAAGTGAAGTACGGGTCCGATGCGTAATTAATAATTACCGTATTCTACGTATTGTTTACGTTCCCTCAGGTAATTACAACAAAATCTAACAAATGCGGCGTAAATCCTATCGCTGCGAACATTTCCAGCAAGACATCATTGTCGACAGTATCAAAGGTTTACGGTAGTCAAAATAGGCAGTGTCTACCTGACACCTTACTGTCTTGTCCACGTTCTCAAACACTAATTCAAGTGTTTCAACAAAACTCTTCAGCTGTTTGTTTGTTTTTCGTGTGTGTAAGTGGCCAACACTGATGTCAGATTTTTCAAGCTGCTTAAAGGCATCTGACGTAGCTTGACGACTGCCATACAGTGATGACAGCCGGGACCAACAGCTTATACGTGCCTTCCGAAGCATGGAGGAGCTCGAGATTGTTTTTTGCCACTTGTGGTCAACCATCCAAGTGCGAACCATTTCTGGTGTCACTTAACTTGTGAAAGTGCTATTAATGCGTAGTCCTGCTGGAACACCGGGCTCCTCCTTCTTCTCTTAAGTAAAATCTAATTATCTTCAACAGGTACAATGGATGTCCAAGCGACGAAAATGATGAGCATCCACCTGGAACCGCTCCTCCCACCGACGTCTATCGAGCTGGACATCCAACAGAACATTCTAGTAGCCGCTCTACTAGGTGTTGGTCTAATCTACCAGGACACTGGACACACGCACTACGCGCAAGTTTTGCTCAATGAGATCGGTGAGCAGTTACGAGTATACAGATACAGTATCACGTCTTTATCTCTATCAGGGTAGACAGAGCCTTTTCTAAAAACTCATCCTGATACAATCATTTGAAGTTATTTTAAAATACTCACATACATACATGAACCCTGAAAACATCACACTCTTTGTGGGCAGTCCTGTAAAAACAACAACTTTACATATTTTTTCCACCCTGTAGGTAAGCCACCGGGACCTGAGATGGAAAATTGTGTGGAACGTGAAGGTTACGCCCTTGCTGCGGGGCTGGCGCTGGGGTTAGTTTGCGTCCGGTCCGGTCATAACGCACCGGACCATATCGCACAGAGACTGCGGACTTACATGCTGGGCGGAGACAAGCATCCTTTGACTGGTGAGTATTTTATTTTCTATCTTGTGGCGAGCTCTACGTCATTACGACGAACTAAAACCACAACAACGAAGCGACAACGTAGTTCACAAGAAGCCTTCAAGATGGCGCTGACAGTGTCCTACATCTCGATATCAGAGTTCTGGTTGCAACTTGGCTTAAATACAAACTCCATCAATACACTGTCCGACCCGCGTTTTCCCAGGCGTAACACCATGCCTCGCGGGAAGATCTTCTCTTTGTGGCGGTCCAACATACCGCCTCGCTCCCGTTACAATTTCAAAATAAGTCTCAGAGACTGCCGACTTACACGATGGGTGAAAACAAGCATCCTTTGACTGGTGATTTTATTATTTTCAATCTGAAAAACTAGTGGCTCTCCTGCCGAGAACTTCGCACGAGGTATATTATAACTATATATATTATATAGTTTTACTATTTGTATGAGGCTTTTGCTTTTTCTGTCATTCTGAAATGAGATTGATGCATTTTCAGGTTCTCAAAAAGAGAAATACAAGCAAGGTTCGTTTGCCATCCGCGAAGGCGCCACCGTCAATTTGGACGTAACATCACCAGGTGCCACAGTAGCACTTGGCTTAGTGTTCCTTCGGTCCAACTGCGCCGCGCCGGCCGCTTGGTTAGCAGCGCCAACAACACCGTACCAGTTAGATTTTGTGCGACCGGACCTACTCATGTTGCGGATCATAGCTAGAGGTATGTCTATAAACTGTAGCTAGATGTGACGTCACCAGCCACAGTAACACTTGGCTTAGTGTTCCTTCGGTCCAACTGCGCTGCACCGGCCGCTTGGTTAGCAGCGCCAACAACACCGTACCAGTTAGATTTTGTGCGATCGGACCTACTCATGTTGCGGAACATAGCTAGAGGTATGTTTTTAGACTGTAGCTAGACGTGACGTCACCAACCACAGTAACACTTGGCTTAGTGTTCCTTCGGTCCAACTGCGCTGCACCGGCCGCTTGGTTTGCAGCGCCAACAACACCGTACCAGTTAGATTTTGTGCGATCGGACCTACTCATGTTGCGGAACATAGCTAGAGGTATGTTTTTAGACTGTAGCTAGACGTGACGTCACCAGCCACAGTAACACTTGGCTAAGTGTTCCTTCGGACCAACTGCGCGGCACCGGCCGCTTAGTTAGCAGCGCCAACAACGCCGTACCAGTTAGATTTTATGCGACCAGACCTAGTCATGTTGCGGACTATAGCTAGAGTAGACTGTAGCTAGACGTGACGTCACCAGCCACAATAACACTTGGCTTAGTGTTCCTTCGGTCCAACTGCGCTGCACCGGCCGCTTGGTTAGCAGCGCCAACAACGCCGTACCAGTTAGATTTTGTGCGACCAGACCTAGTCATGTTGCGGACCATAGCTAGAGGTATGTTTTTAGACTGTAGCTAGACGTGACGTCACCAGCCACAGTAACACTTGGCTTAGTGTTCCTTCGGTCCAACTGCGCTGCACCGGCCGCTTAGTTAGCAGCGCCAACAACACCGTACCAGTTGGATTTTGTGCGATCGGACCTACGTATTTTGCGGATCATAGCTAGAGGTATGTCTATAGACTAGGAAAAGTTAACGAACAACTCTAACAAGTAAGAGGACCTCACCGTTGCGGATAAAATCGAAGCTAAATTTTACATGGAACCGCCCATAAAACAGAATAAAAACAACCAGTGGCGTTGTCATTTTAGGCCCACTAACTTAGTTGTCGACCTTTCGCTAGATGTGACGTGTCACCAGCAAAATTAGCACTTGACTTAGTGTTCTTTCGGACCAACGGCGCCGCGCCGGTTGCTTGGTTAGCAGCGCCAACAACATCGTACCAGTTAGATTTTGTGCGACCAGACCTACTCATATACCGTATCATAGTTAGAGGTACATGTGTCTATTAAGAGGTCATTATGTCTAAGAGAGGAAGGGAAAAAGAAAAAGAGTAGTCTACTCTTTATCTTCTTCTTTTCCTCTCTTTTTATCTTTTGAATGTCAGTGGCCAAGTGTTGTCAGATTTTTGTAAGCTGCCTTTAGGCATCTGGTAAAGTTAACAACCGGAACCAACGGCATTGCGTGCTCAAGATAAAGTGCTCATAGCTAGCCTGGTTCAACTCGCACTCAGGGGTACTTTACAAGCGTTCTGTATCCGTGGTCAGATTTTGTGTCCTTGGTCAGATGGATTAAATTAAAGCGTCCTCGGTCAGATTGGTAGCCAAAGTCAGTCTATATGTAGATTTTAAAAAAATACTTTGTAATTATTTTTATTTATTTTTTGTTCTCAAACTTAATATTTACATCGTTAACGGTACATTTTGGTAGTATTTATTTTATTTACTACACTTAAGAAATATAATTTAAAACAATTGTTTATAATAACTTTATTGGACCTACTAAAAACATTATTATTGTAATGTAACTAACCTTAAATTGTATTTGTTTAAACCGCGCTCATCTCTGTACGTTAAAACTCAAGTGACTTAACCTTGTCTCACAGCAACACTGACTTGGATTTTGCCTGTAACACATTTTCTAACTCGTTACAGGCTTAGTATTATGGGACGGCATCGAAGCGAACGAAGAGTGGATCGAGGACCAAGTGCCTTCAACTATCAAGCCTTACTGCTTCGTGAAACCGACCGATGACAGCATAGATTATGAAGCCATGAAGTTAGTATTACCTTATGAGGTTTACTTTTTTCCTGTGGAAGGCAGAATTAAGGTGAACCATCTTGTGTAACCAAATGTCTTCTTCATTAAATTACTCCGGCTACAGTGACGCTTCAGCCGGTGGGAAAATCTTTATTTTTTAACTCTATTTTCTGTTCCATTATAATGTTGTGATGTAGTATAGCTCGTGGTGCGATTTATTACCGGTAGGTCCCTTTCACGTTATTTATTCCACTTTTCTTTTTTTGGCATTTTTATTGACCTCTGTTATGTTTTTCCTTTCAGCCAAGCATACTGCAACATAATAGCAGGCGCTTGCTTCGCCATGGGCCTCCGTTTCGCGGGGTCAGGCGACGAAGACGCGCGAGACGCAGTGTTACACTTCGCTAAATTCTTCCTCACTGTCGGGACCAAGAGCATCGCGGAACTGGCTGGCAGGTCCACACTCGAAGCTTGTCTGTGTGTTTGTCTGCTTGCTTCTGGAATGGTGAGTAATCGTAGTTGACATATTATTAGATAGTTTGTGACTTTTTGAAAGCATCTGATTATATCTGCGATCAGCAACTCGTCTGTCTAGCGTCACAGGAAGCGAAGTGATGATGGGGCTTCCTTTATTGGAAGAATCTTTTCTTTCACCAGCGGACCGAGTTGAGTATAGAGGAATTTGATCATTAGACATTTTCATATCCGACTTCAAAAAAGGAGAAGGTTGTCAATTCGACGTTTTTTTTTAGTTATGCGATATCTTCGCCAATTATTTTAATAAAAAAATAATTAGCTCGGATTTTGGCATTATGGTTTCCGAAATATATCGCTAGCAAATTAAAAATAGATGTATTTAACTTACCGATTTTTTGTTCTGTCAGATAATGGCGGGTCGTGGTGACATAGCAGTGTTGCGGTTGTGCCGGCGACTGCGTGCGCGTGTCCCCGCCGCACCGGTCTCTCCCAGCACGCCCGCGCTTACGCACGGCGGTCAGGTACGTTCCAACATTTACATTTATTTTTATTTTATTAAACTTTATTGATCAAAATATTCAATTGTTTTCAATCTCTCCCAGTCAACCATAAGCATAAACAGAGAATTTACATGTGTTGTGTATTAGAAAAGGTGGCTACACGGGACACAATTTAGCATACAATCTGCAGTCACAATCTGGTGCTGTATTGCAGATTTTGATGTGTGTAGTGTAGACATGTTGTAGCCCAAAACACGTCTATACGTGTAACCACATTTCTCCTACAAACTTCGTCATTTTCAAGCGTACGCTGCGTTAAGCGTGACTACGCGGCTTATTCAGTCTATCTCTTGCACACTACGTAAGACAGAGATTTATGAAGGTTAACAATTTTTTTACTGGTCTGTATTAGGTACTTACGGGAAATGACCTACATATAACATCAATATTATTTTCAGATGGCAGTCCACTGCACAATCGGCCTACTATTCCTGGGAGGAGGCCGGGCCACATTGAGTACTACCCCTACGGCCATAGCCGCGTTATTGGCCGCATTTTTTCCCAAGTTCCCCACTCATAGCGAAGATAACAGGTAAATATAAAGAACTTCCCAAAACCAAGAGTTACCCTTCCATTACCGCTAATACCAGACGTAACATTTATTAATGCCACGCGGTAAACGAGGACTAGCGAACCCTATTAGCCTATTCTATGTTAAGCTCGTAGTTGGAGTACTGAACTCCTATAGAGTACTGAAGTAGTTCTAAAAGCAACATAATTATTATGAGTCCAAAGATAACCAATTCTTATCACGATAAATGAAATGAGCTCTAATTCGATAGGTTTTCGTAGTTTCGTTACTTAAGTTCTCATCCTATGTATTATATCCCCGACTCAATCACATGACCAGCTCTATGACATTCTTCTCATCATAGAGCAATCCAAGTTGCACCTTAAGCTTTGTTGCTTCGGAGCCTAGGGTGCGCCTATTCTTTTTAAACCGGGCTTTGGAGGAATGAGCAGGATCAGCTAACCATCTTGCCATTAGGATCCTTAGATAACCTCACCTCAATTGACGAGGCGCTGGCGATACACAAACACCCGCTTAAGGAGCCGAACGCGTCGAATCGATCGAAGTTCTTAAGGCCTCGCATATCCATCCCCACCGAAAGAAATCTGATCCAATCGACCGCACCGAAAGAATTGGTTCGATTCCTTTACACCTGTCGCACTGTAATTACATGTGAATTATGATGAATCTTGAAGAGATTTTTACTGTCTGTAATGTAATTATCAATTATGCTAGAATCACTCAGTTTGGTAGCATTTAAAATAAATCGAAGTAGTTACTCGATAGCATAATACTTGTTGCTCTTACACACACTCTTGTCATTGTCGGAATGCAGGCGATTCGATCAATTCGATTGCAGCACTCGTGCCGAATTTGATGACGTCATCCGTATTCGTCTAGGAATTCTATGTTTCTTCCAGATTCGGACGATTCGACGCGGTCAGGTGTGTCCGGTTTCATTGAATTTCATATAAAGAATTCTAAAATCGGCTCGGATAAGTGTGCGTTCACCTTATCCGCATTTGACCAGCGCGGCTGGATACGGTCCCCTCATGTATGGAAGTAGAATGAGATAGGGAGACCTTTTCCCAGAAGTAGTACAATGTTGGTTAGGAAAAACAACGGGCTGTACGTCCTTACGCGAATATTCATCAGCAGGTAAACAACTGCAACACAGTGTCAATGTGGTCATAACGATTAGACTATCACACACCTCCTCTCCTGCCCATCGTGCCTTACCAGCTGTACTAAGCATGACCTATATGAGGCCTCAGACAACGCTGTAAAAGTGGCAACTTACTGGAAGAAAAAGATACATTTTATTTTGAGCTTTTGACAAGAGAAGAAGAAGAAGCAGGTCAATTTGCTAAATTTAGTATTTCATGTTTACAGATATCATTTGCAAGCGTTCCGACATCTGTACGTATTGGCTGTGGAGGCCAGGCTGCTTCTACCGCGAGATTTGTCAACGGGAAAGCTTTGCTATGCTCATATTCAGGTACGTACTTGGAGACTACTCTACCAGATCTAAAACAATAAAGACTTTATCATGCTTGCGGTAGAATCGTTCTCTGCCGCCATTTTGTTTTGCACTGCACTAAGCATTGCAATAAATAAATATTAAACACACTTCTACACCTAGCAAACTGTTAGGCGCTGGACACATAGAAAAGACGTAGGACGCGGACGGGGCACGGACTGGGCACAGACGGGGCGCCGTCGCATCTTTTGAAAACATATAGAAAAGACGAGGCCTACACTGGCGACGCGCGAGTCCCACAACCCGCCCTCAACCCCGTTTACTCTGTTCGCGCCCTTGCCCCTTCCGTTCCGTGTGTTCTACCATATAGGACGCGGACGAGTAAGCGTCGTGTCTGTGCCCTGTCCGCGCCCCGTCTTTCCTGTGTGTTCTGCATCGCGACGCTTCGTTACATTTTGTATGAAAAAGACGCGGAGGAGACATATGTCTGCGCCCCATCCACGTCTTACGTCTTTTCAGTTTGTAGGGCGCTTTACATTTGCAGACCGATATGCAGAAGACGGATAAGAGTAAACCGAACTTTTGAAACTTTGTCAAAAAGGGTCGCGTTTTATTCTGATGAGAAAACCGTATACACTATACAACATTTATAATGACCGTACCCAAGCATTGATCAAATTTATTATAAAAAAAAATATTGAATTTTTGAATGGTCTAAAGAAGAATAATTATTTTGTCTCACATTTTTTTAAATTTATAAGTCCTGTTTTACTCATCATACAGGTAATGGATTTATCAGGAGCAGTAAAAGTAATGAAAGCGCCTTGCATAATACCAGAGTTGGAAACGCTCAAGGAGGTCAAGATAAACGATCCGCGATACTGGCCTATCACGTTCCAAAGAGACCGCAACTGGGATTTGTTGAAGTAAGTCTTTCTTTCTTTTTCGTCTGTGTTAATGGTTGATTCTTTTGTCGAAAATGCAGTCGAGCCCAATGACAAAAGTTAAGCTTGACTCGTTGAAGGTAAGGATACAGGATCTTGCCTTTATCCTTGAAGGGGTAGACAGAGCCCAGGGCTGTAAGACCCAAAGGCCACGTCAAGCGTGATGGTGGGCGTTAGAATAAAAAAAAAACAAAAGAGTAATGGGTTGCCAGCCTATTATCCTACTCGTTGAAGGCAAAAAGTATTCCATCCTTATTAACAAGCACGGGTTACTCATATAGAGAGTCAGCTACTGGTTTGTGACATGCACCTCTTCGTTTAGACACCTAGACATTCATTGCAAGGCAACGGATGTCTGTTTCGACCTCATCCAGAGGCCTTCACCAGGGCGAATGTGACGCGCATACCCGAAGTCGCTACGCGACACACAGGTGTTAGTGGTGCGTATGCCATCCTCTCATTAATAAAAAGGTAACCTTAATAAATAGCTTCTGAGCAAGCTAAAGTACCAATGCAACCCATCACTATTTTGATTCCTTTTTCCATCTTAATGCCAACTAAGCGTGGCCTTTGGGTCTTACGGCCTTTGGCTCTATCTACCCCGTCAGGGACAAAAACGTGAAATGTATCTGTATGTATCAAGCTAGAGACACATCCTGAATGTTATTTTCAGGGTGTTCCTAGACTACACTTGGTGTATCGACATAAAACAGCGCGCTGGCTGTCTGTCGTACCTCGACGACCCTCACGGCTTTCTTACAATCCTCGCACAAATGCTTACCCTTGACAAATCCAACATCTGGTCGTCCACACCTGAGAACATCGACTTATTCACCAACGACGAACAAATACAGAACTTCGTCAAAAATTACTTGAAAAAAGATAAAGAGAAGTCGAACATCTGTGGAGATTGTTTGCTGGTGGCAAAAAAGAGGAAAGGGATAAAGAATGAGCCGTTCATGTCGAAACAGTGTCTGTGTCGCCGGTACAGTAAGGAGGAACAGGAACACGTGCAAGCGTTGAGCATGGTGACGTACGAGTGTGTGGTAAAGGATATGCTGTGTGCGCTGCCTATTTGGACGACATTTTTGAGGGTATGCTTCTTGTAAAATCAATTGTAATTTTAACGAAGATACTCCGTTATATCTATTTTATAATAGTTATTTATGCAACTGTAGAATAATAAGGGGTATTAAAACACACAGTGTTTTAATACCTAATTATTACAGTTGCATACAAAACTTTATCTACACCCATGATATGAATCCTCTATAAAAGGTTCTAAATCCATAGCGTGCTGTACAGTGTTGTAAGACTTGTAAGAACTCTATGTAATACCTGGTAAGTTTATTGCTGAGTATCTAATACAAACTAACTATGTACATATAGGTAATAATGAAATTATTTATTGTAATAATAATTTAAATTTTGGATCGTACAATTATTTGAATGCAAATTATTTTTGTTCGATATTAGTAAATATCGAACAAAAATGTCGGAATACGACGTCGAAATCGAATAACCAATAAGTTCCTTTTTTAAATTACGGAGCTGTGGTAGTGAACGGCGCGTTCATGACAATGTTCTTTTTTTTTAAATTCATAATATGTGGTTGTTTGACGGGATCGAGTTTGCGTTGCATAATGAAATTAAGTACAACATTATAACACTCGTTTGGGTTTGGGTGATATAATGGTTACTATGACACTGGGTGTTTTAATGATGGCAATAATCTAACTGCTTCAGAAACTTTTATAGAGGATTTATAGCATGGGTGTAAATAAATTAAATTAAGATTGAGCTAGCCCTAAAGTAAGTTCCTGACTTGTGTTATGGGATACTAACTCAACAATACTTTTTTTATAACAAATAAATAAATAATAGGTCGGGAAAAAGTCTTTTCGCATTTTATATGAAAATTCAAAACATTTTTAATATAGTTTATTCACATTTAACTAAAGTATGTAGGTACCATTTTGTTCGATAACTTTTTGCCATCTTATAGGCAGGGACATGATCCCATTGCTATAGAAATTTTGGGGCTTCTGATCAAAAAACTGCGTCAAGTAGTTTTGGCAGTCCTCTCATGATTTTAACCTGACACTGCCTAAAGAATTCTAAAGAGACCAAAACAGGTGGAAATCTGAAGGTGCCAGGTCAGGACTATACGGCGGATGCATTAACACCTCCCAGCCAAACTCTCTTAATTTTTGCTGAGTGGTTAAAGATGTGTGAGGTCTAGCGTTATCATGATGAAAAACCACACCCCTTCTGTTGATTAATTCCGACCGCTTTCTCTCAACTTCTTGCTTTAATCTTATCAGTTGTTCGCAGTAGAGTTCTGAATCGATGGTCCTGCCTGGTGGTCATCATCATCATCATCCGAGCGTATTCCCGGTTGCATCCTCAGCAGTAACGCTTAAGAGCCCGGGGTCCGCTACCTAACCAAGGAGATTTGACGAGGTTACTGGTTTTTACACAGAGCGACTGCCGTCTGACCTCCACAACCCAAAGGGCAAACCAGGAACCAATCCTTGGATAGTTTGATGATCAAACGCTAGGTGGCGTTCGGGACCCACAGTTTTACGTGCCTTCCGAAACACGGAATCATCTTTCTTTTCGGATAATCAGGTGATTCAAGCCTGCAATATCCTATCCAGACTGGAAACAACTTTTCACAAAGTATGCTTCCAAGTGGGAATCGAACCCATGACCTCCGGGTCACAAGGCGAACGCCTTGACCACTGGACTACGGAGGCAGTCGAGCCTGGTGGTAACAGCTCATAATGAATAATGCCCTTCCAATCCCACCAAACACACAGCATCACCTTGTTGCGAGTTAACCCGGGTTTCGCCACAGTCTGTGAAGCCTGACCGGCCTTTGACCATGACCTTTTTCACACGTTCTTGTCGTACGTGATCCACTTTTCATCACCAGTTATCATTTTCTTCAAAAATGGTTCGGTCTCATTACCTCGTAATAAAGAATCACAAATGAGTACACGGTTCATTAGGTTTCTTTCAGGGAGCTCGTGAGGTACCCAAATATCGAGCTTTTTTGTGTACCCATTTTTTTCAAATGCGCCAAAACGGTTTTGTGGTCAATTCCCAGTTCTTCAGCTACGTTGTAACTACTGATATGCCGATCTTACTACACTTTTCCAAAAATCGCATCCATTTTATCCGTAACAGGGCGACCAGAGCGACGTGCGTCTTTGACATCAAAATTTCCGGATTGAAAACACTTAAACCAAAGTGCTACTCTCACGGACACTGCACTAGGTCCATAAACATTGCAAATTATTTTCGCGGCTTACTTTGCATTTTTACCTCTTCGGTAGTAAAATTTTAAAATGTATCTAATTTCTTCATTAGATTCACTCATCTTGACGGTAAGGATAACAAATGAAAATCACGCATTTTCCTAATTTGAATTTGGAATTATCTTCTTTAAAATTTAAACTTTTAAATGATACCAAAACCAGCCAAGTACAAATGGTATAGCCAAAGTGGTTTTATTACAAGTTCATACATACTATATGCGAAAAAACTTTTTCCCCAATATAGATAAACATCGAATACACAGGTCAATCTGAAAAAGATCATTTTCCTTCTTGACCTGACCGGGGATCGCACCCGGGACCTCCGGTGTGACAGCGTGGCATGATTAACGCTAAGCCACAGAGGTCGTCTTATATATTTTGCTTTTTATATGTGTCTTCTCCTCTAGCTCTTTCTCTCTCTTTTTCTCATTTTTTTTCTGATATATTTTAAAAAGTAATAAGTGTAATAACTGAACATAAATACCATCATGTGAATATAGGCATGATGACTGGAAAAATATTTTTGGACTATCGGTTAGATTAAAAAAATATTGTATGCGTATTTTTGGCTTCTCTCTGGGAAACAAAAAATGACGAAGGTACAGAGCATTTAAATTTCGCATCACGTCACTCCTAAGCACGATTTTTACATAGCGGTGACGTCACAAGCCCCACTCTGGAACTTAGGTGATCCGTATCTTCGTGAATTTTTACTCTTTTGATTAACTGAAAAATATCGGTCCATTATTTTTAGATAAGAGAAGACGGAATAGAAAAGACGGAATAATTAGAATAATATTATTTCAGACCCTGTTGTCACTCCTATTTACAATACGTGTCTTTGACAGGTGTATATGCAAAAAAAAACTTTGTAAAATAATATATTATTTTTCAGATAATAAAAACAATGAAAACCAATCCGACGTCATACCAAATCTGGCAGATCAAACTCCTTCTCTCGCAAATGGAGAACCAAAACAAGCGAGCGTTGAACGAGATGAAAGTCGACGGCCAAGACACTCACAACGAGCCCCTCATCTCCACAGAATTCACTTTCGCCATCAAACAGAAAGTGTCCAATATATTCGACAGCTGGGAACACAAAATCCTTCCACATCTGAAAAAATATTTATTATTTAACAGAGTATCGAGCACCAGAAAGCTCAGTTCGTGCGATGAAGATGTCAAACGAATGTTGAGCGCTTACCTTGTTTGTTACGACTTGCCAAAATGTGTTTCGATAAACTTTTTTGATGAGAATTACTTGGAGTTGATTCTTGGTTTGGAAGAGTTAAATTTGTCGGCGGATGCGGTGAGCAAGATCGAGGCTTTGCTTAGATGATTAAGGTCTTTGTCGAGGGGCTACGTGACCCGCTCGCGGTGTCGCGCCGACTGCGTCCACGACTGGTGTTAAAGACTGAACTCGAGTGTAGTTACCAAAGAAGCCTTCTTAGTTTACGCTTAAACTTTCACTGGTAGATAAATAAAGTACAATATATTCTGACTCCTGAGCTAGAAATGGCGTTTATTCCCACTAAGAACGAAAAAACCAAGAAAGGGCGTAAAATTAAGCTCGACTCAATAGATCTATTGTATATATACAATAGATAAAAAAAACCTAAAAGTTTTCAACGGCTAGGTCCTTTGATCTGAGATCTGTTATTTTACTGCCATCGATTTTTAACGAGGATTGCTACTGTAATTTCAGGATTGCTTATGCCAGGCTTATACTCATGCGAAATTCACTGGAATCTTAAATAATTATAAATGCGCAAGTTATGTATAAATAAATAAGAGCAATTCACACTGATTGTTCTAGTCCCAAAGTTTAAAATTTGTACTATGGGATACTTTACTGAACGATATATATCTATACTATAATAAAAGAGTAAAAAAAATGTGTCTGTACATTGAAAATTTAAAAAAAATATTTGGGCGATGGAGATATATCGTATGATGGAGCGGGCGATGGAGTAATAGAGTAAGAAAAAAAAAATGTCTGTCTGTTTGTCTGTTTGTCTGTTTGTACACGCTAATCTCCGGAAATACTGGACGGATTCGAATGAAACTTTTTTTGTTATATAGCTGTGAAGCCTGGGCAACATATAGGCTATAATTGATTTTGGCAAATGGAACACATGATGCAGAACTATAATGGTCCAGCTAAACTATAAGAAATATTAAAATGCCGCCTTAGCAAAAGTTGTTAAGTCTGATGAGAACTTTTTGTTGAGTTATAATACAACTGGCCAAGCGCGAGTCGGACGCGCGCGAAGAGTTCCGTACCATAATCTATGAAAAATCACGTTTGTAGTATGGGAGCCCCCGATAAATACTTATTTTATTCGATTTTTAGGGTTCCATAGGGTAGGGTAGAAACGGGACCCTATTACTTAGACCGTCCGACTGTTTGTCTGTCTGTCTGTCACCAGGCTGTATCTCATTAACCATTATAGCTAGACAGTTGAAATTTTTATAGATGATGTTTTTTGTTGCCGCTGAACAAAAACATACTAAATGTATACTATAATGAAAGAGTAAAAAAAATGTGTCTGTACATTGAAAATTTTCAAAAAAAAAGTTGTTTTGTCCGAAGTAGAACTTATAAGTTCAGTATTTGCGGACCTTCAGAGCATAACACACCAGAAAATTCTTGGTTATGTGAACGCGCCATATTGACACCAAAAAATTAAAAATCAATTAATAAAGAACTTATGACGCAAATTATTTTTAACTAGCTTGTGCCCGCGGCTTCGCTCGCGTAGGGGTGTAATTTATCAAAATCCTTTCTTAGGGGATGCCTACGTCATAGTAGCTTTATGCATGCAAAGTCTCAGCCCGATCGGTTTAAAATTGACAAAGTTTCATACAAACTTTCATCCCCTATTTAATCCCCTTGGGGGTAGAATTGATCAAAATCCTTTCTTAGCGGATGCCTACGTCATCTACATCTACCTGCATGCCAAATTTCAGCCCGATCCGTCCAGTGGTTTGGGCTGTGCGTTGATAGATCACTATGTCAGTCAGTCAGTCACCTTTGAGTTATATATATTTAGATATATAGATATATATTTAGATTTTTTGGATAGTGTTGTTGACGACGCCACCAATTATCCAGTTGAGTTTCTTAATTCACTTGCAGCAAATGGACTCACGGCTCACAAAATAAGTCTTAATGTCGGAGGGCCAATAATGCTGATGCGAAATTTGACTCCGCCGAAACTGTGTAACGGAACCCAACTTAATGTCTCAGCACTGTATGCCGAAGTTCAGCGGCTAAATTTCAGCCAATGCATGCCTGCAATGTTATTTGCATTACTAGCAACACATAACGCCGAACTTCCGATGCTTTTGCCTGAATCGGACCCGTACCCGTACCCGTACCCGTACCCGTAACCGTACCCGTACCCGTACCCGTACCCGTACCTGTACCCGTACCCGTACCCGTTCCGCTCCCGCTCCCACTTCCGCTCCCACTCCTGCTCCCGCTCCCGCTCCCTCTCCCGCTCCCGCCGCCGCCGCCGCCGCCGCCGACGCCGCCGCCACCGCTTCCGCCGACGCCGCCGCCGCACCTTCCGCCGCCGCCGCTGCTGCCGCCGCCGCCGCCGACGCCGCCGCCGCCGCCGCCGCCGCCGCCGCCGCCGCCGCCGCCGCTGCCGCCGCCACCGCTTCCGCCGACGTCGCCGCCGCCGCTTCCGCCGCCGCTGCCGCCGCCGCCGCCGCCGACTCCTCCGCCGCCGCTGCCGACGCCTCCGCCACCGCCGCCGCCGCCGCCGCCGCCTCCGCCGCCGCTGCTGCCGCCACCGCTGCCGCTTCCGCTCCCGCTTCCGCTTCCGCTCCCGTTCCCGTTCCCTCTTCCACTTCCATTCCCTCTTCCGCTCCCGTTTCCGTTCGCCGCAGACGCGCCAAAGACGGAAGATTAAATTTTCATATCGGCACATCACTACTGTCCGGCGTTTCCACCGAACTTCAGCAGCTGAACTTCAGCTTATTTAGTGTGTCATCCCCACCAAACTTTAGACACTGAACTTTAGCCACTAAACTTCGGCATAGTCTGCTGAGACACTTAAAGCTCACAGTAAGTGAGTGATGCCAGTGAAACTGTATTTATTCCGCGTATGCCACTCATCCCCAACAATTTTCCTTTTGAAAATACACAGTTCCATATGTTAACTTGCTTTGCTATGAAAATAAGTCACAGTTTTAGAGGCTTAAAGCTGCTGATGTCGATCTAAGGACTGGTTTTTCGCATGGCCTACTTATTGTGGCTTTCTCCAGGGTTAGTAACACTTCAGCTCTTTTCATATTGGCTCCCGAAGGAAAGATTTAAAATAATATTGACTTTTAACTCCTAACACTGTTACAAGTACTTTCTCCCTCTCTCTCTCTCTCTCTCATTAGTTTTTATTTATATTTATACGCCGGAGTCATAAAGTCCACGCGAACGAAGTCGCGGGCATCAGCTAGTTTAATAATAAATATATAGATAAAACACCCAAAACCCAGGGCACGTTAAAAAAAGCCATTTCCATTTTACGCTGGCTGAGGATCGACTGGCTTGTTAACCACTACACCACGGAGTATGATTAATATGGATGTTGGTTCCGTTTTCAAGCCAAAACTACTGACGGTATTGGGGTAAAATTTGGCATGTAGATAGTTTATCACCTGAATTAACACATAGGATACTTTTATCCTGGAAAAATGTGAGGTTCCCGTGGGATTTTCTCATAACTCTCCTTTTGACCTCGCAGGCAACAGGTAATACTAAATATTTCGAGTCATGTTTAACCCTTGGAAATATATCCGAAAACTCTTAGCTAATGTGCACTTAAGCGTCGAAAATATTTTAAGGGGTTACCAAAACAAAATATAAAGAGTTTTACTATTGTAAATATACTATGTTTGTTGCGTTATTGTTCTGTATTTATGTAAATATGTACTATTTAATGTATAACTACCGAGTTTTGAGCCCGTCTAGCATGTAGTTATTAATTTAATAAATACACAGGCTGTACACAAAATGTAAACTATTGTCTCAAATTCGTCTTTCAAATGTTTTGTTACATACAATAAGTACTTAAAAATAGTACACAGATTACATTGTATGAAATTTAACTAATATTGTACTAAGGGTTTTATTAAAATTGGATAATAGATGAAAGTTCTCATTTGTTTTTGTAACACACAATTAGGTACAACAATAATAAATAGGAGTTTTTGGCGGGAAGTCAAGTGGTTCAGTTGGAGTTTGCTTTAAATTATTATTTTGAAAATTGATTCTAGTGGACTTTATAATATAAAATCGGTGTAGTTTAGTGTTATAAATGCTCATGCTCATGGACAATATGTAAAATGGTTAAAGTGGACACTCATAGTACGGCTGTAGTGATATTTATTTGCGGACTGTGGTCTTTAGACGCCGTCCGCCACTCATTCGGCTATGAAAACCAGTGGACTCGTATAGATTTGTTGCCAGAAGCTTCCTTGAAGCAATCAAAGGACCTACACCAACCTTTGATTGTATAGTTAGGTTAGGGTTAGGAATAAACCCCCCCAATGGGTTCCCGGTTTGTCGTACCGGGGGGGCTCAGTACCCGTGGTAGCCGGTGGCCACGGGGAAGCTAAGAGGAACCCGCGAGGGGGCGCTCCTGCTGTCCATCAGCAGAGAGCGCCCACATTGGGGCGGCGGGGGAGTGGGAAGTTCTCCCCCCACCCGAGGAGGGGCGCTCCCGCGGGCTCGGCTTCGGCCTTGAGCCTGTAGGGATGCGCCCAATGGGGCGGCGGGGGAGTGGGAAGTTCTCCCCCCACCCGGGGTGGAGCCGCCGGGAGGGGAATGTTTCATTGCCCTCCCGGCGCTTCAGGCGGGGCCACACTGCCGTGGCTGTGGTTGGTTGCGTCGAGATCGGTCGCGGAGGAGGAGGAGTGTCGGTGTTACGTTGCCGCTCTCCCTATCCTCCGCGACTGAGCGGTGCCGCACCGCGTTTGCGGCGAGAGACAAGCGGCGGAGCCTTTCATCTTCTCCGCCGCTGGGAGCTGGTTTATCTGGCTCCCATGGGTCCACAGGCGGTGGACTGCGTGGGAGTTTGCCGCCTCTCAATTGGGCCGAGGAGGTACGGCGCGTCCGTGAGTTCCGGACGCGCCGACTTGGTGAGTGGGGGGGCGCTGTGACGCCCCCGAGGAGGGGCCGCTTTGGCGGCCAGCCGCGCCGGGGTTCGCGGATGTATTTCCGTTCCCGTGTCCCCGGCAAAAGCGGTTGAGATGGAACTCCGGAGGTTTTTTAGTGGGTAGGCACGTCGCTCTGGCGTGGAGTCCCACATAACCCGACAGCAAACTGACGGGTATCCGTAACAGGGATCTTTCATCCGTAAAAAAAAAAAGTGTTAGGAATGAAGAAATTGGCGCCCGCGCCATTGGTTAACTAGACACTGGCAAAATAAGCTTCAACGAAGTTTAATCGCCAACAACAAGAAAAAAAATAATAATAATAAATAAAGGAAAATAGACAATATACAGGGTTACTGGTAACTAACTCATAACCTCTTAACATCGAAATCAGACTCCCCAGCACATTATAGATCTGCAAGAAAAAAGGCGAAAATTGCAGAAAAAAAAATTGGCCTCCCATACAAATTCACTCATCACCTGATCGAGTTTCTATGAGGAGTCCATTTTTTTTTCTTAGATTTTTTTTATTTTTTTCTTGCAGATCTATATTATGTTAGGATTCTGATTACGATGTTAAGAGGTTTTGCGTTAGTTACCAGTAATCCTGCATATGTATGAGCGTAAAGCGTTTATGTACATTTATTGCTATAACGTTTTTTAAAAAAATATCTGGCGATCCGCAAGTTTTGGTATCAGCCACTCGTCGCCAAGAGACTATTTATAGACTCGATGAGAAATAAAAATGTTATTATTTTTTAAACCCCGACGCAAAAGAGGGGTTATAAGTTTGACACCCCTCTTTTCTCTCTTTGACATCTCTCGGTCTGTGTGTTGGTCTGTGGCATCGTAACTCCCGAACGGATGCGCCAATTTCAATGCGTTTTTTTACACGGGAAAGCAAATTTCCTTGCGGTGGTTCTTAGCTATGTTTGATGAAAATCGGTTCAGCCGTTCAAAAGTTATTGGAGGTGAAAGCTTCAAACTCAGGTTTTTAAATTTTCCTGGCAAATAAATTTGTTTTTATTGTAAATTGAAACGTAGTAATACAATTACATACACTCACTCTTAATGTACTACGTTGTTGTTATTTTAAGTCTAATTTTTCACACTAGAACCATTATTGGGTACTTTCCTAGGTCAAACCACAGAATAAGTACTAGTAAATATACAGAAGTCTTACTTAGAAAGAAATTCAAAGAAATATCTACTTAGTGTGGTTAGCGCTATGGTTTAATTTAGCTCGCGTCAGAACTCCTCACCTCTTCGTTTAGATACCTAGACATCCATTGCAAGCCAATTTCATTCTTATTACTCTGGACAAACGATTGATGTAACTGAATTTCCTCTTCGAAGTGGTCGCGGCGCGCATAATAACTATGTAGGTATATTTTCGATACCTAAACGGAGAGTGACACAGGCCTGGTCAAACAACATTATTTGGTACTGAATAGAATACTTAAGAGAATAAAACGTCACAAAATAAGATCACTTGTCATGATCATGTCCATTTTCAATGTGATATTTGTGAATTTAGATGTATCATTGCAGAAAAACAAATTAAGAGCGCTATTTGACTCAAAGAAACGTCATTAATCTATAATTCATACAAATCCCATAGGAAATATTTTTTTTTTGACGTTTATAAAAAAGTATCTGATTTGAATTGTTGTTAAACTCAGTAAGTAGCGCATTACGACTGGGATTACCCAAAGCATCAATTGATGTATTAGCTAAATCAGTTATCATAATAAATCAATCATCATAACTAATTACTGATATGAAAACACGTGACCACACAAACGCAGGGTGTTAAAAAGAGTGTAAGAAAAAGTTCTGATTCGGAACTCGAAATAAAATGTGTTGTAAGTTTACAACTTATTTACCTACTAAAATTCCATAGTTATAGGGTAAGAATGCCAGTTGTGCTCTCATTACGAATGACATATTATAATTACGTTCTTGGAAAAGAAAAAGATGAACTGAACAACGAACGGAACGGTCACAGAGCCGCAAAACTGCCATACCTTCCTTATTAACAAGCTTTTATTTAGTTTCACCTGTCCCGTAGTATTTCTGTCTGTAATCCAATCTTGCAAGTTAAGTTTGACCCATTTCTCGGTTTTCGATTGAGCCGAAATTTTCACGCATACGTATATCGCGTGACAATGCAATATTATAATGACATGGAGCTGGAAGGTGGTCATAGTATCTCTGTGATAAAACAATATAACCGAGTTTGGGCTCGATTGAGTCATCTTGAGGAGCACTTTAACATTTTTAGGTCGTTGTTATAGATAAAAGTTTGTTTAAAAATATTTTTAATTAGATACTTGTTTCCTCTCTAATCATTTGTGTGCGATTCAGTGGTTTTAGTGTGTACTTTTAGTATACGCAAACGCGTGTTTGAAAGCAGGGCCGATTTATTGATACAGGGGCCCAAACTCACTTCTCTAATAGTTTCAGGGCTGATTTTTATATAGTGTTATTACTCTGGGAACTATTCCAGTACTTTGTGTAAACAGCCAGACCGATCGGAGTGGCCAAACATCCTGCCACATTATTTAATACAAGTGTATAGGTTATATATCTGGCAAGAAGTTAGGCAAGTCCGCAGTTCTGCCATTCCGCAGTTCTGCCATTCTTGGTCCATAATAAATGTTTAAATAATTTGCATCAACGTCGTATCACTCCGAAGCTTCTGCATGACATTTTGCCTTAGCTCTTCTAAGCATATTTGCGAAAAACGGCTACTCTTGGCTAATGTGCGTAGAAAAGTTCAAGTTCTTACTTCAAACTGTAAACAGTCGTTCATAAAATAATTTGAAGGGTTACTAGAGCTTGGTCAAGACAACATTTTAAATGATATCTCTGTTTCTTTTCAAATAATTTATTTCATATGGGAACAAAGATTCAAATGTTTTACAGGCACTTTTACACGTCAATAAGTATAATTTTCGTTACGTGTAAAGCAGCACTGGACCCCGAAAAATTCATATATTCCCTTAAGTTACACTACATGTTAGACGACAGGAATGGAGGCCCATTCCTGTCGTCTGTATTTTATTAATATGGGCCAATATTTGACATCGTACATTAGGTCTAGAGACTAATTTCTATAAATTCAATTTTCCTAATATCATAACGAATTTATTTATTTTAATGAATTTATTTATAACACCCGCTATAAGTAGGTACGTGAAAAGAGATTAATTTAGGACAGACCGACAAAATATAGTAATCAATGATTATGAATGCGATAACATAAAGTATATAAGTGTTTTGATTTGTGCTTCGTAAAAGACTGACCTGTTTGGGATTAAAATGTTGGCTAAAGCAAGTTTTGTGTTGGCGGCGCTCCTCGCTGGGTGCTTTGGTAAGTCATTTGCGAATTTGATTACAAACATTTGCCTTAAGTTCAAAAAATATCTACTTATTTACAAACATATGTACAATGAGACACGTAGCTTGAACTAAATGACGGTCGTCGGCGCATTATTTGTACTTATGTATCAAATAATTATAAAGTTAAAATAGTACTTTAACACGGCTTTAAATCAATAAAATAAAACCAGATAACTAATCAACAACAAACGCCCAACGACGGTTCAACTGAACGTTTTTGACGTTTGTTCGTATTATGTTGGTATTAATTATCATTCATTTTCTGTCGTTGGCTATAATTTTAAAGTTTGTTATCAAAGGATGTAACGTCGGGATTCATCTCATTGGGGTTTGAGTTAAGCGTTTACCCCTTCCACTCTAATGTGCCTTACATGTTAACCTTCCTCTTGAATCAGCCATCTATCTATTGCGTAAATTTCCATTGCGTAGTTTAAAAGACCTAAGCGTACATACAACCTAAGGGTCAGACGGCGGGTAGCGACTTTAAACTATTGATTATACCAAATCAATCACGCAAAAGATTATGATAATTTAATGATATCATATATAATTAAAAACAACACTATTCATCTAATCAAATATTGCGTAAAAGATAAAGATTTATCAATGAAAACATTTTGTTTTTTTTTTTTTTTTGGTTGAATTTTCACAATGAAACCATAAAATAGATTATCTTTTCATAACCATAGGGAAGGGCGAGAATAATAAGTAAGGGTCGTGCCCTTACGTATCTAACGAAAGAATATAAACTAGTAGTCCGCCACGACCTGATAACATACGACTTATTTACAACCCCATATCTCAACAATGATGTATTCTGATTTATAAATTATGTTCGAACAAAAAAATTGATCTAGTATTAAATAAAATAAGAAAATCTCGAGTTGCCGTCAAATATTAACTGCCGGATTGTCGCTTGCTTATTCAATAAAACGCATGATCGCGTTCTCCATATTCCTTTCAATTCAATTCAAATATAGCTTTATTATCATAGGATATTTATAATATATCTTCATAATTATCTTGCTCACTTTCGGAGCTTATTAATCTATCTTATAAATCTTCATGCAATGGAACTCATCTTTAATCTTAATGCTGGCTTTGTGAATCTGATTACAGCCGTACCAGCTCCCGAATGGGATCAGTCTATGTTCTTCGAGCATGTGAACCCTGAGGTTCGAATCGTGGGCGGCACCCAGGCGCCTGCTGGCGCCCACCCCCACATGGTGGCCTTGTCGAGTGGCACGCTGATCAGAAGCTTCGTGTGCGGAGGCTCTCTCATCTCCTCGCGCTCCGTCCTCACTGCTGCTCACTGTATCGATGCTGTCTTCAGCTGGGGGTCTCTTACCAGGTCACTATCTTATGCTTTAGCTATTATGTACCATACTAGCGCCTGAGAGCGCCCTCCCCCACATGGTGGCCTTGTTGAGCGCACGCTGATCAGAAGCTTCGTGTGCGGAGGCTCATTCATCTCCTCGCGCTCCGTCCTCACTGCTGCTCACTGTATCGATGCTGTCTTCAGCTGGGGGTCTCTTAGCAGGTCACTATCCTATATTCAAACTATTATAGTACACCACTGGCGCCTATTGGCGCCCAGTCTCGGCCCGGTCGAGCAGGACGCTGATCAGAAACTTTGTGTGCGGAGCCTCATTCATCTCCTCGCGCTCCGTCCTCACTGCTGCTCACTGTATCAAATTCAGGTGAGGCTCTCTCAGCATGACACTCTATATATTCTTATTATTGACAAAGTGTGATGACTCGGTGGACCTGTTCAACGGCCTGCTGATTAGAAGTCAACCAAGCGCGTATCCAGAGGGTGTTACAAGGGTCATGAGTAGTCATGACTTAGCAGCATCCTCGACTTTAAAGGTAGCATCTACTGCCATTACCAACACGTATGCCGACTAAGAGCGCCGAGCATACGCAAATCCTCCCTTTATTGGATGAGGCTTTAATCCAGCTGTGGCAGTCCATAGCAAGTATCCATCATCAAGTATTATGATTTAGTCCAGTCTAAATCAGTATATAGACTGTACTAAATCATAATATTTACAGCTGCAAATAATACTTACGTAAATGCCTACTGAAGCTTCTGATAACATCTTTGACTCTTTCAATGTTTTTATTACAGCTCCCTGCGCGGCACCGTCGGCACCAACCGCTGGAACCAAGGCGGCCAGTCCTACAGCTTCGCCCGCAACGTCACCCACCAGAACTACGTGTCCAGCATCATCAAGAACGACATCGGTCTGCTCATCACCTCCTCAAACGTGGTCATGTCAGCGTTAGTTAGCAACATACCGCTCAACTTCAATTACCAAGGTGGTGGGGTCCCCGCTAGGGCTGCTGGTTGGGGCAGGATCAGGGTGAGTAACTTACATATGTAAATACCTTCTTATCGTTTCGTTAGCTCAAACAATAAAACATTTTCCCTCCAGAATGATACCACTCTTATATAGCGTGGTCTGAGGCCACGTAAAGGTCATGCTTAGTGCAGCTGGTGGGGCACGATGGGCAAGAAAGGAGGTGTGACATAGTCCGGTCGATATGGCGACACTGGCACTGTCATCATCATCCGAGCGTATTCCCGGTTGCATCCTCAGCAGTAACGCTTTAGAGCCCGGGGTCCGCTACCTAACCAAGGAGATTTGACGAGGTTACTGGTTTTTACACAGCGACTGCCGTCTGACCTCCACAACCCAAAGGATTGATAATCAAACGCTAGGTGGCGTTTGGGACCCACAGTTTTACGTGTCTTCCGAAACACTGAATCATCTTTCTTTTTGGATGATTCAAGCCTGCAATATCCTATCCAGACTGGAAACAACTTTTCACAAAGTATGCTTCCCAGTGGGAACCGAACCCATGACCTCCGGGTCACAAGGCGAACGCCTTGACTACTGGACCACGGAGGCAGTCAATGAGGCAGACACCGGCACTGTATTGCCGATTTATCAAAGTAAAGCCATCACGTTAAGTTTCCATGTGGCCAATCGAAGTTCATGACCCGGGGGCAGTTCTTCTGATACACATGCTACCACGTCCTCTTCCTGACGGGGTAGACAAATAGGATCGCAACAAAGGTGCTCAAGTGTTTAAAGTTAAATTTTGCGCAGACCCCATATAAATAAACGGGAATGGTAAGGAAGAAGACATACCGTAAACAACGTCGGACATGTCATTGGATATTCCCTAGTCCCAACTACAAAAATAAAGTACCAAATACTAGCCCTCGTATTTATAAAAATAACAACCGTTTGCTCAAGCTATTTCTGTTAAAATATCTTTCGTTCCTTTCCCTCTTATCAATATTTGATATAGTAAGAAACAGACGAAACACATATTAACTTAAGAAGTTTACTAAAGAATTGATAAATTTTATGATTATGGAGGTAAATGTTCTCTTGCAGGCTGGTGGTTCTCTGTCAACCCAGCTTCTCCAAGTAGACGTGTCAACCGTGGACGGCCAGCAGTGCGTTGAGGATATCGCCAGAGCGTCTATTGAGCTGAACGTAAGGGCGCCGGATGTACAGCCCCACATCGAAATCTGTACTTTCCACTCCCTCAATCACGGGATGTGCAACGTAAGTTACGCATTTTAAAATTACTGGATAATGTATATAGATTGAGCTATCCCTTAACTAAGTTTACGTATTTTACGCCCGGTATACGTACGGCGACCACACCATTATACAAGAACTACTAAGATAAAGAATGAAGCTAAGGAAATATTATAGGCATATGAGATAGCGTTAACATATCTTACATCTCGATATCAGGATTCTTGCGATTGGTTGCTTAAAAACAACCTCCGACAATAAACGCAACTTGCGACAATACACCGTCGGTGCAATTGGGATTGTTAATTTTTTTTAGAAAGCGTTATTTCGAAATCTTTTTCGAGATACAGAGTTAATGAACAGTTGTTAGTGTTTTTTCGCTAAAATAATGGTTTTGGATATTTCTTTGAGAAAACCTTTATTTGACCTTACTTCTTTTTTTCTGGTCGGACTTAACGTCTTTTTTTACAGTATCGGTTTTAGTTCTTTTGATTCATTTCATTAAAAAAATACGCGTTGCTTTTATGGTATTTACCCGGCACGTCACTGTCAACAACGTCGAATATCTTTATTAATTTCGAACTTAGTTTGGTTTGCTCATTTCATGTTTTGTAAATATGAGAAATTATAGGAAATGTTTCATTCCTACATGTATTGATGATTCAAAAAACCGCAACTAAACAATAGTTTGCGAGTTGCGAGGATCACTTCGATGTAAGTACGAAAAATGATGTCACATAATACTATTGCTTGCATAGGTAATAACTCAATACATTCGCCGTTTTAAGGAAAGTTTGATCAAAAAAAACGTTTACGTACGTTTTTTGATTTTGTTATTGTTTTTATTAAATGACTGACATTGACAAACACAAGTTCGACAAGTCTCAACTACCGGGTTTTTTTTATTTTAATATGTTTTGGGGTTGGCCATATGTTTTAATAGAGACGGCGTATATCTGATTTATATAATCTATAATCTTCTAATCTAAATATATATAACTCAAAGGTGACTGACTGACTGACATAGTGATCTATCAACGCACAGCCCAAACCACTGGACGGTAGTGATGAGTAAATAGCCGGATGGTTTGGATTATTATCGATTATAATCCATAAATAGCCATTAATAGCCTTCCACTGGCTAATAACCCCGCTATTAATGTATTGTAAAGAAATAAATGCTTTTTATTTGTTTTATTGTAAAATCTTTGGGTGTGAATAAAAACTGGGTTCGCGTATGCAGTAGGATTCTTTATTTGGTATTTTATTTTTATTTTTTTATCTTTGTTTAAAGGGTTTTAAAAATAAAATAATTACACGTTTTTCAGGAAATTCAGTTTCGTTAAATATTCCGTAAGCAAATATCCAAAGGATGAAGCTTACCAGCAGGCCTACTGTCATCTCTTATAGCAGCACTTAAACTGAACTGTATTGTTTAATGCAACCATGACACCTTTATAGCAGGCCTTAAACAGGATTGTTTTGGTTGACGTCACAAAACCATTCACCTTTTTTTGTATGGACTATTCCTACCATCACGTCTATTTGACAGCACGAAAACGATTATTGCGCGTCTCAAGTGTCAAATAAAGCGATCCTTAAAAAGTTACTTTCCAGTAACTTATATGGAGGATTTTAGTTGGTTTTCTTGTGAATGTGAATATGTTTTTTCTTTACTTTAGATTTTTACAAAACAGTTAGTAGATAATTGAAGTAACGCTACCATGGGACCCTTATTAATCCTACTTAATACCTTTTATTGGAAATTTGAATTTCAAAAACAAAGTAAGATATATTACTTCATTATTTTAGTACAACTTATGTGAAAAATAGTAAGTTATTCCAACTTACGTAACATATTTTTTTGTAAGTAATAACAATGCTAATCCTTGTAAAATATTTATTCACACACGAAAACAAATAACAACACATTCTTAAGTATAAGCACAGATATATAGTTAGACTAGATAACTTAAACACCTCAATCTGTATGAAAACCAACCGTGTCACTTTTATTCTGCCTACTGTGACGTCACAAGAGCGAATTAGTGGTGCGAATTCCTCGTTGCCAGCGCAAAATCGATTCAAAGGCGAGGCCGCCGCCTCACGCGCCGTTCGGCTCGACTCGATTCAGTCAGACAGAGGTCAGTCTTTGTAGTGTATGGATACCTCTTGGATACCCCTGCATAATCTCAAGTAAGTATACTCGTTGATATTTAAATTTAAACACGAGGGATTAGTATAGACATGCATGACAAGAAACGCATTAGTTTTAGATAACCTAAAAATATTTATTACAACCAAACGGGACTTAATCGCGTACACATAGATGTTTATTTAATTACCTCGACGTTTCGAACGTTCAAAACACCTGTGTGTACGCGATTAAGTCCCGTTTTGTTGTATAACCTAAATATCACTAATCGATTCACATGAATGACATCGATTTTCTGACAGACGAATGATTTAGACAGACGAATAATATTAAAAGGATTTATTAAATAAAGGAAGCATATTTGAATTACATTTTCAAAATAAAACTTATAAGATTTTTAGCTCTGTGAGCTGTAGACATCGCTTTGTTTTGAAATGGTAAAAATTTGTATTTTTTTAAGTACCCTGAATCAAGTTTTCATCAAATTTTATACCTATACACATACATAAACAAAGATTTGTTTTTGTATGTGTATAGGTATAAAATTTAAGATTTTTTAGTTAAAACTCACCTACATTAACTTGTATGCATGGTCATATTTTATTTGTTTTAGGCTATGGAAAGAACCAGAGAAGATATTTTAGAAGCCAAAAGAAGTTAGTATCATTCGTCTGTCCGATATCGATTAAAATCGATTATCGAAACATGTTGTAGAACGAACAACACTAGTTGCTAGATTTGACAGACGAATGATAAGTTGCCTTGTACCACGAACTCGAAGCGATGAGCGACAGTATCGCTTATTCTCATATTCATCGTCTCTTAACACATAGCGTCAGATTAAACGCTCAAAGCAAACGCAGCAATGTAATGTGAACATTGTTTAATTACCGATAATCTCTAGTTACTTAGGTACAGACTTGGGATCACACCTCGGAATACTTAAAAAAATAATTTAAAATGAATTTACGCATAATATAATTTGAAAATAACTTACCTGTGATAGGAAACATGTCCTTGCGTTTGTGTGCACACAATTTTTGGGCTATCGCAGTTTAGTACGACGCAACAACGCATTTTAATAATATTTACGGACGACCGGCCACAACAACAGACGCGCGCGGAATGTCTGTAGTGACGGCCAAGTGTGGATATTCTCCACAGTTCGGACACGCGAAGTAGATGCATTTGCGTTATCTAGTCTAACTATATATCTGTGAGTATAAGTTATTTATTAAAATTAGAAATTCATATATACATTTTGTCTTACAGGATTCTTTGGTTTCTCTCTGAGAAGTACCATGATGACATCAATTAAAAAATACAAGACAGGATTCACTGGAGCCTATTATTAAATACAAACAAGACTGAGAGAGCCAGAGGATTACAGCCTCCTTTGGAACCTGTGATTGAACCAGTGAAATGGCAGAATGTTGAATTCCAAGCATTTTACAAGGCTAGCTCTGTTGCTAGACTGGTTCACTTTTTCACCAGAATACCTGAAAGAAAATAATAGTTTAGATTCATGTCGCAATCTACGAATATAAAATACATACCCATACTTTGTAATAAAATTCTTTGTGCACTACAATCACTGCGTACTTACTAAAACCTAGCCTTTATCTCGTTGAGTTAGTCTCGAACTTACTTTGTCTGTATATATTTATGTTATTTATAATAGCACTTAGCGAAGAAGCTGCAAGTTTGAACACATTTATTATCTAAATATAAACTTTGAATAGGTATGTAGTTAAAATGTTACTTACGACATGGTTATTGATAAAATATATTTATGACAAGACACTGTGCTTTTGTACGATGAAGCCCACAGTAAAATTAACTTTCAAACACTAGTCGTTACCATCGTATAATAACTATTTATCACGGCAATTCGAAAAAGCACTATAATATGAAGTGATGGATATATTTTGTCAGGTGGTTGCTCGGCTTCCAGCATTAAAAACAAAACATTTATGTTTTTACGAATTTACGATTTATTTATAATTTCGAAAACCAGACGCAGACATCCGTTAAAAAACTTTTAACTCACAATTTTTTTCGCACTCATTAAAATTTTTGCCATCTTTAATGGTCAATATCAAATTAAATTTATGTACATAATCAAAAGCAAACAAAGTAAATAACACTAACTTTTAGCTATTTAAATAAAATATGATAGTAATAATTTTGATTTACGTAAATAAAAAAACCGGTAAAAATAATAATTTTTTGTCAAGGATTTGAACGTCTTCGCAGTCTCATCACCAAAACAAGCCAGAGACAACAAACAGTTCACCATTCAGGAATAACCATTCAAAAAACGTTCAGCATTATGAACGTCATGGTACGATTTAAAGTTGTCCTGCTTTTGACCTGCTTAAAAACTGCATCTCAACTGCCTTGTTTCTGAATGGTTTTATAAGTGTTGGTGGTAGCATTCCAGACCAAACTTAGGAGAGTAATTGGGCTGAAGAATATTTTTGATCAACAAACAAACAAAAAAAAGCAACTAATACGAAAACAAACAAAAAAAAATTATTACTGAAAAATCATTGTAAATAACTGATTAAGAATTTAAAAAATAAAATTAAGTACATTAAAATCTAACTACCAAATATCAATGTAAAAAGCTAATTGATTTTTTTTAAATGGGCCAGATTATTTATAATTTACACATAAATTTATTTAATAAGAAAGATGATGAAAATAAAATCTAATCTGACAGTCCCTAAACCTGAAAACCATGAAGGGAAAATTTGAATACTAGAATAACATTAATAGCAGGGTTATCATCCATAATTGGCTATTAACGGCTATTAACTGCTTTTTATCGATTACTAGCCAAATGATATTAACCGGGTTATTAGCATTACCCATCACTAACTGGACGGATCGGGTTGAAATTTGGCATGCAGGTAGATGTTATGACGTAGGCATCCGCTAAGAAAGGATTTTGATCAATTCCACAATAGGGGATGAAAGTTTGTATGAAACTTTGCCAATTTTAAACCGATCGGGCTGAGACTTTGCATGCATAAAGCTACTATGACGAAGGTATCCCCTAAGTAAGGATTTTAATAAATTACACCTCTACGCAAGCGAAGCCGCGGGCAAAAGCTAGTAATTCATAAAAATTAAACTAAGCTGAAATATGACAAAATATTCAAATGAGTTTCTTTAAATATGCTATATATATTGATATAAAAAAAAATAGAGGTTAAAAAAATTAACAATGCCAATTGCTTAAATACAACCTTCGTCATTACCATAGCAAATATTTTTTAAGTCTATGGTCACTACACCATATCACTCATCATCATCATCATCACTCCTTGGTGAAATTGGTTGCTTAAATACAACCTCCAGCATACACCGTCGGTGTGATTGGTTGCTTAAATACAACCTCCGACAATATACCGGTTTGCGATTGATTGCTTAAGCGCAACTTGCGACAATACACCTCCGTCTCCGACACTACACTGTCGTCGATGCAATTGGTTGCTTAAATACAACCTCCGTCAATACCCCGTCGGTGCAATTGGTTGCTTAAGTACAACCTCCGTCAATACCCCGTCGGTGCAATTGGTTGCTTAAATACAACCTCCAAAATACACTGTCGGTGCGATTGGTTGCATAAAAACAACCTCCGAAAATACACAGTCGGTGTGATTGTTTGCATACAACCTCCAATAATACACCGTCAGTGCGATATCCGACGATATACCGTCGGTGCGATTGGTTGCTAAAATACAATCTTCAACGAGACACTGCCGGAGCCGCGGTTCCTCGTGCAACATCATGCCTGGCGGGAAGATTTTCCCAATTTCGATTTTACTCTACAAGTGCTACATTCAGTGGTATCTTTTGCAGGGTGACTCCGGGAGCGCCCTCGTCCGACTGGACTCCGGCTCTCAGATCGGCATCGTGTCGTGGGGCTTCCCGTGCGCGCGTGGCGTGCCCGACATGTTCGTTCGACTCAGCGCTTTCCAAGACTGGGTGATGGCCAACGCTATCTAAACACTGCTCAATAAATGGTTATTTATCTATGTCACTCGTTTGATTTCAACATATTGACGACCTCTGTGGCGTGGTGGTTAACATGCCTGTCCGCCACTAAGGAGGTTCTAGGTTCGATTCCCAGCCAGAGCAGGTTGGGAAATGGCCTTGATGTTTATCTATGCATGTTTAGGTATTTATTATGTATATTATAAAATAAAAAATATAATATCATTAAGTTTGTATCCCAAAATACAAGTTTTGACTTAGTGTGTGACTGGCCCAATCAGTGTGATTTGTACTTTTTTTTCATTGACTTAATTTGTCCCATTGTTGGGCAAAGGTCTCAAGATTTGTCCATATATATTTATATTTATTTTTTATGTTAGGGTTTATTTTGCGTAGACCATCCAAAGACGAAGATACTTAATTAGGTTTGGGTGAGGATTGCTAGGAAATCTTCACTTATTCTAATTTCCGTGGTTGGTGGTTTTATTAATTGTAAGGCAAAAAGATATATAATAAATGAATTATTATTATTATTATTATTATTATTATTACAGGAAAGTTACTATGTTTATTATAATATGAGTATTATAGATTTATAATCCCATTTTAACTATTCAATCAACTTCATTGGCTTGTTCCTGAAGAACACTGACCAAGAAATCCCGCACGCCACTGATCCTCGCAAACACGTCAGGCGCGCCTACCGCGCAGCCTATACCCCATGATACAACACCGATCTGCCGGCCTGACTCTTCTGCTACCAAAGCGCTGCCGGAATCTCCCTGAAAATGTATTAATTAAGTACCTACACAAGAAAACACAAAGATCGTCCGACATTGCAAGTATAAGTTTTTGATTGGTTTTGAACTTTATGTCAATGATATAAGGTTTAATATGGGAGCTATGCGGCACGTTTGATTGAAGGATAAAAACTAAGGATATTACGAGAAACAAGTATGTACTTACGTAATCATTTTCTTTAATCGACTTTCCTCTAGCTGGATATGATCAAAAAGGGGCACTAGCACTACTGATAACTTTACTAATTCTTTTTTAAAATCCCTAAACTTTACTCAACCTGGATATAAATAAACAAAATGGGTCACACTCATTCATTGATAACTTTACATTGTGCTTATACTTGTGAATAAATAATATTTATCCGTCCAGCTAATGCCATTGGAGCAATTCGAAAAGCGGTAGATTATTCAGTTTTCAAAATATAATTAACTGGTAGGTGGGCTAGGTATGCGCGTAGCGCGTATACGGGCGAAGCTGGATTGAAACTTAACGTAAACGAATCGTAAAGCTTATTAGTACGATTGCATTGCTACTTACATTGCACATCCCATGGCTTACTGAGTGGAACGTGCATATCTCCACGAACGGGTAAACCGGTGGGATCCGATCGTCCTGTGTTGCCAATTCGGCCATACTTCTGACACATTCATCTGCAGTTATTGTTTTGACTTGCAAAATCTGCAGCTTATTTGGAGTAGGCGCCAGATGCTGAAACAGAGACAGAACTAATGTGGCAACACAGGTGGTAAGCTATGTGCAAACCCGACTAATCTTTCAATTAAATTTTTAAAATTTCACTGTAATGTATACGGTATAAAGCTCATATTCCAATATCTTATGCTGTACGAGTATAATCGGCGTTTTTACTGTATGTATAATTTGTTCTCACCAAAACATCATCTTCTATCTTCGGCCCCATTATACCCCACCCTGTGACGTAGCTGTCCTCTCCCCCTCTTATCCAGTTAAACTCCAGTTTTATTACGGCTACCCGGTCGCTAAACACCAACTCTTGAACGTTGACCAGCACACCGACATCGTACTTTAGAACTTCGCTGTCCCATTTCGGATGATTGGTATAGCCAGAAAATCTTATGGTGTTCCTTGTTGAATTCCATTGATTCGAGCCAACGACCCCATATAGAGATCTAAAACAGAAACTGTGAACGTAAGCACAAACAGTACCGTACCAACCTAATATTAGGCCCATCGCCATTTTGCAAAATGCTACGCTTAGATTTGTCTATCCCACATGGGACTACAATGGGTGGGACAGGCGACAGCATAGGCTATAAATAGATGGGCCAACCAAAGACTTGACAGCTATAGTATGCAGGCATCATTGGCACCACATTTACCTAAATACCTACTTTACTTACCGTGTCAAAAATCCATCTTCCACAACAGAGTCTATACAATGAGCCGCAGTCAACACGTGTCGTGTACTGATGATAGATCCGCCGCAGAAGATTCTCGGAGTATGAAAGACGAATCTCACCAGAGCGACCATATGAGGAGCGAAACCTTCAGGGGCGTCAGCGCCTCCTATAATACGCTGGGCTTTATCATTAAACCCTGTGACTAGCTGACCTGAAAAGGGAATAAAACGCGTTAAATGCAACGCAAAAATCAAAATAACAACCTAGCTGGCCAGTTGTCATTGTCAATGCTTAGAAGAAGTCTAGCCGTTTTGAACATTATTAGGAACCGCGCCGGTATGATGAAACAACAACTGGGAGTATCTTAGTACTGAAACAAAGTGAGATCAAGCTTTTGTGGTAGCTAGCCACTTATCTTTAAAACTGGCAATAGCCCAGGCAATACCTACCTACGGCGATGTAATAAATTATCAGAAAGGAAAACATTACGAACACTCCTCAGGACGTAGGCGTACGTACGTATAAGTATAGGTAGGTACTAACTAATGAATTATTGTAGATTCCTATTTATACAAAAGTTGTAAAATAATCCGATTAAATCTTTTCAGAGTTCAACCTAGTTTATTGATTGTTTATTATTTCATGACCTTCAAATTAATTAATCACGCCGTTAAAAATAGGAACTTAAATATTTTATTACTATCCTTTGTAACAAACTTATGTATTAATCTGATATAGATTGTAAGTAACAAAGAGAAATAATCATACAGATACAGATTAAACATTAGATACTTATCACGTCTTTATCTCTGAAGGGTAGACAGAACCCAGGGCCGGCTGTAAGAGTCATAGGCCACGCTTAGCGTAAATGGTGGGCGTTAGTTCAGAAGAAAAAAGGAATCAAAATAGTGATGGTTTGCTAGCCGCAACAGCCGCATCGACTATGAACATGATTCCGATTTCGTTCATTCCTACTTTCTGCACGGGAAGGGACGCAGCTGTTACATGTTACATTCAATTTTTTTTTCTTTTTTCCCAGGCCGGCATGGAAGAAGAAGAAGGATACCTAGATAATCACTATTTGCCGCTACCGTGGTTATGATTATGAGCAATATAATATTTGGTTTGGTTGGAACTGAGGTTTGGAATTTGTATAGGTATTTTTCTTGCAAATAAAAAATATAATAAATGTCAATGTCAAAACCATGTCACTTATGAATATAAAACACTTATATCAAAACAAGCCTTATTTCGTTACCATAAAGTCTAGTTTCTATTAAACTCTAATTTCATTCATACAAGTTGGCGCGGCAGACAAATAAAAATTTTGTTTTGTAACATACAGTTTTTTAATTTCGATTGTTTTTTGTTAAGTTTTAATTTATAGTTCTATAAATTTTGTATTATCTACCTAATAATTAATTTAGATTTGACTAACTAACCAAAGTATATTTCAGTCTAAGAAAAAGTTCTGGACAATGATAGATATGTTTTCAAAATCGAGTTCCTAGTTGAATAAAACCAAATAAAAGTTAAAAATGAGGGTAGTTAAGAAATTACTTGGGCAGATCGTTAATAATAGTACCTTCAAAATTCTTCTATCCACTTTTTTTCGTTCCAGACATCGACGGTACGCGTGGTAAGTGAATTCCCCTCATTTTATTTTACAAATAATATCGCAAAAAATATGTTCTTAATTTACCTACATTTCATTTAACTCTATAGGATTGTCGCAATAAACATGTATTGGTATTTTGTTAGGTTAAATTCGCAAAAATGGAGCAGGGGAATATCCACATGGCATCTGATGCTCTTTATCCAGTGCTGCTCATACCTAAAAAGTGTACTACACTGGAAACCAACTGTGAACCATGCGATAATGTCTTCATTGACTTGAATATTACGTCTCCAGACACTGAAGGCAATGAAATGTGTATTTACTCGGGGTTCTGTAATGTGAAAGTGATAGATAGCTATGATGTCCATCAGTTAGACTCAACAGATGAAAGTGATGAAGGCTATGTCTATACAGAACAAACTCCTATAATTCTCAATGAACCAGGAGCTCAAGTTGCACTACCTTTATACAACCAATCTCAGGTTTGGATAGATCCTGCTAGGAGTCCATATGTGTACAATCAGTATGATGCCGCAGAAACCCAGGATTTTTCAATTCAATGTCATCAAAGTCAAACCAAACACATTACTGTGGAGCAACACAATACTTACATCACTCAAAATGTTTTTAATTACAAGGAATCTATACAATATTCTGCAGTAGAAGATTTTGAGCATAAGAAGTTCAGGAAAGTACAAATATCCGAATCCTCAACACACCATAATACTTCAGAAGGGAATAACTTAAATTTGTATGAAGAAGATGAATTCGAATGTGGTGTGTTTCTATCTCAGTTGCCGGAGGAGATTATGAATGAAAAAGAGAATAAAGCCAGAGAGGAGCGCAAGTATATAGGTCTCCAGAGTGAGAATGGTGCCCTACAGCAGCTTATGTCAACAGACATTCAGTCAGCTTCAAAGCAACGCAAGACTATACTATTCCTTGGCCATGACTCCCACTGCGGTCAGACCATACAGAAAATAGCTGTGAATGATCCGTCTTTGGAATGTTCAAGTGTTGGTCAAATAGATTTTGAAGATGAGATTGGTAAGTTGATTTATTTATTAATTAAAATGTGTTTTGAATTTAATATAAGAGGTACTAACTTATTGACCACTTGAAAATATATATATTTTTTAATATTTTGTACAATTGTATAGGAGTACCTATGTTATTTGAAAAAGACTTATTTATTTCATTGTTGATTACTGTTATTTGTTGTCTATTCTCTTCCTAAAAATATTTTAGTAGGTAGGTAGGTTACGTACATTATTTCTGATAGAATAAATATAAATAGGTAGGTAAGTGACATATAAGATACTATTAAAAATTTGACATTGCATAAATTAAAGGGGCCGACCTAGCGGATGACCTTACCGGGCGCCATGATAGATGGGGGCGCATAATATTTTATGTAGCATTTAAGATGCAATACTTAAAATACTAAAATTTTAAGTAAATCGTAATTGCAGAGTAAATAGAATTCCATTTTGATATTTCTCTCTCAATAAAAATATTGTAAAGGCCTTCTTTATTTACAATTTAAAGTATTAAATATCAATACTCTTCTAATCTGTTTCTTTTTAACCCCCGACAAAAAAGAGGGGTGTAATAAGTTTGACGCTAATATATCTGTCTGTCTGTGGAATTGTAGCGCTCGAACGGATAGACCGATTTCAATGCGGTTATTTTTACGTGAAAGCAACTTTCCCTGCCGTGGTTCTTAGCCATGTTTGATCGAAAATAAAGTTAGTCGTTTAAGTTATTAGGTATTAACACATGAAAGCTTGGCTTTGTAATTTCCTAAAAAAATAATAGATGGCGCTACGGATTGGAATATTATGTAGTTCCGCCACTTTATTACTAGATGGTGTCGGGGGTTTTGAATGTGCCTGCAAATCAACTTGTCTGAAAACATCTACTGATTCAAAAATCGTCCTACACTTTTCTAGTTAACCTTTCTCACTGTCTCATTCAACACATAACTTTAGGTCTCTTTTTTTTACATGTCATATAAGTTAGTAGGTTCATTTAATTTCAGATCGTGCTAAACCTTCAAAACCACACCAGAAGAAGTATCAATGTGACAAATGCAAGCAGATATTCAACCAAATATCTTCATTCAAGCTACACATGGTGGGGAATCACAAACCAAAGACAAACAATGCTCTCTTCTATGACACTGAGCCTGCTTTGTCAAACGACATGAAATTCATGTGCACCGAGTGTGGTAAAAGCCTGAAAACTCAAGAAAAGTTTGAGATTCATTGCATGGGACATGGTGATCCAGAGTTAGAATGTAACAAGTGCCATAAGGTGTTCGCTTCAAAATTTACTTTACGTAATCACCGTAAGATACATACTAGAAAGTACTCTTGTGATTATTGTACGAAAACATTCTTAGATGCTGAAGAATTGAGATCTCATGCAGCGAAGATACACTTTATGTTCATGTGTGATAAATTTGATTACGCATCGTCGAAATATGTTGATCTGGTGGTCCACCAGGAGTTGCACAAGGGTCTGGATCAAAGTGTCAAAGAAGTTAGTGACTTAGATTTGGGTGAGTCTTTTATGGAAGATGTATCGGAGTCTGACATTATTATAACAACTCCTGAACAAGGTCTGAAATGGGAGTTGGTTGAGACTCCGAATATCCAAATATCCAAGAGCGAGGAGATAAGAAAAGCTGATTCTGTCATAGCAAAAGTTATGTCCAACAAGATGTTCCTGTTGCATTCGAAGAAGGCTAGGAGACATAAAAGATACAATAAGGTACCTATTTGATTTACTCACGTATTTTTATTGATGAATAAGTATATATTTTTTTTATTAATTTTTATATTATTAATTAATAAGCCTCAATTTTCAAATGACTTTGCAACTGTAAAATGGCTTGATATCTTGTCCTTTGTCATCAAGGTCAAACTCACCCCAAAGAACCACAAAGCTGTTATATTTTATTTCCTATAGAGTTTACTGTGTATTAGCAAGTTTAATAGTAAGCATATAAGTACTTAGTTATTTTATCTCATTGAGTAGCCACGTGATCTGCGGAAGTTCTCACACACACATAGTTAATAACTACTAAACCAAATTATGTATTTACTATTTCAGACCTGCGACGTCTGCCAGAAAGAGTTCGACCGCATCGGCGACCTGAAGCGGCACCTCATTGAGCACGTGATCCGCTGCACCCTTGCTAAGACCCCCGTCAATCTGAACGGAACTCTTAACATCGTCTGCGAGGTCTGCCAAGCCGAGACCTTCTCCAAAATAGACAGGTACAAAGCCCACTTACGCGAACACGCCAAATTAACGCTCTACAAATGCACCTTCTGTGACAAATCCTTCAGCGACTCCAGCAACTTCTCAAAACACAAAAAAATCCACGGCTCAACGTATTTGCAATGCGACCTCTGCCAAAGGAAATTCAACTCTAAAAAAATGATCGCACAGCACATGGAATATCACAACCAAAACACACCGGTCAAATGCAATTATTGCAATAAGGTATTCCATTTCGAATCGATGCTGAATAAACATGTGAAATGCGCCCATAATAGAGAGGTGGCTAATAGATTCCGGTGTAGGTTTTGTAATGAGTATTTTAAGACTTTGAAGGAGAAATGGGATCATGAATGGAGCGTACATAATGTGAGAAAAATGATTGTCGATTGTTTGATTTGCGGTTCCAAGTTTAGGAAGTATTCGGAGTTAAAAAGACATTGCTTTGATTTCCATGATATGGATATACCTCCCGCCAAAAAGTTGTTGAAACGGAAGAGGTTCAGTCCATAAATAGGCAGGCACTAAGATATTTCTTAGATGTTAATTGTTAAATATTTTAAAGCAGCTGGTCCTGTGTTAATTAGTACTTATACAACGTGGAACGGACATACCCGTAGTAAAACGAACCATGGGCTATACTAAATCACTATAATATAATGAAATTAAAATAACAGTCAAAAAACTTTTAAAAAATTGTCACTTCCAAACAAAAGTGTGCAGTCGCTCGGAAATTTTGTATGGGAATGTCGTTTTTTTACTGTTATTTAATTTCATTGTACTATAGTGATTTAGTACATTCCGTGATTTGATTTATTACGGGTATGTCCCTCCCACATTTTTGTCACTTATGTTGTTTTGATGATTATTTTGTTATACGAGTAGGTGTGTATTTTTGCTACCTGATTGTTTATGATGTTTAGATCAATATAGTTTATAGTTTTAAATCAATAAAAATCATAAGATACTCCTAAAGAAATTTTTAAGACTGATTAAACTTAGGGCACTTCAGGAAAATATGAATTTTCTGAAGTATTTATACGGAAAAATATTGTAACTTTAATCAGATCTTAATGGGAACAAATCATGGTGGTGGTTTAATTTGTATAGTTACTTAATAAGTCAGTTATAATGGCGCCCGTTGCACCACCCGCCTAGGGCCGCGAATGGCAAGACATTCTTTTATGTGCTCAAAGGTAAATAACATAATTTTGACCCCTTAACGTTCTTATTGTGTTTATGGCATTTTTTTTATATTGTAATCAATTTTCCTGCAATAGCGCCGTTTTTCCACTCTTTATTTTTTCCTAGAATTAATCAAATAAGCTATCATTCAAAATTTATATTTAATAGCCAATCAAAAAATTAAGTTCGCATTCCTGTAGAGGGTTCCGTTTGTCTTAAGACGAAGTGATAGCTAAAGTGGCGCCCTCATTTGAAATAAATTGTTTAAAACTTAATATGGTGATAATTAAAAATTTGATTTGTATCACTGTCTAGATTCTAGACAGTGATACAAATCAAATTTTTCTGGGTGACAAAAAAAATAATGATTTGTTGAAACAATTTACTAATCTGGCGTGTCAGATGGACTTGGCGTATCTTGTGGATATTTTCACACATTTAAATAAATTAAATATACAACTGCAAGGTTCTGGAAATAAAAACTTAGAGAATGTCGCAAATATATTCATTTTTGAAGATAAACTTCGTGCTTTTATCTGCAAACTTCAATTGTGGTTACGTAAAATTGAAGAAAATAATTATTCTGCGTTTGCGACATTACAATCACTTGTGGAAGACAAAAAGTATGACGCTTTTACAGCAAATATTCAAGAAAACATTAAGACTCATTTACATATGCTGATTGATGAATTCAATCGTTACTTCCCAGAATATAACGAAGAAGCTAATCTTGATCAAAAAATGATTCGTAACCCTTTTAGCACGGACGCTAGTGAAGTTACAGAAGAAATCCAAGAAGAGCTCATTGAATTACAAAATGACAGAAACTGCAAGGATGCTTTTGAATCGAATTCACTTGAGTCATTTTGGTGTAAAAAAGCACTTTCTTATACTAAACTTCGAGAAATCGCCTTACGCTATTTTATCGTTTTCTCAACCACTTATTTATGTGAACAAGGATTTTCTGCTTTGCTGGTATTAAAAAACAAGGCGAGAAATCGTTTGAAAGTAAGTGATGATTTACGTGTGGCTCTGAGTAACAATATCAGTCCTAGGATAGCCGAACTCGTGAAGAAGATGCAAGCTCAGAAATCGCATTAATTTAAAATTACGAAAGTTTATCCTAAAATGTTATTATTTCTTTTTATGTAATTCATATTAGAGTTTGAATTAAAGTTTCAGTTTGATTATTACAGTTTATTTTACTACACTAAAATTTAGTTAATTAATAACTAAATAGTGGTCCCTGCCGAAACAACTATGTCAAAGTGGTCCCTGACCAAGAAAACGTTGGGAACCCCTGGTCTAGAAAGACCTTTAAACTATTTTATGAATAACCTTTGAAATTATTACTAATAGTCCGTCTAGTTTTAAAACGGCGAAAAACAGTTTTAAAACTAGATGGACTACCAATATTACTTTCAAAGGTTATTCATAAAATAGTTTGAAGGTCTTTCTAGACATTGGTACAAATCAATTTTTTTTTATCACCATATTTAGTTTTAAACAATTTATTTCAAATAAGGGCGCCACTTCTGCTACCATTTCGTCTTGAAAAGTGAAAACACGGGCAAAAAATATAAATATTTATTTTATAATTAATAATAGCTGGCCCCGTTTTTGTCCCTTTGGGTTTGGAACCCTAAAAAAGACTGAAAATAAAGTAAACTTAGTATCAAGGTAAGGATAGATTTTTTTGTGATGAAAAACTTTATCTATATTTTATTGTGTCATGGACTCTGGCCTAGTAATTTATTCAAAACAATATTCTATATAACTTGGTTTGTGATCTCGTTAGAGTTTAGTTCTTGTTGATTATTATTTAAGTTTGAAATTTTGTTTAGATGTAGTTTTTTATATTTGTTGTTTATATTTTATTTCTAAATAAATCGTGAAATATTTTTTGTGTGTGTTTACTTCTTGTAGGAATAAATATGGAAATAGTACTTGTACCGTATTATCAATAGTCATTTGTTTATAATGTGGCGTATTTTGTGTATTAAGTGTCCCAATATTAGAATCTTTCACGTAAGATTAAGTATTAACTTTATTTTTAAGCTTTTACATACAGGCTGATTTTCAAACATCAGCCTTTTTGGGGTAAGTTCAGTATATGATACTGAACATTTTTTCCTAAGGAACCTGGAACAAAATATTAAAGAAGTTTTGTCCTTCCATTAACGTATACTCGGCAATCAGTTGATTGAACGAGGGACGGTGAAATTTTTAGGATTTTTTATGAAATAATTTTATGGAAAGTATTAACAGAGACCGAATTTTCTCATCAAAGGCTGATATTTAAAAAAGTCAACTTCTTTATTTGGTTAGCTCCACTTAGTTAGCTGGCTGAGCTGGCTCCTATGGTCTGGTCTTGCAATTAAAGCTTAGGTGTCACTGTCATCAAAAACAGTTGTCACAACTGGTGTTCCAACATTGCGCACTCAGTATGCACGTCGACGCTTTATTTTCATATCAAACGAGTAATGGACTGTAAATATCTGTCGGCATAGCACTTCGCAAGCGAATACGGCGTTGTATACACAAGCGGTATTCTCGGGCCGACCTTGGCGTCCGCGCATGCGTACACTGCGTCACCTGCCACAGCCAAGCGGTCAGGCCACATTGGATTTCCACTTTTCCAGTCCGCGACAGCGCGCCGCACTGGCTGCGTCTCAATCGCATCGCACGCAAAAAAAAAACTGCGGGCGCGTGCTCTCATAAGAAAAACTAAGATCATCAATAAAAAATAATAGCAGCGGAGATAATATTGTGTGGCCAGTGTTTGTCGCGACGGTGCACGCCGCGCTTATAAAAGGTCAGTAGTAATGGCAATAATCTCTAAGCTGTCACGTTTTGTCAATTCAATGCGCTGTTAATAGGTTGAATCCATACAGGGTTAGTTTGTCTGTTTGTTGGATTGACGCCGTACTCGTAGCTATATCGTTTGCTTTATTGCTTCTAGTAATGGAACGTTTTTACGAGTAGCTAAACTCCAATCCGGCGAGTTGGATCTCTTATAATTCCATTGGGACTGAATGATCTGAGGATTTCTTTGTCTAAACATTCTCTGCAAAGAGAATTCAAATACTACGTAAGATTCTCTGTTTAGCATTTAGTTTGGGCGTTTACTAGTGATGCATGTTGGTGTATTTTTAAATTTATCAATAGAGGAAAATGTTTGATAAGTACGAATTATACTCGGCTACTGATAGCCCCTGACCGTCCGTTCGTGGATTATTATTACTCAAATAAACCATGAATAAACATAAACTTTGATGGTTGGTTTTCATGAATGATACCAAAAAACATTTCAATGATATTTATAAATAAACAAAATGCCTAACTACATGTTTATTACAAAAGGTTTCAAAGTACAAACAGCAGGAAGGCAAGTTAATAAGTAATCCACCAAACTTTTTGCAGCAATAATAATATCGACATCGCGATGAATTTGGGTAGGTTGATGTGCAGTTGACTGTATTTTACACTAAGTAGGTACAATATTGTACAACGGTAGGTATCTCATTAATATAGCATATGTTTGCGACTTTATGTTATGATCAATGAAACTAACTGATAATTCAACTATTACTAGGTAGGTAGTTATACTTAGATACTCTTTTATGACTTTGAATCTATTGTTTAAATCTTAATTATTTTGTTACTGGTACCTAAAATAACTGGAAAAGCTAACGAACATTATTCAAATTTTCCACAAATTTAAAACCAGCAACTCCAGCAAGTTATAAAAATGTTAATTTTCGTATCTTACCGTCCATTCATTGTGATTTGTCCATATATATACATACATATAATTCCGGGTTACCGGGGTGTAATGCCGAGTCCTGGTAAATTTTTTTGCGCCCCTTTGACTTCTGGGCCCTGAGCGTGAGCACCGCTTGCATCGCCCTATATTCTTTAATGAATATTACAGTTTAGGTAACTGACTACTAACAGAAAGATTTTTGTTTTTATTTATTATAGCAAGTTCAGTCCATAATACTTACTGATTACATTCCCCGAGAATAATACGGCAAAAAAGTTACGTTAGAAAATATCATACACAATTAGATCAGCTGATCGAATTTACGTACTATATGATTTGAATTACTTTGTGCAATTCCGCCACCAGTTAGTTCATGATCCAGTTAGTGATCGAATTTAGTATGGCCCGCATGTGTTTTTTTTCTTAATATACCCTTATAGTTTGTTTTGCCATGTATGTTTATAAACCAAGAACTTATAAGATGCCCCATTTAAAAATTACCTTATCACTTTATTTCGATACCTACGAGAAATGGAGAAATTAAAATGAGTATACCTAATACTCATTTTAATTTCTCCATTTTGGCGCCTCTTCTGGCTCTCTTCTTTGATAGTAAATGTTAATATAGGTAGGTACAATATGTAAATAAATTCTACCTTTGGTTTGTGACAAGTAGATTTTATCGAAGTCGGCTAAATTTATTGGACATTAAATTTGATCAAAATTAACATACTTACTCCTTAGCATTACAGATATATATAAAAGCGAAAATCACTCACTCACTCACTCACTCATCACGAAATCTCGAAAACTACTCAGCCAATGAAGATGAAATTTGGCAGAAAGGTAGATTGTGACTAGGAGACGACCGCTAAGAAAGGATTTTTGGAAATTCTATCCCTCATTTGTTCTCTTTTGCTCTAGCAAATGGCGGTAACGGGAACGGGAACCACTAACCACCACCAATTAAAGATCCTTTTATAGTTCCATTTTCGACTTCTACGCGGACGAAGTCGCGGGTTATAGCTAGTTACTCATATATGTAGGTATATTAATTACTGGTATATTGCCTATACAAGTATACCCACATATATGAGTATATATATATATATATATATATATATATATATATATATATATATATATATACTTAGGTAAGCATATATATATGCTTACCTAAGTACAATATTTTACATTTACTTACCCACACTATTTATTATAAAAGAATGTTATCTACCATTATTGAATGAAAGAATCAAATATTTATCATTATAATTATACCTTTGCAGGCACTTTTACACGTCAATAATAAACTGAAAACGGTTGAGTTAGAAGATTCTCTTTGTGTTCCTGCTGTTATACCACCCACACCCCGTTGGTATTTCTCCGAAATACCTCTAACTTCGCATTTTCGAACTCGGCTCAAAAGGCTTTGTTTTAATTAATTCTAAAATATTCGGTGTTCGCTTGTTTCTGAATAAGCAGGTAAGTAAGCATTTTTGCTTATTATGGTTTGTAATCAGCACCTACCGCGTCTGCAAGTTTTCATTTATCATTGTATTCATTATACTCCGTCTTTATTAAGGAAAGTACCTTTTGTAAAGGTACCTATGTATTTATTACTTTGTTTTTGTATATGTGTTTCCGTGTTGCGAGAAGAAAAGTTAGTGCTGCCCACATTTTAACTAGTAGTTCTGTGAGAACAATAGACCTCGCAAGCCCTTACAACCACGAAATAATCGATATTTTAAGTCTTTGGTAAGAGTTTCCCTGACTTTCCTCCTTACTTGGCTCCATTTAAGTGTTTTGAAACCAACCTACCAGTAAAACACTGAATAAACTTTGAATCCTGAAATAAAAATCAATAAAAAAGATTCGGAGTATCATGTTTAATAAAACGCCATAAAATAATTTTCATAAATATTTATCATCATTTCGATATAATGTTCCTTAGGGAAAGTTGTTCAATTTCACTCCCTCTCCCACTTCACATACTTCATTTTCTTCCATTTCAATTTATATTTAACTTTTGTACTACATATAGTCGGTGAGTTTGACCAATATGGGAGAAAAGTTTATTACTGTGTAATCTACTCATAAAGCCCTTTCATTTTATACCGCACATGATATGTTTATATAAAAAACATTTTTTTTTCTCTGTATCGCCGACGTCACAGTTACCCACCGTTTTCGTACTTGTCATCCCATAGATTTGTATTTACGACATCATACTGAATAAAGTACTGAATGCACTAATACAAAATATACAGAAAATCGAAGACAACTTTAAGACGAATTTGCAGACAGTACTTAATGGTCAGTTAAGATTCAGACCGAGATGCTATGGTACATTTTTGGGCAGTAAACAACTTTTATACTTCTGCAAAAGAAACCAGACGCCGCCCCCATTCCGTATCGGTAGCATGGGAGGAGTTGATATATTCTATTTTGCCGCCCCTCTGACTTCGCCGCCCGGGGCGTTAGCCCCGGCTTACCCCGCCCTAGAGCCGGGGCTGACATTTACGAGGACAGCTAAATAATTCATACTTTATTATAAATCACATTTATTTGAAATAGCGTGATATCATATATTACAAGAACATTATCCGCTTAGTAGATCCGTGTAACCAAACATGTTAATTTCGTCAGTTCCATGAATATATTGATAGTTTATTTATAATAAACACGGGTACCGCGTAACCTTGTATTTCTTTGATAACGGATCAAGATAAATGAGCAATACGCTTTTATCGTGTCAACAAAATATTATATCTTATGTTAGGTAGTACAGTCAACTGCACATCAATCTTCCCAAAATAATATGTGGAAATAACATAGGTATGAACAATAATTAAGTACTACTTATTCACTTAAATATTAAACTTTGTTTTCTGGACTGATAAGTGCAGTAAAAGTACGAACGAAGCAAGTAAAGTAGGTTGCTAAAACTAAGTTTGAACTAAGTATGTAACCCATTTCAAAATGTATTTCCTACGCAAACTGATCCACATTACGCACGCACTGAGAATGTAAACCCTTTAACGATTGATTTCGAAACACCTGTATATCTACTCGCGTAAAACACTCATCCTTCAGCAGTCCGGAAAAAATATATATAGGTATTATTCAATGATGGATGAGATGACACTGCAGAACCTAAATTCACTTACACTCTGTAAATTGCAATTAACTATACTGTATACTTACTCGTACTTAGTAAGTAATAACTTAGATCAAGGTTAGGCAAGCATAATAAGCAAATAATAGTGTTTATTTTCCCACGAGATAATCATTGTTGTTTATCTATCTATTAATCGGGATATAAAACGCGATGTCTTTGACAAGGAAATGTAAAATAGTCTAAGCTATTTTATAGCTAGCTTTATAGGAACAACAAGCAAGTTACTTGCTGTAAAGACAGTTAATTTATACATTTGTTACTTTGTTTCAGCCAGTTACATTATAAAAGTACCAGTAGTGTAAGTACAGCTTACGGTACTTCGGTATAATTGGTACTTATACCAATAATGTTTTTAAGAGCAATTTTACTGTTTTTGATACTATCTTGCTTCCAATGAGCTCCTGAACTATAGTAAAATATTGATATGACTAATTAATTAATTAAAATTAACCTAACCCGACACGGTTTCTTCGCTTTTGGTGTACAATAAAGTTCATATATAGAACGTTGAAGGGACATACCCGTAATAAATCAAACCACGAGCTATACTACATTACAATAGTATAATGAAATTAAAATAACAACAAAATAACCCAAACATTTTTCGCCATACAAATTGCTGGAGCGACTGCACACTTTTGTATGGAAATGTCGAAAAATGTTTTTTCTGTTTCGGCTGTTATTTTAGTTTCATTATACTATAGTGATCTAGTATAGCCTGTGGTTCGATTTATGACGGGTATGTTCCTTCCACGTTGTATACTTAGGTACTTACAACACCCAGTTAATACATTGTCATTGTATAATGTTTGATCAATACATACCTAGTTATTGTTGAATTTACCTTGTTTCCTTTTTTGTGAAGAAAAAAGCTGGAGAGCTTATTACCTGGTTTCATGAGCATCACAACTATTATTGCATCCGCGAAAGCGCTAAGATAAATGGAATCTAATTGTCTTGTCTTGTGGTAGTTACTCAAAACGTAGTTATCCCCTACTCCAATTAATCCGTTCCATTCCAAAGCCCTGTGACCCATGTGTTTCTAGGGTGATCGTAAATAAACACACAAGCACTGATCCAAGAAATAAATCAACGAACCGTACCTTTGTAAAGGGACTCAGTATTTATAGAGGTTGCCTGGAATCAGAGTAAAATTAAGCCCCCTATGATCGTCCTATATAGGCATCCACGATAGTAATGGATTTAGATAATCAGCGGGGTTAGTTGGGTTAACCTGCGCTTCTTCGATCCACTGATTACAGCAGGGTAGGTATAATTTTAAACTGAATTTTACAACATTTAACAAGGGCTTTTTTATTGCATATCTAATGCAATTTAATGGTTTATTATAAAACGAAGAATAACTTTAGGACTTGTTTTAAACCAGTTTAAACCATTATGGACTCAAATGTCTTCTCTCCGCATTCTTTCATCTGAAGTTCACTGTGACAAAGAGACGGTAATCGATGGAAGATTGCGGAGTCTTCTTGTTTTGGGGGTTTAGGTAAATTAAGTAGGTACTTGCCTACTTAGTCCGCGTTTTATATTAGGCAAGATAGATTTCTGGTCTGTAGTCTAATGCTGCCTTTATCTGAGCATAGCGCCACCACTGTCCAGCATTTCCGAACATGTAGGAATACGAGTTTAATCTACTTTTACTTAGAAAAGGTACGTAATATAATTTTACACTACAAAAAAAACAAGAGTTTGTCGCTAGTTGGTTTACTTCCAGTACTTATTTAAGTGCTATATCTTTCCATATTCCCTCCGGCGGCATCTCGCACAAAATAAAATGTCATTATTCTGATTGTTACCTATACCTACCCAGCCCTAAATGCTTGTATCAAGTGTAATAAGTACGTTCAGAACATAGCTAAGTACATATATGTAAATACCTAGGTATATGGTACCAATCTATTCTGTTGTAATATCAAGTGGTGGAAAGACGAAGTGGCTTTGAACATTGATTTATTTCAAACATATCGAAACTCAATCACAATATGCAGAATTTCTGCATCAAAGCTGCCTTCAATAAATCTCGAGTCCCCGAAAGCAAGTTTCTGGGAAAAAATTCAATACATAATATGTATGCAGTCAAGGGCGGATCCGGAGGGGGCCGGCACATAGCGCTTGATCAGGTTAGAGTATAAGAAGGAATGTTCACTAATTTCGATGTTTAGTTTTCTGTTGAAAATTAAAAATATCTGTGAAAAAATATTTTGATATCTTGTTTAGTTTCCGGAATATTAAAATGAATACCAGACGCGGGATTCCGCCGGACCGGCGTTAGCGACGGTGACGTCAAATTCTACTGACGGGCTGGCTGGCTAGTGCGACGTGCGAGTTGCGACCGAGGCGCGAGTGGAGCAGGGCGTTGGAATATGACACACGGTGAACGCAGGCCTTAGGCCAACAGATATATAGATACTTATTTGATTTGAGAACATAAAAACGTCCTGTAGCTAGGTAGAAGTAACGATTTTACGTACCAAAATCAAGCATTTCATTTGGCATGAACCTTCCCCTCCTGAACCGGAAGTTGGATCCGCCCTTGAATGCAGTATGCACCCGCGCTTTGCCGAGAATGCCGAGACATTGTGCAGTTGGGCTAAGTTATTCTATGTAGTTTCTCTTGAAGCTTAACATTTCCAAGATGTATTAGTAGACTATACTGCTTATATGAATACAAATAAAACTTTAAAAAAGGGTTCTTTTCTTAGCACGTTTGGAGAAAACGAGTACTAAAATTTCAAAAGCCATTGATTACAACTTTCTTCGGGTACCTAAATGATTATTTATTGCATAAACCGAAATAATTTGTTTCCTTTTGCATAATGGTGTACTTACCTAAATTATAGGCAGCTATCTTTTATACGTTCTCATAACGGATGGGTAGCGTATTACGAGTAAATAAATAAATATGTAGGGACAAATAACACTGATTGAGCTAGCCCCCAAAGTAAGTTCGAGACTTGTGTTATGGGATACTAACTCAACGATACTATATTTTATAATAAATACATATATAGATAAACATCCAAGACCCAGGACAATTTGAAAGAGGCCATTTTCCAACTTGCCCTGACCGGGGATCGAACCCGCTATACCTAATAGGTATCTAATAATCCTTAACTTTTCGATAAATACTTAACTAAGTATGACAGAAAAATGATTTGCTCTAGTGTTCTAGAATGTGTGAAACATTGAGTTATTTATTTTCTTTGGAACAATTTCTCTATTCAAATACTAGCAATATGAAATGAAACAAACATTCCTTTTTCCCGAGGCTAGGTAATAGTCGTGCAAAAATAATAGCAACTGTGTTACGCCCCCCGCCTATACTTTTCTGCCAATACAGGCAGCATACAACAATATGTTTTAGTTTTACACGAACCCGAAACAACGCCCAAGGGCCCACAATCAAAAACCACTCGTTAGCTGTGGCTGTGTTGGCGAAAATGCATTTTTCCGGCCAACTGGGCTGGTCAGCCAATATTTGTAACATTTTGCAAATTTTAACGTCGCGTTGGGTTATGTCAATTGTTAGTTTTTATTTTTATTTTGCTTTTCTGTACATATATCCTTGCAGATAGAATTCACGACGAGAAGTAAACGGGACCCTATTACGAAGGCTACGCTGTCCGTCTGTCTGTCCGTCTGTCACCAGGCTGTATCTCTTGAACCGTCCTAGATAGACAGTTGATTTTATTTACAGATGATGTGTTTCTGTTGCCGCTATAACAACAAACATTAAAAACAGAATAACATAAATATTTAAGGGAGCTCCCATACAAAAAACGTCACATAGATAGACAGTTGAAATTTTCACAGATGATGTGTTTCTGTTGCCGCTAGAACAACAAACAGTAAAAACAGAATAACATAAATATTTAAAGGGGCCCATACAAAAAACGCGATTTTTTTCCGTTTGTTTGCTTGATATTAATATCGGAAACAGGTAGACGCTAGAAATAAGTATTCACAGAATATTCAGTTGTATATTTACTTTAAAAATAAATATTAAAGGGGAGCTCTCATACAACAAACATGATTTTTATAGATAATGGTACGAAACTCTTCGTGCTAGTCCGGTATTTTTGTTTATCTTCTCGCATACTTCGCGGGGGATAAAGATTGTGAACAACCTGATTACCTACATACGAAAATGTGAAGGTTTGTCGAACCCATCATACCTCACTGTGACGAAACTGAGCTCAAAAATCAACATTCTCATTTCTTGAGTGCAATGCTAATTTAACTTGAACGAAAAAGTTAAATATCTTATTTTTTTGATCAGCATATGTTTTGGTTGTTTCTTTGTTGAAAAAATAACTTAAGGAACTAACATTACTTCTGGTACTACTAACTAAGCAGGTATGACCTAAGTACGAAACATTTATAACCGTTGATGAACAGACTTTTGGAAGTGTTGTGTTCATCAGATCGAAAATAAATTTATTTTCTTCTGCCGTTGATTTGTTATTTTCTTCATATTTATTTAAACTTTAGCGACTTCTAACCAAAAGCTATCTGGTTATGATAATGACATGACACTTGTTAAAAATCACCTATATTTAAATGGACATAGTAGGTATCAAAAGCGTATACTCGTATAGAGAGCGCTACAGTTTAAAAAAAACAGGGTTCTGCTTATTAAAGACCAAGGTACTTATTCGTATTCCAAAGAAGGAAACGCCTAATTGCGTCGCATGCCATAATTCCAAAACCAAAAAGGCTGAGCCTATTGACTCAGCTTTACTTTTCGGTATATTCATGTAGATGCTGATAAAATTAGTTAAACCTTTTATATTACAAAGTTAAACACCAAACCAAAGTCTTAACCAAACAAAGTCACACTTTATAGGTCTCGCCTATTTACTAGGTAACTTCCAAAGTCTGAGAGCAAACGGCAAAAGCAAATGGTCCGTCTTTACATGTGCCGACTTTATATATGAATAAAACACCCGGATAAATAGAAACACGTGTTTGGCCGCTGTCCGTTGTGAATATTGTATTACTTATTCACGTGAATTACTTAGACAAGTTTTGTGAACGAAATTCATGCGTCTAAAGCCAGGTTTGCCGGATTCGTATGTGAAAGGAAGGGATGAATAGGGTTTTCTGTAAATATATTATGTAGGCAGACAGGTGCGTATTATAGTTACATATTTACTTATATATTTGTTTTTCGTTTGTGTAAGTGGCCTCGGGTTCGATTCCCGGTCAGAACAATAGAAAATGGCCTTTTTCAAATTGTCCTGGGTCTTGGAAGTTTATCTATATATGTATTTGTTATAAAATATATCTAGTATCGTTGAGTTCGTATCCCATAACACAAGTCTCAAACTTACTTTGGGGCTAGCTCAATCATTGTTATTTGTCCCTATATGTTTATTTATTTTAAGATGAGATTGGCTTCCTAACTTTATAACATTTCAACAATCGATCCCCGTGCATTTCCACAGTGGCCTGCTAATTAAATACAGCTGCCAAAATCAATTAATTCAATTATAAACTAAATACGAGCAATAGGCAAACAATATCGAAATCACAGTCGAAATTGGCTATTTGTCTGTCGACTAATTGGTTTGTGTTTCGAGCCACGTGGATCATAGGGAACAAACAAGTAATTTCAATTTAATCTGTTTTGTCAACTTGGTCCGACCGATAATACAATCAGCGGTATTGACCCTTTTTGGGGTTCCGTAGTAAACAAGGAACCCTTATAGTTTTGCCATGTCTGTCTTTCTGTCTGTCTCGGCGACTATAAGTACTAGAAAGCTGTAATTTGGCATGAATATATATATATATATATATATATATATATATATTCAATTAGGCGGAAAAAAACGGTAAAATAAAATATTGAAAAATTTTTTTTTGGGTAGCTCCCATACTTTTAAATGAAAAGTCAATTTATTTTCTCGACTAACCAGTATTGTGAGTTTGAGAACACCGTTTTTTGATTTTGGGATCTGTTTCTGAAATATTTGGTTTTAAAGTGAAAAAAATTGTTGGAGTCAAGTATCCGTCCCCCCCCCCTCAGCCTCTAAAACAGCTATAGAATTTATAACGAAATTTAAAGGAAAACTATCAGAGCTAAGTAGGGTTTAAAAATTAAAAAGTTATAGGCGATTAACTTATAAAATGTACTCAGAAAAGGAAAATTTCATACAAATTCAATAGAAAATTAGTTTTTAGACGTTTTAGTGGCATGAACACAAAGTTGGCGTTCGTAACTACTGAACCCTACTGCGCGTGGCCCGACACGCACTTGGCCAATTATTTCGTTTTAACAGTGTTAAATTTAATTTTTCAAGCAAGTGTACTAGTAGTTTCATTAGGGGATTTTACGGTTTTTTTTCCAAGGCGGGGAAAAACAGCCCCTTATTCATCGTGGAGACCCGGAGAAGTGGGTGGAAATCCTTGAGGGAGGCCTATGACCAGCAATGGACTTCCTGTGGCTAAGTCAGTGTACCTACTTAACTGTGTACCTATCTTATTGTAGGTACCGATTTAGTACTTTGTTACATAATCACCGTTTGTAACAGAAGAACAACAAAAAGAAGTTAGGTAAATAAATATATATGGTGAAATCACACAGAACGAGCTAGCCCCAAAGTAAGTTCGAGACTTGTGTTATGTGTTATGTACCACTAATAAGGTAGGTAATGTGTGTGTTAGGTATATGTTTTGTTATGTTTTATGGATGTTTTAACTAAGTTAACTAAAACACACTTATATAAATCATAGTAATTAATTTTATTACTTACTTAAATGTATCTAATAAAAAAAGTTCCTACTAGAGGCAATTAACCTGAAAAGTTATCTGAAACGCTTTTATCATTCGTCAAAACACTGCTTAATTAGGTACACAGAAAAAAAGTATTTAAGAAAAAATATTATTTTTTACTTGTTTACTACTCGTACCGGCACTTAATTTCTAGGACTTATAAAATGTTTATTTTAATACATTTCAAACGAAATTTTATTTCAATTAGCGGGTGTTTTTATTTTCAAATCAAAATTCAGTACGTACAACTTACTAGGTTCAATTAGGTAGTTCCTCAACTTTAGAACCACCTAGATTCACTTAGTTCCTCAAGTTTAGAATGAGTTGGTTTCCTAAAATCTACACGGTTATTATTGGAACAAAGACATACGAGCCGACTTATAGAAATACTGTTTAAAAAGATGTCTGCCTAGTTTTTTAACCCTTTCACCGCGAACGTCGGATTTACCCGACAAACATTGTCGGGCCCATTCCGCGAGCGTCGGATATTTACGACAAAAAAAAAGCTCGTATTGCACACAACCTACGTATCCACATCCGTTGTAGGTATTTATTTTAGATTTACTACCCCTCGCGCTGGGGGCACGACAACTGATAGAAAGTCTCGCAGTGAAAGGGGTAAAGGAATTCTTAAAGAATGTGCTAATTTGATAGTTTATTTTCGATAGCAGAAAGCTGCACCTACTAGGTACCTACATCTCTTTCTTAACGATAACTTTAAAGCTAGTTAGTGCAAAGTACATATGCTTAAAGTAAGTAAGTATAGAAAACATAAAGAGTAGCACCTAAAAGCTTTTCCCACAGTCGAGGAAACGTTGAATCTAAGACAATAGTTCTGACAACTTCGCGCTTTTAATGCCATTTCAGAACAATGTGAAAAGTAGGAATCAGGTTCGCTCGACGGCTGTCATGGCCGCGTAGGCGTGACGTTGTGGCGCAGACACCACCCTCGCCTATTGTTGCTATGAGTACAGATACGGGAGCGGACGTACCAGCAGGTTTAGGAGGCTGGAGCCTAGAGCGACAGATTTGAAGGGGCAGTAAAATCAACAATTCCTCTTTGCATCGTCCAGTTGCGTCCGTCAATAGTACAGGCTTGACGAATGGAAAAATATTTGTAGCCCATCGGTTAGATTATTAAAAAATATTGTGTAACACGTAGTTGTTTTCTCTAAGAAATAAAAAAATACAACAATACAGCGCATTGAAATTTCGCATAACATCACGGTTACGTACGATTTTTACGTATTTATAGAGGTGACGTCTTAAGCAAGCTCGGAACTTTGATGCTTCGTTTCTTTGTGATTTTATACTTTTTTGGCTAACTGAAAAATATGGGTCTACTATTTTTGGATAATCTATAAGACGGACTAATTACAATTATACTTTTCTAACTCTGTCATCACCCCTATTGGATAAAGGCTAGATAGATATCTAAATCTAGAGGGAGCGGCAAAGTCTGTCGTTCGGACCAGGATGCAGAATAATCTGGTTTAGAAAGAGGCAAAGTCAAGCAATCATCTCTCCGGTGATCACAGGGTAACATAGGTTAGTGGGGCAAAATATCAAAGATTTAGAATATACAAGTAGTACAAAATATGAATAGCCTACTGGTGGCAGAATATGTTCATCCGCCACTATAAAGGAAATATAAAAACGTTAACTTCTATAGATTCAGATTATCAACCTCAACGTGACAACTGACTCTATTTTATTTATAATTGTAAGCCATTTTGAAATCGATTAGATCAAATGCTAAATCCATGAAACCTGTCTACGCGAATAGTCAATATGAACAAAATCTCTACTTAGTTATATGTAATTGAATGTTTCTGATTATTCCGATTAGGGGATTGGGAGCTTTAATTCAATTAGTCAATTCTTCAGTCAGTTTTTATTTAAGTTTACTTACTTTAGTAATTTATCTACAGTTAGTGTCGTAAATATTGCATTTGATACATTTTTGTGATGTGTTCTCGGTAAATTTTAATTTATTTCCAAATTAGTATAATAAAGTCAAAAAAAAAGTCAAAAATCATTTATTTATCTTTGGATATTTATATTGCTTGATAATTGTCATTTCTTTTTTCTTTCGATTTCTTAATAGTTAGTTGTGACGTCTGATCAAATTTACTTACAACTAAGTTCACTGCCGCCTCCAAAGCGCAAGTACAGAAGAAGCAGTAACACTGTATTGCAGCATTTTCTCAAAAAAAGTCAACCTTAAAATTAAACTGATATTAAAGTTAGATATGTGGACTGAGAATATATTGCTAAGACATCATTATTAATTAAGAATCATGTCAAATTTGAAATTAATAATAAAATTGTAGCCTCCGCTTGCAAAACGTTTCACACAACGACATTCCCAATTCATGGTTGATGGTAACATGTAAAAAAAATTATAAATAAATAAAATACCGTTTATTTATTTAAAGAGTGCATACATACTACAACGAATTTTTTATAAGTGAAACCGAAAATTAAATTTAAAGTAACAAAGCAAGCAGTTTGTAAAGCAACCATACATTTTTAGAGTAAATGAGTAACACTTAAGCTAGATACCTACGGCCGTTTTTTCCTATTAGAGGAATAACATTGAATTAAGTTTTTTTTTTTTTCAGAGTTTGTACAAATTACTACAGTATTTGTATAAGTAAAGCCGATAATTAAAGCATCAAAGTAACCAGTTTAAGAACATAACCACTCATTTTTAGATTAAATGGGTGTTATTATATTAACACTTAGACTAGATACCTACATCAGTTTTTTGTCCCATTTTAACGAATAACATTTTACATTATCACGGTTTGTACAAACTACACACAATTATTTGAGTATAGCCGAAAATTAAAGCATTAGAGTAACCAGTCTGAAAACATTAACATGCATTATTTAAGAGTAAATGAGTATTATTAACACTCAAACAAGATACATCAATGCTTTTGTCCTCTTAGACGAATGAGGAGATGATTAACACTATTATAATTTTTAACTTAAATTTTGGCAAGCCATAGGAAGTACAATAAACAACTTAATATTTTCTTTAGAATGAGTATACAATTTGGTTGGCTTTTAATTGTATTACATTGTATTATTACTGATGTCGGTCTGTATTTATGCCAGGTAGACGAATGTTTTAGTCCCTAATATACATAATATATAGCAAGCCATTTAAAAGTATGGTTAACTTAGAATAAAGCTTGGAATATAATGATATTATGTATAAGTGATTACAAGTAATTCAACTTTAACATGTCGGTTTAAGGATAGGATACAAAGAATATCATTCTGGGTGTTACTTATTACAGCTGTTTACCAGGTTACATATTATTTGTATTGAAGATGTGCTTTTATCTTTCTCGTGTTACCGTACCGTGCCCTAAGATAGCCTATAGAAGGGCCTTAAATGCAGCAATATTTAGTAAGATACCTACTGGGTCACATGATTTACAATATCCATGGAATATATAATAATAAACAAAATGAGTTCAACGCTAATGTATTACCTACTTACCCACCCAGTTCTATGACGTCATCATACAATCCATATTAAACAAACAGTTATTATCTTTACATACATCTATATTACGAAAGTTTAGTAATATTTTACCAAATTTTCGCATAGCAACGAGTTGCCTGAAAACAGGCGGGATTAACGTCAAATAAAGCTGGCTATTCAGCAATAAATTTATCTTAATGTTCGGCTGGCTAACTGTCTAATCCAAACAATTCCCGTAATTTGAAGGCAATAATAACTCGAAGTGAAAATGTAGCAATCGATTTTTGGCAAACAAGGAAGGTTCGTAGCAGGGTACTTTGTTTAATTATATTTTCGGGATACTTTTCGTGTTAGGTTAGAGGCCTTAAATATGCCTATATTTTTTTTTGTATCCTACCAATTACTAGTTCAGGGTTATCCGATAAAATTAACCGGTTTCGAGAAATTTCAAAAAATTCAGAAATATGACCCAAAAAATTGCGGTTTTCTTTTCACCCCTCCTTAAGTTTCCACGAGCTTTATTTATTCGGAAAATTAGGTGTCGCCCTACTGAATAAACACAAACAACATCCTGAAATATTCTAAACGAGAATACAAGACAATGGAACCAAAGGTGTCGCCATTTTTTTCATATTTTTTACACTGTATGGCCTTCACGGATAACAATGACTTATTATTTAATATGTCTAGGCTAGCATTCAGTTCGCGTGCTACTCTGCCATCTGCCACATATCAGTCTCCGGATTGCTCACCATTACAGGCCTTTTAGATAATGAACTATCTGATAATGTCCAACCTATTTGTATAAAAGCTTTGCCATTAGGTAAGTAATCATATTCGGATGATATTTCAATTACCTAGATGAAGTAGTAAGTATAGGTAATAGGTGTATATTATTTACTGTAAGTAGGTACTTAGGCATAAAATTAAGTGTGCAAAAATATTATTTCAGGATCTTGATTTTTAGATAAGTAAATAATTATATTGGACTTTATTCTTGTCTCGTGTAGGAATAAAATCTACTGAACAGATTAAATCTACTTTATCGCTTTTAGCAATTATTTTTTCATCTTATCTACTCAAAAAAAGATATTTCATCCCAAAACATTTGGAGCTAAAGTTACTGGTTATTGTCACGGGACTAAAACGTGAAAAAGAAGATCTCTAGGGATTAAAACCAATTTGAAAACAGAACACGAGTGTAATCTATGTAGAATCAAAAATAATGTTGGCAGTCCAGTAAAAAAAAGGAGAATTTGGTTTTAAAATGAAAAATAATTGGCACAGACGTCGAAATTCCAAATTTTTTAAATTTGAAATACATATCGTCTTCAACTTGAATGAATATGGGTTAAAAATTTTATGTTCTTTGCTTCGGGAAAAGAAATAAGTATAATTAAAAAACGCAATTTTTCTCTTTGATTCAAGTAATTACAGAAGTTTTAGGTTATTTGTATTGAAATGTAATTATTTATGTAAATGTGAATACTTTTTCGTGAGTTTAAGTCAATAGTGAATAGTTATCAAGTTTACTTATAAAAATAAAAAAAGATATGAAGGACCACGCAACCAGAGTTGTGAGTAAACATTTTATCTTAAGTTGGTGGTCTTCGAAAAAATATTTCTTAGCATTTATTGTATGTATTGTTTGAAAACGACACTAAACAAAGGTTAGTACTTATTACATTGTCGGTTGAAGTCTGTTAGGTATTGTAGGTGTTCTACTGTTCTTTATAGTCTGTTTTGAATGTGCTAGTTTTCCCGAGTGCACTCGGGTACGGTAATATTTTAATCTCGGGTAGAATCACTCGCTCCGCTCTTGATTCAACTGTGGAATCCTTCGTTTCGCTCTGAATTCAAAGTAGCGCCCTCACCGTCAAAATATTACCTTTTTCTCTTGTAGCACAATCTACAATTAATTTCAAATATTGGCCACCTTTGGAATCAAATCTTTCTCTGATGTAAATACTTACTAGAAAATAAGTTAAAAAAGGAATTGACTAAACATTAAAATTAAACTATAAATTATCCCTGTGAACAAAAATAATAATTCCGACTACGAGTATTAAGAACTCCATCGAGTGATGTATAACGGAAATACATATTATAACTAATATCCGTAGCGCTATCTAATATTTGTTCGGGAAAACCCTGACTTTCAAGCGTTAACCCGCAATAACTTTTAAACGGCTCCACCGATTTTATCAATCATAGCTAAGAACCACCGCAAGAGAAATTTGTTTCACACAAAAAAAAACGCATCAAAATCGGTCCATCCGTTCGACTTATAAGACCCCTCTTTTTGTCGGGGGTCGAAAACAGTGGATATCAGTAAATAGAAAATTAAAGTAACAGTAAATATGAACAACAAAGTCAATACAGTGGATAACAGTAAATAGAAAACCCTCTCCTTCTAAGAATTCAGGATATTAAGCCAAGTCATCGCAGATTAGATGACACAATAAATTCGACCCAATAGAAGGAATCACCCACTTCTCACAACAAATGGCCGGACAGGATCGACATTAGTCTAACAGCCGCATTGTCCACCATTTGACCCACTTTCTGAAGTTGCCGCTCTTTGCTCCCCTGAGTTGTGCACTCCTTCTGCTACTATTTAGGCTATATTTATGTACTTTATATATACGGTGCAGTATTTCTGAGGAACTTCTCCGAGGCTATTTAAATATTTGGGCATAATATGTTCGACGAGACCTCAAGTTTTCAACCTTTGATCGGAGCTTCATGAAATTTGATAGCTAGCCCAATTACATTTTTAGAACTATAATTTACTTATGAACAAAATAAGGAAGAGAAGCTTACAGATTCTTCCTTATCTTCTTTTTCTACTCATGCGCATCGTGTTTTACACGTCTTTTGAGCAAACTGTACCTTTAGTAGATTAGGACCTAAAGAGGGCCTCACTTAATAGCTATAACCTCACCTAACTGTCGATAGAAAAAAAGAAACACGAAAAATTGTAGTAACTGTTTCCTTGGCCTAAACATTGAGAAACTTCCGCGAAGCATGGCTACGCGAAGGTTGGCGAATCCGCTTTATTTATAACATGATTTAATATCTTATTATGAACGAGATTTAGTGCCGTTGTAATAAATTCACATAGTTCTTGAAAACGAGATTTTAGAAGTTCGAGGTAATCTTTTTTCCAAAATTTACCGTTTTGTAGCATATGGCAAAGGTACTTACTACCTAGGCTTTACCCAAACTATGTCAATTCGTGTGCGTTACACGTGACAATAAATTTTCCAAAATTGGCTTTTTTTTTAAATTGGCTGTTTTTTTGGCAAATGTGCATGATATTTTAGTCTTTAGCTAAATCAGGACTGAATAAGAAGTAAATTGGTACACGACAAATATTTTGTCTATATTATAAATTTTTAGTTATTTTCACTAATCTCTGGCTGTGGTGTCCAATAAATTGTTAAATACCTACTTACATTTTGTTTTTATTAAAATAATAATTGCTACAACCCCTAAAAAAGGAAAACTTTGTTCGAAAAGCTTTGATTAGAAGTATTTTCTGGATCTAAGTTTACAACTCGTCAACCTATGCGGTGTTACCTTTACAAGTTTTTTCTGGAAGGAAAACAATTTCCAATATCCCACCTTACTTACATACCTATTATCCAACAATTTATAATAATAATTCTTTAATATTCTTTTATAATTCTTATAATAATTCTTTATTCGCTTAAATATTTGTATAGTTTTTGTCAAGTTGGTTATTACACAAAAAAGGTTTATTTGTTGCTGTTATGATTTCGAAGAACTTAGACATACACTGTACTAAATAAGTACTGCGTAATAATATCCTCTAATCGAATTAATAGCAGTCATGAGCACGTGACAAACTGACAGACAGACGATTTGTTAAGGTTTCCGTTCCAAGGATGGAACTAATGTTGTTCACAGTCCGTGCAAATTGGTAAATTCATTACCAGCTAATGTAGGATAAGCAAACTATGTTATAAATAAAACATGAATAAAACGGACGTGCATTGTTGATTAAGTTTTTTTGCCCTTTTACCTGCAGTCATATATATCTTTGCATTAAGTATACTTGTTGGCATATAATTCATGTTTCAAATTATTAAGATTATTGGCCGTGTGAAGACGGGATAGAATATGATTTGTCACTTATCCTTCCGCTTCCACGGGTGTGGTAAGAGACGACTAAGGGAGGTATCGTAACTGAGAACGGCAAACAACGTCCTTTGTGCAAAGATTTTATACCGATGATGTGATGACCAACCCGCGTACCCAGAGTAGCGAACACGGGAAAAGTCCTCTTTAATGGAAGAGGTCTTTCTGTAGCCTAGCAGTAGACTGATATAGGCCTAGAAGTAATAACTAGAGCTAGTTTACACCACACGACGCCGACGTCTTCGCGGAGAGTTGATAAATGTTATAATTCGTCTCCGACTAGCGACTTTCGCTTGCTGCTAACTATCACAAATTGTATGGCGGCCGTCACTTAGCTTCCGCTTTCGCCGTTTGCGTGGTACGAGGCACTCAGTTGTTGTCAACCGCGGGCGCGGCCCGAACGGGCGATCGGACGCAGCGGACATATTTTGTAATTCGGTTTTGGAATACGCTTCGAGTGGTTCGTTTGGGTGCTTGCGTGTTTTTAACCTTTTTATACAGTTCACAATTGTTTAAAATAGTATAATTAAAATTGTATGAGTTTTTTAAAAAATTGCCGGCCGCAATTTGTAATGTGTAAAGTAAAGCCCTGCATTAATCAATTCTCCGCAAACAGACTTTATACAATTACCACAAGACAGACATATGAGTGATATGAACAAGGCAACGTGAATCTAAGAAAGTGAAAAGATACACAATGAATGATACTATAGTACTCTATCTATTTGGAATTTACGCTGGATTTCGTATCAACTTTTTAGGACATCTCTATTTAATCCCCATCAGAATAAAATTCATACAAGTATATAGAAAAATATAGAACTTTATAGTCATTGGCAGTCAATCAAAATTGCTACGTATATTTATAGAAGGCATTGCAGTACCTAAATCGTAAAAAAATCATAGCAAGTGTACGTCGCGTCAGTTTTTTTAAACCATGACATGAAAACTGAAAAGCATACCTACATTCGTATTCAGACCACATAGACCTACATTGTCACATTCGGGCTCATGTTCGTCCATTATTCGGCTAATTAGTTGGCTACAATAGATCGTTAGCCATCACTGTCAGTAGTCAAAATTTAAGTCGAAACTACTATACCAGAGCAATGGGCACATTATACATAATAATGCACAATAAATAAAGAAAATTAGTCAAACGCACTGCTGCCAAAAGAACTTATGACGTTTTTCCGTACTTTTGAAGGCACGTTTAGATTTTGTCGTGCTTGTTATCGCTTAGATTGGAGTACCACACGAATATTTTTTAATTAATAATTTTTCAAAACTTAAAACCGATTGATGAACCACCACCACCACCACCACCTGACAAGTAATACTCTTTCAAACAAAAAAAAAAGAATTTTCCTAATTGGTCCTGAGGTCTTCGAGTATTCGGTGAACATACCTACATAAAAAATAACAAAACGCTCCGACAAATTGATATACTCGTATTACTCGTCCTTTTTTGAAGTCGGTTAACAAATAGTCTAAGTCGCTTTTACAGACATTCTGTTTCACTTACCTATCATTAGCTATTAAGCAACTTTAATATTCTCTGTGTACTTAATGCATTTACGAACTCAAGCAGTCTTATTATAAAACAAGGTTTAGAGATAGATCGAGTTTTAAAGTCGGTCTAAACTAGGTAACAAGGAAAATCTTATTATAAAACAAGGTTTTTGTTTTGTTCTGAGGACGATCCTCGGTCTAATGATAAACCAGCTAGGACGCTAGTTTAAGCTCCGACTAACCTAAAATTCATGACAGAAATCAAAACAAAACAATAAAATCTTAGTAAATCCGAAATTTTACCTGATGGCTAATAATAAATGATTATTATATCCAGGAAATGTGTTAAAACTGCCATGATTATGATATAAAAGTAGTTTTATTATTTTACAAGTTTCCATGACAAAAACGATTTCAACACTTTTGTTCGTTTATTTCCATTCACAACATTAAAAACACGATTTTATATTTATAACACAATACAACACACATATAAAAACAATATTTGTTAAGATTATTTACAATTTACAAACGTAAACAAACTCATAGGTTACGCTCCATGACAGTTTATTATGACAAGTGCCCACAGACTAAATATAGAATTACGTTGTCAAAGTTGTCAACTTAGCTTCGTTCCGTTTTTTGATACTATAGTTACTTTATCATTGTATAATAAATGTTATTTAGTAATCAGATCAATAAATAAGAGGTTATTGGTAAAAAAAAATATACTTTGCATAGTTTTGAATTAATATTATTTAAAATTATTTCGCTTTTAATTAAAATATTTGCGACGAAAATATATTATTATGAAAAATGGAACGATTTTTCTACTTCCGGTCGGACTAAGTTGGATCTATCTAATTCCGTCTTTAGTTCAGGATTTGTAATAAAAGAAAGTCTAAAGTAGATTTATTGCTTGTTACCGTACTAAACCCCGACTTAGATAATACGGGACTAAACCACGATTATGGCCTTTTTTATAATAAGAAAGAGGTCCAAGTCGCGCTTAGTGAGGATCGAACTCGTGCCTCACACACAGAAGCACAGCCATTGCCTAAACCGCTTGGCCACCACCGCTTTGGGAACACTAAGATGAGGAGACAAAGTCAAACCCTTTAGCGCTGGACACACTGAAAAGGAGGAGACGATGTTTGTCCACGTCTTACGTAGACGTGGACAAACATCGTCTCCTCCGCGTCTTTTTTATACAAAATGTATATAAGCGTCGCGCTGCAGAACACACAGGAAAGACGGGGCGCGGACAGGGCACAGAAACGACGGTTACACGTCCGTGTCCTATATGGTAGAACACACAGAACGGACGGGGCAAAGGCGCGAGCAGATGAAACAGGGTTAGAGGCGGGTTGCGGGACTCGCGCGTCACCAGTGTTGCTATAGATACGGATTTGTTTGTATCTGTCACGCCCGTGCCTCGTCTTTTCTATATGTTTTAAAAGTGGCCACGGCCCCATCTGTGCCCCGACCGTGTCCCGTCTGCGTCTTACGTCTTTTCTATGTGTCCAGCGCCTTTGAACGCCATCATTGCAGACACAATAGATTTATACCCTCCCCCTTCCATGGCGCTCAAGGCGTTAATGTGTCACGCACGTGTGATTTGATTTATTTTTTTATTTGTGTATTCTACACTTGATCTGCGGTCCACTGTACTTCAATTCGATTGAAAAAAGGCACTGATAAATAGGTAGTCACTGACGAGCACCGACGAGCAACACCTTGAACCGCGGTCGTATATTTTAGCGTACTTTGCTTAGAGATATAAATACGAAGTGATTCACCAACTACGTAATGTACTTACAGAAACAGACTTTATTATTAATGTCTGAGGATTTGTATGTATTTTTTATATTATATTTTTCTAAAGATAGTCTATTTAAAGTTTAAAGTGAGAACGTGAAGCTTTTCTACGCACAATTGCCAAAAACGGCCACTTTTGGCGTATGTGCGTAGAAAAGCTTCATATTCTCAGTTTAAACTGTAAACAGTACTTCATAAAATAGTTTAAAGGGTTATCTAGAGCCTGGTCAAGAGAAAATTTCAAATTATATATCCGTTTCCTTTGAAATGATTTAATTAAAATGGGGGCAGCAATGGTCCCCGAAAAATTCAGGTAGCCCCTTAACATGAAACTATACAACGTATAACGGAAAGGGGGTATCAACCCGAAAGGGAGTAAACATACTAATCAATGTGAACTACTTTTACTATGGGACCATTCCTGAAATCGTAAAAAAAATCTGCAGCTCCATACATTTTGGCACGGTAAGTATTTAATTTTGTATGGAGGTGAAGATTTTTTTTAATCGATTTCAGGGATGGTCCCATAGTTAAAATTGTACACATTGATGAGTATGTTTACTCCCTTTCAAGTTGATACAATGCGACACAAATAAGTTGAACAAAAATGGCAGAAGCATTTTTGTACAAATTCTCGGCACGTAGGTTGAACCAAAATGAAGGTTATCGGCGCAGGTACAAATAATTTGTACAATTGAAGTCCGCCATTTTTGTTCAACTTATTTGTGTCACATTGTACCTATCCCCCTTTCCGTTACATTCTGTAGAATTAAAAAGTCGCGTAATATTTTGTGCTTATAAATATGATATGGTGCATGCATAAGTTTCTTACCTTTTTAAAGGTTCGAGTAATAGTAAATAAATCCTTCAAAAACATTTAAGAATTCTGGAAAATGTACCTATGAAATATGTAGCTCTACATAGAGCCAAATGATCGTTTGGGAAGAACACATTTCTTTTCTTAACCTATTTGGGTATTTAATTAAGTCTTCATCCTCATTTTTAAGTACATAATGATGTATACCTATACCTACACAACTATTAAGTAGGCGAAAAGTTAACATCTCTTCATATACCACGTGGAAGTAACATACCCGCTATAAATCGCGGTAGTGGTCTAGTATAGCCCGAACAACGGGCTTTACTAGACCACTTTAGTATAATGAAAATACAATAATAGTCAAAAAAATTGGCATTTCCACACAAGAGTGTGCAGCCACTCGGGAATTTGATTTTTATTTGTTTTCTTCTTTTGACTATTATTTTAATTTCATTAAACTATATTTGTTTGCTTTATTACGGGTATGTCCCTTCCACGTTTTATACTCTACTCTGAATAAGTGAAATTTTACTTATTTCAGTACAAAGTGGTAACATTGTTGCTTGGCCTAGTATGTTAATATTGTATATGCCTACATACCTTAATGTTCAAGGGGCCGTATCTCATCTGTCTGTTGTCATGTCAATGCACTACTTGTATATAAATCTTTGTGTCAATGTGACCTCCGGGTGACGCACGTGGGGTTAACATCAGCCGCAAAAGAAACCTGTAAGTGATATTGATGGACGATGATAGTATCTTTAACTTTGTTGTATAAAAGCTGCTGCACACTCGTCTTGTGGAGATTCCTAGTCCGTCTTTCGCAAGTTAATCAATCGCGGGCGTGATCTGCACTTGGATGGGTGACCTTAAGTAGCAAAACATTTTGCCGACCTCTTTCGGAAGGCACGTTAAGCCGTTGGTCCTGGCTGTCATCATTGTAAGGAAGATGTCATTAAACTATGCCAGATCTAAAGGCATTTGCCGCTGCTTGAAAAATCTGACATCAATTTGGCCGTATGGTGACCGCAAAGAGTATGATTTGTCACCACTCCTTTCCTTGCGCAAGGGTGTCGTAAGAAGCGACTATGGAAGGTATTTGTAAAGAGGACGGACAGCAGCAACGTCCACTTGTCAAGGCGTTCGCCTTGTGACCCGAAGGACATGGGTTCGAATCCAACTGGGAAGCATACTTTGTGAAAAGTTGTTTCCAGTCTGGTGAGGATATTGCAGGCTTGAATCACCTGATTATCCGAAAAGAAAGATGATTCCATGTTTCGGAAGGAACGTATAAACTGTGGGTCCCTAACGCCATACAGTGTTTGATCACCAAACTATCCATGGATTGGTTCTGGTTTACCCTTTAGGTTGCGGAGGTCAGACGGCAGTCGTTTTTTGTAAAAACCAGTAACCTCGTCAAATCTCCTTGGTTAGGTAGCGGACCCCGGGCTCTGGGAAAATACGCTCGGCTGATGATGACTGCTATCATCAACCCGCCTGCCCAGCGTGGTGATTATAGGAAAATCCTCCTTTTATTGGGAGAGGCCGTCTAGCAGTGGACTGAATCATTTCTAATCTATCCTTTTCAGCGACGTTGACTAGTTTAGTTTGAAAACGTTCGCGTGACTGAGACGCCATTGACAACTTGTCTAAATTGTACTATTTTAACCAGGCTTGGCGTCGGGGGTAAAATAACGTAAACAAGTGCTGGCATATAAAAAGGCTATACTATTTCTAATCTTCAGAAGATTAGATATAGTATAGAGATTTAATTTAGTAAACAAGTAATCAAGTGACCTCGCGTGTTTACGATGCGATTAGGAAGCATCATAAAACTGGTCAGTTACAGATAGTAGTTACACGTTGATGTCACACAGATAACACTACTTGACGCCCGTTTACTTTCTGTCTACATAATTATCTAATACTTGCTAAAGGAATGACGTAATATTTATAGGTAGACTGATCAAATTCAATATGGAAGGTAAAATCTTTTCCTAATTTGAGGAATATAATCTTATTCCTCAAAATAAGAAAAGTTTTTTTACCTGGACGTGGACAAAATTGCTCTTAAAAATTAAGCACATAAATGTTCTGTAGATATCTGATATACGGACATGTACAGAGTTCTAGGGCCTGGCATGTGGAGCGGATGAGCTTTTTTTTGCGCCATCAGGCCTCTCAAAACTAGCCACCTCATAAAAGTTTGATTTCTCCTCTAATAAAAAAATAAAAAAAAACTTTGCATCATCCTGCTCTGCGTGCGGCTCGCTTACTTTTAAGACTTCATATCGGCCATAAACCCAAGATCGGTCTATTTCAGTCCCATCCCAATACACTTAAAACGCGGAACGGTAGCTCAATACTCGTACTAACCCAGATTTTAGCGGCTTAGGGTGCTATTGCGCAAAGTATCAAATTGAAACGGTTGTAAATGGGCTGTTTTCTCTGCTTACAATTTCAAATTAGGCTTATAAATGCTGGAAAATATCTGTAGAATGTAAATATAGGTAATGTTGATTTATAATGAAAATATCTATTGAATGTAAATGAATACTATTCGGCATAAAAAGGAAATTTAAAAAAAATACTTTCAAGCAGAAAGTTTCAATGGGATATAGCTTTGTTGGTCTTCTATCAAAATCGGGTTATCTAAAACAAGTTCCCACGTGCTATATGATGGCCTGCCACCTTCCTTTTTGAGACTAGCGCATGTCATAATGAGGAAGTTTCCTGGGTTAAAAATAAATTATTTGGTACTGTCATTAGAATAAAACGTCACAAATAATGTCACTTATCATTGATTGCGGCAATACTAATATTAAGAGCGCTATTTGACTCCAAGAAACTGTGTAATCTATTAATCCCATAAAAAATGTTTGTTTTGATGATGAGAAAAAAGTATCTGATTTGAGTTGTTGGAAACTTTCTTATTGCATGTATGTAGATTATAGGTGACAGACATATTTGTTGAATGATGTCTATCCTTGTTTTTGTTTTCTTGCACAAAGGATATCGTTAAATAGATATAGCTTTTCTAAAGATATTATGTTGAAAAATATACCTCTTTTTAAATAGGAGCTCCGGTTTTTAGAGAAACTTACAAGTTTCCTTTTAGGTACAATTAACTCGTCCAACAAAATGCAAATACAAATTTAACAATATCTTATTTAACATTCTAATATAATCTAAATGCAAAAAACTTTATTGCACAAAAAACATATTTATAATAATAAAGATTTTGTATTGACTTAAACTAATAACACCAGATTTCATGTTAAGCAGAAATTGAAAAATTGTTAATTAAATATAGTGCGCGGGAAAAAAAGCAGTGCACATTATTTTTTTCTTTTTTACCCTAAAAATTGTTTGTGATGGATATCGCTGTTCAAAAATTCAAAAATTTTAAAATAAATTTTAAAATTTTAAATTTAAGTGCGTCTCTGGGCCTCTGCAGACAGAGCCTAGGGCCGCAAGACCTAACGACGCCCAACCGCCATTCTTAGCGTGATTGCGGGCGGGATAATGAAAAAAAAAATCAAAATTGGTAGTGACAGAATAGGTTCCTAGCTGCTGATCACATTTCCGCCCATTCACTTGATCGGCTTTTACGATCTGCGTGGAAAGAGTTAGATATTCATTTTTTTCTGTTCTCCTTAACCATTATAGAGACAAAAGCGCGGTGAGTGTCGCGCTGCCTGGTACTCCTTGACTACGAGACAGATTAGGTAAGGTTAGGTTCCCACCCTGACGGACTGCCCAGCCTGGGCGGAAGACCGCGCTGAACTATGCACGGAAGTGGGGGACGGGCGACCTTCCGCTTTCGACTGTGGTTCGTCACATAAACGTCGTAGAGAGCAGTGCAGGCCTTTGCGGAGAGCATCATAATATGCTCCGCAAAGAGGTGGCGGAGTGAGACCGGGAGGCAACAACCGACCTGGCCATCCATCCCCGGCGCACAGGGCACAGGTGGCGGGCCTATGACCTGCAACTGCTGCCTTCATAACGTGGGACAATCGGGCGATGGAAACTGGATTTCGCTCAACAAATACGGTCCTCCAAGTTGGAAGCGCGTTTGTGCCAACACGCGCCTTTACCCTAACGGGTACAATTTTTCTTGATTTGTTTCCTCACGTAAAAAAAAGGTTAGGTTCCACCCAACTACCCGTGGGTGGACGAAACGGTAAATCTTTGCCACATGAAAAAAAAGTTACGTAAGGTTTGGTTAGGTTAGGGGCTTTTGGTGCACCCATGCCAACATCATTTAGGACTGTTATGTGGCCTCTTTCCATGAGCATCTGTTTTCCATGGTGATACGCGTAATACACCGACGATATCCCAGTTGCCGGCCAGGCTCAGTTGGCACTCTTCGCCGACGACACGGTGCTATTTGCAGTTAGTTTGAATTAAAAGTACGCCTCCAGACAGTCCTAGGCGCCCCGCTTGACAGGCTTTCAAATGGAGGTTCTTAGTGAACGTCAACAAGAAGCAGACATTGCTTTTTGAAAACACCCGCTTCCCGCCACCCTTAAAGCTCTTTGGGGAAGATATATAGTCAAATATCTGGGAGTACCTGAAGTTCAGCAGATGCCTCAGCTTGAAAGCCCACATCGATAGGGTGGGGGCGATAGCAAAAATGACCCGGTGGAAGCTCTACCCAGTACTTTTCTCTCGCTTCCCGCTATGGACGGCTCGGGATGAAGTCGCACTAAAAAAACCTATGTTTTAGGGGCCGATGGGGCTCCGCGTTACTTGAGGAACGCCGTCATCCATTAGAATTTAAAGTAGGAACGCTTATTTCTCGACTTTTATCTCCCGCCTAGAGAAGGACATGTATGACGACTTGCCGTTGCACCGCCACATAAAGAGGGCGGGGGAGATGATACCAAAGAAGTACCCATAGGCGGTGGCAGCACTCCGCTAAAGACAGCTAAAATAGAGCTGTGGGAGCTCCTGCCGAATGACGGAGGGTAAATGAAGTACTAACAAAGTCACTGCCTATTGTATAAGCATTCAGTTTTTGAGCAGTACCGGATCTAGAATTTTTGGAGGGGGGCAAAATATGTGAATATGCCGCCCCTGTTGGTTTTGTTACCTACTTGATTACCAGTACCTTGCTTTCTGAATAGCACGTCGTGTCTCGGTCCGTCCTGACCATAAGGTTTCATTTTGCAGGCCCCTAATAACTAGACGCCACCCCCATTCCGTATCGGTAGCATGGAAGAGATGGACATATTCGACGTTTTTATTTAAAAAAAATCAATTAATATTTACCCTACATCGGCATTCGCTACTACGAAACCCTTCACTGCGTCACACTAGGCCGGTTTTATTGAAAATACTAAAATGACGGTGCTTATTAACCTGACAAAGTCGCGGGCAACAGCTAGTAAATAAAAAAATAGTTGCATTGCATTAGCCTAATCGAGAAGAGAAAGTTGAATAAATGGCCAACATTAAACATGAATCAACCGGATAATCCCAGATTGTACGTTAAAATCAGAAGCGCATTCACTACATGATTACTCCATGATTACACTAATTATTGTCCATTAACAATAATTAACGAACACTAAATGTGTGTGTGTCTCGCTCCAGAACAGAAATATTCCTCTTTGTGTTGTTATCTTATTAACAAGGCCTAGCACAAAGGCGGTTCTCATTGTGGTATTAATTGCTTCATATTTTTTCAATTGATGATTTCGTAATTCCGTTTCCTATTTGGGTTTCTTTTATGAAAAAATACAATTGTTCCCGTGTTGTATTTAGGTAGGTACTTGTACATATATTTTCATTTAGTCAAAAAACTCGGTAATGTTTCCAACCTATATTTTAAAACTTCATTTTGATTTCTTCTAAATTACTATCCCAATATAAATAGGAATACACCAACTAGAATCAGATCCAGATAGCGAGAAATGACTGATAAATTCTTGCCTGAATGGCAGCAATGGAGTAGCAGTGGAGAGAGACGAGTGGAGAGGAGTAAGGGGAGGCCTTTGTATGTAATACTTTCACTAATTCTGTGACCTTTGCCAGATATGGGAACCAACAGCCACCAGCTGGTAAAAAACAAACCAACTTTAACTAAGTAGGTATCTAATCATAATCGTTGAAAACTAGCGTTTCCACAAATAGAGCCGGCTAAGCGAGCCATTTGTGTCCACGCGGATGTCAGAATTCAAACCATTCCATTCTCAAGAGCTCCTTGAGGAAGTGAAGTGAGGAAGTGACAAATGCCAAAAAATTAGGGTTCAGGCACAAAGAAACCTCCATGATAGTCAGCAGTCTAATCGGCATTTAAGAATAAAAGAATTTATTCAAACATTAAAAAGAGGTGCATTTAACATATAATGCTTGTAAACAACCGTTATAGTATAAAACCATGTTGCAATTGTTGCCGCCCAATTCCGGAATTTGGCTTCCAACATGTTTCAAAGAAGCGTAGGATTTTCGAGGAACAAGCTGCAATGCTGTTAGGCTTTACTCGTAGTTCCTTGCGTATCAAAGCTAAAATGAACCTATGTCTAAACTAAAGTAACATTGAGACTGACTCTTGAGCGTCCATAATTTCATTAGCTAGTGGCCCCGAGCCGCAAGCCGGCCTCCCCATAATCGTATTACTAACCTCACGGGGCTTCGTAATGCCTACAACAAGATTTATGAACATACAAACTTTAAAAATTGCATTTTACGTGAAGCCGTTAGCCGATGGAATTGATAAATGCGGGGAATAATCCCGCCCTTTCGTGAAAATAGAGTTAAGCCGCGTTTCTGCGGTAACATCTCGTTTGGCTGCTTGTTAGGTATTTTAATCGATTATGAAAGCTGTTTGATGATGCTACAGGATGTAAATTGCAGTACCAATAATATATTTTAAGAGCGGCCAACCCGTCTTACTTTTCATACAAACGCTCGTACGTGATGATTGAAAGTGATGTTGAAAAAGACCTGGAACAAGTTTTATGAAATTTCCGCACCCTATAAATAGTTAATGTTCGTTCAATGGATAGTTAATAAATAATACTAATTTCGTTCAATATCTCTCTCTTTTCGATTTGCCTATTTTTCTAGCATTGCCCTGGATGAAACAACAGGCTTTTCAAACCGTGTTCACGTTGATGATAGAGCGGAGAGCAAGGGCCTTGATTTATTTATTGTTTGTATTGATCAGGAATACTATCGTCAACCTATTTCTCACGATTTCCGTCCTAGATTATTAGTACTTTATAATGATTATGATCATCTACCAGAGATGATATGGCTCTAAAACGTGGTCCTTAAATTGTAACCGATCGATGAGCTGAGCAATGTTGCAATGATAAATGCAGCTGAAATGATAATAAATCGAAAGTTAAAATTAAACGAGCCAAAGATAAAATATAATAATGTAAATTTAACTTACAGAACCTTCTTTTATGAAGGTAATAAGTGATCATAATTTAACAAGCTTCTCCACAAATTCCCGTCTAATAATAAATGGGAAAATGTTGACAACTTCACGGGACGTCAAATAACAAAATTTCAACACACTTTCTACACGCCTCGCCGCATTTACAACGCCACTGTTTTTCCTTACATAAGTAATATTCCTTACGAATGCTCGGCTTTTAATAAACCTAAAGAAACTTTGACAATGCCCGAAACTTGGGAAATAGGCGCCTAACTTTCCACAATGTTGCACCCGCCATTCTCTCCATTACAAAGGCGGTTGACACATAAATGGCTTCAGTTTTTGTGTGAAAGTTAAATAAATATAAAAAAGAACGTGAGTGTCGTGGAACACTCAGATGGAACGAAGTTACTTTTGTAGTTAATTATTAATTCTTGACGGAAAAATCTTACACTTTCTTCTAATAATAATAATAAATTGTCGGGACGTGACAATCCCATCGCCCACTGGATTCTCAGTGCAGTCAGTCAACGCAGGGCAGCTTGTGGCGAGCTGATGGTGAGTGGCGACACCACGATCCTTCCTCCAGAAGGACCATACACACATGCGCTTACACACACACATACACACAGTTACACATCCCCCACCTCTGTCTTACCTTAGCTGGCCGGCCAGAGTGAAGTCGCAAGAGCAGAACGAGCAGCGAGTCACCATCTACCAGGCTAAAATTGTTGTGAGAGATTTTTAAGTAGATGTCCATATCTCACTCCATAACCCAGTTATCCGGTCCACTTACATCTCATCCATAAAGCCCAAACCAAGGCCTCTTCATGTTGGCTTTGGCCCCATGAACGCCTCAAAGGACCGGGTCCCCATGGATCCGTGGCTAAAAAGCGTACCAACATAATAAATTAAACAAAAAATACTGGGCTGTGTTTGAACCGGGTACATGGACTATCTCAGGCATACGCGCTCCCAATTAAGCTATCGACGAGATAGTAAAACTTGTGAAATTACTTTCATTTTAATTCGTGACGGAAAAAGTTAACACTTTTTTCGCCTAGCCTCCATCCGCCAAGTCCGTAACGTCCGAAAACGATCCTCGTTCCAAAAATAACCGGCCAAGTGCGAGTCGGACACGCGCACGTAGTGTTCCGTACTATAAATTATCTACAAAAATTACATTAATTTGTTGTATGGGGGCCCCACTCTATTATTTATTTTGTTCTGTTTTTAGTATTTGTTGTTATAGCTTTGTTATTATATTTAACGGCAACATTATCTGTATAAAAATTCACACATTTAGATATCGCAGTTCATGAGATACAGCCTGATGACAGACAGACAGACGGACGAGTCTTAGTAATAGAGTCCCGTTTTTACCTTTTGGGTACGGAACCCTTAAAATTACCACAATTCTCCTCATCTTTTAATAAACTAAGGAACATACAATGCCCGGAGCTTCGGAAACAAGCACACAACTTTCCACACCGCGATCTGCGCCGCAGCGGGTCAATTCGAAAACTTTCAACGGATCCATTTCAAACTTTAGTTTTACTGCCAGAGAAAAGCTGCACAATAATTGCAGACATAACATAACTTTCTTTCGATTAAATTTTAATATTTTAATGCACTTTAACCATGGGGTTATGATTTATGAAGTTCAGTCTTCGTTTCTACATTTTTTTTTTCTTTTACCTAATTTGTCCTATTGTTGGGTAAAGGTCTCTCTCAACTTTTTCCTCGCCTTCCTTTTATATCTTTCTTGTGTTAGGCTCGACCATCCTTTTCAGATTGTTTTGCCAACGCTTTCTTGGCCTATCCGGGCGTCGGACTCTGTTGTGATTCTGATGTGTCTGTGATGTCCCATCTCTTGCTGTGCATCCTACTGATATGCCCTGCCCAATGCCATTTTAACATGGCGGTTTTATGTCCCATATCAACGATTCCTGTTTTTCTACATATTTTTATTTTTTATGAATTTATTACATGCTAAAAAAGAGTCGCAAACAACCTTTCCCCTCATTAATTCATTTCGTCCGTCAACTAGATTACGAGTATCCAAAAATAATACACCAATATTTTATCGTGGGGGCGATATACTTAACCTTCTGATGAAAATCGTAGCAGATCGTGACGTCGTCATGTGAAATTTAAATGCGCTGTATCTACGTCATTGTGTGCTAAACAGAGAAAAGAAAAAAAAATACTTTTTAATAATCTACAAAATGAGCCAAAATTTTTTTTGAATCCACATCCGTGTTAGAAATAAAAACCTATTTTCATCAATCCTATCATCCAACTCGTTATTCCTCAACACATTAAGTGACCTTTCACACTAGAACATAAGTTGCAAAGACTGACGAAGTTGTGGGAACTTCCATTAGAGTTCGAACATCAGACGACTGAGTGGCTAAGTTCTGGCCCAGTTCGCGACCACACAACTAACTAAAGTAGTAATAATGATGGATAATACTTATATTCTTATCCTAGCGCGTTTCCGGTTGCATCAGCTTTGCTGCTATAGAAATACGCAAGACGGACGTTATGCGTATCCGCATTTTAGTGTCAAGCAACATCGAGCATTATTGTATGGTATATATAAATATAAATTCTAGTTTGATTTGATATAGAAGTACGAAGTCACTATGGGACGACTACCTTATTATTTTATAGAGTAACCCCCCTGGGGTGCGCTTTTCTGCTTTTTCTTCTCAAAATATATTATGCATGTCAAGGTCACCTTGCGAAGCGAAGAAGAAATAGGCAAACAGTTTAAGGGTCCAGTGCTGCCCTCATTCGAAATAAATCAATTAATAGGAAACGGAGACATCATTTAAAAGTTCGTCTTGACCAGGTACTAGACAACCCTTCAACTCAATCTTTCGCTTCATTTATTTATTTATTTTATTTTATTAAACTTTATAGTTCCAAATTACAAATATACTTTTAATAAGTGGCGGACTTAATGCTAAGAGCATTTACCGGTCTTAGGTATTCGATGTTTATTCTTGCACCACCTAAAAATCGATAAGGTACAATAACTAAGAGTATATAGTGCCTTAACACAAATGACAGATTTCATTATCAGGAAACACGTAAAATTAAGGATGTTTTAGCTCAGGCCACGGCCGTAGCTCGTAGTAAAACAGTTTTAATGAGAGAAGAATACATCAGCCTTGGCCCGCCCGCCCAATTTACATACGCTGCCGTTTCAGACCACACGACAATTTAAATTTTCCGACGGTTCTCTATTTTTTCTCATAAAATAATTTGTCATAATATAGCTTCTCATAATGCATTTAACCTAATTTTGTGAAATTTTCTCATAATATTGTTTAACATAACGAATCAAATATAAACAATACTTGAGATTAATAAAAAAATATGTTCATGGCTTAGGGCACCTGCACCTTTATCAGTAAGAACTATATGTATAGCTTCTGTCATAATATCATATTATGTGTTATTATAATATTATGAGACCCAAAATATGTCAATATCTATGGTTATGACAAAAAAACATGAATAACTCATTATGACAAAAAAAAATTAGGAGAGCCAGGTATCCATTAAAGTTAAAGTAAAATATCATTTATTTATCTTTCGATTTTTTTCTTTCGGTTTTAAAATAGGTAGTTGTTAGGGCTGGGCAACCGCAGGTGCTCGTACGTATTCGTTACGGAGTAACATACATCGTCTGGCTTGAAGGACCGTAACGCTACTACGAAAATAATTTCGCTTTGTTACATACGAACGTACATACCAAGAATGTCTTGATATTTTTTTGTCAAAAATCAATATTTCTTGGCGCTTTTAGCCATTAAATAGTGTAGTAGTGTTAGAGCATGGATTTCAGTCACAACAAATACCTAAAGCAAAACAATTTCGTACGGCTCAAAGATTTTACAAAATCATTGATGGTCGTACTAGAAAGTTTCGGTAGAGCGCCAATTTGTGAAAGAGAATAATTTTTCAAAACTAAAAACCGACTTCAGACCTAAATTTTTTGTCTTAAAGTTCTATACAAATTAACATTTAAAATGGACGAGTAGATTTTCAGAGACCCAAAGGGATTTACCGAAATGTACGTAACATTTCGGTTTTTAGTTGGTAATGAAATCAGTGAAATGAAGCATAATAGGATCGAAATAACTTACTTGTGGATTTGATTTGTAAGGTGTTAAATTAAGACAACTGAATATTAATAGCCTAGGGAATTAAGATGAAATTTGCGAGTTTAGGTCACTTGTATGAAACATAAATTGTTTTACAACTTCTTAAACAACTGTTGCACTTTAATAAAGCATAAGACTTGTAAGTACCTAGGACCTAAGTAGACTAGGTTAGGTATAATAATAGGTGTAGACAACAACTTTTTTTTAAATTTCTGTTATAATGTAAATAATTATTAATAATTACAATTTTGACCTTTTATATTACACTATACATATAAATATGTGTAACATAAAAGCTCAAAATCAAACTACCGCCATTCAGTGTACGAGTACCTAGTGTAATTCTGTCTAAAGTTAAACCAAACCTGTTCAAACTGCAACCATACTTTGACAAGAGATGTTATTGTTTACTAGTAAAAGCTCAGTTTCTAGGCTTATTAACCAGTGCTTACTTAGATCTAATAAATGAATTATAGAAAAAATCTTAGCCTCAGATTCACAGACCACTTCCAAAATTGGTAAGATCAAATTTCATATGTTTACTTTCTTATATCATCAGCTCTTTTATGCACTATTAACGCACAACAGGAGATATGATCTCTACGTGTTCACAAAGGCTGTAACCTTCGACCAGCCCTGACCCCGTGTCAAGATAAAAGGGATTCTTGCGGGTCTCCTCGCCTAATTGGCTGCTCTCTTGAGCGGCAAGGCAGTATTGGGTGACCATTTATATTTTAGACGGTATTTTGTTCGGCTATATTTCGCTGAGTGTACTGTTGTGTTGTGGACGTAAAGTCGCGTTTGGTATTTTCTTGGTGAATAAGATATGATAGGTACAACTTTTTTATTGCAATTTTAAAATAACTCTATTAGAACAACTCGCCATATAAGTAGGTACAAAATCCATTTTGCATGTGTGTGTAGTTATCATTAGTACCTAGTTTTTACTATTATACGTAATAGAGAATTTACTCTCCAAAATTAAAGAAGTCTGTGGTTTTTCGTCCTACATTTTTAGTAATAGTTTAAAAGCACAGTTTTACACGTCTTTGGGCGTAACTTTTCTACGCACATTTGCCAAAAGTGGCCGTTTTTGCTAATGTGCAAAAAAAAACTTCATGTTCTTACTTCAAACTATAAACAGTAGCTCATAAAATAGTTTGAAGGGTTAACTAAGGCTTGGTCAAGACAAAATTTTAAATGATATCTCCGTTTCCTTTCAAATAAGTCATTACAAATGGGGCCAGCACTGGACACCGATAAATTCATGTATCCCCCTAAACTAAAACAGAACCAGAATTATCGACTTGATTGAAAATTGACTCTATTAAAAAATATTTAAAATTGTATAAATAATAAACGGAACCTAATTTTTATCCTAAATATTATTTATAAAAATCTTTGTCTTCAAAGCGTCATATTTATGTCTATTCTTCTTTCTACATCTACATACCACACGTTCACATTTTGTCTTCTTCTAGTTACTAAACAATATAGTGCAGGCTATAATAGAACATACGAGCCTCTACTATCTATCCTTACTTAGTTTGTTTTTTTTTTTGTTGTTGCAGAGTGGTGCTCAGGATGGCTCCCGGCTGCTGAGCGTATCGTTGGTGTCTGAGCGGTGCTGAGCAAGCAAGATGACCAAGAAGTTCGAGTTCAATTGGCAGATCCCCGTGCCGGAACCGCTGCTGCAGGTCAGTACTGTTTCCCAACTTACCGTGTTTTTAGTCGCCGACAAAAAAGCGGGGTGTTTAAAGTTTGACGCTCATGTCTGTTTGCCTGTCTCTGGCATCGTAGCTTTCAAACGGATGGACTGTTCTTGCTGGTGAGATTGTACTTACTAAGCAAAAAACTGTAAAGATACCCTATTTTCCAATAAACATTGAGACAACACGAGCGCGAAATCAATTTCATGGTAATATATGGCCCATCTTTACATTAACGCTTCGACAAAAAATACCGAGAATAGAGAGAGGCTAACTCATGTAATTGCTTATACAGTAACTACATATTAGTGGTTTTCATACTCTACCTAAATAACATTGTTTTTCTGTGCATATTTTGACAACAAGTTCAATTCAATATTTTAGTGCAAACATACCTAAACGAAATATAAATTCGACGTCCAATACAGTTGAAGTTAGCTGATCAAACTTTGTAAGTAGCCAATTCTTTTTGGAAATGTCATCAGTACCATTAACGGACCTTGTTGTTAACTTCGACTGCTGAAAATGCACCGTACGTGTTTTAATTTTCGTAAGACACATACGGTGTGTTTTCACTAGTCGAAGTGTCAAACCATTGCTGGACATTAGTCATGCCATTTTTACAACGCACTGGCGCCATTGTCTGTCTAATTTGTGACTTCTATACATATACAAATTTACCCGATCATACTATCAATTTACCGCTACTCTGGCCATGCGGGTAGAAGTATTGCGATCGTATTAATTTTGATATAAGCATTAAATTCTAAATTCTAAGACGTCGGTAATAACCGTGAAATAAATTTAAATCCCCGACAGACGACCGAGAGATATTCTCAGAAGATTAATATCTAAAATTAATTTGAGGAATTAGATTTGAATCTCAATTTTAATTATTCAGCTTTATTTTTCAGTTGTTATAATGTTGATCTTACTGTTTTTAATTTAAGGACTTCAATTCCAGTAAGTTTTAGTTATTTTTCAGATCTTTCCCGCCAAAAGCATTCCTCCCTTAAAATTATAGTGTAATTTGCGGGATCAAAAATTTAGAGAACTAACTCCTCCTGGATAAAGATATTAGTAATTACAAAGTCAAGATTAAAGGAATATAATTTATTTTACAAAGCTGGTAATATCCACATAGCTAGATCAACTCAGCTCTGACAAGATATCATACTAGTGCGCTTTGGAGTATTACCGATTCACCACACTAAGACCTCAATTAATCCAACGCTAGACCGAAAACTTCGAACTAAAATTCTCACTCCTCATCGCTGTCCGTTGCGGAATTGAAATCTTAAAATATATTTTTTTCTTTCCAAATGGTTCCTATGGTTTCCAACTTCCAATGTACCTCACATAGGAAATTTTTAATAAATTCGTGAGGTACATTGAACAGACAAAGCATTGAAACTACTGTTGAAGCTCGAGTGGCCCCGCTAGATTGAAGTACATATAGTGAGTTAGGTACGAATTATGTAAAATAATTTAAAAAAATAGTACCTAATTCGTTCTCACGACTGGCTAAGAAAAGTTCTATGAGAAAAAAGAAAAAGGACAAACATAATTTTTTACAGTTTTCTTCACTGCTGCTGCGTTGTTGATGAAAGATATGATTATGCAAGCAGTACACTTACTAGGGTCACAGGTCACAGTACAAACGAGTAAGTTGTATTGAATAGGTACATATGTTTTAAAGATTAGCAGTTTATAGACATATATCTATACATATCTTTTATAAATGCTTTCATATGGTTATCACTGTTATCAGACAACAACAGCATAAAAAGTATTATGTGTGTGTGTGTGTATTATGTACATGCCTCCTTTTAGCCGAGTCTGTGCTCGTTAATCATTGTTGAGCTAAAGGCTTTATTTATAGCATTTTCTAGAAAATTATCAGTTTTTTTTTAAAGTTTTAGATTTTACAAACATCGAAAATATTTTCTACTTTTTTATTTACCAACATGACCGATCAACAAAAAATTAATTATTCAAAATATCGCTGTCCTGCAGTAAATATATGAGAGAGAAAAAGAAGATAGAAAAACTGGCCAAGTGCGAGCCGGACTCGCGCACGAAAGGTTCCTATAAAAAATCACGTTTTTTGTATGGGAGCCCCTTTTAAATATTTATTTTATTCTGATTTTAGTATTTTTAGGGTTCCGTACAAAAAATTAAAAAAGGGAACCCTTATAGGACCACTCGTGCGTCTGTCTATCCGTCCGTCTGTCCCAGTCCATTTGCTCCGAATCTACTGAACCAAATCAGGTGAAATTTGATAGAATGGTGTAATCCTATGACCCAAACACAGGTGAGTAAAGTAAATTTCATTTTTTTTAAAATAAGGATTATTTTCGAGGGAATTAAAAAAAAAGGGTTTGCAAACCTTACTATGTCTTACATCAAATGAAAGGGCTTATTATGAGGATCTTAAATATATTTTTGTTATTATTGTAAAATAAATAGGTTTGATTTTAATTATGAAAGAAGACGAAAATTGCCCATTCCCCCCCTCCCCTGAATTCCAAAACAACTGAGCACAACATTTTGAAAAAAAAATTCGGAATACATATCACTGCTTGTAGATTACAAGAAAAATAATATAAGAAACACATCTATTGAAAATAAAGTGGAAAAATCTATATAATACGTTCTCTTACGGAAAATCTTTGTCATTGTACGGAACCCTCTTCACGCGAGTTCAACTCGCACTTACCCAGTTTTTTGTTATTGCATATATCATCTGTAAAAATGTCAACTGGTGAAAGACAAACGTGCAGACGGACGGACGGAAAGCGGATTCTTAGTAATAGGGCCCGTTTTTACCCTTTGGTTACGGAACTCTTAAAACGAAAATTGAAAAAATAATGTTTAAATTCCACTACCTAATTCTGATTCGATAATTTTATATGAAAAAGTTTATTTCATAAGCACGGAACACTGAACTTAATGTTTGTTTTGTTACTATGTACTTTACTACAAGACATATTTTTAACAAAGAATATTATTACTGTCAAACAATTCTGTACTATCTTCGAAACGTACAAGACATACAATTAGATAACTTAATATTAAAACAACAATTTACAAGTACGGGTTTGCCTTTAATTTAGCCTACATATGCGGTCATAAAATATAAACATATTTTCCTACACCAATATAAAAACAAATCAACCCGAACAGCTACGAGGAAGCGTTCAAAATACACACGTTCAAGTTCAATGCGCCGCTATATTGTTGCGATCCACATCATTTGAATGGCCGCCAATCTTCGAGATGTGTAATGTAATGAAATATCTTCAGAAGTTGAACCTTTCATCATCATCATCCGAGCGTATTCCCGGTTGCATCCTCAGCAGTAACGCTTCAGAGCCCGGGGTCCGCTACCTAACCAAGGAGATTTGACGAGGTTACTGGTTTTTACACAGAGCGACTGCCGTCTGACCTCCACAACCCAAAGCACAAACCAGGAACCAATCCTTGGATAGTTTGATGATCAAACGCTAGGTGGCGTTCGGGACCCACAGTTTTACGTGCCTTCCGAAACACGGAATCATCTTTCTTTTCGGATAATCAGGTGATTCAAGCCTGCAATATCCTATCCAGACTGGAAACAACTTTTAACAAAGTATGCTTCCCAGTGGGAATCGAACCCATGACCTCCGGGTCACAAGGCGAACGCCTTGACAAGTGGACGTTGCTGCTGTCCGTCCTCTTTACAAATACCTTCCATAGTCGCTTCTTACGACACCCTTGCGCAAGGAAAGGGGTGGTGGTTCAGAAGTTGAACCTTTATTTATATGGTATTTACAATAATTTGTTTAATGTTGTACAAAAGGGTTCAACAAAGCGCAGCATTGTCTACCAGTTTAGAAAACTTATACACAATAATTCGCTATTTTCCAACTATCAGATACTTTTTATAAACGATTTCAACATTTTCTATGGGTTTTGTATGAAATATAAACTAACTAGCTTTAACCCGCGACTAAGTCCGCGTAGAAGTCGAAAATGGTTCTAATAGGATTTTTAATTGGTTTTTTTACGTTATTAATGTTGTGATAACATATGAATTATTATAGTAAAATGTTTGAATACTTATAAATTATAACATTTTTTATTATAACGTAGGTATTTAGAGGCCTAGCAGACCCGGCGAACCTCCCTCTCCCGCTCCCTCTCCCGTTTCCTTCCCGTTCCCGTTTCCGTTATTTGCTAGACCGAGAAAGAGCGACGGAATGCTTCAAAATGGTTAAACTTATCTTGTTTATTCATACAAATTTCGGACCCCCATTTCACCCCCTTAAAGGTTGAATTTAGAAAAATTCTGAAACACATACTTACTCATTTACCGTCAGGAGTACTCCTTCGAAGTTTTGAATAAAATAGTCTAACTAATCTTGTCACTCCATACAAACTTTGGACCCCCGTTTGACCGGGGCTTTGTGGGTGAGTTTTGAAAAATTCTTTCTTAGTTTACTCCTAGACCTCATAAAAAGCCTATGTGCCAAATTTGGAGTGTCTAGACTTTGAGGTTTCAGCTGCGCGTTGATCGATCAGTCTATCTATCTATGTCAGCCATGTCTATGTCTATATCGAAAATGGTTCTTATAGGGCTCTCCCTCTTCCTCTCCCCGTCCCCTGTCCCCTGTCACGCTTCAAAATGGTCAAACTAATCTTGTTTGTCTATAAAAACTTGGACCGTTTCACCACCTTAGGGGATGAATTTTGAAAAATCCTAAATTACGTATTCACTTATTCACCGCCAGGAGTACTCTTGCGAAGTTTCGAATAAAATGGTCAAACTAATCTTTTTTCTCCATACAAACTTTGAACCACGTTTCACCCCCTTAGGGGATGAATTTTGAAAAATCCTGAAATATGTATAACTTATTTAGAGTCGGGAATACTTTTGCGAAGTTTCGAATAAAATGGTCAAACTAATCTTGTTTCTCCATAAGAACTTTGGACCCCCGTTTCACCCCCTTAGGGGATGAATTTTGAAAAATCCTTAAATACATTTTTACTTATTTACCGCCGGGAGTACTATCGCGAAGTTTAAAATAAAATGGTCAAACTAATCCTCTTTGCCCATACAAACTTTGGACCCCCGTTTCACCCCCTTCAAGGTGTGAATTTTGAAAAATCCTTTCTTAGTGCACCTATGTGCCAAATTTGGATTCTTTAGACTCAACGGTCTGGGCTGTGCGTTGATATGTCAGTCAGTCAGTCAGTCAGTCAGTCAGTCATTCAGTTTCTTCTTTTCTATATATAGAAGACGTCAAAATTTCTTGAAGTCAAGAGCGTTTTTTCTGCAATGAGAAATCTAAAATCACATTAAAAATGGATATGATCATGACAAAGGAAATTATTTTGTCACATTTTATCTTCAGGTTAAGCAAACATTTGATATTTTTATGAGTAAAAGGGATAGGACACAATGCTCGGATTTTATTATCCAAATTAATTTATTGGTGTTAGAAGTTATTCTGTAACCTCGTTATTTCGTGTAAGATTCTTGTTCTCTCAATCAGTATGTCGCATTCCTATTCCCGCTTAACATTCCGTGTGTAAGCTGATTGCATGCACGTAAGCGGCTTTCGAATATTTGTGTTGTATAACGAAATCGGATTTGATACCTAAAACTAATTTGGTAATCCTTGCCAGCGTATGAAACCCACCAACTGAGAGTACGCCGCTGGTAAAAAGGTTGCGATAAAGCACAAAAACAGAGGAAAATATTATGATCCATTCGATTTAATCAATAATTTTTCCATTGGTTAAATCATAAAATGATATTGTGTGTGATCTGAATACTACTATAGGATATTTTTTATTTCCTAATGGTTAACTGAATTTGTCATTTTTAAATATTTGCAAAAAAGTAATAATATTCGGTAAGTATATCGACATAGTGTCAATATCGACACAAGTTCATCAAAAAAAGTTATTCAGTATTTAAATTTGCCCTAAATATTATATTTCCCGTTTACCGTCCCATATAATACAACCGCTTCCACTAGAGCAGCGTTTCATGTGAATTGGTTTATTTACGTTCCATTGACAGCTGGTAGATTACGTCCTGTTTGAGCAAGTGTTGAGTGTCCATGGCGGGCTAGCCGCACATCCGCCGGACAAAGTTCGGCATTTGCGGTAACGCATTTCAGTACAGTCAGCAACTGCACATTGCTCAAATTTGTTTGTTTTGTGAGTTTGGTAGAAAGCTTTGACTGCAGGCCGCTCTAGACCAAACATTTAAAGAGAGTTCCTGTCCAGCAGAAGACGTCAGTTGCTGGCTGAAATTATGGCGGGCATGCACCGGCTATCGTAGCGTAGGACACCCACTTCAGTTGCCAACTAACTTGACCAAGGTTGCAGTATAACGCTGGAGTACGAGGTCGCGTCCAATCGGTCATTTTAGAAATCCGTGAACAAAAATTCATAAAAAGTCTGCACTCAATGATTATATATAATATATCATTGTCTGCACTCATAAAATGTCTACACATTAGGTTTAGTAGTTCTTATGAATATGAGATTTTTTGGATTTTACTTACTTTTATTTAATTTAGGTAGGTACTTTTATTTCTGTTCATTTATAATGTGTAATAATGACTGTTGTCACAGGATGACAGGCAGTTTAGGCAGATCGAAAAATCTGACACTTGTGTTAAAGTACACTCAATAAAAAGACCTCCGTAGTAAATAAGTCATACTCTTTATTTACACAATCGTTACAAATGTTTATATGAGTGAAAAGCGGCGGCACCAAACGTCTAAATAAATTATCTAATTAAATTTGTTCCGAGTAGTTATCACTCTTCCTTACGATAATTTTATGAAGATGATTTAATGCTTAAGAAAAACATTGGGTTATTCTCGCAGACGTTTACTTTTTTCATTACGTTTTTCATATGCGAAATTGCGGACGTGTCGGTTCGTATGAAGCTGTCTTCAAAGCGTCATCGCAAATACACGGTATCTATTTCAAGAGAATTCTTGCCAATTTGTGAAAAACCACCGTTTATCTGTCTGAGCTGAGGTGGGTATAGTCGGGTACCGAATTAGTTTTGTGTGTATTCAGTGTTGGTACACTGAATGTATGTAATGTGAAGCGTAATTAAAAGCTAGCTATTTTTAGGTCTTATAGATTATTCAGAACATTTTTAGGCCATACCTTTTATGCATATTAAACAGAGAACGTAAAACCTTTGAATTAAAAGAAAGGTACTCTAAAGATTCCGAAAGACGATCTCTTAGGTAAGCTGAAAACCTTTTACTGATGATTATAAAAAATGTCATACAGTAAATAGGCAGGTGCCAAGTAGGAGGAGGTATCTTTAACTTGAGAATAACTAAGACTTCCAACTGTCTTAAGAACTTGCTCTTAAGGACCGAACAATACAGATTTTTAAAAATTTCTTGCAACTACATGACAAGTACATGATTATAAATTTGATACTAACTCATCTCTACAACTAAAACAAAACAATGAGGTATATTTAAACGTTTCAAGGTTTTTCATTATGATTTCTTTAAGAAAGAGTTTTACCTAGGTACATTTCATTCTTGTATTGATTGTTGACGTTTTCTTTTACCAGGGCGCGGTGATGGACCGATGGGCGGAGGACAAGGACAACACCGAGCTGGAACAGAACTGCCTCTTCAAGGTGGACGAGTATGGCTTCTTCATCTACTGGAAGAGCGACGGCAAGGTAAGTCTGATGATGTTTCCGACTAGTCAAATGAGATAATTTTTACTAAACATCAAAACAAACATTGTCTAGATGGGATTTATATGAAATACCACGTCGTGTCGTCATACTTTCTTAGAGTCAAATAGCGCTTTTAATATCATCTAAAATCACGTTGAAAATCGATATGATCAATGACAAGTGACATTATTTTGTGACGTTTTATTTTCTTATTATTACATAAATAATTAATTATTGATCCTGGATGCAACCTGCAGCTCAGCCCTGCATATTAATGGTTGTCAGCAACAGATGGGTCGGACGTAGGCGATGACGTGTGTCAGCGCCGTGGTCTGCAAAAAAGCGAAAGAGCTTTTTAGGAGGCTGGCGTCTGAAAGCCTTTTTAGCCGGCCTCTACTTTAGTATAAAATTAGGCCAAAAACAAAACTAGCTCACGTTAAAGTTGTTATTGCTCCAGTAAAGTGCAAAGTTAAAAGCTCAGTGAAAGTTGTGCGTATAGGACAAACTAGTAATCGCGCCTTAGTTTATAAAGAAGCTATAATGAATTTCTCATTCTAATTTGAATGCTTTTTATGGCGACATTAGTATGATTTTACACTCTTGGCATTACATAGCGCTATCGTATCGTGAGCGTCTACGACATTTTGTACCATGAACAGGATCAATTCGTGATGTTTTGGATATAAGTACGTATGGAAGGTCATTGGGCAAAAGCGATAAATTGACTCGCGTTTATTTTTGAATATTTTACCAAAAAGCTTTCATCTACTTAAGAAACATGTAAACAAGAATGGTAAACAAGTGTGTATTCGTTCAAACAATCAGAAATATTCGAGTTCAAATATTCGAATCAAAGCGAAAGCACAAAAACAACATATTCTTGTTGTAAAAACTAACATTTTGTTTACAAATACTACGTACAAAGCGCGCCAACTCTAAATTAACACAACTAAAATTTTTAATCACCTCGTTTTAATGGAATTAAAAAGTTTTCGTCGCAGGTGGGGCGAGTAGGGTTGCCAAATTAAAAATATGCTAGGTTATCTGTACCCTCTATTCTCACTTGTCTGTTAGGCCTAATAATTTGAATTACTTTTTATCTGGACTTATAAATGGTAAAGACTTTTTTTCCATAATCAGATCAATAAAGAGTCGACTAATTTAAGAAGTTTAAAATATACCTAATAGACAAAATCTTTAAAAAAAATTGCCATTGTTTGTATTTTTGGATATTTTAATATTATTTATTTTTCAAACTTTATTGTTCCAAAGTACAAATATACTTTTAACAAATGGCGGACTTAATGCTAAGAGCATTTTCTTCCATTCAACCATAGGGATAAACAGAGAAATCTTATAAATCAAAAAAGATTATTTCATTGATCTTTTTCAAAATGATAAAAGAACAATTGAATATAAAGTACCACTTTTGTCGTCATTTATTATTATTTTGTTGTTGTAGGTTTTTTTTACCTACTTTTTCCCACATGTATGGTCTTTAGAACTGTTACACATACTTTCTAGTTGACTGCAAGGTCAGATGATTTAATTACCCACATTTCTTATGCAATAAAGACCAGTCTTTCAAAAAATTGCCAACCCTATATCAGGTGCACGTTGTAGCGAAACTCATTTTTGCCATCTTTAATGCAGAGTCGGAGTGTTTTTAAGCAATGACTGTCATCGCGACCTGTTTATTTCCCTAAGGTTCACTCCCTCATACAAGTTTAATGATGTGGTTATAAACAGTCGCAAATGGAAATAAGACTAGTGATGTGCTCGTACAATTTTTATTCTAAGATTAAAATGATTTCACTTATCAAAAAGTTTAGCCAACTCTCGTTTCAATTAAAAACGCATTATTTAACGCAACATTTTTAAATCTATATTTCGTTATATATATATATATATATAATACATATAATATTTATACTACATATAATATTTGGTCTTGTTGACTGATATTTCGTTGAGCGAACTTTGGTTCAATCGTTCGTTTATTTCGTTATCGCCTCTTGTCTGTACTTCTGACCAGCTTCTGTATTAAATAACGTACTCGTATTTTGAAATAATAATCGCAAGATCTAAGTTCGCGGCGATCCACAAGTTATATACTTAAGGATAAGAGAGAGATCGTATCTTAGCGCGATGCCGTTTGCATTCTTAGCTGGGAGATACTGCTTTGGAGCTACGTAAATTCTAAGAACACTGGGTTTCTTAAGCATGTGGGGGACAAGATGCCTACAGGTAAGGTGACAAATGAAATAAAACATATGACATGAAGCATATTCGATGTCTACGACAATTTATAGTCATAGCACTTTGTAGCTTCGTAGATGGTTTATGTTTTTATAAATAGGTTTCGAATAAATAAGTGATTATTGAATCATGGTGCTGAATTTAACGAAGTGAATCTAATAAAGTTACTGCCGAGTCTCACTTTAATCTTGCAATGAAAAATAAAAATTATGCCGAAGGACTTATAAATATCGAGAGCAAAACTGCAAAAAGGTTAAATTGAATTTCTTGGAGCTGAACGTACATTTCTTATTGGATTTTAATCTCAATAACTTAACTTTATTGCTTCTATTTATTACTTATCTAGTGATTTATTTCTTGCCTAACTAAAACTAGATATGTATTTGATGTGCCGTTTTTGTTGTAAAGTCCAATACCTCAAGTCATACACATACTAGAGTACCTTACTTTTGCGCCTACTATGCTATTTTTTTCTATTTGTCCCGAAGGTTAACTTTTAGAGAGCTATTAGCATAAAGTCCGCCTTTTGTACCATTTATTGTTGGTGAATAAAGTTTAAAATACATAATAATAAATCAACTTAAACGGAAAGATCACTAAACGATTATATAGCTTTCGAATGCAGATATTGAGATACACTCTATACACCGCCTCAGTTTTAGATTTCCTTTTTATGATTTATGAGGGTCATCGAAAGAGAATACTTTTGACGATTTGGCTTTTTCTTTTATCTTTCTTTTTATTTTTTATATTGAACAGTTTTCGGCATATTTGTTGAATTTATGACGATGTAACGCTAAAAGTGTGCTTTTGAGTCTTGCTGATGTAGGCACTGTCTGCTCATAGCCGCAAGACTTTAAATGTACTCACTGTCTGCCCCATAAGGGATGAAGACGTGATAGTATGTATGTATGAATAACAATTTCGTCTTATTTAGGTGCACGCACGCATGTATAGTTTTCAGGTAACTGGGTCTTGAAGATTGAATAGAATTAATTGTCTTTCAATCATAAAAAATCGACTGAATAGAAAGAACAGTATAACAAAAAAAAACCGGCCAAATGCGAATCGGATTCGCGTACGAAGGTTCTCGTACCGTTTTCTATAAAAATCACGTTTGTTCTATGTTACTCAATGTTTAGTAAAAATATCACCTACCTACTCGTAAAACATAATCTGCAAAAATTTCAACAGTCATGTTCATGAGATACAGCCTGACGGACCAGACGGACAGCGCAGTCGTAGAAATAGGGTCCCGTTTTTACCCTTTGGGAACGGAACGCTAAAAAGTACGTAAACGTACAACGTCTTTCTTATCCCATCTCTTCCAATTCACACGAGTAAGCGAAGTTCTTCGCGTCTAAGTACATGAACAATCCGGCGTCTGTATGCATGTACGGTAAGCCTCAAAAATGGAGTCAAAATTTCTCTTACAGTTAGTATGAGAAGTTGAGACTCCACTTCTGAGGCGTACCGTACCTCTATGTATGTGTAAATGTATGTTTGTTCGACGATAATTCGACAAATGTTGATCGGATTTTTTTGGAAATCATTTTGGAGCTTCATGTAATTTGGTATTTCATGAAATCGCGTAATAGAATTTTAAGTTCCAACATGTCCCAAATCCGTCAAGTACGGGCGAACTACATGTTCAGATTCTAATTTCAATTTCTAAATCTACAAAGGATTTCATGACTGCGTAACACACTTAAACACAATCAAATGAAGACACTTTACTTTTTACATCCAATTCAAACGCAGGTGTTTTAGTTCTCTAGCATAGCAATAAAAACGATGGATCATTAAAGCTAATTTTAGCCGAAAATCACTGCTTTTATACGTCTGCGAAATGCAATAATACTTTGTGTAATGTCGATGAACTCTTAACAGTCTGATTGTCTGGCTTCAGACGATAAGAACATGAGGAATCGATATCGAGGAAATTGAATTTTTCTTTTTCGATGTGAAGTAAAATTTGTGATTTACGAACATTTTTTGGGATATTACCCACAAATAGTGTTGAATTGATTTATACCTCGTACATATAACCTATAAAAAAATGTCTAGGCGTGTTCATTAAACGCGCTACTGCGGAATTTTAATATTACCTATAAAAATGTATCAAGGAAAAGTAAATAAACTCTATACAAATTAAAAAATGTGATGAAAAATTTCGCCAATTTTTATTTTGTATAATAATCCGATCATTGTAATACTGTTAAAAAAACAATAATTTAAACTCTATACATTTAAAATTTTTGAAATGTCAAGTTTATGGACCCGACAACAAATAAAGAACCATATACAGGGTGACTGTTAAATTACGTTACATATTGAAAGGGGTAACTGAGTACACGATTCTCGTTCCAATTATATAAAAAATAGGTGCTTAAAATTTGTCAAAATTATCCAATAAAAACAAGAAGTGTGGACACTCACGCCGTTCCATACAATGTTCGCGCATTCGCCGTTCACGTGTCGGTCGCGGGCAGTGTCGCGCGTTGCGAGCGCGCGGTGTCCAAACATTCCGGGACTTTTCACACTAATTTTATTCAATTTTTCTTTTTGATTAATAAGAATTTTGTTGGTTTTATTTTTTTTACATTTGGTATGATCATGATTTATTATGTCCTTAAGTATGAAACGTGATTTACCAGTCAGCCTGTATAGTGTATTCGTTTAGCCAGCGTAGTTTTTATACCTTCTTATTCATTTTCATAAAATACCCGGAAAAACAAATTGGAATCTCTTATTCATTTCAAATCGAAATTAATTCCATACTATTGTGTGCTTCGAATAAATAACTGTTATGATACAAAACTAAGGGAAGGTAAATAACTGATTAAAATATTGAAATGAACTCGGCTCGCGGTGTGAATGCAAATTCAACCGTTCCCGCTGTTCCCGAATGATAAAGCAGTGGCTGGCTCGACATAATGAAAGGATTATTGTGATAGACATCTTTCGTAAATACGAGTAATTATGCCGACAAAACAAAAATATAAACAGACTTATTTTTGTTATCTTTATTCGTTTTCACTTAGATTAGGTTTTTATAAAACATTAATAAAACGTTTAAAAATATAATTTATTTAACACACAATAATATATATACAAACTCTGGGTATAAAAATTACAGAAATATTAAGAAGAAAGAAATAACTTAATTAGAACTAAACAAACTATAATACAACCTAAATTAAAACGAAATAGCTAAATAAAATAAAAATAGTTCGTATCGTAGTAATAAAAATAATAAGCGCGCCGGCCGTTGGGTCTCCCGAAACGTCAATCAGACGTGCGGAAATTTCCTTAAAAATTTGACGAGCTTCCGCATCACAAGGCCTCAAGGGTCTCCACTGCAAAAGGCACAAATAAATGACGTTCTCCCAGTGCCCAACATTTATAAAAATTAAAATATAAAACATACTAAAAAAATAATAGAAACATATTTAGTTGCCCGCTGGTAACGGGGCAAGGCCCAAGCTTCCGGCGGTTAGGGCCGCACAGAGTGAAACCTAACAATGATTATCCAGGAGTGAAAAGCGTGTCCAGAAGTAGTGTCTTCTGTTTCTAACCCTTGACCCAGCTATCTAGTGAGACTTCCATAATAGTCTGGAAGGAAAGAAAAAAATGCAGAATTTGACAGGTGCTTCCCGAACCTTACTTATATTATAAGCCAATCGAGGCCACAATTTCGACGATGCGTTACAAATCGGTCACTATTTTGATTCCATCTTCTCGCCCACCATGTTATGGTCCTAGGTCTTGCCGTATTTGTGAAGGATCTTTGTCCTTCACATATTCGGCAAGACCTAGGACCATATAACGTAATTAGGTGTGGTCGTATGTAGTTGTTAAGGGGCTACCTGAATTTTTCGGGGTCCAATGCTGCCCCCATTTGAAATAAATCATGTGAGAGGAAACAGAGACAACGTTTAAAATTTAGTCTTGACCAGGCCCTAGATAACCCTTCAAACTATTTTATCAACTACTGTTTTTGAGAACGTGAAGCTTTTCTACGCACAATTGCTAAAAACGGCCACTTTTGGCGGATGTGCGTAGAAAAGCTTCACATTCTCACTTTAAACTGTAAACAGTAGTTCATAAAATAATTTAAAGGGTTATCTAGGGTCTGATCAAGATAAAATTTTAAGTGATATTTCTGTTTCCTTACAAATGATTTATTTGTAAGGAAACAGAATGGGGGCAGAACTGGACCCCGAAAAAGTCAGGTAGCCCCTTAATGGAGCGAGCGAGCGAAGCATCCCAGTTTCGAGATTTACCAAAAATGCTTTTGACCGGCTGTCTGGTTGTCTGTCAGTCTGTCCAGCTGTTCTTGCCTACAGGTCGCATGTCTCAACCGATTCTTGTGAAATTATGTGAGAAGGTTCAAAAATGATGTTGAATGTCCGATTCCGTTTTTCGTAATTTTTCAATATGACGGAGATATGGGACTTGAAAACTTTAAAAAATATCATAGTTCAGGAACTTCTAATTTTTTCAAAAATGTCATAAAACTTCCCCTTATTAAGACGCACCTTTTTTGTCTATACAATTTTTTATCCGATAAACTTCAAAAGGTCGGGGCGACTCGCGAGGTCTTCAGCCTACAGCTCATAGAGCCACTAGTGTATATGTACCCATACAATAAGTTTCGTTTTTCGTTTGTGTAAGTGGCCGACACTGGTGTCAGATTTTTCAGGCTGCCTAAAGGCATCTTACATAACTTGACGACTACCAAACAATGATAACAGCCGGGACCAACGGCTTATACGTGCCTTCCGAAGCACGGAGGAGCTCGAGATTTTTTTATGTCACTTGTGGTCACTCATCCAAGTGTGGACCACGCCTGGTGTCGCTTTACTTGTGAAAGCGCTACCAATGCGCACTCCCACCGGGCCATCGAACTTCTCAAATACAACTTATAGCTTAATTTCAAAAATATTTGCTTATTTATATATAATCTGTAAGGGATCTATCTTAATTAATAGGTACACTATAAAACCAGCTAGGCCGAAAAGACGTCTTCTTATTTTCGTTGGGTACCTATAAATCCTATAATATCAATAATTAATTGTGCTGTCATGTGGCACAATTAATGATAATCGCGCGACAGGACAAAAAACCATAATTCATTAAAAAAAACTAATTTATAAAAGTATTATATATTTGCAGTGTCGTTTTAAAACGATTCATTTGAATAGAGAAACGATCTGACCATTTATGATATAAAGCAATAATTCAAATTGAAAGGGACGTGTTTATAACACCCGAACTCGAATCATCCATTAGGATTCGATTAGGGTCAGCCGCAAAATGGATGACGGCCAATGTAAGGCCTTTCCTGGAAATACCGTGTGGATTTGAAAGAGATTGGTCGAGTTTCATTTGGTTACCACTAAAGTTACTATTTTTTCAGTCCGCCTTAAATGTCGGAGAGACGGATTTCTGATAATGTCACCTTTTGTATCCATGCATCACTTGACACAATACAGGAAGGAAAATATATGATTTAATATTGGAGCTTTTACGAAACTGAAACGGTTTACCAGTATTCGATTGGTCCATTAACCCGTTGGTCAACAGAATCTTTAAAGAACGTTTCGCCAACATAACATGCATTCACTGACGTAAAGTTATGTTGGCGAAACGTTCGTGGGTGAAAAGTCCTTTGGATGAAAAGTTAATTGTTTAAAGATTCTGTAGACCAACGGTTCATGAACCAGTCAAATGTTGGTAAACCGTTTCAGTTTCGCTTTCGACACGTGAAGAAGATTACAAAATAACAAGGGTTGCAATTTTTATCAGTTTTACATAAACAGCGTCGACTCTATGATGACGACCCAGACTATTACGTACGCAGGTAGCAATTTTATGACATTACTCTGGATACATATGCCAAAACGTCATAACCCGTAACACTTCACTGAAAACTATTTTAAAGGAATATACAGCTTACCTACACGAAAAATAATTTCAATAAAAATAAATGGACAATCAACAAGCACTTTGCATACTCGTATGTGCTTGCACACCTGTATGCTGTGTAAATAGGCCAGTGGTAATCTAACCCAGACCCTTCTGAATGGCATAGTACAAGATCAACATCTTCATTCAACATTAAATGGAATTAGTCCAGGGTGGGTGTCCTAGGCTTCCCTTGCCAGTACGTGGTCGCCATTCGAGGACCTTTTTGCCCCATCGGCCATCGGTTCGTCGCGATATGTCTCCCGCACACTACCACTTTAACGAACTAATCCGCTGGGCTATGTCAGTGGCTTTTGTTCTCCTATGAATTTCCTTATTTCTGATTCGATCACGAAGGGAAACACCTAGCATAGCCCTCTCCATAGCGCGTTGAGTGACCTTGAGCCTTCTTATGAGACCCATAGTAAGGGACCACGTTTCAGAGCCATAAGTCATCACTGGTAACACATTGATTAAACAATTTTCTCTTGAGGCACTAAGGTATTTTGGACGAGAAGACACTGCGTAGCTTCCCGAACGCTGCCCAACCGAGTAGGTAGAATTCGTCGAAAGACATCTTCCTCGAAGCTGGAACTTTCTGCCTGGATCAATTGACCCAGGTAGATATACTGGTCTACAAGTTCGAGGGTGGAGCTCCGAACACATACTGGTAAGTCAAAGTCAAAGTCAAAATTTTTTATTCAATGTAAGATAAATTTATCTCTTATTGAAGATCATTTTTTTAAATATTATTTTAGTGCAAAAGCTAAAAACGACTAGCGTTTCGGAACGACCACTGCTGGGAAGATTACGCCGAAAGAAACCCGGTTCAGTATTGGTCCCTACCCAGCCTGATGGGCTATGTTTCAGTTACGATACAGATTTACACTTAAGCTCATTGTCAGTATACATTATATTATTCATCTAAATAATACAATTAAAATTTGCATTCAACTATTTCCAAGAATTTTGATCAGATAAATAGCGTTACAGTGGTAACGCTACTACATTATCTGGAATTTTATTATAGAGGCTCAAGCTGAGACCCACAAAAGATACAAGAAAGGGCGCGACATGGACATTCGACATTACTTTCGTTTTGTCCATGTTCATTTTAAAGCCCACCTGTTAGGAAACTCGATTTAGGTCTTCGAGCATAGTACTTAAGTCTTCAATCGATTCTGCCATGACAACGATATCGTCGGCAAATCGAAGGTGAGTGATATACTAGCCATTTATGTTGATGCCAAATCCTTCCCATTTCAGAAGCTTGAAGGCATCTTCCAGTGCAACGGTGAACAGTATCGGAGATATAACGTCTCCCTGTCTTACACTTCTTTGCAGTGGAATAGCCCTCGTGCACTGCTCCTGTACTCGGACTGACATAGTGGCGTTACTGTATCAACACTTCAACACTTCGATACACCGATAGTCAATACGGCATCGCCGGGGAGACTGAAGCAAGGCCCATGTTTCGATCGAATCGAAGGCTTTTTATAGTTCACGAACCCTAAGCATAACGGCCGGTTATACTCCCTCCCTCGTCTTCTCTATAACCTGCCGCAGCGTGTGAATGTTGTCCGTGGGCTAAAGCCTTTACGGAAATCGGCTTGTTCGGGAGGCTGGAACGCATCAAACCTGTTTGCGAGACGATTCGTGATGACCCTTGAAAACAACATATACGTGACTCAGAAGCGTGATAGGCCTATAGTTCTTAAATAGGGTGTATTCTCCCTTTTTGAAGAACTGGACCACCACGCCCCTGTTCCACGCTTTTGGCGTTACGCCCTCGAGCAGGCATTTCTTTAAAATGATATTGTAATTCGTATTTCAAATACCTGACGTTGTTGACTAAAATCTTGTTTTCCGCAACTTTTCAGCCCATGCTAGTCTAGTGAGCGAAGCGTTTTTCTTTTGTCCGTCGGTCTGTCTGTTCTCGCCCACAGGTCGCATTTCTTAACCGATTCTCATGAAATTTTGTGAGCAGGTTCGGTAATTATATACTTAGAATTTATGTGCCGAGCCAGATTATTGAAAATTTTTAAAATGGCGGAGATATGGGATTCGAAACTTGAAAAATCTCATATCTCAACTATTTCAAAAAGAATTCAAAAAGTTAAAAAAAAAGTGTAATGACATTTTATCTAAACAATTTTTTTATACGATAAACTTGAATGTGTTAATAGTCGGTAATTCGCCCTAAAGTTGTCTACAAATCGGTTTTTTGTATATTTTGTATGAGTGCATTCAGTATGATGTCGTAAATACAAATCTATGGGATGACAAGTACGAAAAAGGGTGGGTAGTAGATGTCGGCGATACAAAGAAAAAAATGTTTTTTTTTTTTATAAACATACCATGTGCGGTGTCCAATGAAAGGGCTTTATGAATAGATTACACAGTAATAAACTTCACTCCCATATTTGTCAAACCCACAGACTATATGTAGTACAAAAGTTAAATATGAATTGAAATGAAAGAAGTTGAAGAACGTGAAGTGGGAGAGGGAGTGAAATTGAACAACTGTCCCCAAGGAACATAGGTATATCGAAATATGAAAAATATTTTTTGGCTTTTTAGTTAAAGCATGATACTACGAATCATTTGTATGTTTAAAAACACAAAATAAATTTAAAATCCTGGAATAAAAAATAAATACAAAAGATTCACATGCTAACCTGTGACTTGAATCCGGGACTTGTAGGTGCCGTTTACTTCTTAACCGAAAGTATTGTAATGGTTAGTAGACAGTAATGGTGAGTTAAGATTCAGACCGAGATGCGATTGTAGATTTTTGAGGGGTGGATATATTTGATTTTGCCGCCCCTCTGACTTCACCACCCCAGGCATGGGCCCTGACTTATCAAAGATCCGGGGCTGCACTATGATGAGGCTTATGGGTAAAGGATAGGTCTTTCTACTTTCTTTCCTTCATTAGAAGGTTGGTTTCAAAACTTTAAAATGGCTTTGCTCAGCCAGGGATACGTACGGTAAAATATCAGTTATTTCGTAGTTTTAAGGGCTCGCGAGGTCTACTGTTCTCACAGAACCACTAGTTTGTTTATCTTATTTCAATAAAAAAATGCTAAATAATTGATTTTGTATTTTATATTTCAAAGAATTATGTATTTATTTTAATTACTCGCGATGCAGTATTTTTAATTTGTATTTAAATTAAAGCAAAGCAAGTTTTTTGCCCAGCCCTGGATATAGGGTAGGGAGACTCGCAGCTAAAGTTTTTTCCATAACATTCCTGTTTATTGTTGTTTATTTTCAAGTAAAAGTTATCTTTCCATGTAAAATAGGTCAATAATAGCAATACACCACACTAATGATTTATTCAGACTGCAAACTATAGTCAGTGGATTTTTATAGTTTGAGTCTTTCTGATAGTTTTCGCTTGTGGGTTTATCGGTAACGCGTAATCTTTGTACTTTTTGATGAAAGTAACAAGCTTATCTGTGTAATTTGTCCGTATCTGTTTATTATTTACTAGATGAATTATTATGTTAAAATGTTTGAATACTTATAAAATATATCATATTTTTTATTTTTGTAGGGATTTAAAGGCCTAGCAGACCCGGCGAACCTCCCTCTCCCGCTCCCTTTCCCGTTTCCTTATTCCCGTTCCCGTTGCCGTCATTTGCTAGACCGAGAGAGAGCGACGGAATGCTTCAAAATGGTTAAACTAATCTTGTTTCTCCACACAAACTTCGGACCCCCAATTAACCCCCTTAGAGGTTGAATTTAGAAAAATCCTGAAATAAATACTTACTCATTTACCGTCAGGAATCCTGCGAAGTTTCGAATAAAATAGTCTAACTAATCTTGTCACTCCATATTAACTTTGGACCCCCGTTTGACCCTCTTTGGGGGTGGGTTTTGAAAAATCCTTTCTTAGTGTACTCCTAGACCTTATAAAAAACCTATGTGCCAAATTTGGAGTCTCTAGACCCTGCGGTTTTAGCTGCGCGTTGATCGATCAGTCTCTATCTATCTATGTCAGCCATGTCTATATCTATGTCGAAAATGGTTCTTATAGGGCTCTCCCTCTCCCAGTTCCCTGTTCCCTGTTGCCTGTCGCCTTTCGCCTGTCGCCTGTCGCCTGTTCCCTGTTTCCGTTCCCATTCCTGTCATTTGCTAGACCGAAAGAGAGCGACGGAATGCTTCAAAATGGTCAAACTAATCTTGTTTGTCTATACAAACTTTGGACCGTTTCACCCCCTTAGGGGATGAATTTTGAAAAATTCTAAAATACGTATTCACTTATTTACCGCCGGGAGCACTTTTGCGAAGTTTCAAATAAAATGGTCAAACTAATCTTGTTACTCCATAAAAACTTTGGACTCCCGTTACACCCCGTTAGGGGGTGAATTTTAAAAAATCCTTTCTTATTGCATCGCCTAAACCCCCTAGACCTCATAAAGAACCTATGTACCAAATTTGGAGTCTTTAGACCCAGCGGTTTGGGCTGTGCGTTGATATGTCAGTCAGTCAGTCATTCAGTTTCTTCCTTATACTTCCTTGCTTTAATTTCTGTTTCGATCCTTCCCCATTCGTACTTATAAGGAGTAATTTTAAGTTCAATATCAGTCGATTACCCAATTCTATGTACTACAGAATATGAAACAGTCGCTTGTAAAAGTACGTAATAATGTGTGATTGTACGTTCGGAATCCTAATTTCGGATGGACAACTTTTTTCCTACCGAAGTAACATAGGCTAGGTATATTGTGTCCATGAAATAAAATCGTGGACATAAATCCATTCTTTACCTAATTCTACGCAGCCCACCGAATCTAATTCCTATATGGCGTAGCGATTAAGATAGGAAGCGTGTTTCCACTGGCCAAATGTTTATTTGACACACATTTACACGAACCATCTGTTCGCCATGAGAAAACAATACAAAACTCGCTGCAAGCGATGTCTGTGTATTCGACCGAAAAATCGGCTCAGTTTTATTTGTTGATAAAATTTGAACGATTTTTTTTTCAAATTTGGAACTTACAATAAAATTTTCTACATAGGTACTTACTACTTAATAATAAAAAGTAATACAATAGCGTTCGTTATTGAGGTGCCTATTAGTATAACAAAGGGCATAGGCTAAGTATCTTAGAGAACATTGATTCAAAAGACAGCTTGATACATATTTGAAAGAGATACAAAACGTGAATTCGAATAAAGCCTTCAAGCTATCAAGAAAATAAACATGATACTGTAGTACTTATATAAACAATTTACAATAAAACCGACCCTTTTCATGCTCTTCTGAAGGGTGCCATCCATTCTGGAATAACGCCTGTCATTGGAGCTACAATCTTCGCTCCGAACTTGAAGGGTGTACGTAGTAAAGGGCTTTATTGTGAGAGGCACATTAAATTTTGAGTGCGAAAATATGTAACGCAGGTAAAGATAATAGAGTTCTTCATCCCGTGGGTATTTCATTTACTACATTCTTAAACCTAAAACGGTTTACACGAGTAAATTCTTTGTGTAAAATTTCGAACTCGATTTTGTTTATGAAATCTGAAGGGAAAATTTTTAATCTTTAGGGCAAATAAGGGTTGATTTAATTAATTTGCAAATCGTGGCCACAATAGTACTTACATTTTCATTATGTAAACTTTTTTTGCAAAAACTATTTCTTAATATAAAAAAAAAAAAACATTTTAAGCAATGGTTTAACCTAAGGATTTAACTCGTTTATAGACAGATCTTCGTTTTTTTATCAGGACCAACGGATAACGAGTACCTACCTATAACAGATAAATTATCAATTTATTTATTTTTACATTGTACATATATATATTAGTTTATATTACACAGTCACTTCATAAAATATGTACAACATAAACCTGATCTGAAATGGCCTATCATAGGTATATTTTATTACATTGCTACATAACACAATAGAATGGCAGTTTGATTTTGAGTAAGCAAATAACAATGCCAAAATTTGAACGGTATCCATGGAATTCTAAGTGATATAAAAGCATCTACTTCCTCTTTAACTATAATAAAACAAATCCATAAAATGCATTGAAATAAATATCATATTCTACCCATGGGACGGAGCTCAGCTAGCGTAACAAACCGTAACTTTTCAGATAAATGTTTTATCAACCGATAACATAACATCGTTTTCCGTTTAGGTTAATGTTACTTGAAGTGAAGTCAACCGCATAGCTAATCAATTAGTTATCGATGGCATAGGGAATTATTCAGGTTGGCGCAAATTGTGTCAAGGCCTGGGGGCAAAGGTGCAAAGAGGCCGGGCCAAATGCTTGGGGATTGGGAATTAAATGACAGTAACCAGCTGGTTTCAGACTTTAATATTTCAAAACGTTACAGAGAAAATTCTTACTATATTTTCTCTTACAACATCAAGTTAAAGTATCTCAAACTCAAAAGTCCAACTCAAAAGATTTCAATCTCTTATAGACGGTCATTTTTTTTAATTTTAATTAATTTTGTGCAAAAGCTATAAAATTATAAAGGCGTTTTGGAACGACCACTGCTGGGAAGATTACGACAACCATAAGGCCATAAGGCAACGCGAAGCTGTCCTCTAGGGGAAAATCAGCAATAAAATCAACTAAATCAGCAAAAAAAAAAAAGCAATAAATCTCATCAACTTTTATTTTACTTGTACTTAGTTGACGCCTAGTGATTAAAGTTTTAAGATTTGGTACAAATATGAACGTCTAATAAATTGGTTTTCGTGCACCTGATATGAATCAGTATGTATTAAAATTTAAGTAGGTATTAATAAGCTTTTTCTATCGAATGATAACATGATTTTTCTGCCCTTCTGGTCCAGTGTTTGGAAAACCCATTCATAACGGTAAACCGGTTATATCGGTTAACCCTTTTTCGGTTAATTTTTTGATTCGGTTAACCCACACAATAAGGGTAAAAGTAATCTTTATTTAAATAGGTTAATAGGTTTTCGGGGATGCACAGCCGTTTGGTTGAGTCATGCGAACGCTATTGTAGGAATAGGTACAGTGACCATGTGACGAGGAATGAAAAACGTGTAGTATCATGCAGAAATCTATATGTCGATTCGGTTAAAGTTAACCGCAATTATAGGTCAACAGGCTATTTCGGTCAACCAAAATATATGTTAACCCATTTCCAATTGGATTAATAACAGATTATTTCGGTTAGGTTAACCTAAACCGTCCAACCCTGTTCTTGTCTAGGGGAAAAGGAATAAAATAGAATGTACAAGTTACTTGCCGGGCGTGAAAATTAGCGAGAATCTAAATCACGTCAATAGGCGATGTGAAAGATGTTTTTTAAAGAAAGGAAGATTTATTTTACTTTATATTAAATACAATTTAACAAGAGACAAACTGGCTAGTAACCCGTTACCATCTTAAGTAGTTCCCTTTTTCCATCTTTACGATAAAAACGTGATAGAAAATCTATAATTTAAACATGATTTTGCTTATCAATAAAATTCATTGATTCTTTATTTCTTGATCATTAATTCTTCTTTCATGCTGGTCTGGGAGCCAAAAAACTCAGAATATACCAGCTGCTTCTCTTCCCACGCAGACGGTAAAAGCCGATCGACGGAATGGGCGAAAATGCGAACTATGTTAAAAGGCGATGCGGCAAGCAACCCATCACTGTTTTGATTCCTTTTTCCATCATCTCGTCCACCATCACGCTCAAAGTGGCCTTAGGATCTTGTGGCCCTGGGCTCTGTCTGCTCAGAGCCGCAAGACTCAACCAAACTGCTCTGTCTGCCCCTTTAGGGATACAGACGTAAATTTAATTACGATACACCACGTTATTAAATCACACTCATATTATAAAGGCGAAAGTTTGTGTGTGTGTGTGTGTGGATGTGTGTGTATGAGTGTGTGTGTGTTTGTTTGTTACTTCTTCACGCACAAACGGCTAGACCAATTTTGATAAAATTTGGATGCAGAAAGCTGACACCCTGGATTAACACATAGGCTACTTTTTCCGCGGGTAACACCGCGGGGCGCAGCTAGTACAAATATATCTCGATTCTCGCAACTACGTGCCCTTTGCTCTAAGAGTGAAATTGGAACTGTTCTTGTATTCATATAATTAAAATCTACATCTAGAATATTAGGGAAGTTATTAAATCGTCTAAGTATTTAAATGTATTCCAGGAAGCACTAAAGTAATACTAACTTATGCTATCTATCACCAACTTCGATCCCTTGGTGACCATAGACCAGAACCCTGTTAAGAGTCATGGTCTAGCATTAAATTTGTAATCTGCTTACATTATGACTAACTTCTGCCTTGTTCGCCTTGGTTTCTCAGAACTGGGATAGAATGGAGTTTAGACAAGTACTTTAATAAAAGTTTTGTGATCGGGCTGTTTCCTTCTTACTTACTTATGCATTCTCTTTCTGGCTTAGGTAAGTCGATAGGCATTTTTTCGTAGAACAACGAAACAGTCACTAAGTAGAGGAAGGAAAATGCAAAGGCCTGATTTATTTGAAGTTTTCTAAAAGAGATATAAAAACAAAAGAAAGGTTTAGGAATGTTAATCCTTGAGAGGCCTATGTCCAGCTGTGGACGTTAGGCGGTTGAAATTATGACAGGTTAAGAAAGAACTGGAGAAAATTAAAAAAAAAACAAGTAAAGATTGCACGATGATGTGCATTTCTACAGGCATATGTAAACTTTCATTGTTAAGATCTATTTTTTTTACTAACTTCTTGTGAAGTTTAATGTTGTCCTCATTATTTTCTATATGTGCCTAATGGAAAGTTCCGGCAAAATACTTTGTATTTTTATTAAATTTTTTTTAACACGAGCTCACGGTATTTTTGAATGCAATACTTGAATATATTCGAACGTGATTTTCACCCTCTTCGAAAAGTCAGATTATTATAAAAAAATCCCACCTCACTATCGAGGGTCGATAACAATACTTTTTTATTTGAGTAAATATATGTATTTAATAATTAAAATCTTTATTGACTACAATTGTACAAATGGTGAACTTAATGCTGATGCATTTTCTACCAGTCAACCTGTAGGAAAACAAAGTAGGAAAGTAGGTAATTGTTTCTTACGTATTAGAATCTGGATAGTAAAAACCATGCAGACCCTTATGATACATTTTCTAGGCTTCTAGGCAGAAAGCCTCAGTCTGTTCTGCGGTCATTATGAAACCAGCCCAAACTCAACATCTTGAGTAAGTCCTCGACGCCTCTTGACCTTGCACGCCCTCAGCACTAACGAGCATTTCCCAAACTTCAACTCTACCACCATTATCTTAAAGCACTCTATTGAATGAACACGGTTAAGACAGTCGCGAAGTAAATGATTTTCAATATTTAATTTCGCATTAGAGATTTATCTTTGACCCGTTTACGTGATCCCCGGGGATAGAGCCGATCCCGTATCAGCTAGTTCACGGAATCGACATTTTACGTATTTCTTAGTGATCTAGTTCGACATAAGGGAATAGAGATTGTAGGATTACGTTACTCTGTAACCTTCGATCAAAGTCTGTAACAAGTGAAAATCACTTGTGCAGAAGGTTAATGGTTCTTTTTATGTGTAAGTGGCCAAAACTGTTGTCAGGTTTTTCAAGCTACCGAAAGACATCGAAAATATCTTGCCATCTGCCATACAAATGATAACAGCGGGTACTTACGGCACTACGCGCCTTCTGAATCAAGAAGCTTGAGACATTTTTATGCCTCTTGTGGTCACCCATCCAAGTGCGGACCACGCCCGTGGTTGCTTAAATGGCGAAAGTGATAACAATACGTACTCCTACCAGGGCAAAGAGGTTATAAGGCCAACTGTCCAAGTTTTTTGCATGTAAATTAATAGTAGGTAAGCGTTATTATTTATTTCCTTCCGTTTCTAAATTTATAAAGGTAAGTAAGCTATAGCTATTGCTATGTGCGTAAAACAGAATACATTGTGAGCCTGTGACTGTGTAACGTAATAATATTCATATGTATAAGTAGGTAATGTGGCGTCAGATCAGCGTTAAATCCTAAACCAAACCAGATAATAACTCTGTTACTTATTTGCACGGATTACACTGTAAGTTTTGCCCTGCTTTGTATGAATGTCCTGCTTTTTCTTTATTTTTCACATAATAAATAATTGATTTATTTATTATTTAAAAACAATGGATTTTTTTACATAAATGTAAGGATTTCTTAACAATAAAATCAACAGTTATCATTATAACATCGTTATCCTGCTTGCATTACAAAGTTAAGGAAAAGCTTCGGCTTCCTTTAGTATTAAATAAATTTAAGGAAAAAACAAATTTAATTAATAAGTAGTACCTTCTAATAATAATACGATCAAAGACCAAGCAACCTTTCTGTTCTTGGTCGATTTGTTTGATCTTATTTTGTATTTCTTTAAGAAAATAAAAGTAACTACAACATTGTCAGTACCTAGCTATTTGTAATTGTATTATAGGTAGGTACCTTCTCAGCCTTCTAAAAGATTCAAAGGATTACCTACTTTGAATCATACTTCTTACTACTGTTTTTTGTTTCATCATCATTATCATTTCAGCCGCAAACGTCCACTGCAGGACATAGGCCTCTCCCAAGGATTTCCAAAATGACCGTTTTTTGTTTATTTTTCGTGTAACTGGCCAACACTGGTGTCAGATTGTTCGAGCTGTCTTAATAAGGCATCTGATATAGCTGGACGACTGCCATATAATAGTGACAGCCGAAACGGCTAATACGTGCCTTTCGAAGCACGGAAGAGCTCGAGAAATTTTTATGCCACTTGTGTTCGCCCATCCAAGTGCGGACCACCCTCTGTGTCACTTTACTTGCGAAAGCACTAGTAATAAGTATTTCCGCGGATAATCCCACGGGAACCTCACATTTACCCGGTTTATGAAATATCTATTATGTATTATGTATTAATTCAGATACTAAGCTATTTCCAAGCTAAATTTCATTCCAAAAAGTTAATCCGTTTTGGCAAACAAACTAAGTAGTAATTATAATATAGGAACAAATCACACAGATTGAACTATACCCAAAGTTCGAGACTTGCGTTATGGGATACTAACTCAACGATACTGTATTTTATTATAAATACATATTACAAAGACCCAGGTCAATCAGAAAAAGATCATTTTCCACCTTGACCTGACCGGGGATCGAATCCGGAACCTCCTAAGTAGCGGACAGGCATGGAGCTACACCACGGAGGTCGTCAAAAATCCATACATTCACACCACACATCGCATTTCTTTGTTAGACCGCTACATTTCAATTCGCGGCAGACATTTACTAGGACACACCGGCTCTTTGCGGGAAATTGCATTGGGCGCTATGTCCTGTTACAGGACGCACCGTTCTCGGTGGAAATGACTTGTGTCACGCGATGCCAAGGCTGCAGGAACACGTGCATCTCAATAATTTCCTTATTTGATGCTGAAGAGAGCGGTTGATGTTTGTCTATCTACAATGTAGTAGCGCTTTGCAGTTTGCGGAAAAACCTTTATTTTGAGAAACAATAACAGATAGATATCAACGCCCACTATTGAGATACGTAGTACGAGATAGTACCTACAATATTTATTAGTTCCTAGTACCTGAAAAACATAAGTAAATAATAGGTTCACTTAATAATTTGTAGGTAGATAGGTTAGGAATGCATTTCATGCATTCCCAACCTATCTACCTACAAATTATGAAGTGAACGAGATGTAATATGCTAACCAGATCGGAAATCACATAGCTTTATCGACCAAAGGTTCTATTATATTACAGTTACGTAGAGACGATCAATTTTAACCTTCAAAAGCTCTAGGTTTTACCTGCTTCGAACTGCCTCTTCTACAAGATATTACATTTTACTTACCAAACAATTACCAAAGAATATAAACAACGTTTAAGTGACGTCATTCGTCGCTTTATACGACCTTCGCACCGTTATTGGAGAAAACCAAAGCCTATAATATAATATAGATCCAATGTACACAAACAATGTACCAATAAATTAACTGACTGGAACCCAGAAAGTGTATTCATTAAATTTGCGTGTTATTTACTTAATTAAATGGCAATAAAACGGTGACATAACCCCCACGGTAATTTGAACAAACGTAACGGCCGCAAATAATGTACGCACGTAAAATTGTTTACCAATACTGCTGGCGTCATAGGGCTGTTGATACGTTGTATTGTTACACGAATAGATCACAAATTGATATAGGGGTGGGCATTGCTGGGTTCGTAGCTACCTACCTTCTTACAATTGATAGTCGGTCTTGAGTACCTTCTTCTCTTAGTTTGTAATGGTTGAGCACCAGCCAAAAGATTAGAAATTATGTCATAAGGGAAGGGTATGGACTGAAAGAAGATGTAGTAACTAAAATTGAGATAGTTCGGACATGTAGAAAGGATGGATGAAAGGAGATTTACTAAAAGGGTCTACAAAGCGAATGTGAGTGGAAGAGTGGGTCAGGGTCGTCCTCTATCAATGTACCGCGATCAGATTGCAGACGTTCTTAAAAAAGAAGAGGTCAGAAGTACCCGTGACCGGCGGGCATGCATGAAGAGACTGATGAGTGTAGATGAAGCGAAAAAGGTCTGTCAGGATCGTAGCAAGTGAAGGTCCATAGTCTCTGCCTATCCCTGTGGGAAACAGGCGTGGTAATATGTATGTATGTATAAACACCAGCCAACACGTTCTTAGGTAAGAAAAGGAGCTTTTATCTGCATAAAGAGGTAAAAAACAAAGATTTTTTTGTTTAAAAAATGCAGATTCTGGTCTATTCCTTGCGGTGCAAATAAGTATAAATACTTAAATTTAAGAGTCCCCTTACCCTGGACAGAATCAGACCTTCCCATACAAACGTATTCGACGTTTTATTTTGAAACGACATGTCGGACATGGGCGAAATTGTATAATTTTAAAGAAATTGTAATTATCTAGGGTTATAATTGGTTTCCGACTGTAAAATTATAAATTTAAAACAGAATTAGTGTATTATATCATATTTGACCGTCAGTATGGAAAACTTCTACACCCTTATATTTTCATTTTAGTTCATAATTTTACAGTCGAAAACCAATTATAACCATAGATAATTACAATTTCTTTAAAATTTAAATTTTTTACTGAATTCTGACATGTCGTTTTAAAATAAAACGTAGACTACGTTTGTATGGAAAAGTCTAGGGTAAGTGGATTTTTAAGTAAAAAATCGTGGTCTGGTGCAAAGAGTACGCAGCAAAACAACAGGACAATGGAATGTATCAATCCCATGTGTAACTCCAATAGTATGCAATACATGCTGTGTAGCTGTAGGTATAATATAAGGTGCATTTTATTTAAGAGGCTACCTGAATTTTCCGTAATTTCGTGCTGCCCTCATTTGAAAGAATACGGAGATATCATTTAAAATTTTAGATAAACATTCAAACTATTTTATAAACTACTGTTTACAGTTTAAAGAGAGTACGTGAAGCTTTTCTATGCACATTAGCCCAAAGTGGCCGTTTTTCGCTAATGTGCGTAGAAAAGCTTCACGTTCTCTCTTTAAACTGTAAACAGTAGTCAGTGGCGTAGCACGGGTTTGGCGGAGGGTGCGGTCCGCACCGGGCGGCACTTTGCCGGGGGGCGGCGCTGCGGAGGTGGCAGTTAGAAAAAAAAAAATTTAGAAAAAAAAAAAAAAGTTAAAAAAAAGTTAATTTCTTTCAGTGTTTTTTTCGTCATTTTTTTGATGTTACCAAATACCCAGGTACCTATGCAGGTTCTATGCATGGGTGATGCAAGCGCAAGGTTTCTCAATAACTATTATTTAGGAAACTTATTTCGTTTCAATGTTATTTTAAATAAATATGTCTCCTTACGCATTCTTTGTACTTCAACGTAATACGGTAATGACAGACCGTCGTTTCATAAGGCATTGATGACCTTGAGTAAAAAGCAAGATAAGATATAAAAACAAGCTTGCGGATTGTTGCCCCAATTTGTCGATTTCGCGGCTTCTCGTATGAAACTACGTACATATTGATATTATGCGTATCTAGTTTGCAGTATAGATCCTTTGATGAATACTTAGGCAGTATATATTAATATAATAGTTGGTAAACGGCCTTTTAAGCTAAAAGCTACTGGTAAAAAAACAGCGAAGATACGCGTTACGCGTACATTATTACAACACGAATTACACCTTGGAGGCAATCGACAGCATTTTTTGCTAACAGAAAATAAGCGTTCGTGAAATAGGCGATTTCTCCATTATTCTATTACGTTTTCTCTGTAATTTTTCTGTGATATTCTACCTATGTCAAAAAATATTAATTTCACTTTTCAATTCAATAAATCATTCAATAAAACTAATAAAAGTACTCTTTACCATGTCCAAATTTTTTATAATGGATTACAAAAATAAGAGGGCGGCAAATTTGGAATCCGCACCGGGTGCTAGTGACGTATGCTACGCCACTGCAGTAGTTCATAAAATAGTTTGAATGTTTATCTAAACTAAAACTTAAGCACAAATATTTTAACCTGAATTTTTGGGAGCCAATGGTGCCCCCATTTGAAATCATTGGTCATTCTTTTTTTTCAAATGGGTGCAGCACTGGGCCCCGGAAAATTCGTGTATCCCCTTAAGGGAGGAAAGGATTTTGAGCAACTTTTCCCAATGAATGTATCTTAATCGATATACCAAAAAAAATGTTGGTTCTCATAAAAATCGAGGTAGTCACGTAACATATAGGTACTATGGGAAGTGTAAGAACTTTTCTACTGTTTAATTACTTTTATTGGGAAAAGTTGATCAAAATTATCGATCACCCATTAAAATATTTGTACTTAAGAACTTAAAATAAAATTACATTATGTGGCTATTAATACCTACATTATCTAGCCTTAGAGACAAGACGACATGATTATCCACGTTACTCCAACCCAAAACCCGTTTCTCAGTAAAACCGTTGTTGACTTCTAAATTATTCCTAAAAGTACTCCAGTGTCACGAATTATTCAGGCCATAAAAAATTTAAGTACCAACGCATATATTACACCTCCCTTTCGCACCTGAGTGTGTCGTACATTACATGAATATATTATTTTGCCCATTATGCCACCAAAGGTGGGTGAAACGACGTGTTTTGACTGAAATAAGCCGCCTGAAATTTTATTAATTTTATTTTCGGCCTTTGGATTTGTATATCTTCATATGATATATGTACATTGCGGTAAGGTTAATTGTGGTTTCGAGTTTCGACAAAATATCTAGGTAATATATTAATTGCACAGTAACCAAAACACCAAAATAACACAGTAACAAGAATAACCAATTACGTAAGTATTGTAAAAATGTCTGCCTATCCAATATTCACAAGGAAAATAACACATTAAATTTGAAAAGTATTTAAAATACAATACCCTTTATTGCACAAAATAAATAAATACAGGTCATAATTATCTTAAAAAATTTTAGGAAATGCGCAAAAGGCGGCCTTATCGCTAAGCAATGTCCAGGCAACCTCTGTATATAGATAAAAGTGATGGAAAATAAGGTACTCGTAAATATTACATCCTTCCTTTTTTCTATTCAGTCCATCATTTCGATTATTTTTTCTAATAAAGGTACTATGTATATCGAAACACGGAAGAAGAGATAGTTTTTTCATTTCCCGTAGAACTAGATCACGTAACTGCTTTGATTTTTATGAGAACCTATAGATTTTTTTCATACTTATGTCGACTTATATTTGTTAGGAGAAGTTTTTCAAAATAATAGGCCTTCTTTTAAATATTTTTACCTTATTAAAAAACACCTTATATGTGTATCTACAACTCAACAGTATGACAGTACAATGCGACACAAATAAGTTGATCAAAAATGGCGGACTTCAAATAATTTTGAACCAAAATGGCGTTTATCGGCGCAGGTACAAAGAATGCGCTGACGACCGCCATGTTGGTTCAATTTAGGTGTATACCTATGAAGGTACACATTAAATGTATCAACATCCCACCTTTTATTTAATATTATTAATCCTTTCCTCACACCTATGTTCTTGATTTTCTTACCTTTTTTGTGTTTGTATCTTTGTGTGCATACATTTTGGATAAATGAACATACTTAAGAAGAGAAACAATGAACAAAGTAATCTACCATATACTTTTATTACATGCACTGTAAAAAATAATATAGGCAACGGAAGCCAACAGCATCAGACATGTTCCCTTGTTCCCGCCGATCTAACATGAGAACGTTCGACGTCCATTCATGCCATAGCTTGGAGGCTGAAAAGCTGACCTACTTCGTGACAGCCAGTCTAGAATTCTAGTCAACTTGCAATCTAGATCACTACTGACAGCTGCAGTGGAAATGTGTGGTAAAATTGACCTTTAACAAACACACAACTTTTGTCAATTTAACCTGTGCAGGCCTATACTGCCGGGCAAAGGTCTGCCACATCTTCCAAATATGCCAATCGTGTGAGACGACCGTTTGAGAAGAAATTATAGGAAGTGATACAACCATTTCTTCCCAAACTGTTGTACCCAAATCAGGCAAAGTTGACCCGCCATCTCTGTGTTTGTGTTCATCGGACCTACATACATAGATACGCTTAAGTGTGGGTCGTTCATTGTTGTCCATTTATTTATTTCAAAATGAACATTATATTAAATTTCAAACATGTAAAAATGAAGATACATTTAGATACAGTAAAAAGGAAGTAATGTAGTAAAATCTATTAATGATATATTTATGTATATCCATATTATCCATATATTTTTCAACTTCTCTGTGAGATTTTTCGTTATTTCAAACGTAATCAATAAGAAAACCAATGAGAAAACGATATTGACTGTCCATTTGATTGGATGGTATTTGTTTTCCTTAATTGAATAAATGAAGCCCTAATTTGATTCAGCGTACTTAATTGAACACCGATGAAGTGATTGATTTATTTGACGACAGCGTTTAGTTAAATTTATTACTTTTTAAGCTGTAGACTTTTTTCAGTATAAAATATAATGCGCACGTTAGGCACAAATTATTACGAAAAAACATTACTAGATAATAATACATCATTAACGTAGCGTTACTGGTTTTTGTATACGCGAGGAGTTTTAATTTAATGATTTATCCATTCAAAAATTTAACACCACATGTTTGTGATGTTCAAACACAAAATGTGTAGGTAGGTACTCATGGTAGCGATTTTTGTCCATGTTGACCATTTTCATCGGAACCAGATGAACTAACTGAGTCAGTAGAAGAGTGTGGTAGTTAAGTCTAAAACCACTAGCATATGGTGATGACTTTAAAGAAAAGCTTGTTCATCATATCACTTTATAACTGTTCTTTAAAATAAACAATCGTAGCTTTGAGAGAAACCTTCAAAATCAATTTAAATGTAACTTTCTCTCCTCCTTGTTTCAGGACGGTGACGTGATAGAATTGTGCCAAGTCAGTGACGTGCGGTCGGGGGGCCTACCAAAGGTAAGACGTAAAGAGAACCCCAAGTGCCTACGGCTGCCTGATTCGTTGCCAATGTTTCTCAAACTTGGTAGCGAGTCGCGTGTATCGCAAATGCGAGTATAGCGACACGTAGATTTGCCACAGGCTAACTGAAACTACAAATTCAGTGCTCTGTGATCAGGAGCACGCTACAAGTAGTGTCATAAAGATAACATTTACTGTGTTATAATGAAACGTTTAGGTAACAAGTCATTATTAAAAATAATCAACTGCCTTTTTATATACCCAGTGTCACTCTCAGAATTAAGACGAATCTACTAATGACACCTCACAAGCTTAAAAACATCTAGCCGCAGAGTATGCCAAACAATTATACATACATACATTCCGGTGCAGTCGGGTACTAGGTTTGAACCATAATCCGCCTAATACAAGAATACCTCCCGCAATATGTCAATTTAATTTAGGCTATATATTTAATATCTACTTTAAACCAAGTCCTAAAGTTAGTGTGCGTGTTTTATTGCTCGTAGGGTGGAAAGTGACTACGAGTAGGTTTTCTATTTTCATGTTTCCCAAACAAAATTGGTCGCAACTCGGTAAAGGGAAAATCCTTTTAGTCTGTCTTCTGACTAGTTTTAGCTTATCTAGACGTTCATTTTGCTGCTTATTTTTGGGAAACCATTCACAAATAATAATTACTTATTAATGATTGAGTACTATCTATTTCCGAGTCCGATTAATAGTTTTGAAAGCGCTGCCGTACGCAATGAGATGAAAAGCCGTGCTCCAATGGCTCTGAACGAATATGCTAAGGATCAGATAAGTGACTGGATCCAGTAGGGCTGATAATTTTGCGCCACATTTGTATTTATTTCCAATAATTTTAATTTGCATGTTCTTCCATTGTTATTATACAGTCCGTTCGCCCAAATGTCCATTTTCACAAGTTTAGGATTTTCCGGGAAAGTTTACGTGTAGGTATAATAAATAGGTACGATACGAAGCCGCGCGGAATACTGCCGCTAGCGCTAGCAACTTAAATAAATAAATAAATAAAAATATATAGGGACAAGTAACACTGATTGAGCTAGCCCCAAAGTAAGTTCGAGACTTGTGTCATGGGATACTAAATCAACGATACTATATTTTATAACAAACACATACATATGTCGGATAGTTCGAAGTAAACCCTTTTAATTATTTTACTCGCGCAAAGAGAAAGTTGTTTACTACAAAATGTAACCGTTAGATTTTAAATGGCAATATTGCACATATGGCAATATGACATATAGATAAACATCTAATACCCAGGATAATTTGAAAAAGGTCATTTTCCAACTTGCCCTGACCGGGGATCGAACCTGGGACCTCTGGGCGGCGGACTACCATGGTGATGGTCACCATGGTACTACGCCACGGAGGTCGTAAAAACAAAACTTTCATTTCATAACCGGCCTCGTGTGGCCGTGTCTAACTCAGACGAATCTCAACTCTATTACTATTACCACTGATCTATATTACTTTATCAAGAAAACTCGGTCTGGGAAAGAGGGGTTAATGATGCATAGAATACAAATTAACATTATTAACTTACTAGCATATGCCCGCGGCGTTATCCGCGTGGTCAAATTATTGACAAGTCACGGGAACCTCATATTTTCCCGGGATATAAAGTATTCTATGTGTTAATCCAGGTAATAAGCTATCTTGGTGCCAAATGTCATTCTAATCCGTTCAGCCGTTTTGACGTGAAAGCGGAACAAATATCCATACAAACATTCGAATTTATAAAAGGAATTCCAAGAAGTACATAGCTCTTGTATTATAAATGTTAGAATTTTTAATTATATATATGTACCTACTTTGGAATGGGCGTGATAATGTGTATGTTTGTACTCTTTAAAGCAAAACTAAACTAAGAGAAAGAAATAACAAGATAAGAGAAGTTAAAAGTATATTTCCTTTTTCTGTTGCTATGCATTAGTAACCATGGTGTTTGACAAAGGAAAAATTCTTATAAAGCTGTCTGACGTCACGGGCTTTTATCAACAGCCGGGGGACAAATATGATGGGCCAATGTTTGCATTCGGTAATTGTTGCCCAAAAGCTCCTTTACCTAGACGACACTTTTGCTTTACTGTTTAGATTTTTTTTAGCAGTATGGGCAGTCTATGGTATGAGTTTACTATATAAAGAAATTAAGAAAGAGTCATAAAAAGAACGCGTCCCATTCAAACTACATCTTAATAAAGTCAAGTGATCTTATCAGTCTAATATATTTTTCTTTATATTTCTTGGGGAATGTGATCAGTATCATAGAGTAGCTGTAAAATTTGCGCATCGGAAAAAGAAAACTATTTAATATGTACTTATTAATAATTTGATACTATAAAAGTATATATAAATGAAAAATCCTAAATCTTGACCTTTTGGTCCTACGGCTTAAGGCCCTGTGTAGCCATTTGGGAAAAAAAAAGTGTATCAGAAGTCCTAAGTTTTCAAGCGAAATTATGTGAACCTAAACTTGCAAATTTTCTTCCACCAGGATTCCAAGATTAGCTCCAACCTGCAGAACAAACACGGGGAATCCCTGGAGGAGAAGTCTCTGACAATTTGCAGCGGCACAGACTACATCAACATCCAGTACCAACACGTGGTTTGTGCAGACGTAGCCACTGCGAAGGTCAGACTCTTTTTGAAGCCAACTAACAAACTAACAGTTTTTTCTCTCCTATCGTAAAATTGTGGCCGATGGGACAGGAAGGTTCTCTCTCCAATTGCGACCACGCACTGGGAAGCGAAGCATAGGTCACCCACAAGGTGGTCAGACGACCTGACCAATATCGCTGAAAAACGCTGATACAGACAGCTCTAGATCGGTCATTTTAGAAAGCTTTGGGAGAGGCCTATGGCCAGCAGTGGACCGTTATGCGGCTGATATGATGATGATGATAAGATTTCTAGATTATGAGTAGAATTTGCCACGTTATGAGTAGTAATATACACAGGTGTAAATTTATGCTCAACACATAAAGTTTCCATGTTATCATATATTATATGTAGGAGTATGAAATACCTTTACAGCGGATGTCTGTCGTCTCGCGGGACAGATTCTCGAAACAATGGATAAATAACCATATCATACACTACACTTATATTAATAAAAGTCGAATCTCTTTTACTTCTAAGATTTTATAATGAGGGTGACATTTAAAGGCACATTTTCCTTGAACAATGTTGTGGGCCACATTGCCGCTGCGACACCAAGTCCTTGATTTTAGTTTGCATGGGTCTTCCATGCATATAGGCGATACGACGGTGGTGCCGCGCGTGTATAAACGCTCTTATAGACGATTTATTTAGCTCCTTGTGAATTTGCTATCTTCTTTTCTATATATAAAAGCGAAAATCAATCACTCACTCATCACGAAATCTCGAAAACTTCTTAGCCAATGAAGATGAAATTTGGCAGGAAGATAGATTGTGAATAGAAGACGTCCGCTAAGACAGGATTTTTGGAAATTTCAAACCTAAGGGGGTGAAATAGGGGTTGCCAGTTTGTAAGAATCTTCGTCATTTTTGAAGCTAGACACATGACGTTTTTGAATTAGAGGTTTGTAAAAAACAATTATCCATTAATTGGATTTTTAAAAATTGCATCCCCGGCGGTGTTTTAGGGGTTGCAAAATATTATTATGAAAGTCATTATTTGAGTGAGAGACAAAAAAATTGAGATAAATAGATCCGTCGCTCTCTTTTGTTCTAGCAAATGACGGTAATGGGAACGGGAACGGGAACAGTAATGGGAACGAGAACAAGCGGAACAAAGTTCGTCGAGTCCGCTAGGCCTTTAAATCCCTACACTATTATAAAGATTGTTATATTGAATTAGTATTCGAACATTTTAAATCTTTTACATAAAAATTCATATGTTATTATAATATAACAAAATTAATAACGTAAAAAAAAACAATTAATAATCGTATTAGAAACATTTTCGACTTCTTCGCGGACGAAGTCGCGTTTAAAAGCTAGTATTATTATTAGATATATTATCGTTTTACATTTCCTAAAAAAAAAGAGAAAAAGGTGAAAGGAATCTTATAAGTTGAAAAGATATTCAGCGTAGAACATTGTTCAAGGAAAATGTGCCTTTTAAGATCAAAAATATATACTTTCATGTTCAAAACAAAGAACATTTTAATATCTAAAGGCAAATTTTGACAGTAAATATTAAAGGAATAACTAGCCAGTCTTATAATATTTTATTTCTTATCTTTGTCTAAGTTCCTTATACTAGGCTTAAATATACTTAAACTGTAAATTCAGTTCATGATACAATTTTCCCCAATGAACAAATTTTCCCCAAGGAACATGTATATTATATCGAAATCTATTAAGATATATTTTTTTGCCTAATCTAATCTCGAAATAGCTTATTGGTTAACTTGTATGGAGGCCAAACATTATATTTTATATTTCGATATATAAGGTCCTTGGGGAAAGTAGTTCGGAATCATTGACTAAATATACCCATTAAATAATTTTAGTATAAATATGTACTTACCTAATAATGTTAACATTAAATTTTCTGGCATCACCCAAAGGTATGGTTGGAAGGGCTAAGGAAGATTACACACAATGTAAAAGCCAACAACGTGTGCCCTATGACCTGCCTAAAGAAGCAGTAAGTCCCGCCACGATTGGAGCATGAACATAACGATGTTGTAGTTAGTAGGTTGGGTTAACAATGTTGCTTTACATTTTATTTTTAATTATGTTGCAAGTGTGACTTGTGTTCTAGGTAAATTAAACTATATAAGAAGAATTACTTAATAAGAAGAATTATTTTGTCCGGTATTAGTGACTCCTGGACCTAATTGTGCGGCTGAAATGAAACTGGGTTTGAAAACTGCTGTAAACGCACAATTACTCATATAAATGAATATTTAATCTCTGGGAAACCATACTTATATTTGACTATTCTTTACTTCATCCTATGGGGGGGTGAAAAATAACTATCGTACACGAATAATATTTTAATCACATATGTCCTACGACCTAGCACTGTCGTAGCAGATACCCTTGTCGCTACAATGTTCGTATCGGTTAAAGTTTGCTAAAGGCTACGGCGTAGTAAAGCTAAGCCCACAGGCGAAACTCGCGTCCAAAAGATCACGACCATATTTAAATTAATATTGAATTAGAAAAAATATTAATTAAATCAAGAACATTCAAGCCGTGTAACAAAGATTTCATTTAATCGCTCGTATTCTTGAAATAAATAATATTTAATTTACTTTGAGCACAAGTTTTTCAGTATGTGTCAATGCATGTCATTTTGTTCGTTCGTTTGCTTTTTGCCAAAGGTTTGGAAGGAGTGCCTGCGGGAAGTCACTCACAACAACAAAATCAACAATACATGTCCAAGAACCAACTTAATGAAACAGTACGTAATTTATAATTCGACTTTTTTCGAGTCAGGTTTGATTTATAAATATAAACCATTAAGACACTTTAAAGGCCCGATGAAGTTAATCTATCAGATTGACTCGAACAAAAAGTCGGAGTTTGGTTTGAACAACGCAAGTAGCACTAGATTTGATCGAATATTTGCAAGATTTTATCTTATATTATATTATAAATATAAACCATTAAGACACTTTAAAGGCCCGATGAAGTTAATCTATCAGATTGACTCGAACAAAAAGTCAGAGTTTGGTTTGAACACCGCAAGTAGCACTAGATTTGATCGAATATTTGCAAGATTTTATCTTATATCTTAGTTTTTAATCTAACATCTAGAATTCTAGATAATTCCACATTGCCTCTTAGAATGCTGAAAATTCTAAACACGAGGTTCACATTCACGGGTGATCTCAAGAACCATTAAAAATTCACTTGAAAAATGATCCCTTAAAATACTCAGAAATTGAATTCCCTTTAGAACGTAGCAAGATATACTAGGGTTGCCAGAAGGGCGGGGTTCGCCGGGGTTGTCCCAACCTTTCAACCAATGTTGACAATATACAACATGTGTCGTGTAAGTACCTACAAACAAGATTTTTAATAATTGTTTTCTTTTTCCAATAACCGGTAATTGTCAAAATATGGTTACGGAACAGAAAATAGTATTTATGGTTTCCAGGCAATCAAGTAAATTAAATCCTATTTTAGCCCCTCCCCTCCTCTTCTCCCCTTCATGCTCATCAATAATTTTAAATTGATCTTAGTCCACATTATGTAATCAGAATAAGATATTTCAGTTTAGCAATCTGGCAACCCTAACATATTCAAGTCGTGCAACGTGATATCGTCACACTCGATATGTCAAATATGTTTCAACAAAGGGTTGTACAGCTATGAAAGGGAAGAGCTGTAACTTCCAAGTGCGCTGTAGCAATCTGCGCTCTACATACAATATGTAACAAAATCCTGTCCGATCCTTGTAGGAGCAACTCAGACCGTCAATATGAGCAATTTTTCCAATGGGACCAATGCTTGAAACCTGAAAAAACAACGATATTTTCATACAAATTGCCGGGCCGGCCGAACACTTTTGTATGAAAATATTGAGTTTTTACAGTTTCAAGCATTGGTCCCATAGGAAAACTTGTTCATATTGATGGTCTGAGTTGATCCTACAAGGATCGGAAAGGGTTTTTTTACTATTGTATAGTGCATTATAATTCTCAGTACGCTTTCTTTTATACCGATGAAAAGTCAATGTGCCAAAAATATGGCACATTGACTTTTTTTAAATACCTAAGTCCTATCGATAACGTATGAAAAGTGCGTATTAAACCTCGAGGAAGCCTTAAAAATACTTAGCAAAATAGTACCCAGATTATCATAAATAAAAGTATTGATTGATTTAAACTTGAGGCATCAAAGACATGTTTGCTTTATCAGATGTTACTGGGGCGAGGTAGATATTTACGTACCCTAGTAAAGAATTACACCACACATTTCTTAAAATTTTAAAAACATTAAGCGATCATCTATCAGTCCATTTGTTAAGTATTTAAAATAATGTAAACAATCTTGACATGTCCTTCAAATGAAATATACACTTTATAAATAAATACTTTAGCAAATTACAAAAACAATATGTAATTTTTAATTTATAAAATAAATAATTTGTAATTTGGTAAGGATTTATAAAGTGTATATTTCAATACAAAGACATGTCAAGATTGTTTACATTCTTTTAAATACATTGATTATACTCGTAGGTATGTTCGATTTTGTGGAACTCAGAAATTTGATACGGCTCTTCTGGATTGTTGGCTCAGTCCATTTCAGTATTTACAATGGCAATCAAGTCCAATGGTAAAAGATCCCAGAGAAAAATGGAGATATATAAGTTATCCTTCCCTCCTTACTTTATGCCGGTATGTCACATCACATGTATTCCGCGAACAAAGGATGGTCTCGTGGCAGTTCCACGTTTCTGGAACAATCGGGAACGTGATTATTCTTATTGTTCAGGGCTTTCTGCAGAATTCTACAGACTACAGTGCTTGCTTTGTCTCATAATTGAACATACGTCAAAAACATTTAACTAGATTGTTTATTTATGAAATTAATGCGCCACGGCAAGTCTTACTAATATTTACTATTAGATATTTGAAAAAAATCTTATCTATGCTAAGTAAGAAGTGTAGATACATAATAAATTGAGTAAGTATAAAGTGTGCGTAGTAAATAAAATTATTATAAAAATTAGTTTATTTTCATAACTTTGCTACGGTACATTTAGGTTTTTTTAAAGATTCAAATTCAAAGATTTAAATGTTTATTCAGTAATTAAAACCTTTACAGGCACTTTTACACGTCAATAAGTATAATTTACGTTACGTGTTAAGTATATTAAAATATAATTTATTTAAAAAAAAAGCTACCCATACCAGCGCTTCGTAACGGCCACTGCTGAGAAGAAACGCCGAAAGAAACTCATTTTCACAGTATTGGGAAAAAGCGTCGTACCAAAAATGCGTCACGAGACACCAATGACCCCGCTGACCTTCCGTTTAACTGTTGGCGGGTTATGTGGTGAACCATAACAGATAAATACTGTTGAAATATTCAGAAAAGTGTATTTTTATTGCCATACATTTTTTTAGAAGACATGTAAGAATAGTTTTACTAAACGTAATACTACACTTAACTACATTGTAACTTGTCTTGTCGTATATGTTTCAACTGACCTAGTACCTTAGTACTTACGTGTACTTACGCACTCCACGTACATACATAACCATGTTTTAGTTCAGGAAACATGTTTCATATAAAGTTTGTTTGTGAACAAGCCCACAGTCGGAAACGGAGTGGTTTCTAAAGTTTCGCTGCTGGCTACTTATATAAGTTACATTAGTAGCTAGCAGCTTACTTAGCTTCATTTTTGTCCTGGCTTGCAAGGATATACGGCAACGGTAGAATTACTATGAAGCTGGCAGCTATTTCGGCATACTTAAAAGAAAGCGATATTTAACAAATTTATATCCTTTTGTTTTTGTCTTCAATTTTTTATTTGCGATCAGCGGTGTTTCGCTTTAAGCAAATTTGTTGAGGATTGTTGTGGCTTTTTGAGCGGGTCCTCCAGCGAGAGCCTCTACTCATCATTCAGGAACAGTATGTCTTTCCTTTTAAGTCGCTTCTGGTAAGAGCGTGTTGTCAGCCCGGCAGCCAGTTCATTAGGGTGGACCTCCAGTTTCCCCTTGTACATATCAGACGCCTTAAGTATTTCTTCCTTAACTGTGTTCATCTGTAATTGTTGACTTATTTCAGCGTTAGTAACCGGCCAAGGCACAGCAGATATTGTTCTTAGGATTACATTCTGCATTCTCTGCAAAACTGACATGTTTGAATTGCTACAACTTCCCCAGAGCTGTATGCCGTATGTCCATATCGGCTTCAGGATTGCTTTGTATATCAAAAGTTTATTGTCGACAGAAAATACACTGTTACGACCAATCAGCCAGTGTAGATTTTTTGACCTAATGTTCAATTCTTCTCTTTTATTTTTGACATGGTTCTTCCACGTTAGCCGCCTGTCAAGGTGCAGCCCCAGGTATTTAACATTTTCTTGATATGGCAGGGTTGTGTTGTTAAGTTTTACCGGTGGACAGTCCTCCTTGCGCAGGGTAAAGGTGACATGTACCGACTTGGTTGCGCTAGCCTTTATTCTCCATTTTTGAAGCCATTTAGATATGCTATCAAGTCCTCTCTGAAGCATCTGCGATGCGACAGCAGGATCTGCATTGTTTGCCAAGATTGCAGTATCATCAGCGTATGTGGCAGTGATCACATCATCCTCCACCGGTAAGTCAGCTGTGTAGATGGTATACAGAACCGGGCCTAGCACGGAACCCTGTGGGACTCCAGCTTTGATTTCATACAACTTTGATGTTGAGTCAGCTACTTTGACTTGGAACAGTCGATCTGAGAGGTAAGACTTCAGTAATTCCACATAGCTATGCGGGATATTTATCTTAATTTTGTATAATAAACCTTTGTGCCATACGCGATCAAACGCTTGTTGTATATCCAGGAATGCTGAGGAGCAGTACTCTTTCTCTTCTAAGCTTTTCCTTTTTCTGTCGCAAACTCTGTGAACCTGTTCTACAGTGGAGTGTTGAGATCTAAACCCGAACTGGTGCGATGGAATAATGTTGTCTTTTTCGAGAATAGGTTTAAGTCTTTTAAGCAGGAGCTTTTCAAAAACCTTAGATAGTATTGGAAGTAAGCTTATGGGTCTATAAGAGCATACTTTGCCGGGTTTATGTATCATAAGGATTTGTGATACCTTCCATAGCATTGGGAAATGTTGTACTCTTAAAATACCGTTAAACAATGTTGTTAGGAACACTACAGCCTTTTTCGGCAATTGCCTTAATATTTCCTTTGTAATGAGGTCAAACCCCGGAGCTTTTAGGTTTTTGACAATACTCCATACTTCACGAACTGTAGCTGGAGGGGGTGGCGGTGACATTTGATAGTCTAACAAATTTATATTCTTTAAGATATAAACTATTTATTTAAGTATAAAAAAGTACTTTCGATATTTCATAAAGTATTAAATAGTGAAGACATTGAAAAATATGAAAATAAATACATGAAATTAATTCTAAAAAGTCACTTTGCACAATTAAATCTCAATTTGAAAAATTAGAGGTAACTTTCCGATTTTTTTTTCTATAGAGGCAGTTTGTATGAATCGTAATTTATCTTCCGCCAGAGACTGATAAATATTTTTAACTTTCAGTATCATGGGTGGCATTACAAAATTTTCTGAAATTACGAACCAAACTTGACACATTTTTCGACAACTTGCAGGTGTCCTAATTGAAAAATTCCAGAATCAAGTCAATTTAAGATACCTCCCTAGGTTTGATATCTCAATCGATGGTTTTGTATAAATAAGTACGTATGGAAATCAGTCATAGAGTCGGAGAAAGTGACTTATTTTTGATAACAGCGTCCGCAAGTTCTTGTCTTTACACTTAACTGATGATGCAAGGCAATCCTTGCAGGCTTTTATTTTGAATGATATCTCTGTTTCATTTCAAATGATTTATTTCAAATGGGGGCAGCACTAGTCCCCGAAAAATTTATGAATCCCCTTAATTGGCCTCGTACGTGGAAAAAAGTGTGCTCATTTTGTTGCCCTTTATTTATCGTGAAAAAAACAATTTCCCAATAAAGGAAATAATTCTGTCAAAGGAGTATTTATAGCTCTTTGTAGGGTGCTGGCAATTGCAGCGTGAACTTTGCTCAGCCTGGACGTGCACAGATTAGATTGAAATAGAAGTACAAAGAGCTCGGAAATGTTAATGGGTAGCGGAGGATATGGGAAAAGTTGATGGGCATACGTGAGCTGCATGAATATTCTCTTTTTATAGATAGGTTAAAAGAATAAATGAAAGTCCAATGAAGTTTCAAAGGAAGAGGGAGAGCGCGCTTTGATTTTGGTTTAAAAAAGGTGGCGCGCTTATTCAGTAAAGCAGTCGTTTTAAAAATAGTACTACCTACGTACTGTACTTCCTTATCAATAGTGTTCAATTAAAAAAAAAACGGATGAACCCCAAAAACTTACAACACCCAAAAAGTAGCCATCGGCATGATACTTGTTCCTATTGTTCATGATTCCATATATTATTATGTGTTTCAATAACTGTTCCTTTTTTGGCTTTTTTTTTCACTACATTACACATAAGTATACTCCTCTAAAGCACCACATCCATCAGATATTGTATTTTTCACCCCAGTAATGGATTAACTTTAACCACTTAAAACGATAATTATTGCGACTAATTAACTAAATCCATATTCCCATTATTCCTTTCGCTTTCAGAATAATTACTTAAGGCGTCTCAAAAGCATCTGAAATTAAGTTAAGATCTTAAGTATTCATTACAGTGTCGCTGTAGTAATTAAGTTACATCATAAAAATATATCCAGCGAAATGAGATACTCCGAAATACGTAAATAATTTTTCTTGGCGTTGCATCGCATTGAGCGCTTGCGATTTAATTTCCCTTGTTTTTATGAATTTCACCTGCTATTTAGCTAGGTTACTCTTGAGCCCATTTACTTTTGACGTAAAGTAACAGTAAATTCCCAAAGATTTAGAATAGGTATACAAGTAAATTCCCATGAGAGGGAAATAGACACAAGATGGGTCTATCTCTTTTTTTATTATTATTTTTTTGCTCTTTGCTTGATCCTTTAATAAGGGGAGCGAAACAAAAAAAAAGTGCACATTCAAAAGTAACACTCGATTTTTAACCGTGTCAAAAACAGCACTTGGACAAATAAAAATTATTGGTGATTTATTGTCGAAATTGTCAAATATTTTATTTTGTTAGATCTCACTTATCAGTGCCAACTGGTTTTTCTGCGTAGACATCGGGTATCTGTAATGAATCAACGATTGTAGGGTTTTTTACTTAAACTCCATACACAAGCAACTACATTTTACAAATTGTGTAGAGAAAGCTTCAAATCCACAATACCCGTTAGTAACAAAAGAAACAAGCTCTCAAAAGCCAATATACATCCCACGCTCAAGTTTCATTGAAGTCCTGTGGCCGGCAAACAAACGCGGGCGCGCTTTACCCGAGTGCCGGTCCTCATTCAAGCGAGATACCTTTACTTACTGCTAGAGCTCTTTGTGTTTAACTTTCTTTATAATTGCCTCTTGTCGGCGCTTTGTTTACTAAGAGTACTCGAGTTCTATAAAGTTAGGTACCTACTGACGTGGTACTGACTTACAAAGACGGCAAATAGTATTTTGATATTCTTAAGTCTAAGAAGCTGCTTGTATGTGGCAAAGCCTAGTTTCTTAGACTTTCTTGATACCATAATAAGAAGTCTAAGAAGCTAGGCTTTGGAAGATGCCACATACAAGCAGCACTATTTTACACGTGTTAAATACATTAAGCCCTTAAATATATATTTACTACTTAGTACAAAAGAAAACCCACAAAAGCCCGTCTACACCCCACGTTCAAATTTCATTGAAATCTTTTCGGCGGCAAACAAACTCGGGCTCCCTTTAACTTGTCAAGTGGCCGGCCCTTCGCCGGCTCCTTGTTGGCTCTGCCTCTTTTCGTGTACAGTACATTCTTTATTATCATTACCTCTCGTTTATCGTCTGTTTACTTGCTGTATGTATACTCAAGTTCTAGAAAGCCCTACAAAGACCATGGTAAATAGGTTTCCCGATATTTACTTTTAGGTACTTTGTTCAGTCGGAAAAAATAGTTAGAAGGTGTACATATCTATACTTAGTTGTAGGTATCTAAGTATCTAATTGGAATACGTTAAGTCGATACTTAAATTGTAACACCTAAATACGAGTATAAAATAAATGCTTACTTATCATGAATTGGTGTAAGTAGACGGTGCAGGTTTCTAGCTTGTGTTGCATACCAGTTTAATGCAAGCAATTAATGACCGGTATGACTGCAGTGCGACCGAGCAACTTATCTAATTACTTTACACCGTGTAAATAGGCCTTAAGCGTTAAACAAGTACCTAGGCTATGTGGTTCTCGAGTTACTTGTTAGATTCTTTGTAGATACAGTTTACATAAAATGTTTTATGATCAATAACTCAGGACACGACTAATACATTTCACTTATTATAATAACAATGGGCTTGTTTAATACAAAATGTTGCTTAATTGCTTTTTGTGGTCTCAAATTCCAGTCACTAACATGTTACAGTGTAAGGGAATTCAGTGCTCTAATCACTAGTATTTTCCAGTTGGATGCGTCTCGGGTTCAACACTGATCCTCGAGGAAAGATACCTGTGAAAGTGGTTGCAAAGACCTTCGCTTCGGGAAAGACTGAGAAACTGGTGTATCAGTGTCTCTCGGAACTGGGGCTGCCTTCGGGGAAGAATGATGTTATGGAGAAAGAAGCCTTTACATTTGACAAATTCTACGCTTTGTACCACAAGATCTGTCCGAGGAATGATATTGAGGAATTATTCCGGTCTATGTAAGTGGAAAGCAGTGCTTGCAATTATTGCAATTCGATTGAAGCATAAAGCGCGCGAATTAGTGATCACAAAGCTCTTAAGCTCGCGCTCCGCTTTTGAGATTTGTCAATTTATTCAATAGAGGTCTGCGAATATTCAAGAAGAGCTTTCCATTTATCAATTGAAACGAATCCTTAGTCATTTTGAGATTAATTTAAACTGAGATATTTGAGTAACGATGTATGGACCGAATGCGTGCTATACTTCCCTCTATAGCACCAGAAACAGACATTTGCTATATTTCTGTTTCCACTTTTCAGAACGCAAGGCAAATCTGAGCGCATAAACTTGGAGCAGTTCGTGAACTTCCTAAACGAGAAACAGAGGGATCCCAGACTAAACGAGATCTTATACCCGCTGTATGATGAGAAGAGAGCGGCGGAGATCATCACTACCTATGAGCAGAATGAAGAGGCGAGGACTGAAAGTAAGTGAAGTCCTATATACATTTTTTCGTACCTGAGATAACAACTACACCTTTCGCTATAGAAGGTATCATTTTGAAAAACATGGCAGTGACTTACTTGCCTATGTCCAATGGGGGGGCAAAGGGCTGCAGTGCTTATTCATTTCTTTGTTTTGAGCAGAAAAAGCAGAACTGACAGGGTCTAGTTGTTGATTCTATCTTTATATTTTTTTGCCATAAATGGAACCATATAGGAGGCAATGCAAGTATAGAATTGCCACGTCATGGAGAATAATATCATTTTAATATAAAAACTGCTGTGAATTTTAATGGAACTTTTCTTGCTCACTAAATTTTTCGAGTCGTTCCTTTAAGTTTTAGTATCTAAATTATCTACCATTTTCAATACAATCGGATACGAAAATCACAGACCTCTACGGAATAGAATTACAGAACTAAATTAAAGGGTTCTCGCAATTTGTCACTAGAACCAGGCGGATGGCAATTAGGTGGCAGGGCGGAAAGCCATTGTTTATCTTGATCCTCATCGAGTCTGTTCACCGTGTTCCGATTACCCGGAGGTAAACGAAAGCCCGGTTATAGAAAATTAACGGCACTTCGCAGAAATAATAGGTAAAATATATAGGTACTCGCTCCAGTTTTAAATTGCCTCTGACCAATACACTTGCAGTAATTATATTTATAATAATTATATTTTTAGTTTCTAATACCTATTACTATTTGTTGAAATTATATAATAATCTTTGACGTAGAAGTTTTTAATCTAATCTATTATTTCTAACTATTGACATGAATTTAATTTACCTATTGTTAAATTTATATTAATTCATTTTTTTATGCTTGAATATAAATACTATTTTTATTATATAAACACAAATAAGACAAATAAGTTCGCAGCGCTCTGCCAGGGTTCATGTACTTACCTACTAACCATCTTCTGTATGAGTGCATGTAAGCGATTAATAAAGAAATAAAGAAATAAAATGGGTCTAGGTACATAAAACAATGTTATACTTAGGATAGTACGGTGGACTACCACTGCTAAGTTAAAGTACTTTTTGTGCGTGTATTTTTTCCTCTGTGGTACTATTTTCAGTTAAGTTAGTTTTTTTTGCCTGTATTTATAAATTGTATTATTTTTGGAGGAAATAAATACATTTCATGAAGTAAGCAGGTATATTTAAAAAAACCTAAACAAAATGAACAAAGGACTCAATGTTCTTTCAAATATATACAATCAATACACATTGGAGGAGCTCGGTAGGAGTGCACATCTACGCATTACTAGCGCTTATGTAAGGAGCGTGGTCCGTATTTGGATGGATGGCCCTAAATTACACATAAAATTCACGAGGATCTCCGTATTCCGTACTTTTGAAGGCACGTTAAAAACCGTTTGTCCCGACTTGTTATCTTTGTACGGCAATCTTCGAAAATTCTTACACCAGTGTTGGCCTGTGACATTAATTATTTTTTCTACTCCTGTACTGTTATCTGTCTTTTAAATGGTCCCGAACACTAATATAAGAACATAGATTATATGATTTCAGAAAAGTCTATTGTCTATTCCTAATATAATAGTACATGTGTCGTTATTTCGCTAAAGTAATACTCCTAGCCATAGAACTATAACTTTTTTTCTTTAGATCTACCATACTGCCATCATAATAAAATCGTTATTTTAAAATATGGTGCCATTTTTCAAACGTGGAGTCACTGAACAAACGGTTTTTTGTATAAAAAACATTCGTTTAAGTGACTCCATGTTTCAAAAATGGCACTTTAGTCACTAGAAAGACGTCAATAAAAAAATTAAATCTTTCATAGATACCTAGTATCTACCAAACAAATGGTAGTATTTCGTACTATTCTTTGTTTATTTTAGTAAATGTAGTCGTAGAAAAAGTATTGTATGCAACGTTGTATAAATAGTCCAAAAATGCTCGATGGCGTCAATTTACGATAACAAAATACGTAACCTGCGCCACTCCCATTTTTTTACCCTCCTTATACAACTGTTGCATAAAATACTATTACTGCACTGGACTTTCTTTTATTTCACTTCATAAAAAATGAAAATAAATAATAACAAAGTTTTGATATTAGATATATCGGCCACCAAGTGTTCTACAGTTAATAATTGTTTGCAATAAACGCGTTGTGATTTTTAGGGCAAATAGTCATAGAGATGCCTTTAGTCCAGCAGTTGAGTGATACAGGTTAGAAATAAAGAATAAAAGTCCGGCCACCCTGACAAGAGCCTGCTCGGCCGTGTAATTATCGGGAGAGCCTTGTTTATTTTGGGCTGAACCGTGTCACGGTAAACCTCGTTTTTCTGTTTGACAAACCGAACTACAGTTTATTTTCGGTTGTTACTTTTTTAAGTCGAGCTTATTTTTTTAATATAGTTTTATCTTACAAGTTTCAGCTGAATCCGTCCAGTGATTCTTGTTTTCAATTCAATTCAAATCATTTATTGCATTTCATAATGTACATTAGTTCTACTACTAAAATCACTGTCTTCTATAATAGGTACACTATGAACCCTGTCGGGTATCGCAACACAAAAAGTGAAAACGGCAAGCGACATTTAATTTTATGACATGCAGTTAACTTATAAATATAAATGTTTACAAAATAAAGTGATGTCAAAGTTTCTTTGTTAAGTAGGTATTGTTAAATTGTCAATTTAAATAAAAAAATATAGTTTAAATACTCGTCCAGTTTCGCAATTGTAAAGCATTCAAAGTTTATACCTAGGTATAGATATGGAAGTATGACATCCTTTCATTTACCTCATTTCCTTTAAAATGTCAGCTCTATTAGTTCAGCTTAATGACGGCGGTGGTCAAGTCCCCAAGATAAACAATCTAAGCCTGACTGCGGCAAACGATAGGACTTAATTGCACCATAACCACGCTCGAGGCTGTTACTGCAAAGAAGAAATACTTTTATACAAAAAAATATCTATAAAATATGGTTTTGATCATTGCCGTGGTGTAGGTAATGATCACACGCTGCCACTCTGGAAGTTCTGGGTTCGATCCCCAGCCAGCTTGAAAGGTTACAAATTTACTCGGGTTTTGGCTATGCATAGAGGTATATTTATTATACTCACTTAATACCTACTAAGTGATTTATATAGAAATAAGTTTATAACTTAGTTTAGGGCTCTATTTAATCTGTGTGATTTGACCGTAGCTATTTATTTATGATAAAAAAAAAACTAAAAATGTAATATTCGCTTAATTCTCCAAATAATCGCTACGCAGATACAAATGACAATAATAAAAAAGCAGCCAAGTGCGAGTCGGACTCGCCCATGAAGGATTCCGTAGCAGCAAGCAACACAATATAAAAATTCTTGTAGGTAGGTCGATGTAACTTTAATCGATGTTTTATTAAACGTATCTATTTAAAAAAAAAAACTACTAGCTAGATCTTGTTCAAACCAATTTTCGGTGGAAGTTTGCATGGTAATGTACATCATATATTTTTTTTTAATTTTATCATTCCCTTATTTTAGAAGTTACGGAAGGAGGGGGGACACATTTGACCACCTTGGAAGTGTCTCTCGCGCAAACTATTTAGTTCAGAAAAAATGATATTAGAAATTTTTTAAAGACCTATCCATAGATACGCCACACGTATGGATTTGATAAAAAAAATTTGGTTCCGTTCTTAGTATGGTGAACCCCAAATTTTTTTTTTTTTTTTTTTCTATTTTTATGTGAAAATCTTAATGCGGTTCACAGAATACATCTACTTACACTTAATACATGTACTCAAGCTTAGCTTCAACAGTACAGTTCTTATAGTTTCGGAAAAAAGTGGCTGTGACATACGGACGGACAGACAGACAGACATGACGAATCCATAAGGCTTCCGGTTTTTTGCCATTTGGCTACGGAACCCTAAAATGACACAGGGATTTTTATCACGTCCTTAGAAAAGCGCAGCTGAGAAGTAGTATCCTCTTAAAATAAATATTTTCTGTCACTAAAACTAATACATTATACTTGTATGTGTCATATTTTATTTACGTCATGTACGACGGGAGAAGACCATCTCCTACAAAAACAGGCCAAAACCTAATACTGCCCAAGCATTATGCATTCGGGCAGAGTATTGTCCTTTATTTATTTATTCTCACAATGAACTGACAAAACATAATCAAATAGGAAACAAGTCTCAGTTTCCTAAAATAGAAGAAATTCTTAATTAGGTTCGTAATTATTTTAAGTTGTTCCGCGATTACGAAAATAGGGATAAAGTAGCTAAGTCATTGTTGTAATTAAAACAAGAGGGATGACAAACGGCCTCGAGAGTTCAATCCTAGCCGTAAAGCCGAGGCCGAACATTCCAATGGAATTATTTGGAAATAAAAGTTTATAGAAGTCTGAGAGATTTTAATTAAATAAAATGTACGAATTCTTAGAGATTCAGAAACGAAATCATCCCAGTAAGTATATATATTTATATATCTATATAAGATAACCTTCTTAATAAGTCTGACTGTATTTACTCGAAAGTTGAAAATTAATGTAAGTATAATTATCTTATTAAGAAGGTTATAAAATATTTGTTTATTTATTAAACTATAAAAAAGTTTTCGAAATTATAAAAATATGCTAAGAATACTGATGTCCATAAAAACAATTGCAAATGCTCTCGTCGATAGGTAAACAGAAGAAATGGTGGAATTTTGTTTTTCGTGTTGTTCTAATTAACCTTTTTTACCGACTTCAAAAAAGGTTGGGAAATTAAGGAGGTTGATAACCCCTTCCTTTCAAATATTCAAGTACCTAATAAGAATTCATATTCGAATGCATATAAGTATGTTTTTTATGTATTACCCTTATTCGTTCCCCGATTACTAAATTTTATTTTATCAACATCGGTTGTGTAGAGTCAGTTTTTAGACTAAAAAATATTCTTTTACAGAATGCCTCACCAAAGACGGCCTGATCCGCTACCTCATGTCGGACGAGAACGCGCCAGTATTCCTCGACAGACTGGACTTTTACATGGACATGGACCAGCCCTTGGCCCACTACTACATCAACTCATCGCATAACACCTACCTGTCTGGGAGGCAGTTCGGCGGGAAGAGTTCCGTGGAGATGTACCGACAAGTGCTCTTGGCTGGTTGCAGGTAATGTGACACTTCTTAGCTTAGCTCTTCTGCAGCAGCCATTAGATTAGATACTTCCTCATCAATCACAATATGTAATATGGTGTTCCATGTCACTAGGAGGCAGTTCTTCTTCCTTTTATTTATCAGTGCCATTGTATGAAAATAGACGCACATAATAATCATTTTGACAGAGATAGGTAATAGGGTGGTTTGCAAATGCCTTACCCAATAGATTTCATTGGTTGATGTCACAATCCCGCATCTCTTATAAGTAACTCAGTTATAATATACCCTCTTCCACTTCGAAATGAGAAAACCGACGGCCCGACCAGCTCCTTTTCCTTGAAAATCCTGTAATTCTTATGTAACGAACTTTTTGCTTCGGTTTCATACTTTGAGTAAATAACTTCGCAATTTTATTTAACTTGGCCAATTAATTTAGATAATTTATCCCGTCCAAACTTGAGTCTGAACAAAAGGTGACGTCAGATCTGTGTTAACGGGCAAACTTCGGTCCTTGCCGCAATTAATAATCCATCAGAAAGATGAAACTCATTGGGGTTGGCTTGCGTAATGAACTTTGATGTGGGGCTACTTCTCCCCAATAGCCCCTTTTGGGGAGAAATGGGCAAATCAGTGTTCCAAAAGTTCTACATATTTTATTAAAGTTTTTGCCGAATGCTTTAATCACTAATTAGGACGTACGAGTACTTATTTGCTACGTTTAGCTTGTTTTTGGAACGATCATCTTGCTAGCACTTATTTATCTTCCGAGTTTCGTACATTAATTAAGTTGCATAATTGAAATAAACAATGTCTATTCAAAACGTTAGCCCAATAGCGAAGTGGGAAAAATTCAGATTTGCCCTGAATAAACACTTAATAAGCTTTTTGAAAAAAAAAAATCGTACAACCTTTTATTGTAAGTGTAAGGTCAAAGTGCCTACTTATCAACTACTACTAAAAAATCCTGATGTCTCCCAAAAGGGAGCATCCGGGAAGACACGAGTCCGAAATAATTTTACTAAGCTCAAACTCGATCGGCTTGCGTCGTTTTATTACAGGGTTCGTATACCTTATGATTCCATCATTAGATCAACTTCTTGTTACAATTATATTGTGTGTGATTAAAATGTTATCTCAATCGAAAATCGGGAAGAGAGTCAAATTTAACTTGCAAGATTTAATTACAAACAGACAGACAGACAACGGGACAGGTGAAACAAAATAAAAGCTTGTAATAATAAAATGTTAGTTAAAATAGCAAATTTTATCAAGTGCCTATGTAAGTATAAGCTAAGTTAATAAAAAACGTGAAAGTAATATCAATCCAGTAGATATAAGATAGGTAGGCATCGTGTCGTTCTATAGCTAATAGCCTGCCAGTCAGGACGCTCATCGGTTCTTTGAGCGGCTGGCTACAGGCACGACAAAAAAAACGCTCATGCATAATCGATCCTGTCCTTTCGATGGAAAACGATTTCATCTAGAACAAACCGGAAATTAAACCTTGCAAGATTTAATTTATCTGATCCCCAGTTACTAGAATGTACAATCTAGAAATAAAGTTACATGGGTACAAAAAAGATCAATCCAACTCTTCATCATCATGACTTGTTTTTCTTTAATTTTATTTTTATCTTATTAGGGACCGTTCAAGTATTACGTAAGCACTATGGGGAGGCGGGGGGGTCTTTGTTTTGTTTATTATGAATGACATGGGGAGTCTAGATGATGATTACGTCATCGGTATTTATTTACTTTTTTACAGGAATGGCAACCCTCACATTGTCTATGCTTGAAAACGAAACGCATTTTCGGGGATTCCCGCAAATAATGCATACGTTCAGGCACTCGGTTTAGAACCGATTAAGGGAATTACCACTTGTCACTTGTCAAAATTTCCTCTGTCAGTGTATTGTTTCATTTGGATACTATAGCGAGTAGACGTATTATAAGCATAGCAAAGCAAGTTAACATTTGTGTTACCGTTGATTCCATTAGCCAAAGTTTAACGTTTAAATAAAATGTCGTATCAAATAGACAAATCCAAGTAATACCAAAAATTGTTTGAAAGTTTTAAAAAATCTCATACAAGTACGAAAGTACAAAATGTACAAAAGTTAGTTAACGAAGTGTGGCGAATTATAAATTACAAGCAAAATCCGACAAGGAACTAGATATTATTGTATCTAAGAGAATTGCAAGCTAAATTTTTCCAAGGTGAGTGACGAAATCATTTTAGGTACCAATAAGTACTAGAAATATTAGAAATCGCCAAAAAGTTTCTGTTTACATTTTGTAACAATAATTTAGATGTTTTATGATTAGAAAATATTATGGCCTATCTCAAATAGATATATTGACGGATTCAATCTTAAGATTTATTTCTTAAGATTGAATACGTCAATTGGTCACAGAATACAGGGTGTTAGTTTTCTGTATGTGATGGGTTCAATTCCAGATTTTTTTCGATTTCGATGGGTTTTTTATTGCACACTTTGTATTTATGTAGCTTAATAAGAGAATTTTTAGCAGAACCCATAGAAAGTTTTTATTTTTTGGGAACGACTACCTGTAAATCTGCAGAAAAAACACAAATTATACAGCCAGCTTCAAATATTAAAAAACAGGAAGAAGATAAAATAAAACCCGGTAGTGAATCGCAACAGCAATGCGAAAATAATGATAATGCATATAAACATAGAGAAATCCCTCAGGAAGCTATGAAAAATAAGATTGCCCTACTCGAAAAAAATCTGAATGCTTTGTATTCTGCCAAACCGTACTGAAGTTGATAAACAGATCATTAAGTTGCGCGAGGAAATAAAAACAGCAAAACAGTCTTTAAACAGGAAGATTCAAAACGCAGTTGCCCAGAAGAAACCAGGGATGGTATGAAAAGAAAGTTAGAAGATATTTGTCATGAAAATCCAGAAATAAAAAAAAGACTATCTCTGAGGGATTTAGTGGGACGTCCTAATCTTGAAAGCAATCAACCATCACTATTGAAAACAATTGCGGATATAGCTTTATTTGGGAGTGCAGCAGATGATAGAAGACGAACGGAATCTATTCGCAGCGTAAAAACTCTTGATGAACTCACACAGAAATTACGTAAAATAAGATTTGACATTAGTCACAGTGGGACATATCTTCGTTTGATTCCCAGAAAATCTAATTCCGTAGAGGGACGAAGGCATGTATCGACAGTCTATGTTAAGCTCATTCAGGCTCAAACTGATCACCACAAAAGCCACTTAGATAGCAAGTTCGCTGAAACATCAATCCATTATTTAGAGAACATAGCATCCATACTTGGATCAGATCAAGTATTTTTCATATCTCGCAAGTTGATAAAGCTCGAGTCCCTAATGGTGTAACTGCGGCAAATAATCAAGCACCTCTTCTAATGCACGTGGAATATAGAATCAAATTGCCTGACCACGATTGGGTAATCGCTGAACGTCATAAATTAATACCATCTGTTTATGCTGGTATCAAAATCACTTCCAGTATGCCAGGAAAACCGCAAGCCGTTGGATATTCTGGACCAACATACATCGCTATTCGAAGTGGAAAGCATAGTTCATCTACTGCTAATACACATGCTCAGGATTTCGAGACGCTTCTCGAACTTGAAGAGTTTCGACCATTAGCTAAAACTGACAATGGACTAGTAAAACCAGTGGTAATCATGACGGTTGATGGAAGGCCAAATGAAAATCCGCGTTATCAAAAAGTCATAGGGTTTGCTATACAACACTTTAAGCGACATGATCTCGATGCATTGTTTTTAGCTACTAATGCTCCTGGAAGAAGTGCGTATAACAGAGTAGAGCGCAGATGGCTTCTCTTAGTCGGGAACTGGCGGGTTTAATATTGCCTTATGACCATTTTGGGTCTCATTTGGATGAACGTGGCGTTACAATTGATGAACATTGAGAAAGATCTAATTTCGAATTTGCAAGAAATGTATTAGCTGAAGTATGGAGTTCAATGTAGATCAATGGCTATAATGTTACTGCAAAATATGTTGGGGCTGGTGAACAACAAGATGTTCCTGATTTTCCAGATATTAAATGGTATTCAGAACATGTGCGTGAAAGCCAATACTTGTTTCAAAATGTAAAATGTAGAAATACAGAATGCTGTCGTTCAAGAAGTGGCCTATTCAGATTACTAGACAATAAGTTTCTTCCACCACCTGTAAAAGTAAAACAAACAGTTGATGACTTGGTTTTGGATGAAGGAGGGCAATTTCTTGATCTTCCAGTCAATTTAGCCCTACGCTTAAGTGCTTCACTCAAAGATTTCCAAAAACTACGATTATTTTAGTCCGACGGTAAAATTGAGGCTATCAAGTCGAACATGCAAAACGTGTGGTCTTTATCATGCTTCCGTCAAGTCACTAAATCGTCACATCGAGAAGATCCATAAAAAAGTAAACACACACACTGATAGGAAAGTTAGACCTGTGGGAGTCGCTGCTCACCGAGCTAATGAACTGATGTGCATTATTCAAAATTTAGAGCACCATGATGTTGAATGGCTCGATGAGAACGACGAAGACATTCCAAAATCGGATGAAAGAGAGCAGACTCACAACACTGAGAAGCAATCCAAGCAACCCAATGTCATCGAAAACTTAGAATCATGGATTCGGGTTTCATGGACTGAAGACTGTTAATTTGAATTTAATATGCGTTACCAAAAATTTTTAAAAAGTTTGTTATGTTCGTAAGATTATAATATTTTTGTCCCTTACTCTATGTTGAATACTGTATCAGTAAAATCTAATCTCTATACTAAATCTATTTTCTTATTTTTAAAATTATAATTATAACATTATAATTTTAAAAATTACATATAAAGTACATTTATAATTGAAAAATGTTTACGTAAGCATGGGGGGAGGGGGTAAGAGCTTTGCTTATTTTTGCTGACAAGGGGGTTGGGGGGGTAAATAATTGTAATAAATCTGCTTACGTAATATTTGAACGGTCCCTTATAAAGGGTTATAAAATTTATTTATTATAAAGGGCTCAAATGCTAGTTACCTACACAAAATTCTATTGTGTAGGTATCTTTTTGGCGTAGGTACCTACTTACCTAAGTTAGGGTACTTAGGGTATATATCTAAAATAATAGAAAGCTTGCATCAAAATTATTACAATAATATATGTCAATAATTGAATGGTTATCGAAATACCTACGAGTGCGTACAAGATATCTTTTATAAAATGAAAAATAAAAAATCTTCGGCGTTGTTACTTCGCCACATCCAGCAATACATTTATTCTAGTCTGAATAGCTTTGCGATAAGGTATTATTCCTTTTATAGCAATAAACCATCTACTCTAGGTGCGTAGAACTGGATTGCTGGGACGGCAAGGGTGAAGACGAAGAGCCGATCATCACCCACGGCATGGCCATGTGTACCGATATCCTCTTTAAAGACGTCATCTACGCCTTGCGGGACACCGCCTTCGTGACGTCAGACTACCCGGTCATCTTATCGTTTGAGAACCACTGTTGCAAAGCCCAGCAGTACAAGCTGGCCAAGTATTGTGACGAGATCCTGGGAGAGCTGCTGCTGAAAGAAGCCTTGCCTGAATACCCGGTGAGTTAGAGAAATATCTATAATACATTCTTAGTTATCCATCAATTAATTAATATTTATCCATATTATAAAAGGACATAAAGTCCCAAGTATTCTGTCGGTCAATCTGTACTCGATGAACTCAAAAATTACTGGGTCGATTTTGATGCCATTTTTACTAACATATAAGGCATTTCTCCGAGGAGTACATACCAGTGCGAAGCGAAGGCGTGCTGCTAACAGGGGTAATTTGCCAGGCAAATTAAGAACCACCGCAAGGAAACTTACTTTCACGTAAAAAAGCTGTATCGTAATCGGTTCATCCGCGCGAGAGCTACGATGCCACAGACAGACATTGGCATAAACTTATAACACCCTCTTTTTGAATCGAGGGTTAAAAACCAGCGAATGTTGTTAAGAGTTATTTATAAACTCAAATTCTGACCATCGGCTCAATGTAACTCACAATTGCACTCTTCAGAGGTAGGTACACTCCCTAATTAGAAATACTGGGTACACTTAGCTTTAGTAATGAACACCTTCGACACCACCAAACTAAAAAAGAAATTATCAATAGTTATATTATATGTAAACCTATCTGACAACAAAAAATAATTATTTTAAAATTTCTTTTGATCTGTACACTTTGACCTCTACCCGTTATGCCCATTTATCCTTTCGCTGATCTGGAAGAGATCCCATTAAGGGATAAGTCCGTCTTTGTACCTACAAATTATATTGTTTCTAACTGTTCCTATACACTGTTTATGTACAATAAAGATATACAACAACAACAAAACGTTTATTTTTCAGCTGGAAGAAGGGGTGCCATTGCCGCCACCATCGGCACTGAAACGCAAGATCCTAATCAAGAACAAACGACTGAAGTTAGAAGTTGAAAAGCAAGAGTTGGAGCTGTTCCGACAAGGGCAGTTCGTGATAGAGGACGAAGAGAAGGAAGATGCTTCGGCAGTCACCATTGACAAGAAGGTTGGTAACACAAAATTAAATTTTTTCCTTGCTAAAAACCGACTTCACCCCCAAACTACACAACCGGTTTGATAAAATTCTATACAATATGTAACAAAAACCCAGTCCGATCCTTATAGGAGCAACTCAGACCGTCAAATATGAACAACTTTTATACCTATTGGTACCTATGGGACCAATGCTTGAAGCGAAAAAAATTGACATTTTCATACAAATTGCCGGGTCGGCCGAACACTTTCGCATGAAAATGTCGATTTTTTTTCGAGTTTCTTGAGTTAGTCCCATAGGAAAAGTTGTTCATACTGACGGTCTGTGTTGCTCCTATAAGGATCGGACAGCGTTTTTGTTACATATTGTATAGTATTTATTGTGAAACTAAATAGGTGATAAAACGGTTTGTTACCAATTACAGTAGTAATTCATTTTTCACTTATAATACGTTGGTACATTTATCAATATATAACTTGACTCACAACTAGTCGGCCTTTCCCGACTACACTGCGTGAGTAAAACCGCGTTAAAATATTTAACTTGACTCACATTCACCACGCTGCAAAACAGTAATAAATTCCTAACGAACATATTCAATCTGATGCATACAGATTGCTGTTAACACATACACATCATTCAGGCTGCTGATTCGTATTTATTGTACAACTTGCTGACGCCCGCGACTTCGTTCGCGTGGATTTTATGACTCCTGCGTACCTGCATCAGGTGGTCCAGATCTTCGATTTTCGTACCTGAACGAAAAATGCTCATTAGGCAGAACAACTTATGCTAAGGCGTCATTTTTATATTTCTTATAGTTGAGCTGGACTATTAGGTATGGTTCTGCACCAGGTGTTCATTCTCCAAAATCAATTATACTTACCCTATATGTTGCCCAGGTTTAAAAGGTATATAACAATAACAGTCTTATTGTGATCCGTCCAGTATTTCCGGAGATTAGCCAAACAGACCACCAAACAGACAGACATTTTTAAATTGTTACTCTATAACTATGACTCAATCACCCCATTTTTTTTTAAATATGTTTAATGTTCCGACACGTGTTTTTTACTGCTTTATCAAATGTATTGGTTAACATTGTACTTATACCTATGTGTGTTATAAAAACTTAGGCGAATAGTTGTTTTTTGACACTTCAAAAACTGTTTCTTATTAAACTAACTATTAACCCAGAAAATTATTCATCAGCCTGAAGAAATAGTGGCCGAGGCAGCGTCAGCAGGCGACGACGCCCCTCCCCCCGTCGCGTACACCGGTTCCACCACCAACGTGCACCCCTGGCTCTCCTCTATGGTCAACTACGCGCAGCCAATTAAATTCCAGGGCTTCGAAGAAGCGGAGAGTGAGTACATAAACTCACTGTTTTCTTCCATAAAAGACAAGACATACAATAGGTTGGGGAAAAAGTCTTTTCGCATTTTATATGAAAATTCAATCCATTTTTTAATATAGTTTATTTACATTTAACTAAAATATGTAGGTACCATTTTGTTTGATAACTTTTTGCCATCTTATAGGCAGGGACATGATCCCATTGCTATAGAAATTTTGGGGCCTCTGATAAAAAAACTGCGTCAAGTAGTTTTGGCAGTCCTCTCGTGATGTTAACCTGACACTGCCTAAAGAATTCTGAAGAGACCGAAACAGGTGGAAATCTAAAGGTGCCAGGTCAGGACTATACGGCGGATGCATTAACACCTCCCAGCCAAACTCTCTTAATTTTTGCTAAGTGGTTAAAGATGTGTGAGGTCTAGCGTTATCATGATGAAAAACCCTTCTGTTGATTAATTCCGGCCGCTTTCTATCAACTTCTTGTTTCAATCTTATCAATCTTATCAGTTGTTCGCAGTAGAGTTCTGAATCGATGGTCCTGCCTGGTGGTAACAGCTCATAATAAATAATGCCCTTCCAATCCCACCACACACACAGCATCACCTTGTTGCGAGTTAACCCGGCCAGTCTGTGAAGCCTGACCGGCCTTTGACCATGACCTTTTTCGCACGTTCTTGTCGTACGTGATCCACTTTTAATCACCAGTTATCATTTTCTTCAAAAATGGTTCGGTCTCATTACGTCGTAATAAAAAATCACAAATGAGTACACGGTTCATTAGGTTTCTTTCAGAGAGCTCGTGAGGTACCCAAATATCGAGCTTTTTTGTGTACCCATTTTTTTTCAAATGCGCCAAAACTGTTTTGTGGTCAATTCCCAGTTCTTCAGTTACGTCGTAACTACTGATATGCCGATCTTGCTCCACTTTTCCAGCGACGTGCATCTTTGACATCAAAATTTCCGGATTGAAAACGCTTAAACCAAATTTGTGCTACTCTCACAGACACTGCACTAGGTCCATAAACATCGCAAATTTTGTTTGCGGCTTGCGTTGCATTTTTACCTTTTTGGTAGTAAAATTTTAAAATGTTTCTAATTACTTCATTAGATTCACTCATCTTGACGGTAAGAAAAATAAATGAAAATCACGCATTTTCCTAATTTGAATTTGGAATTATCTTCTTTAAAATATAAACTTTAAATGATACCAAAACCAGCCAGGTACAAATAGTATAGCCAAAGTGGTTTTATTACAAGTTCATACATACTATATGCGAAAAGACTTTTTCCCCAACCTAATAGTTTACTGTCTGACTGTCATCTAATAAAAAAGGGTTTTCTACGCTATATCGAGTAGTGTTGCAAGCAATAGTATAAAATATCGGTAGCCTATCGATACTATCGTGGCCTTGAAAAACAGTCACAATATCGATAGGACTATCTATAGTATCGAATAACCGATACTATCGATACTTATGATACTATCGATACTTATGATACTATCGATTGTCAATAGTTTGCAATACTATTGATATAAGGTAAAACTATCGATAGAATCGATACTATTAAATTTAGATACTATCGACAGTATTCGATACTATCGATAGTATCTAAATTCAATAGTATCGATACTACCGATAGTTTTACCTTACATCAATAGTATTGCAAACTCAATTGCCAATCGATACTATCGGTTATTCAAAACTATCGATAGTCGTATCGATATTGTGACTGTTTTTCAAGGTCAACTATCGATAGTTATGCAACGCTAATCGAGTTGAGTGCCAGTTGATCGGTGACTTATCCGTAAACCCGATATACATATTTGCCATTTGATCAAAGCTTACTCGCATACTATTATAGATAGGGAACTGTGGTTACTTGCATAGTAACCTGGGTTCACTGGAGTAATACGGATGTGGAATAAAAGCTTTTTTTTAAAAAGTATAGTAAACGTATTGTTTTTTCTCTGGTAAGCAAATAATGACGAAGATACAGCGCATTAAAATTTCGCGTGACTTCACGATTAGGTACGATTTTCAGTATGGGTCTATTATTTTTGGATAATCCAGTTGATAGATAAGCCAGTCCACATCTCTATTAATTATCTATGTTAAAAAGGGCCCTTTTGCCTTTTTGATCTACGGCGATGCACGGGGAGGGGTGCAATAGGCCTCTAATTGCCTCTATTTCCTGTACAGAGAAGAACCTCTACCACAACATGTCGTCGTTCGCCGAGACCACTGGCATGAACTACCTGAAGACGCAGGCCATAGACTTTGTTAACTACAACAAGCGGCAGATGTCCCGGATCTACCCCAAGGGCACCCGAGCTGACTCCTCCAATTACATGCCACAGGTAAAAAAAAAAATCTGAACGTCTATGCCAGGAAATCTACAGTATGGATTCCATCCACGCGGTGTAAGCATGGATTTTTACCAGGACAACACAGATGTGAACATTTTTATTTCGTACCAAGTTTTGTAACTTCTTTAAGTACGTATAATTAAATAGGCATTAAAGATTTAAAACAAAATCCCGATATAAATGAAACCAAACACAAAGATTTCTTCTTCTCTCAGGTGTTCTGGAACGCGGGCTGCCAGATGGTGTCCTTGAACTTCCAAACATCCGACCTTCCGATGCAGCTCAACCAGGGCAAGTTCGAGTATAACGGGAACTGCGGTTACTTACTTAAGCCGGACTTTATGCGCCGAGCTGACAGGAGTTTTGATCCTTTTGCTGACGCTCCAGTGGATGGTGTCATTGCTGCCCAATGTTCTGTGCAGGTTTGTCAAGAGTTAACTAATCAGTTGAATACAGCAAGTTCGAGAACAACGGCAACTGTGGCTACCTGCTCAGACTTAATGAGCTGAGAGGAGTTTTGATCCTTTTGGCTACTTAAAAGCTCCCTCAACATCGCTATGGAACTAGTTCTGTAACTAATAATAGTAAAAACTTAAATTCTAAATAGCTCTAAAAGTGAGTTTGTGTTTCTGCTACAGAGCTAAAGCGTGACATAAAAGCACTGAAATGAATAATTAATGGACTATTTTAATCTATACTAGCTTTTCAGTATCAATTATATCCCTAATCCGTTTTCGGTGAAAATATGGCTGCTGTTTCTGTCATGATAGCACATTAGCGGCACGGTTAGAGCCAATGTGTATTTATAGCAGCCATAGTCGGGACATGTGTGACATTTATTAATTTAAATTAAATTAAAACACGAAAATTATGAGGGCGCATTGTCAAATTTGAAATCAGCATATTGATTTATATCGATACAATTGTTTTCGCAAGTGCAAGTCACGACAGAGTAACGGTCCATGGACGTTTTGTAGTATGTTCTTTACGTTAAGCAACATTGAGATAAGTTTAACTTATACCAATATCTAATTGTTATCTTGGGGAATATTTATGACACGCGACCACACACGACCACAGGAACAAGTGTGATAAAAAAGATCACCTGGAATCATTTACGGTGCAACTTAGCACTAAAAACATGCTTTTGTTACGTTTAGTGTGCCAATTTGTGACATAAACGTTGCAGACAGCACTATTTGAGTTCTAAAAAGCGTTTCGCGGCGCTTTAACATTTCAACTACAGCGCTGATTTATCACCGTGTGAGCCTTTTTGTACTGTTTATAGAATAAATCAGTGATAAAACTAGAGCCTAACTGGGGTTCTGTAAACGTTCACAACACCATTATAGTGCCTATCATGGACACTAATTAGTACGTTCTAAATCGTTCTCAGGACTTTTAAAGTACCAAATTTTGCTTCTTGGGTAATTAGTTGAATATATCAAGTTAGAGAATAACGGCAACTACGGCTACCTGCTCAAGCCGGAGTTTATGCGCCGAGCAGTTTTTGTTGCAAGTTTTGATACTTTTGCTGGCGCTCCAGTGGACGGTGTCATTGCTGCCCAGTGTTCTGTACAGGTAAATAGTCGTCTAATGTCTGTTAGAACAAGGGTCCAACCTTTCTGCCATACTCATAGCTATTATAGGATTTATATCTACGTGTACAATAAGCTTTTTCAAAAACGCGTCCGCGAATTTCGAACTCCTGAAAATCAGCCTTTCCTAGTTAGGTTTGTTCTGTCTGCGCAGCGTGAACGCCCTTGCACTGCTCAGATACTTAACTTACTACGTGATAAATACATAGGTACTAATTCTGTACTGCCACAACATAAAATTTTCGTATCGTAAAATTGGTACCTTACTCATAAATCCTACTAAAATTTTTCATTGGAAATATGCTGTCTTCCATTTATTATCCTCTGTATTCTGTTTCAGGTGATAGCCGGACAGTTCTTGTCGGACAAGAAAGTGGGCACGTACGTGGAAGTCGACATGTACGGTCTGCCCTCCGACACTATCCGGAAGGAGTTCCGGACGCGCATGGTGCCCGCCAACGGCCTGAATCCGGTCTACAATGAAGAACCGTTCCTGTTCCGTAAGGTATGTAGCATCAAGCCAATAGAATCTATCTTCCAGTAAAACTATTAACATGAATTCTAGTCGCGCAGGGCCGTGACAAATGGCATTTATTTTGTTTTTGTTCTTCGTGTGGCCATCCCTGGTTCTGGCCATCAGATTGTCAGAATGATGACAGCCGGGACCAACGGCTTATACGTGTCATTCGAAGCAAAGGAGCTCGAAATTTTTTTCATGCCACTTGTCACGCGTCCAAGTGCGAACCACGCCCGATACCGCTTTACTTGCGAAAGCGCTAGTAATGCGCTCTCCCGCCAGGCCACCAGACTCCTCAACTTAAGAAAGGCCTATTCCCATTAGTAGAAGGTTGAATGCTGCGGTTGATGATGATGACTTTAAGACCGAGGACGGTGGTCAGACAACTTGCGAACGTTTGAAAAGAATTGAAATGTCCAAGGATACGGAATCATGAAGAAAAGATGAAAGGCTTTTGCTCAGCAGTAAATAAATAAATAAATATAAAGGGACAAATAACACTGATTGAGCTATGTGTTATGGGATACTAACTCAACGATACTATATTTTATAACATATACATATATAGATAAACATCCAAGACCCAGGACAATTTGAAAAAAGGCCATTTTCCAACTTGCCTTGACCGGGGATCGAACCCGGGACCTCTGGGTGGCGGACTAGCATGGTGACCACTACGCCACGGAGGTGAAACAAAAATAGCAAACAAAAAATAAAAACCGATATACGCTATCTGAAAAATGAAGATGTGAGGTGTTACAAATCAGAAAAACGCGTACCAAAATGGTAGACAAAAACATCTCCAGCCGATATCCGACTATAGTAATTTTCAAAGCTGAACTTTAGGTATTTTACACTTTCCGGTGAACTTGTAACTTGAACGTAAAGGGTCCCGTCAGATGTTAATTTTTATATCTGATGGAAGTGAAGCACTTCTAAATGTACAATCTATTTGACTATAATGTAACGCAGAAAAATCCTGAGAATATTTACATCATGCATCTTGGCTCCCAGGTTGTACTACCGGACCTGGCGGTACTTCGCTTTGGTGTTTACGACGAGAACGGTAAACTCCTGGGGCAACGTATTCTCCCCCTGGATGGTTTGCAAGCTGGCTACCGGCACATTTCGCTACGCACTGAAGCCAACTTCCCCATGTCACTTCCTATGTTATTCTGCAACATTGAGCTCAAGATCTACGTGCCAGATGGCTTTGAAGGTAGGTATAAGAGCAAATTTCTAAGAAATTTTGACCTACTTCTGGATTCGATTCAAGATGGATATGTTGACAACTTACGTTATAATTTAGGTCTATTAAAATCCTGTCCATCTATTCCAAAATCTATTGGACTAATCTAATAAAATGAAAAATATGCACACCATTATACATATATTTTGGTATAGTAAGTATTTGTGTGTAGTAATAAGTGTAGGTGGGTAGTACTGACCTAAAATACATCGGACCTAGGGAAATATATGAGATAATACATTACATATTTCATTATTTATAAACAATAACTATGTAGAACCGCAGGCTTTACACTTACCAAATGAAAGCTTTTAGTCCTTTTATTAATTCTCTCAAAATATTTCTTAAAATTATAACCGATTGAATAACTTCAAACTATACCGATCTATTTGGTCGAAAAGCGATCCCCACCATATGATCCATTTTAAACCCATCTTCTGTATAAACGAAAACATACAATTTATATTAGGTACACTCCGCAGATAAGCAGTTGCTCCCAAATCGCTTTCAATACGCGGCCTACATCGCGCACACATAAACAAACACCTAGCCGATATTTATGCGAAAGTTTATTCCCGCTAAAGTGGACTGCTTGGTTTGCAGACTTCATGGCCGCGCTGTCTGATCCGCGGGCGTTCATGGGCGCTGCCAAGGAGCGGACTGATAATATGAAGCAGATGGGGATCGAGGAAAGCGGCCCGGAGAAGAAGGTGCAGATTGAGGAGAAGAAAGAGGGTAAGTGTGTAACTTTCTCACGTTATTTAGGCAGTTGAATAATGTTGGGCTGGGCTGCTAAGCAAACTCTACAAACTATGTAGTACAGAGAATCTATTGGTGTTCCGGTTTAGATGAAAAATTCTCAAGACAGATGGGTACAGTGCGAACCACACTACGGTACAAACATTTTGGATTTCAGTAAATACATTTTTCCTAGGAATAGTTAGCCATTTTTCAACATTTGCTTAAGTGCAAATATAAGTAGGATAAATTAATACCTATTTCATCATAGTTCATAGTAATCGCAGTTCTATGTTTTTTTTAAACACTAATTACCTTCCAATCTTTATAAAACTCTGTTTGACTGATAGAAAAGGCCTAGGTGCGCTATTAGTGCTTTTATGCTCTACTGAGAAATACCGCAAAAATGGTTTGGTAATTGTAAACTAAGTTTCATTTCAATCAATATCAAGCAGTTCAGGTGTGATTATTTTAAAATCTAAGGAGCCCCATATTCCTTTTAATATGATAAATAGTAGTTAGTTATACTTGGTAGGGAGACGATAAGTCCATAACCTTCGACAGATACTTATACTAAGTACCTAATAAAGAATCTTCATCCGGTATTGAAACATTCCGACGAGAATGTCGAAGATAATTTTAAAACTGTTTACGTTATTGCACTGCAAATAGCCAGTGAAATCATAATTTGTGTGGGGTTTATGCCAAACGCATAAACCCGTGAACGCGGTGCGAACGACAGCGGATATTTTTGGCGGCATCCTTATTGTCCCTCGTGGCCTAATTAGTAGACTTTAGCGGACAACTAATCAAGTGGTTTTAGTTTCAATGTGGTTAAAATTGGTATTCACGTAAAAAGTTATTTGAGAAATTTACTAAAATCAAAACTGTCTACATTTCGAATTTTATTCAAATTAATGATTAACAATATGTTGAACCAGGCTATACACTTACGAGACAAAAGCGTCAACAGATTAATAATTTATACCTCTATACTGTAATTTTTACCTCTATTTTATAGCAATACAAATACATCGTCATAATAAATCATCAATACAGCAATCCTTCCGTTATAAATTAAATATAGGTAACAAGTTTATTTGCTAGGCAAATTAAAAAAACCCCGACTGTCAAGAACGCCATCTAGTGATGAGTACCGGAACTACCAATACGACTTGATATCTGTAGTGCCATATATTATTTTTAGGGAAAGCCCTGACTTTCAAGCAAAACCACCAATAACTTTCAAATGTGTGAACTGATTTTCTTCAAGCATAGCTAAGAACCACCGCAACGAACTTGCTCTAACGTAAAAAACAACATCGAAACCGGTCCATCTGTTCAAGCGCTACGATGCCACAAACAGACAGACAGACATATAACACCCCTCTTTTTAGTCGGGGGTTAAATAAGAATCCCCGCGCTAGTAACTTACATCCTACGCGATGTGTTTTAAATCATTCATGTTCTGTATTACTGTATGTCTAGTAAACGCGTAATACCTACACAGAAATTAGTTGTTTATTTTACATGTTGTTAAAGTTTCCATGTTTATTGAAGAATGGTTCCTTGGAACCTCAGTATTTTCATTCAGCATCGTTGTGAAACACGCTGGTTTTGCAAAACGTTTGAATATTATAAATAATATTTTGCGTGATTGAAGTCTAAGAAATAGTTAGAAATCAAATTAAATATGATTAGAAGACGGGAAGTCATCAAAGGTTAGTCGAAAGTCTCAATTCCAATTTATTTACAATTTCTGGGCCTCCGTTTGGTACGTATAAATCGATTTTTGTTAAGATAATAAATTTGATCAAGTATTTTCTTCCTTTAAGAGAGGCTTATGGTCCAGGATGTTGATTCGGACTTTTTGCCAAAGAAAAGGAACTTCGTATTCGTGTTCGTTTCTTTCTGGGTGCTATTAGAACGATGGGGCTGACAGAGCATTTTTAACCGACTTCCAAAAAAGAGGTTATCAACTCGTCGCGATCTTTGTTTTATGTATGTTCTCCGATTATTCAAAGACGCCTGGCCCGATTTGTAATTCTTTTTTTTGTTTGAAAGGGTACACTTGCCAGGTAGTTTCCATAGAAATTTTATCTAATTGGTTGTGTAGTTTCGGGTCTGTTTTTAGTTTTAAAAATTATGAGTCAACCGTTCTAAAAAAATGGCAAAAATGCTCTGTACGTCCCATTAGGAATAAAGACATAGAGAAGATAGTATTTGTGTAGGTATACCTATATGTATGTTTTGGGCCGAAATAAGTCGATAAACGGATTAACAATAAAAAAGTATTTCCAATGTCTTGACGCAATTCGAACTAATTAAATTTTCTAAATAACATTTTAATTTGTCTTGACAGAGCCTCTGGTGTTCGAGCCGATCACGGTAGAATCCCTGCGGCAAGAAAAAGGCTTCGTAAAGACCGGTCGCAAGCAGCAGAAGGAGCTGGAAGCCATGAGGAAGCGGCACACCAAGGAGAAGATGACGCTGCAAAAGCAGCAGTGCGGAGCGCTGGAGAAGATGATCAAGGGAAAGAAGTAAGTGGTTCGAAAGACTCAGCAAAAGCACCAATATTTTTAGGAATGCCGTATATCAGATATAATTAGCCGTTATTTTGGGTAATTATTTCTAGAATGGATCTCTTGTCTCTTGTCTAGGATAGTAGAATAATAGGGATGTGGACTGGGCAAAACTATATTATTTTATACAATCCGTCAGGTAGATTATCCGAAATAATGGACCCATATGTTTAGCATAGTATAGTAGTCAAAATTTACAAAGATTCAGATGCCTTCAGGAAAAAGAAAGTTTGGACGGAGAAAGAAATCTTGGCACAAAACATCCGAGAATGGACCGGAAGAGCGAACGCTGCTGTGCCGAGCTAAAAAAAAGGAAGACTACACCAAACTGATAGCCAACCTTCACTAGTTGGAAAGGCAGTTTAAAAATAAGACAGATGCCTTGGGTTTCGGAGTGATGATTTACATCACCTCCTGGTGCAAATCGTACCTGACCGTGACGTCACGCGGAATTTTTATTCGCTGTATCTTCGACATATTTGCTAATCAGAGAAAAGAATAAAATATATACCTACCACACTTTTTTAAAATGATTATAATGAGAAAAATTTTTTTTTTTTTTGTTTTATAAAGACTGATTGATTTACCTACTAGTAAAGTTCAGCTTATTGAGAGACCTTATCATTTTTCCAGCAAAGACCAACTCAGCAACGACCCGGCATTCCGAAAACTCGTCAATGAACAGTCAACGGCTTGGAGTGAGCTGGTAGCAAAGCACCGTGTAGAGGAGTGGACAACAGCTCGCAGCAGGTTGAACGAGCAACGGGATCTGCTGAAAAAGATGATGGAACAGACCCAGCAGGCGCAAATGAAGCAGCTTGAAGGGAAGCATGAAAGGTAAGCCCCCAAACCAAAGAGATTTTATTTCGAAGAAAGTTCATTTTTACTTGTTTAGTCCAGGTAATAGCATACTCATAGTCTTAAAGCGTAGGTATTTTTCGTTTGTAGGAAAATGATGGAGCTATTACGTAGTAACTTATTACAGTTAAGTATTACTTAACTGTAGTTACGGCAAATGATCGAAAATCCTTGGAGAAGGCTTTCGTCCAGCAGTGGACTTCTTGCCGCTGACATAACTTTGATTAAATTGATAAGGACAAGACATAACCGCCTTTTATAAGTTGAAAATCTCTCATCTAAATTTACTACCCATTCTGATCACAGGGAACTAAAAGAGATGACTGCACGCCAAACCAAAATCAGCATAGAAACGAGCAAAGAGGTAGCCAACGACAAGACACTGAAGACTAAGCAGGAGAAGGACCGGCGGCTGCGAGAGAAGAAGCAGAACAACACTAAAAAGTTTATGGACGAACGCAAGGTGAGCGCAAAAACAACTTGACAATAATGGCCGATGATGGGGGCCGATGATGGGGGCCTGGAGGTCTGAAGGTCTATTTTTAACGTCGACATTTGAAAATTTAATATAAAATATTTATATGTTTCAGACGCAAACCATCAAACAGAATCGTGAGAAGGAAAAGCTAAAAGTCACTCATGATAAGCAGATGGAGGAGCTTTCCAAGGATGTTGATAACGTAAGAACAATTACGATTTGTAACTTTTTTTTATATCACATTTCTATGTACCTTTTTATCGAACTGATAGATAATAGGTATATATTAAGTTCATTTCCAATCCCCAATTTTTTTTTCAAACTGCTTGCTTTAAAAATCACAAAGAATAATAAATTTATATGTATTCTTTTTTTACTAGTATTGACATAAATTGAAATGTAGTCACCCTTTCAAAAATGTATTTTTCCAGCTTATCGAAATGTACAAGATGGAGGAATCAGAGTTCGAGATGGCCAGTAAAATGGAGTTCTTTGCATGAAAGTACCCTGAAATAGCTCCCTTGCTGGAGCAAATGACTTGATCAGTGAGTGGTTAAGTGATGTCTTCTACATTCGTGCTGCAAATGTTCTATCCCAGGAAGGATGTCTTATTGTTGAACTTGATGTATGAAGTAGATAAAATTCCGATGTAACTTAACACTTACACATTCGGCGCGGACGGTTTACGCGTAGGTAACAGTGGGTGGTTAGTCTGGTACTCAGTCGATACTAAACAGATTTAATATGGTCACTGTAACCTACCCTGTTTAATTATATTCTGTTAACAATATGATTACCAGACTAATCGCACATTTGGGTATCTACATGTATGCATACTCGAAGTGTCATCTCAGCAGAAGGTCTTTTCAATCAGACTTTTCTCGCCGCAGTTAACCCTTAGCATACGTATGTTTTTAAGTTGTCTAAGCCAGCTCTTTATTAGGTAACAAAACCTTTATTCGCGAGACACGTGCAGTTGCTACCAGCGTTATGGCTTGCTCACGTATATCGTGAAAGGGCAACTCACCTTCTTGCCCCCGTTGCACCGACCCATATTTGCCGGCCTCATAAGCCGTCGAAAAAGATTTTGTCGCGCAGTCGATATCGCTGGATAAATTACGCCGACACCATGCTACAGCTGATACTGATTTGACACAAAGTACTTACAGGAGTTAACGACCGACGCTTCTTGAGATAGAAAATCTGTAACTATGTTTGTCACCAAAACTAAACCTAATTACATATTGTAAGATTAATGTTAAGAAATAATTTTATGGTAATGGAAACAGATCTTTATTTCGCTCATAATAAATATGTAAGTTCGACACAATTATTTTGTGCAAGGGTCCTCAATAGTACAATTAATTCAATGTCGGTTCTCGTTTACACATGATTAGGGGATATTATCACTTGACCTATTACTATCTACTACACTGAAATTACACCTACTTACTAATAAGAAGGTGTGACCATAGAAATATACATTTAAAGATTAAAAGAAAATTATAAAAACAGCGTTATAAAGTGATAATAATACTGTTAAAAAAATATATAATAAATTAGTTACTAAAGTAAGAAAATATATTTCTTTAAGAAATAGAATTTTATAATTAATGACATGAATTTAATAAGTTACGGTGATAGAGAAAGAATGTAGGTATCTAGTTACTTATTAAAGAGTCATTGGCGTATTTGCCCTTATAACTATATAACTATTAGAGGTAGGCCGCCCGGTGTGGCATGACATGAGGGGTGGCTAACAGGAACACACAGGTGCTCAAACAGAAAATGGTGTCTTTCACTCTACTTAAAACATGAGCACGGCCTAAGCTTGATGTCAACAGGCAACGGAAATAAAGTTAACGAACAAATAACACATTTTGAGACAGAGATAGAACAAACTTGTGTTCTGTTATATTATCTCAAAGATACTATGTTGATGAAGTTATATAGTTAACAGCCTGCCATCCGTGCGGTCGAAACAAATTGAAACAAACCGTACAATTTGGGCGGCAAATTTGATTGGCCCGGTGTACCTACCAGATCAAAACATACGTCATTGATCTACAATGCTGTAACCTATCACTAGGTATGGTAATAAATACATACAACGTATAAATTTAAAAATATGAAACGAATATTGGGAACGAGCAAAATTAACGAGAAATTATTGAACTGCAAGAAGTGATTTTTCGGCCTTTTGGAATATACTTAAGTAAAAAATAAAATCTTAGCATATAAAAAAATACAAGTTGCACTATTATATTACACTTTGTTCTTCTTACGGGTATATTTAAAGGTGATTTTACGTACCATTTCATGTGATTTTTTCATGCAGTCTTTTAGAATTTCAGTTTCAGCAGCAAGTTTTTGTGTTTGCACCAAAAATATATCCAGTAAATCTAGCAATAAAAAATAAATCTTACTGTTTGCAAAAAGGCATAAGTACGTATATAGTGAGTTGAGCAATCTCACAATGACATACTTACTTACTTATAAGAAATATGCAATGCATAATAGTACTATTATTTGGCTAAACCTCAGATAAATGTATTTGGTAAGCAAATGTTGTATTTTAAAGATTTTTTTATTTAATTAAAATAAAAAATAAAAAAAACTTATAATTATGATGAGAAATATAAGCGATGAGAAATAATAGTCATGACTTCATGAGCATTCTATCACTATTAAGTGCTTTTAAAAATTATATTATATCTTTTTCATTAATAGAAATCTTAACAACTACTTATGTATACTTACACACTTTTGAATCAAAAATATTTGGTTAAGTTTGCTTAGACAAAAAGAGTTTTGACTGTAATATTTACAGTCTCATCGTTGGTAAGAGATCAATATCAAATTACTTATTAATTTTACAATAAAATATAATTTTGTGTAAGCTAATATTTATGCAGGGACTGTAACACCGGTATTTTGACACCGATTACCAAAGTACTGGTACTTATATCTTTTTGGAATCACGATCTTTTCGCCCGAGTCCTTTGGGTCGATTTACCAAGCAAGCAAGCCTTGCTTGCATAAGGATCCAAAATAAAGACAGTATTTCGGTATTTATAACAGACTTCAAAAAGGAGGTTATCAATTCGTCGGAATATTTTTTTATGTATTTTCACCGATTACTCGAAGACGCCAGACAGAATATTTTTTTTTTTTTGTTAGGTCCTACTTATCAAGTGGTCCTATGGAAATCTTATCAGTTGTGTATTTAAGGTGATAAATCGGTTTTTAGTTTTGTGAAAAATTATATGTATTCTATTAATATCTTAAGGGGATACCTGAATTTTCCATATATATAGGCATGTAATATCGATATTACGAAGAAATACCAAGCTTAATATATGAATTTCTATTTAAGAAATAACGATGACAGTCCCTTCCTTTAGGTCAATCAAGGTTGGTTAAATGTACGGTATGTTTACTGTCATAAGGTTTTATTTGTAAATTTTTAAGTGTCAATAATATTAAAATTAAATCAAATTTGGTTGGTATTGGTATAACTATTTCCTAAGAATTATTAAATATTTTGCATTAAATATCAACTTAATGAAAAATCATTCCATCGAAGATTGTATATTCGTATTTGTCTTGTTAGTGGACCAAACATTCATTTTCAATTTATTGACTAATAATATAATTTGTACTAGTTTCTAGATAACATCAAGATACTTGCATAGTTACCGAAAATGGAACATTTCCTACAATGTTATGTAAGTAATATATTTACATTTTAGATGTAATTACGCTAGGTATTGCAAATTCTTTAAAATGAGCCAAAGAACATTTTAAACAAATAATAAAAATGTAGGTAATTAATATTTGATTTCAAATCAAATATTTTCAGACTCTAAAAGTCAATATAAAAGTTAATCTATACCATTTTGAGAAAATGGAGTTACGCAAATTTAACTAAGTATAAAATTATTTTAGGTTGTTCAGTACCTTAATAAATATATTCTAGTCAATTTTATCCATAATATATTTAATTCCTAATTATTTATATCCGTTTTCCAGTATTAGCTAAATAAAAAATCCCCCTGTAAATAGAATATACAAATTTAATATATAAACATATTTTTTTCTTATGAATAAGAAACTATTATTAATAAGCATTAACATGCAGTAAAAAGATATCGCTGCTAGTAAGTATCTATGTAGAATAATGTACCTATTATTAAAGTACCTATATTTTGCTCTTGGTCGAGTGTAAGCGGTGTAGTCCGTGGTGTCGCAAATATGATATTTTTAATTGGTAGTTAATCATGCATGATAGAAGATATAAAGCTAAAAACCAATTTTTAAACAACTACAACTCAAAATTTTGGTTTTGAAAAAATAGCATAAAAGCAGTTAGGAGGAGAATACACTCGAAATAATGAAAAAAGAACCGATAATTTGTTAGAAAGAACAAAAATAATCCAACTACATACAACCTATTACACATTAGAGAATAGTGATATTAACACACACATAATGGAAGGTATATCTACTCATTTGCGTCACCAAGGACCAAGATTACTTTTTCCAAAACAATAAAATTGAGCTCTTAAATTATTATTATAAACAATATAGTACATGTAATGTTTTATTTGAATATTTTATTGAGTAAGTAAGTACATATTGTTTGAATTTTTTAGATTCTAAAACTGATAGTGAGAATAATTATAAGTGTTTCTTTGTACTTGTATTTTAAAATTAACATTACTATTCATGATGTTAAACAAAATTGATATCACACATTTTTGACTTTGGATAATAAAATTATTCATGATTATTATATTATGGTAGAAAATTACTAAAAAACGTTTGTTTAATGATGTATTCTGAACAAAAGAAACTAACTTACTGCCTGTAGTTAGTTTCAAAATTGTGATATAAAAAAATATTTAATCATAATTTGGCCTATTGGATGAATTTGAATGTAGATTTTTTTATTCACTATTTATTTTATGGGACTGGGTCCTTATTAGTAGTAGCCTTTAAATCGTTTAATAGAAAATACTATAATTTTCTTTATTAGCACATTTACTTAACACTTAATCTTAATAAGGCACTACACATGAAAAAGGTTATTGTAATTTATTATTTTTCGATTATTGGTTACAATTTATTTTAGTCGTATCAAAAATATCAACTGTTTAGCATAAGAATGTGAAAGTAAAGCATATATTCTAAAATCATTATATTGGACATGTATTTTAGACACATTGCTTGTAATGAAGTTTGGTGTCAAAATATAATCTGTACTTAATTAAAATCCAATTTCATATTTTTTTAGACATAGTGAAACACAATAATGTATCCAAAGATTTGTTTATTGTTTAAAATACAATAACTAAATTAAAACATTTTAAATATAACATTGGTTTTATTTACCTACCTACACCTAAGATTCTCTGCAGACTTCTAATATTTATGAAGATTTGATACTCCTTATCTTTTTCCTTTCTTTGTAGAGACTTTCATACTGTACTGAAAAAAAGATAGAAAAAGGTGATAAATAACACTAAGGGACTGCACTTGAACTAGTGATGTACAAGACTCGAGTCCTCCGAGTCCTCTTACATAGGACTCGAGGTCGTTTACAGGGCTCGACTCTTTTAACGGAAGGCTCGACGACTGCGAACTTAAATGAGCCTCGGAGCGTGAGATTAGAGCTGCGACATTCTATAAGCCTGTTTATTTCGGTCAGGAAGCACACAGGCTTTTGTAGTTTTTATTCGCACTCCACACCTTAGAGCCAGTAGGGTCTGGCCTTCGGCCGGTCCGAGGGCCAGACCCTACTGGCTTTAATTAAGTAAATATCGATCAAATGAGATTACAAATGCATGTTCATTTTGGCCAGGAAGCACACAGGCTTTTGTAGTCCAAACCCCAGAACGTTTCGGCCGGACCGAGCCCTACAGGTTATTTTAGCTACAAAGCATTCTGGGTTTTGTTGTTGGATCTCATAATTACTTTAAACCCAAGTGTTCTATAGTATTTCTTTTAAATACTACTTTTAATTTCTGCAAAGTTTGGATAATCGAGTATAATAATAAAAGTAAAAAACATTTCGTAGCATTATACATAAATTTAATCATGTTTTTATATAATCTAACACAAAACTAGTTACATGTACATCTAACACAAAGCTAGCGCTTTCGCAAGTTAAGTAAATCCGGGCGTGGTTCGCTCTTAGATGGGTGATCACAAATGTTGTAATACATTTCAAGCTACTCCGTACTGCGGAACGCACGCGAAGCTGTTTGTCTCGGCTGTCATCATTGTATGGCAGTCGACAAGCTGTCAGATGCCTTTAGGATAAATTTGTGATTGGTGTTGGCCACTTACACACACGAAAATGGTTATTTTGTAATCAAACAAAAGTCACGTAATTATTAATAAACTGAAATCATTACATAACAAGTCATTATTTTTAGTCAAAACAAGCTATTCTTAAAAAATAATAATAAGATAAATAAATATAAGAAGTAAAGCAATGAAAATGGCATTATCTCTTTGAATCAGTGATCGTTCAATCTTCTACTAGAACAGCTGTGTACTTAGGTACCACGCGTAAAACCAGTGCAAAGTGCTAACGAATCACACCGTCGACACGTACGAGTAACTTCGGCCGGCTGCGATGACCTAGATCGGTGAGTCACAGCACACGGTATGTTTACGTACTACGACGAATAATAAGGAATATTCATTGTACAAAGTACAATTTACCGCGATTGACAATATCGATTTTTCTGCTTAGTTTCATTTAATATAGTTCACGATTACCAATTCAAGTGTGCACACGTCACTTTGCTCTTTTAATAATAAACAAAGTTCTGTTCGATATTATCAATAGGATATCAAGAGGAGTCCTTCGAGTTATCAAGTAACATCATCGTTTTGAACTCACAAGTGTTCCGTAAAAGTGTGGTGTGTCTCATTCTTTGCCTATACGTTAGAGTGGTATAGCGAATCGGTCTTCTGGCCTCTCACAAGCGAGAATCCCCGGTTGATTGAGAAGGCGCACATATATCATTCCGACATAGGTGAATGAGAATACTCTACATTACCAGCAAGCTAAGGATAACAGTCTCCCCATCAAATTGTCATCAAGGACTATCATCAAGTCCGTAAAAAAGGAATATACAATAGCAAGTTGGTACGTACCTATCAAGTATTTTAATCGGAACTCACTCATAAAATACCATCAAGAACAGGACTATAAAAAACAGAATATTCAAGAAAACTTATCAAGATAGCGCTACAAACTATATCAAATTGACAAGTCAGTTAATATACAAGTGAAATCAAGCTCAACATGGAGACCTTACAAAAACAATTTAACATCATTGAAGAAATGAAGGAGCTTATGGAAAACTTCAAGAAAGATGGGAAATCCCGCAAGACATTGGATTACATGTTAAAACGCATGGACGCCCTCGATAAGTTTTGGTCTGAATTCAGGAAAACTCACGACATCCTAACCAATGTCCTGAGCCCCGACCACGATTATTTCACATCACATAAGTTTGAAGAAATTCAACAATTTTACTACGTATCAAGTAAATTATTACGAAACACGTTAGTGGAAAACGAAGCCTCTACGTCTTACTCCGGCGCCGATAGAAAGGTCAAAGAACTGCAAAATGTAGGTGACAATGAAAAAACAAGTGAATCTTCTAATATTCCTCAAGGTAACATGATCAAGCTGGAGGAGATGATGAGGAAGCAATCAAGTAACTTTAAAGCATTTTCACGTGCGTTATCAAGTATCGACGTGGATCAACTCAGTGAGAAATGGGAGTATGAAGATGCGTTAACCACAATCAAGGCCCGTTGGAAGGTCGTCGATACCTTGCACTGGGAAATCGACAGTGAAGCCCACGACTTAGATGTAGCTTATGAAGAAAAATTTTCAGAGCATAATAGGAAATTTATCAACATCAAGAAAGCCATAAATAGCAAGTTATGGTCTGTAGCCCACAGAGAAAATTCAACACCACAGTTAGAAATCCCTGTTTTTAATGGAAACTACCAGCAGTGGGTCTCATTCAAAGACCTATTCAACGAAGCTATTCACAATAACAACTCTCTCTCTCACGCTCAAAAGATGCAGTTCCTGAAAGGAAAATTAAGAGGTGAACCGGAAAGACTAGTTCAACATTTACAGATAAGTTCAGAAAATTATCTCGCCAGTTGGGAGATACTAAATCACCGATATAACAACAAGAAACTGATATTCACCTCACATATCAATACCATCATGAACCTAACGACCATTCAACAACCGTCATCGCATCTTATCAAGCGCCTTCATGACGTCACCAAGGAATGTCTGAATGCAATTAAAAACCTGGGCGTAAACATTGAAATTTTTTTTTGTCTTAAATTAATCATTTACATCTTTATAACAAAAAAAATATAAATGGGCTTGAAAATAGTCAAGATATTTTTCAAAGTAAAATTTAAAACATTGAATAAATTTGAGTCGTTCAAACGCCACCATTTTGCGCGCGCTTATGATGACGTCATTGGTTAAGTCCTGTTTGTTTACTGTAGTAGCGTTTCAGTTACTCAATACTTATTTTCAGTTTTAATTGCTAAACAAATTATGGAAGAAGTTAAGAAACCTTCTTACAAGTATTGTATGGTACCGAAATGTAAAAACACTACCATTAGTATACCAGATGAAGTGTTTTTAGGGTTCCGTAGTAAACAAGGAACCCGTATAGTTTCGCCATGTCTGTCTGTCTGTCCGTCCGCGGTTTTTCTCAGCGACTATAAGGACTAGAAAGCTGTAATTTGGTACAGGTATATTTATTATGCGGAAAAAGTGGTAAAATAACATACTGAAAAAATTTTTTTATGGTAGCTCCCATACAAGTAAAGTCAAAAGTCAATTTTATTTTCTTGACTTACTAATCATGTGGGGTATCGTTGAATAGGTCTTTCACTATTATGAGCTTGGGCACACCGTTTTTCGATTTAGGGATCCGTTTCTGAAATATTTGGTTTAAAAGTGAAAAATTTTGTTAGATTCAAGTGCCCCCCCCCCCCCCTCTCCTCTATCTGATCAACAGTTATATATGGATACGTGAAAAAATTCACAGCTATAGTAAATATAACGAAATTTAAAGGAAAACTATCAGAGCTAATGTAGGGTTTACAAATTAAAAAGTTATAGTCGATCAACTTATAAAATTTACTCGGAAGAGGAAAATTTCATACAAATTCAATAGTACATTCGTTTTTAGACGTTTTTAGTGGCATGAACTGAAAGTTGGCATTCGTAACTACGGAACCCTACACTGCGCGTGGCTCGACACGCACTTGGCCAATTATTTCGTATTCCACGCTAAACGCTGGTATCGGTAGCTTTTCTTTAAAATAAATTAAATTTCAATATAAACTACACGTAATGTAAATTATACTTATTGACGTGTAAAAGTGCCTGTAAAGGTCTAATTACAGAATAAACATTTGAATTTTGATGCAAAATTACGAAAACAATTGTGTAAGATAATGAAAATGGAAAATACATATCTCCATTATCGGTTGTATTTTGTTGTGAAGATCATTTTAACTTAAGTATTCTATATTTATGTACAGCTTAGTGTGAATTAGCTATTAAACAGTAGAAGATTCGGTCTAAAACTAACCTAGTTCACAAGTTTACAAAAGTTCATAAAAAATTTCTTTAAAGAGCTTCCTTATTCCTATTGCGGTTTTACGAAATTTTGATGATTGATAATTGATTTCAGGTTAAAGAAGATACAGTTAATTATATTGAATACTAGCTTTAACCCGCAACTTCGTCCGTGTAGAAGTCAAAAATGATTCTCATAGGACTCTCCGTGTCCCCCCTGTCCCCAGCTCCCTACTCCCTGCTTCCTGCTCCATGCTCCCTGCTTCCTGCTCCATGCTCCCTGCTTCCTGCTCCCTACTCCCTGTTCCTTGTTCCCGTTTCTGTCATTCGCTAGACCGAAAGAGAGCGACGGAACGCTTCAAAATGGTCAAACTAATCTTGTTTGTCCATACAAACTTTAGACCCCCGTTTCACCCCCTTAGGGGGTGAATTTTAAAAAATCTTTTCTTATTGCACCTCTAGACCTCATAAGGAACCTATGTGCCAAATTTGGAGCCTTTAGACCCAGCGGTTTGGGCTGTGCGTTGATATGTCAGTCAGTCAATGAGTCAGTCAGTCAGTCAGACATTCAGTTTCTTCTTTTATATATATAGATAACATAATGAAACAGAAAGGAGAAAAACTTAATCTACGGTTAAAGAAAGGAGTTGTTCCTCATATATTTTTATGTCAGAAACCGAATATGCCACCACCAAGTGAGAGAATGGCCGTAGTTAAAAAGCAAAGAATAGCCCTGGTAAATGCAGCTCTTTCAGAGTATGCTATCATAAAAAGGAATATTTAAGAAATGAAAAATCTCGTAAAATCGAGGTCTGATGTAAAATATGCCGACATCATAAATGCATCTATTTTAGGTAGATTATCCGATTGTGCTTTGATAAAACCAGTTTCTGTTATTGTCTTAGATTGACTACAAATATATATTCACAAAGTAACCACACAGAAATACAGATTTAAACAATTTTTCTTAAAAACACTATTAACACAGTATGAATATCGACGCCGATAAATGCAAGCGGTAACCAATGACGTCACATTTTGTTTCGACCAATAGTGACGCGTTGTGTAAATTTGAATTTCCCTTCCTTATTTTTCACTTTTTATATAATATTTTCTGGGTTTAAATAATAACTAAATAAAAAAATACCTTATAAGTATAATGTAAAGACAATAAAGAATCTAGAAAAAAATATTTGAGACAAATTTAAATTGTATACATATTCTCCATTGTTAAGGCGACCCTATATAATGCCTTAACAATGAACACACCATCCAAAACCATTCAGATTAAAACTGAAACCGAACGGTACCTCTTTGACCGGTATAAAGAAGAAAAAGAAGAACGGCTAAAACAGCAAAGCCTTATTGAAGACCTCAAGAACCAAATTGAGATTCTTCAACAACAGCTGCTATGTGCCCTAGAGCCCAAAGCTATAGCCCCAATAGCTCCAAGCATGGAGACATCTACATCGCATGCCAAATACGGCACTGACGAGGAAGAACCAGCAAAGGAAACTGAGTGGAACAAAATCAAGGAAAAAAGAAAGTTGAATATATCACCCACACTCTCGCCTCAGGAAAAGGAAACCCCCAAGATATAAAAAGTAAAAAAACCTCCCCCACCACCTCCTATTATTGTAGATGGTGTTGATAACTACCAAAACTTTTTTGACTTTTTGACACAGGACCAGTCCCCTAACACCTTCAACATAAAAATGTTAAATGGTGATGGCGTGAAAATAAATGCCTGTAATGAGGAATCGTACAGAGCTATTACAAAGATTTTAACAACCAACAATTGCCATTGGCATTCTTATGAGAAATTAACAAGAGAGGCCAATCAGGGTAATGGCGAAAAAATTGCCTTCTACCTGCAAGCCAGATGGGATAATTGAAGACCTTAAGTCGAAGGGTCTAAAAATTAAAGGTGCAGTAAACAAGCTCAGCTGGAAAAGCAAAGAGCCGCTAAACATGTTCATGCTGACTTTTAGCAACAAGGAGGAAATAGCTAAAGTCTACGATATTAAATAGATACTAGGGTGCATGGTTGATATACAACCCCTGAAATCTTCTAAGCTTATTCCCCAATGCAAAAGGTGCCAGGCATATGGACATACCCACAGTGCACAGGGAGACACCTGATCAAGGACTGCAATAAACCAGCAACTGACAAAGCTAAGTGTGTACATTGCGGAGAAGCACATCCAGCTAACTATAGAGGATGCCCAGTTGCAAAGGAAATGCAGAAAATGAGAAATAAGAATATTTTCCCACTCCAACAGCTTGTAGGGCTCGGCCCGGCCGAAACGCTCTGGGGTTTGGAGTGTGTGTTTTAACTAAAGCATGTCTGCTTCCTGGCCGAAATCAACATGCATTTCTATCTTACTGGATTGATAATATTTTGCTCCAATTGCCTGTAGGGAAACCGGCCAAAACGCCGAAATCAAGACGCTTATATTATGGAATGTCGCATTAGAGCTCGAGTCTCTTTTGGAACCCAAGCCTTTTTCTGCACCTGCGTCTTTTTACCCAACTGCGAAGAGGGAGGGTTATGATTTTACCCGACTGCGAAGAGGGAGGGTAATGATTTTACCTGACTGCGAAGAGGGAGGGTTATGATTTTCGAATGTGTTTAAAAGCAACGATTTTTAATTTATAAAACTGATCTGTCAATGGATGAAACAAATAGGATATAGGTTGAAAGAATGTTTGCATAACTAAAATTAATCTAAAATCACGCCTCGAGTCTGTTTAAGCTCATGTTCATTTTAAGACTCGTGCTCTTTTAAAGGCTCAAGTCGTTGCTCAGAAATCTTGCACTTGCCTAGCCTCAGAACTTCAAGCCTATCGAGCTCATAGACCTCTGCAAATCTGACTCAAGTCTTCAAAATTAGAACTCGAAGACTCGAGTCTTGTACATCACTAACTTGAACTTCTTTGTTAAACAATTGTAAGGAATTAAATTATTCTTTTTGTATCTTCATTCCTATGTCGGGGCAAAGGGCATACACAACACGTCGCCAATTCGATCTGTCAACCGCTGTACTCCATACAATGTTGTTTTCTTGATTTAAGGCTACATTTATAAGGCAGGAAAAATTATCTTTGAAATAAAAGATTAAGTCCTTAAATGCCATGTTTATTGTGCCTGCAATGCTGGCAGTCAAGGTGTCAATAATGATTCTTCTTCTTATGTAAGAGCTTAACACTTGTCAGTGGAGTATGCACCAAGCTTCTCAATCTTCCGCTTTGTGCTCTAGTGCTTGATATGACATGACTCCTACCTTTTCTAAGTTGATCCACATCATTTCTTGTGAGACAAAGCTTGCCAGAATTTCCAGTTACTGTCTTCTTTTCATGTCAATGGTTTTATGTTTATATTTTACTGGACCAGAACTGGGCCACCTATACTGCATTGTCAGAAGTGGCATATAAGTCATCCAAGGTGGTTTTGGACACCTCAGACATGATAAAAGGTGGGATATTGTTTGCAGAGACAAGCAGTACTTGCATTGTTTGTCATGCAAGCTGTCAGGTATTTTTCACCTAACCAAATTGTCTTTGCTGCGCCCCACCTGTTTGCAGTCTGGGTTTCGAAGTCTGTTTCCGCTTTAAAGTCTAGTTTCCGCTTTAAGTAAGCCACTGCAAATCATGGCAAGGGGTAAGTTCTTTGCGTGATGGCATAAAACTAGGCACATCTCTAGCAAAGATTTAGCTAGGTGTCTTTTAATCGTCACTTACAGTACCATGATGATACAAATTATACAGACTCATCCTCAGCTAAGTTTAAATTTTATATTTATGTATAACTTATCTAAAATTATTTTTCAAGATTACGTACATGACGAAAACCTACCTATCTAAAAACATGAAAAGTTATGTTTATTATTAAGTTATAAACCCTCACTGGTGTCACACTACTGAAACTGTCTTTACTCTTTCCTACAACAAGAAGGTAGATACTTACTATATGGATCGAATCTCAGCAGTTCCATTTTGTCTGCAAGGCGTTCTCGTATGGCGACGAATTTGTGACCTGATACTACGCTTTCCATCAAAACCATTATCATTCTAAAAAAAAAAACAATTATTATAAATAAATTATAATTGTAATTAACAATGAAAAAATGTTTAAAGGTTAGGAATCTAACTTACTTGCTTTTTGCTTTTTTGCATAAAACATTTGTTAAAAACATTTTATTTACGACCGTAGGTATATGGTATTTCTATATATAAATAATTATTATGGGTACATATATAATTTTAATGTTTTCTTTTTCTCGCTTTTTCCTCTCTTTACAGTGACTGACAGACAGTCGATACTGACTGACAGAGAAGAGAACATATTTTTTTTTTTTTTTTTTTTCTTGTTGTTGGCGATTAAATTTCGTTGAAGCTTATTTTGCCAGTGTCTAGTTAACCCATGGCGCCAATTTCTTTATTCCTAACCCTAATCTAACTATACAATCAAAGATTGGTGTAGGTCCTTTGATAGCTTCAAGGGAGCTTCTGGCAACAAATCTATACGAGTCCACTGGTTTTCATAGCCGAATGAGTGGCGGACGGCGTCTAAAGACGCCCACCACAGTCCGCAAATAAATATCACTACAGCCGCACTATGAGTGTCCACTTTAACCATTTTACATATTGTCCATGAGCATGAGCATTTATAACACTAAACTACACCGATTTTATATTATAAAGTCCACTAGAATCAATTTGCAAAATAATATAAAGCAAACTCCAACTGAACCCCTTGACTTCCCGCCAAAAACTCGAGAACATATATTACTTTACTCTTTGGAAGAGAATGATAAACATCACTTAAATAAACTGACTTTGACATTTTCTAGTAAGTGATGTGCTTTTTATTAATTTTCGGTGTTGCCGGTTTAAGAACATCTTTTGCCGTGCACTGTTGCGTAGCCGCCACCGTGCCGGGGCCGCGCTGGCTTCTCGGCGACGACGACGGCAGCAGTGGACTCAAACATATGAATATGCATTGGTTTTTCGGGTTTTTCCACTAGCAAGCAAGCAGTGGCCCCGGCACGGGGCGATGCTTCTCGCCGGCGGCGTCATGGAGTTACGGGTCACTGCGATTTTTCAAACGCGGTGTCACTAAACGAACGGTTTTTTGTATGGATAAACCATTCGTTTAGGTGATTTAGCGCTTGAAAAATGGCACTTCAGCCACGGCAAATGGGCGTAGCTCCACATAAGGCAGCGGAAATTACATGAGTAAGAATAGTCCACCAACGCAGGCCTTTCATTTACGTGCTCACTTTCTACCTATGAAAAATATCACCTGAAAAGCTACAATGGTTTGGCTGAAATTATCCAAAAACCAAAACATAATAGGTACCTAGTCCAAACACCTCTCCCTCCTAAAGACTGAAACTAAAAATATTTAATACCAACGTGAAATCGGTGCTGCTTTATGGGTGTGAGACTTAGAAGGTGCTGAAATACCTGACTCATCAACTGCAGGTCTTCGTTAACCGATACCTGCGCTACATAATGGGTGTTTTTTGGCCTGACACAGTTATCTCGAACGAGGACATGTGGGATCTCTGCGAGGAAGATCCAATAGGCATACAAATCCGTAGACGCAAGTGGAGCTGAATCGGTCATCTTTGAGGGTTCCTTGATAGCAACCCACATTGATCGCGTACGCATGGCCACTCCAAATTAACTTGATGCTAAGCAGCTTGGATTATCCTGGAGCGAAATGGTTGACAGATCAAATTGGCGACGTGTTGTATCTGCCCTTTGCCCCGATAGGGTCACGTCCACCTTCGGAAACGAAGAGAGATCCCTACAGACAAATATTTTAACCTAATTATTTTTCCTGTTTTCGTCATTTTATAATCCCCACATGAGGTTTCCTGTACAAACACTTAAATGAAGTTCGTATTGAACCTTGCCGTAGCTTTTGTTACCGATTACGCACACGAATGTAAGAGCAAAAATGAATTTAATTTCCGCCTGACCTTGATTAAAAATGCCCGGCATTTATTGGGCAGAAATGGATTTTAATCCAGCGGTGGATTTAAATCCGGGCGTTTACCCATCACTTTAACAATCACAAAATTGAGCGACAAAAAAAGTATTTTGTCTCTCACGCTAACAAAGATTTAGAATATCACGCTAATTGTGGCCTTCGGGTCCTATATGTCCGTAAAAGGTTTAATAGATGTCAACTTGATGTCGAATAATGGATTTGGTCGGATAATGGTTTAAACATTGTTTAAGCCTAGTAACAAAGTTAGTCTTAGTTTTTTAATAAGACGGATTGAGTTTGAGGGTAAGTAGGTTGGTAAAATTAGAGTCACCTAGAGATGGCAGCATGCACGACTCACGGAACAGAGAAATAGGATACTACAGACTACTTCTCTGTTCCGTGGCACGACTAGCAAAAAAGTGTCAAAAAAAGTGTTGAATATGCTTTAAAAATATTTATTACATTTCAAAGCCATGTTCAATAGATTAGAGTAATTTATATAAACAATAGTAATAAGTGATTTTTACGTTTTAATAAATACTTATACCGCTGTCTAGTAACAAGGAAGACAAATAATTACGTTTATAAGGCAATAGGTAGGCAGGCAGGGCTCGATCTAAGAGGGGGCAAGCCGGGCATTTGCCCAGAGTGACAAAAAATGAGGGGCGGCAATATTGACTTATTTCTATCTTCCAACCTAGCCATTAGCCATCCACCACCCAAGTTAGCAAGATGAGAATTTTATGCGCCACCTTTCAACGTGCTTCAAGTTGGATAGTGAAAATATTTAAGTATTTTACTTAACTGAATTATTTTAGTTCAAAATAAAGAAAGAAAACGTAGGGATCCGCGAAAAGTACCGATCCCAGCGTAGTATCGATACTTTGATTTCGATACTAAGTATTGGACACGATACTTTTGTTCTGATATTTTTAGGTATCGATACTTTTATAAGTACTCGATACTTTTAACAAACTTTAAGCCACATCATTAGATTTGGGTCGTAGCCCGTAGGGGATTACCCTTCTATAGACAATTGCTTATGTTTAGAGGGTGTTTTGCCAGTTTCTCGTGATTGATACCTATTTACCTATTTATTAGATTTATTTTTATCAATTAAGTAAAAAATGATTTAAAACAGTTTAATCCTGATTAACTTTTTTACTGTTGCTCTAATTTATTCTAATTCTAAAATACGTCGAAATTTAAATTTAGTTACATAGTTTGATACCATTATTAAGTGTTTTATTGGTGTATACTTATCATCCCCAAACAAAACTAGTTCATGACTTTTAAGGTTTTGTGTATGTAAAGGGCGGCGAAAATGATCTTTGCGCGGAGCGGCTAAGTAGCTAGATTGGGCCCTGTAGGCAGGCATGCATCAGACATGTGAAGGAAATTTAGAAGTGCCATTCTGGAAATCGAATGGATTGTTTTGCTGTACAAAAAAAGCCGTGCGGTTGCAAGACTTGCAAGTGTTTATTATCTTTGGCGTTTAGTGACTCGACTCCGCGTCTAAATCTTTGGCAAGTACATAAAAATCATTTAAACTTTATAAAAATAAAATAGGTTAAAATTTATTTTTAAACGAGCTGAATGAATTAATTGTAAAAGGATTTAGTTAAGGGAAATGAAATAATCACCTTTTTCATAAACTTTTAAACATTTTATTCCGACTAGCCAAGCCAATTAACCATAGACAAACCATGAAAAATGCCACGCGAACAAAAATTTACGAAAATAATGAAAATTTGACAGAAATCAAATAATCGCACATGTGCAAATAAAATTGAAAAAATCGTAGAAAATATTCACAGCTTTAGATTTGTAAAGACGTTCTAATTAGTGACCTAATCCGACCCTTGCGATTGTTTCCATTATTCAAGAAAGGACAAATTCTGGTAACATTCCAAAAACAAACTTGTTCGTGTGATGATGAACTTGTGAACCGGCGTTGCTTAGCGTTTTCGTGTAGCTGGAGTTTTTGTGTTCATTCTTTGTTCGTTTTACATGTCGCAAATGAAATAAGCAACTTCCAGCAGTGTGAGTTTTATTAGTATTTTGTTTTCAGTAGTGTAGTTTTTACAATACAAGAACAATGTTAAATAACGAAATGGAGAATGGCGGCGGCGACGCCAATAATTCTAATGTGTCACCGACCAAACTCATGGTCAATTACATACCAGAATTGATGACGCGGGACATGATGTATGCGTTATTCTCTGCTATGGGCAAGATTGAGAGTTGTAAATTAATCGCCAACAGAGGTTACGGTTTTGTGGAATATGAAAAACACGAGGATGCTGAGAAGGCGCGGACGGCGTTCAACGGTCTCCTTATGCAAGGAAAGACTTTAAAAGTATCCTTCGCTCTGCTCAACCCCGAAAACAAGGTCAGCCATAAACCGGATACAGAGTCCAATCTATACATAAGCAATCTACCTCCAGATATGACACTAGAACGCCTCAACAGCTTGTTTAGTCAGTTTGGGACCATAACCAACAGTCGTGTATCTCAAGGGATTGGTTTCGTGTGTTTCGAGAACAGACCGCAGGCAGAAGAGGCAATAAAACATTTGAATGGACAGACACCAATCCCGGGTGCGGGTCCAATAGTTGTTAAGTTCGCCAACAAGCCAAACTCCAATAAAAATCCTCCCCGGCCGGCTCCGAGGATCGGGGTGGCAACGCCGCTAGCGTACAACGGAACTGGGGCCGTTTTTAACGGAACGTCGCCAGCTGCTTTCAATGGTACCAACTTGAGTGCGGCTTTCGGCGCGCGCCCTGCCGCATTCGCGCCCGGCTTCCCGCAGGCCTCACCGGCACCGCTGCTGCCATCACCGGGCAAGGCACTGCCGTTCATCAACAAGGGCCAGCAACGCTTCAATCCAATGGCTGCGTCGAACCACACGCCACTGCCCTTGCTGGGCGCCCCTGCAAGTCCTGTCCCACTGTTAGGTGCTCCACCAGCTCCACATCAGACCACAGTGTACGTATATAATATTGGTGAGGACACAGAGGAACTGGCCTTATGGCAACTCTTTGGCCCGTATGGTGCAATTGATTCCATTAAAGTAATCAAGGATCCTGAAACAAAGAAAAACAAAGGCTTTGCATTTGTTAACATGCGCGAGTATGATGAGGCGGCTATGGCCATTCAGGCGCTCAATGGATACACGCTCAATGGACAGGTTCTATCAGTTAGTTTTAAGACACAGAAAAGAAGTAATTAGGATGAGAATCGACGTTATGAACGTCTTTTTGTTTGTGATCATACCCAGGCCGAAAGCTTAAAGAAAAATTTCATTCCAATCTCAAAATATTTTTGTAGTCAAGAAGGAAGATCCTCTATTATGCATTTCAGATTAGTCGCATAAGTATTTTTGTAAGATTTAATATAGTTTTATATTCGCAATGAACATGACTATCTGTGAGTTTAGTTGGCTTGACAGTATCATATATATGTACCCACTTTTTATCATATGATATGGTATTATATTATTGGACTATGTATGGACCTGTCGCAGTATGTATATCTGACTCGCCCAGGTGCTTGGGCATGCCCCGCCTCAGCTAGTTGTGTGCCCTCGCGCCTGTCTTAACCCTCCAGGTATTTTATTTTGTGTAAAACAAAAGCATTGTATGTTTTTAATCTTTAATAAATTTCATGTTTAAATAGATTTTATTGTATATTTCTCTATTTTTTTTTCTATATACAACTTTATACCCCACCCTGTCATGTCCTTATTTACTTACATAAGTATACGTTATAATAATCCATACTATAATTATTATTTGTGGCAGTAGTTTAACATGTACATAATTAATATTTAATTTTGTGTATAATTATTGTCTGTCCGCGGCAGGTCAGCTGTGTAAAATGCTTAAATATTGCATGTTGTGTAGTGAAAGAGCAAAAATAAATTTATTTGTTTATGTTATCTCAGGGTTTATAGCTCTCGTTAGTGTTTTTTTCCGCTATTAGTTACTTATTCAATATTATTTTTGGCACAAGTCAGGCCTTCTAGTTTCAGAATTCTCATGTTTCAAATGCTAAATTTATTTATTCCAATACCGTCGTAGACGGATGTCGTTATAGCTTTAATCTTTTACATAAATAAGGCTTTGAGTCAGTCCACTAGTGCTAGTGTAGAGTAACAGATAATACGCGAAACTGCGCGGATAATATTAATTGCCAGGATAACTATTATCTTTACTCGTGTCCGTAGGACGTAGGAAGTCGATAAGATAGAGTAAGTACTACAGTGGTCCAATCTCCAAAACTCCTTTAAAAACGCCTGTGCTAATCCGACCATGATTTGTAAGACTGCCACAAATTAACGTGTAATATAAGCACTACGTGCCTATCCCTCCGTGCCACTTACTTGGGACAATTATGTACCAAACAACAGTTCTAGGAGTGAAAGTAGAAAGTAAGTATTATGACGTGTTACGTTAGTAACAATTTTTTTAATTAAGTAGGTAAATCTCGTCCGTATGCTAGGCTGAGTAACTTATGTTAGGCACTTTATTATAATGGTCTTGAAAGTTTTCTTTCGTTGAGGAGTTCGTATTTCTTGATTGTACTTAGATAATGAAGGTGAACAATTGGTTCTTCTAGGTCGCAAATGTCATCTAGCAGGCAGGGCGGTTAGCATTAGAGATAACGCGCTCTAGTGCACTGGTAAAAACCTGTGAAACAGCAACACATTTTAAGTAATGCTACAAAAAATCAAATGTTTAAAACGCATCGGTCTTTTTAATGTACTAACATCGCTAAACGCTGCGTGATTTTGATTTTATTTCGTGCGATACGTTCAATTAATTCCTTGTAATTCATAAATGGCGGCATAGCTCTGCTAGGTAGGACGCACGTCGGCGCCACGGTCGCCGTTCAGGTCGCGCTGCCCTCCTTCAAGGTCATGGGTTGTTAATATTTAATGTGAATATTTATAATACAACGACTCTTTTCTCGAGATTGTATCAAAACCGTTACTCTACCGATATAAGTAAGTTTCGCTTTTTGGTTAGAGACTCATCATTGACAGCGCTCTGCTTCCCTGGGAATACGACGAATACAGGCCTTAATTTACATTCAAAGCCTTTCTTGTACCTACCGATTTAAAAAGTTAAATAATCAAGAGCCGCCCATCATTTGGGGGATCGAACCAAGAAGCTCTTGTGTGTCGGATTAGCAATATTAGCATGTTGATCAAAAGTACGCCACGGAGATGGCTATGCTATAACGACACAGACACTTCAACTCGGATGTTGAGACCTTTCACTTATTACTTACTCTTATCATTTATGGTCAATAATACTAATCAATAATATCCCGACAGGCACCTCACATTTGCACTTGACTCTAATCAAAGTACGAACATGACATCAGAGTGCCCGTAAAAGTAAAAGCTCGTAGGAAATAATATACCTATACCTGCTGTATTTTTCTCTTAGAAAATTACATGGACCCGACAAAGGGGATTACGCACATGTACAATAGCTAATAGGTACAAACTGATAGGTATAGCCGCTAGGGCAAAAATTATTTACTTTTGAACAGAGAACCCTAAGAAAGATCGAAAGGAAATAACAGATCATGCCGGATATATGAATGAAAAGAGTGACGTAACAAATTAATTACTGGGTGAGTACATGCTTAGATATACAATATTTAATTTAAATTAATAAGTATCTAATAATCACATTGGAACAGAGTTCCAACTTGCATTTTTCGATTAACCACTTGGTATGATGAGTAATATCAAGAGAAAGATCATGGAAACCTCTGCAGAGGCCTGCTACAGGCGGTTGAACCTTTGATAAAGTTGCTCATTGGCTAATAACACCACAGGTTCCGAGCTAATTAAAATTGGACATCATGGATTATGGTATTGACTGGAAAATATTGCTAACGTGTCTGAAAACTATCAGGCATACACTTAATAACTAAACAGGGTATCCCTTGGAGTAAACGGATAGCAATCAGATCTTGGGGATCAAGGGGCAGCACCAGCAGGGCAGGTGTGTCCTAGGTAGGCCCTCCCCCAAATGAAAACTTTGTATTTACATAACTGATACCAAGTGTCATTGCTTAATACTCTAGTTACCCACAGCTAGGTACTTTCTGGCCACCTCGCCAGGAAGTTAAATTAATTCTTGACAGTAACTGGTTTCTCATTATTTTCTCCATCTCACATAATCAAATCTCCAATACTTGTCAATAAATTATAGCAATGGAGTTAAAACGCGTCGGTACCTTCAGCCACAATATACAGATTGTGCTTCAGCGCTCATCGGAAGCAAGTGGTGGTCATACTAGACACAGAAACGCCAAGGACATTCACCGAGCATAGGTTTTGTCTATAAAGTTTTATAGTCAATAGTCACTCACCTCACACGATATAATAATGACTGATCAACTGGAAACTGGTTAATTTTTTTGCTTGGTGGTCATCCGACCGATTCTAGTTTTACATGTTACACATGAATCTTAATAGCCGTGGCGGATCTACACTTTGGCCGCCCGTAGGCTATTCATATTTTGCCGCCCTTAAGCTGCGTTCACTAAAATATCATGCATGATATAATTTAACTACAAAACCTATTTAGATAAAAATTTTATATGGCCACTTGACAAGTATACCCTTTCGAACAAAAAAAGAATTTTCCAAATAGGTCCAGGTGACTTCGAATAATTGGTGAACATACATAAAAAAAAATAAAAGATGGCGACGAATTGATAACCTCCTCCTTTTTGGAAGTCGGTTAAAAAGCACCTACCTTAATTGCCGTGAAGCACGCAGGGGGGTGGCCAGTGCAACTGGCCTAAAATTTGCCGCCCCCAAAAAGTGCCGCCCTAGGCTTTAGCTTACTCAGCCTATTGGTAAATCCGCCACTGCTTAATAGACCTGTCAATTTACCTCAATGATCAAATATTTTGTGTCTCAATTTCCTCTCATTTTTTCTCCTAATTTTTTTAACACAAAAGTGGGTTCAAGAATCATTTGTACTTACAATCTTCTAGAAAACTATCGACTAAAATCTTATATTTTTGTCATAGTTACGAATGTGACAGTGGTTCTGTTACAATTTCGCGAATAAGACACATAAACCATTTATAAACCCTATTCTTAGGCGGATAGTGGCAGCTTTAATTTTTTATAACAGTTATGAAAACAATTAGCTTCCTCCCGCTATGTTCGTCCGTCTGGCTGGCCGCTTGGCCGCGACTTTAGTGCCGGAACAAACGGGACGCAAGTTGCGTCGCGTTACGCGTAACAGCTAGAGATAGGCAGTGGATAGTACTTAATCTACCCATTTGAGTATTTACTCACTAGATTTAATAAATAGAGTAAATAGAGCGTGCTCATATATTGACATCGCATTTGATGTCTCTTTACTTATTTTAACATATAATTACGTCTTTGCACACCTCCCAGCAAAAAATGAAAATAAGTCAAAGAAGCCTACTTTCAGTGTATGATTAGTATGGTATGTTCATATATTTTAGCGTCGCATTTGACGTTTACCTACATTTTAAACATATTAATTTTAGCGTCGCATTTGACGTTTACCTACATTTTAAACATATTATAGCATATTTACACACTTTCCGACAAGAATTACAAGGTAAACTAGATTTAGGTATAAAAATTTTCATGAAAACATAAAAAAATGAATATAAACATAAATATGAGTGGCAACTCATATAAATCAGTCAAGTCACCAAATAGATAAATACGGATATTTCTCGGGTATTTACTCAATCTACTGAGTAAATATTCAAATAGGTTGATTTAGTAACTATGCACCGTCCATCACTAGCTGTTACGCGGCGCAACTTGCGCCCCGTCTGTTCCGGCCCTTATAGGACCCACCCACTCGTCATTATTGCTCGCAAAACCCACATTGCGTTCGGTGGTATCATTTATAAACATCCATTTAGCTCAAAATTTTACACTGAGTATTCATGTAATTTAAATTATTGTGACTTTGTCCAGTCGGAATGGCTTTGATAACATGAACCTTGCGCTTACATTCACAGTAAAAATATCTAGGTCTGGCAAATTAATAATTAACCAAACTAAGTATATTTAAATTTCGTAAAAAAAAACGGTCGGTACAGTCAGTAAAATACCAAATAAATTATATTAGAGTTCATGAATTTTGTAAGTACATACATTGTTTACACCGAATCAGCCACAATGTTTGAAAAAATGGGTTGCTGCCTACGTACCTAAATTATATCGGCTTTGGATTATATCAATCCTAAAGGTCAGGGCCTTCTTCGTCGACGAAAGTGGACGAGATGAGATACACATTTTAGTCAGGCCCAGAGCCACAGCCAGAACGATATAAAACTTATTAATAGTATTTTAATGTATTCGTAATGAATGAGTATGATGTTTTTGTAAGCAACTCGTAGTAGTCCAAAGCATTTTTCGTCAAAAGTTCTCTAGAAACAGAGTTTTATTTGTGTACTTCTCTATACCTAAAAGTGGATCGTTGGATTAAGGTTGAATTTCTTGATCATGGAACTGTCTGTCGTCAAGTGTTAAAGTGGTGGGGCGACACGCTTTTGATTTGTGACACGCTTTGTAATAATGAAAAAAAAATATTACTTTCAAAATTGCTCTTTTCGGGTTAGATATCAGGATATTCCTTATCATTTGAGGGCATATTTTACAAAAATGATTCAACCATATCGTAGCTGGAGGAGCTCAAACCTAGTATGTATTAAAAATGTATTTTTATTTAAAACAAGTGACTGATATGTAACGACGTGGTACATTTTTAGAATCACCATTTGATACCACAGATAATAGGTTTCAGAAACAAGATGACTTATACAAAAAAAGATGATGATCACCCGGCTTATTCGCAAAACGTCTCTTTCGCAAAATGTCCCGTAGTCGTAATACGTCTCTTTCTCATAATGTCTCTTTCGCAGAATGTCTCTTTCGCAGATTGTCTCTTTCGCACAATGTCTCTTTCGCAAAATGTCGCGACAGGGACTTAGAATAAAATTACGATTTTCAAAGCAACATCATTTATTAATCATAATTTTTGTACATAAATTTACTTAAGTATTGTAAATAAGAAAAATATACACAAACAAGAAAATTATACACATAAAATATTATAATTTATATTTTTTTAAATGATTAAAAAAAGTAATTTAATATTAAAATGTCTAAGTGCCGCAACAGACGGGACGCAAGTTGCGTCGCGTAACAGCTAGAGATGGGCAGTAGATAGTACTCAATCTACCCATTTGAGTATTTACTCACTAGATTTAATAAATAGAGTAAATAGAGCGTGCTCATATATTGACATCGCATTTGATGTCTGTTTACTTATTTTAACATAAAATAACGTCTTTGCACACCTCCCAGCAAAAAATTATATGTAGTCAAAGAAGCCTACTTTCAGTGTATGATTATTATGGTATTTTTATATAGTTTAGCGTCGCATTTGACGTTTACCGACATTTTAAGCATATTATGGCATATGCACACATTTTCCGACAAGAATTGCAAGTGTATACTAGATTTAAGTTTCAAAATTGTCATGAAAACATGAAATAATGAATATAAATATATGGATAAATTAGGATATTTATCGGGTATTTACTCCATCTACTGAGTTTACGCAGCGCAACTTGCGCCCCGTCTGTTACGGCCCTAAGTCCCTGTCGCGACATTTTGCGAAAGAGACATTGTGCGAAAGAGACAATCTGCGAAAGAGACATTCTGCGAAAGAGACGTTCTGCGACAGAGACATTATGAGAAAGAGACGTTTTACGACTAGGGGACATTTTGCGGAAGAGACGTTTTGCGAATAAGCCGATCACCCGATAGACGCAGTCCACCTTGTTCAGTAGTTAGAAGTCGTACCGCAATAATACATACATACCTCGTATTGCTAATTATATAATCTACAAATTGTTTAATGATATAAATACTAAAAAAATGTATGGTTACTGTGAAATTCATGGAAATGCTGGCAGGAAAATATTTAAAAACCTATATGTCAATGAAAAAAACTTTTAAAATTCATTTACAGTTGGGAAATCTGTATCTAAAGCGCCGGACACTGAAATGACGTAAGACGTGGACGGGGCGCAGACATATGTCTCCGCGTCTTTTTCATACAAATTGTATAGAAGCGTCGCGATGCTGAACACAGAAAAGACGGGGCGCGGACCGGGCACAGACATGACGCTTACTCGTCCGCGTCCTATGGTAGAACGGACGGGGCAAGGGCGCGAGCGGGCGAATCGGGGTGCGGGCGGGTTGAGGGGACTCGCGCGTCGCCATTGTTGCCATGAATACGGATTTGTTTGTATCTGTCACATCCGTGCTTCGTCTTTTCTATGTTTTCAAAAGTCGCGACGGTGCGGCGCCCCGGCTTTGTCCCGTCTGCGTCTTACGTCTTTTCGTGTCCAGCGCCTAAAAGAAGCGTAGAAACGAAACTGAGCGGTCGCCATCTTTGATTGCTACTACCAACCCCCCTTCCTTCACCACTTTATCACTTGACGACCGACAGATCTGTTATCGATCAGCGTATCATAAGAAATCCAATGGTATCGGTCGTCGTAATAGAGTGAGTGCAATTGAAAATTGTCATATTCTACGCCTTTCTAGACTAAAGTAGGTAGTTGCATTGCATATGGCATGGTAGGAGTTAATATATCTGCGTTATCTACGTCAAATTAATTGTAGAATATTTTGTATTCCACATGCTTCCAGTGGGTTCGTATGAAGGTTGGAAGATACCTCGTGTAGTGGTAGTGGGTGAGGAAGTAAGTAGTAAACGTAGTGATCATATGCTCTTTGGTAAGTAGTAACTTACCTAAATAAAATAAGTCTGGCATTGAAGTTGCATAAGACATGGTGGGAGTTAGAATAATATATGCGTTAACTAAGTCAAATGAATTTTATAATGTATTTTGTATTCCACATGCTTCCAGTACGCTCGTATATGTAGCTATTTACTTTTTTTAATAATGTTCTTCCCGAGAAAAAACCTAGTGAAGTGGTAGTGGGTAAGTAAGTAGTACCTAAACGTAGTGATTATATTATGCTCTTTGATAAGTAGTAACTTACCTAAATAAAATAAGTCTCTTTGGCATGGAAACCTGTTTGTGAGTTGGCAGGGAGTTATACTGCTAATCTTTGAATCTGAGAAAATGACATCATCTGAAGCACTCTGAAAATTAACATCCAAACCTTCGCATTCATCATAATAGGTAGTAAAAAATTAAAAGTAAAATTAGTGCCAGTTCGTAATTAAATATAAAGGTATTCTCCAAGAAAAATTACTTTCATCTCTCATACCAGTTCCAAATTGCTCAAATTTAGTTTTTTTATTACTTGTCTACTTTATGTTATTAATTGGGTAAGCATCATGGTATGAAGATAAATTTTAACAATATAAAGAATACCCAATTAAACGGAAAGAAAACGATTTCTTAACACCCATTTCAAAAGTTGATTATTTACTTAGGTGTTTCAATTCAAACAAATCGATTCTGTAATATTTTAAACGTAGAGCTAACACAACTACACAAGCATGGATGTTTATACTCTCGAGCATGAATTTGTATGATGATTGAGATGGGTTCGACGCAAGATCTGATATAAGAAGTAATTATTAAGATCTGATATAACAAAAATTAACCATAGTATAGAAAACGATCCCAAGAGAATCATGAACACCCGATTGACCAAGTTTTCATGCTGTCTAGGTAAAATATCCAAATAGGGATACCATATATGTACACTAAAATATCTAAGAAGTAATTGTGTCTGGTTGCTGAATTTTTGGGAAGATTAGAGCTTGAATGAGCTTTTAAACCACAGGTTTTCATAAGCGTCATTATTCCAGAGTGATAATGAGAGTGACTTTATAGGGAGATTACATTAAACGTATTGTGGTTTTAAATTGATAAAATGTAATGTGGAAGTGGAAATCAAAAGTTATAGGGACCTACTAGTTTTTTTTTTACCAATGATAAGTGAGCAAAACGTTAGATATTTCTATGAAACGGTTTAAAAGAATAAGCGGGAGAAGAAAATACACTAAATAATATAAAGGAAATATTATACATATACAAATACATATTAAATAAAAATAAAAACTAACAATATTGAAATGTTATTTACTTATTATTTCATGACTGGTATGTACTGTCCTATGTGTTTACATTGAGCAGCGATGCCGTTGTGGGACAAAAGCACAGCAAATATTGTTTTTTGCGAAGCTCTGATTAAAACTATAAACTGCGTAAGTACCTACCAACTAAAAAGTTAAAAGAGCATCTACTTTACTCCAATAAATAACACGACAGTCGTTCGATAGTATGATAGTGCTCTGGCGAGAGCACAGCACCGAGTGTTGGCGTGCTCTTTCTGCTGGTTTGGGTCATTGAGCCAGGAATGCCAGGATACTAAGACGCCACTTTCTATGACAAGCCAAATGAGAGTTTGATATCATTTCGTTATGCGTAATGTCGCTTGACATTGAAACGCAGACACGTAGCTACGTACGTATGTCGTCAACTCGTGCCGCTTTAAGAGTAATAGTTAAGCCGTTTCAACTATTTTGTTACCACCGTAATAACTCAGATTGTGAGGAAAATAATAGTCTTCTTTTGAAGAGTCCAATTTTTTAAAAGTACAGTTATTGGCAACATGCCATCGAAGTATGAATGATGATGATATATTTTGTGACATGATAAAAGAGACGCAATCGCATTGAACGCAGGAACTTTACTAAGAAATTGTTTACACCAAAGAATTCTTATAAAATGTTGTTCTTACGTTAAACGACTTCCTTGTGTCGTTGGCTACCGTGTTACATGGCGACGTAAAAGTATTTTTTATGGCGAAACATCACGTGTGTAAATAAACATGATGTAAATTCTTTATCGGTTTAGAACTGGAGATTTACCTACATTTTACTATTTTCAAACCTCTGTTCGAGTAACAAAACTGACACGGTATATGTAGTTTTGATCAATCTAAATTTTTAATTTTAGTCTAATAGTCACTTAATTGATTAATACTTTCGTAAACAGAACGCAAGTACGTTTATCATACTAGTAGTTCTATGAGAACAGTAGACCTCGCGAGCCCTCACAACTATTTAACTGTTGTACTACATACAATATGCAAAAAAAACCTCGTCCGATCCTTGTAGGAGCAACTCAGACCGTCAATATGAACTTTTCCTTTGGGACCAATGCTTGAAACTCGAAGAAAAAATCGGTATTTTCATACATACTACCCACCATTTCATAGTTACTACCCACCATTTTCTTACTTATCCTGTAATAGATTTGTATTTACGACATCATACTGAATGCACTTATGAAAAATATACAGAAAATCGATTTCTAGATATCTTTTGGGTGAATTGTCCACTATAAACTAAGTTTATGGTATAAAAAGTTGCGTCTTAATATGAATAAAAAAAAGTGAAATGACATTTTTGAATTTTTTTTTGGAATAGCTGAGATATGAGATTTTTTAAGTTTCGAACACCCTATTTCCACCATTTCGAAAAATATCGAAAAACTGGCTCGACAAAAAATCTACATAATTACCGAACCTGCTCATAAAATTTCATGAAAATCTGTTAAGAAATGCGACATGTAGGCGAGAACAGACTGACAGACGGACAAAAGAATTCGGCCAGTCGAAACTGAGAAGCTTCGCTCGGTCAAAATTCAATGCAGCTCTTTTATTGTATAAGACGAAAAAAAAAAGCTTTTTTGGCTGGTGTAATAGTTTACATGCCTTTTTTTAGACTGGCCCCGTCTACACTATGCCAAAAAGGAACCATTCCAAAGTCAGACACAAGCAAGGACAGGAGACGATGATTTTTGTTCACCGGAAACAAGTAGTGGACCAATTACGATTTGGACTCGAATGTTTACTAACTCACGAGAATATCGGTTAGACTGTTTAATATGTCTCTTGGTCACTTGTCTTCCTGCATTATCGTTTCCTACGGACCTTTAATATAATAATAATGTTAACTCTTCAGGAGTTATAAAATTATTTCAACATGTATGTAGCTTCGATAGTATGGAAGGCGTCGGGGCTTAATTACACAGAGAAGGCATTGCAGTTAGATCGCTAATACTTATAAATTATACTAAAATACGTTATGAAGCACAGCAACTGACTGCCGATAAATCTGCTGGATATATAAGTGCCAAGAAAATAGCTGATGCAAGCTATGGTCAAAGGACAGGTCGACAAAATATTTACTAGTCATGTATAAGCTACTATAACATAGTCAATAAGATGAGCCATAGAGATTATTTCAATAAGTAATTTTTTCTACTCCGCGACGATAAGACGCATGTCATGAAGCAATTCTTTTTTCGCCATCTTTGTACTTTACTAGAATGACAAATCTGCCATACTGACACTGACAAAAAAATAGTAGCAAGTTATCGTGGTGGAGTTATATTGTGATATTTCTGGTACATACACAGACCCTGTTAATGTAGCAAACCGGTACTGTAAAATTCCAGTAAACGCTGACTCCCTACTCCTTCATGAAATTATTCTTACAAACAGGGAGAAGCACGCACATATTGAGCGCACAAAGCGCGGCTTTAAAAGCGCCATGTGTAAGCCCTAAGTGTAGTGTTTAAAATTGATAAATTTCCGCTTCTCTTGATAGGCAGGGCAAACCTAGTTTAAGAAAGTTGGTTTTAAACCTAAATTATTATAAATTGGATGAAATGGAACAGGGTCAATTTTCAAATAAATTTTGTAACTACTTTTTGTTTCTATTACCTATATGAAATCAAGATCTGAGAAATTTGTATTTTTAAAAACATCATTTCATTACGTAAAGTACGTAAAAATAGTCTGAACCTATGTGTTTTTGTTAACTATACATACATTTACATAATGGAATGGTTTTATGATTTAAGTATTAAGTGCACGTTTTACTTTTCTGCCACAAATTGTTGCGAATAGTTGTATATAAACTAGTTTTTTAGAGTTAAGAGCACATTTTATATTTTTGTTCATTGTTAATGACACTTATATACAAAAAAGGTTTGTTTTTAATAATAAAATTAAAATGATACACAACTACAAGTAAATCGATCTTTACTAAAACAATCAATGTATATGATGATGGTGTCATTGACAATGACCTGCAATTTTTACATGGCACTGACATACATAGTATTTTAAAAAATATCCAGTATTGAATAAAATTGTTCAGTCTTTTTTTATATTATTCGTGTATTTTTATTTAATTGAACCCCTTTTCCACCCTTTATAAGAATATCAAATCTATTACGAAAATAGAAATAATGATATTTGCGGTCCCAGTCCTATCAAATATCTTTATAAAATGATATAGAATATATCTATCCTTTTATATTATGTAGATATGATAATATATTAAAATAAAAGGATTATAAAATAACTCAGGATTGAAAGTTAATAACAAGACTTGGTAAAAAGCTTAATCTAATTTTTATTTGTCGATTTAACGTACAGATGTAAGGCATCCTCCCACCTCGTGTTATTGGCACACAGAACCACCATATACGAGGGGGGGTCAAAAAGTTCGCGGAATGGAGGGGATAGCGGGGGGTGGGGGACCTGCCGCAGGTAGTAACTAATGAGCAACTCTTTGTGAGTATATATGCCAAGTTTGAACCTGATTGTGTCAATAACCTTTGACCTGTCGTCGATCAAACAAGTGAATCCGGAAGAAAAACTTGAACATGGAAAAAATCGAGTTTCGTGCCGTCATAAAGTTCCTCACTAAGCAAGGAAAACCACCTCAGAAAATTTTGGAAGAAATGTTATCAGTATACGGGGACTCTTGCCCTGGGAAAACCATGGTGTACAAGTGGAATAGCCTTTTCAAGCAAGGCAGAGAGTCTCTTGAAGACGACCCTCGCTCAGGACGGCCGATTGAGGCCACCACCTCAAACATCGTTGAAAAAGTGGAGAATCTTATACTGGAGGATACTCGTTTGAAGAAGAAACAACTTGCAGAAATGGTTGGAGTATCACCTACAACCATTTTAAATATTCTACACGACAATCTTGGGATGTCAAAAGTCAGCGCAAGATGGGTGCCAAGAATGCTCACACCACCACAGAAACAGCTGCGCGTCGAGTATTCAAAGGAGTTTTTAGACCTCTGTAGCGCCGACAAGGAAGGAATTTTTGCAAGACTTGTTACTGCAGATGAAACTTGGGTTCATCATTATGAGCCTGAGTCGAAGCAAGAGTCTATGCAGTGGCATAAAAAGGGTCAGCCCCCCCCTAAGAAATACAGGGTGTCACAATCGGCTGGAAAAATCATGGCAACTGTTTTTTGGGATACAGAGGGTATTTTATTAATAGATTATAAAGATAAGGGTGTTTCTATAACGGGAGAATACTACGCTAATCTACTAAGACAATTAAAAGAAGCAATCAAGGAGAAAAGGCGGGGAAAGTTGACAAAGGGTGTGCTGCTTTTGCATGACAACGCACCGGTACACAAGAGCCGCGTTGCGATGGCTGCCCTTCATCACTGTGGCTTCGAAATGTTAAACCATCCTCCCTATAGTCCAGACTTAGCCCCCTGTGATTATTTTTTATTTCCCAAATTAAAAAAAGAGCTTCGGGGGAAGAAATTTTCCGATGATGAAGAAGTCAAGTCGGCGATTTCGGCCTATTTTGAGGACAAAGACAAATCATTTTTTTTCGACGGTATTAATAAGTTAATAGAGAGATCTGAAAAATGTATTCGACTTAAGGGGGAATATATTGAAAAAGAAAAATAGTACAGTATTTTATTTCACCCCCCTTCCCCTCCGTTCCGCGAACTTTTTGACCCCCCCTCGTACTTTCGACTAATGAACGCTTGAGTGAGCATAATATCACTTCGGACTATAAATAATATGGAATGTCAAGTTTACAAAAAAATAATGGAATGCCCTAATATGTATCATAATTTACACAAATTCCCAATAATTCATTCGTAGTACGTTCGCCAGTCGTTCGTTGACAATTCGAATACTAGCCTGATATTAAAATTAAATAAAAAATCCAAGACTAGAGTTTTGTAAATATTCGCGCCGTGTATGTCGATATTTACAACGGTGTACTCATTGACTCAAAATTTGTGACTCGGGTTCTGAAACTTATTTAGAGATTCTTATAATAATTTGGTTAGGATTTGGTTTGTACTCAAAACAAGATATTGAAATAAAAGAAGGGTAGAATAACATCGATATGTAAATAACAAACACTGGACATTGGCACTGATTGAAGCTAACTTAATAAATTAATCACATCGTAATATACAGAATATTTTCAATATTATTTCAATACATAATAAGCGATAGTGAATCTCAAATACTGCGTAAAATACTGATAAACTCACGACATGTACATAAATACATAACATAAAAAGTAAAAAAATGGACGCAAAATAATTTCCCATATTGCACTACGAATACATACTTACCCCCTTACTCATAAAAAAATACAGTCCTTTGCTAAACCTATTTTCATAAAAAGAAGTTTTGTCTCGTTTTTTCAATGTCAAATATTGAAGAGGGAAAGGGACAAAACATGATGTAATTAAAATAGGTTTAGCAAACGGTATAAAATTTTTATGAATATAAGGGTTAGTGTAAAAAAAAAAACTAAAATCGCGTTTTACAAATTGCGTTACTGGCCTTAACCGTATAAAATTCATTTCTTGACACTTTCGCTTACCGTTGCGTAATCTCAAAAACCTCTCCAGTAAATATTAGGCACTGGTTTCAGCTAATAATATCAAAGCTAAGAAGTTTAATAATTAATTTCCGATATACATCTTATAGTAATTTTAACGCTAAATGTGTGAGAAAATTTTGAACATTTCCAAATGTTATATTATAGGCCTTCGCATTAAGATTCATACTGACTGAAATTCCGTACCCGAATAGACACTATTTATGTAGACATCAATCTAGATTTTATCATTACATTACAGACGATGTACGTGAAATCGTGAATGGAATTCCAGTCTTTTTGAGGCCAGCTAAATAAAAAAAAAATTAAGTACATTTTGTTAATATGGATTCATATTCAAAATAAATCCAGTGTTTCGGATAAAGAAGGAAGCATAATATCGAATATAATATCAATTTATAGCTGGATATGCAAGATTTTCCTTTTTGCAAAATTCCGACTAGTAGTACTTTCACCTAATTTTTAATTCACTGTGGGGTACAAAAGCTGCTCTTATTTCTAATAATTATTTACTGATTTTAAGTAAAAAATATCTAACATTTGATCTTTCTGTACAAAATGCATACAACTCATTATTTACTCGATATACATAATATATTAATGTTAGATAAATATACAGATACACTATTCATTTACGTCAAGATTAAAAATATTTTTTATCATTTGAACAATTCATTATTGTTCGTAAAACATCTTACAATACATTTGTACTATTTAAAATTTAACAAAATAATAATAAAATAAAAACAAAATGATTTAATTACTGAACAACAAAAAATTAATGCCAGTATAATATAAAAATAATAAATGTCTGCATTATTTACATTTTGTACATTGCATAAAGCATTTTGTGCCTACATCGTTCATTTCAGTTTTCATATTATTTTTGATAAAGTGTCTTTTTTTTTCCACAAATGATTAATGTTATTGCAATGATTAGTGCATTTATGATCTACCAGTGATTGTGACTAATTTATATTATCGATTTACTTATAGGCACTGTATTGTCTATGAACGCGTATTTTTTTCTTTTGACGATTACATAATTTTCACACGATATATACTATTATACATATTGTACAATGATTCTATATTACGTTAAATAATGAACACAATCGCATTATACATAGCTTATTGCAATTCACACCAGACACGGTATGGCCATTACGAATACACAAGGAATATGGTACCTACACATTTAACAGCAAAAATAGTTTTACCAACAGAGTTGTAAAAATTATCTCTGCCTATTAAAACCTAAATATGAATATTTAAAAATTTATATACTACATAAATCCGTGTCTTGGTTTCTCACATTTCAAACATTATGTCCATAGACAACACTAGAAAAAAATTGCTAAAAAGCATAAGCGTTCCACGCACTACCTGCAAGCGTTATGTACAGTCCCGCTTTGATATCAAACGAGGTAGTCGTTGAACTTCTTCAGCCTTCGCTACGAGGGTCGCGACGGTCTCCTCTCGGCAATGTTGCCTTCCATGGACTCCGGGCTGAATCGAACTCTAGACTGCGAGCCGCTGGAGGCGTCCCTAGCGGACACATACGAGCTGTCGGTCTCGCTCGTCAAGCTGTCGGGAGGCGTCGGATTCGTGGGCGTGCCCCCGCCAGAGCTGCCGCCTGAAGCGCTCGATTTCTTATTGTACTTTTTCAAACTAGATCTCAATTTTGTCGGCGCCAAATCTAAGCCAAGATTCGCTGGCCTCTCGACCTCTGGTCTCTCTTGAGAGTCTTGTCTATAGAAGTCTCGGGGTAAAGAATAGTCACTGGTTTTTCTAGGATATTCCGTTTTTGGCGTACGATATTCTTCCCTCCTTTCTTTTGTAGTGTATTTCTCAGTTCTATACTGTCTCGATGGAGAGAAAGGAGGTTCTTCAGGATGAGAATTAGAGGCTGAAGAATTTGATGGGGTGCGTCTGTGAGTGAGATACTGAGCCGGCGGTCTGTAGTCCGGCGTGGGCTCTCTGTATTCGAAGGAGGAACACTCGTCGTAGCCGTAATATGGATGTTTTACGACATAGTCTGCCGTTCTATCGTAAGCGTAGGGTTCAGCTCTGTAATAATAGTCTCTGTCTTGGGAAGGCGAAGGTTGGAAGTTTTCTCTGTAGTTATGATACAGATCAGCGAGGTGATCAGATGTGGAGGATGATGTACGTCTGGGGGATGGCGTCGGCGGCTGGGTGGAGGTGTAGTTGGTGCCGAGACCTGAAGTCCCGGACAGCGGCTGCGCAGAGTGCCCGTATCCTGACGATGACGAAGGATGTGCGTAATGTGTTGGAGAGTCAGTAAAGCGGATTGGTTTTTGTTCTTCTGTTTGAAGACTCGAAATCTGTAACGTAAACAAAAATTAAACATTCCTTTTATAAATTGACTTCCTGAAATAGGAATGAGAAATAAAAGGTCGCTTTAAGCCTTTTAGTTTAGGACTTATCGATCAGAACGGAAGGAAATAATAATAAATTTATTTCAGGCAACAAAATTGACATTTTAATTGTAGACCCATATTTATAAATACCTTTTAGATTAACATACTTAAAATATAAAACAAAGCCAACACTATCTCGGACAGAAATTTTGAGTGAAACTGTGCAGTTGGTACACGCACCACATATGAATTAAAATAATCTTAGGTACCTTGTAAGATTATTCCGACCACATGCATATTATCACGCCTGTTTTCTACAGGGGTAGGCAGAGACTAGGGATCACCAATTCACCACTAACCACTTGCTGATCTCAAAATCATTCCTTTATTACACCCTTCCGTTCCTTGTGATAATGGAACTACTAAAACTCACATTTTGTCCATATTACATCACAAATTTCGATGGAACTAGTAAGAACCCGTGACAGACCTCTCGACCAGTAGTCGAAGAGTAATAAATGTCATCAGCGGTCGGTACTTACCGGTGAACCAGTGATGGCATTGAGCGGTGCTCTCAGATGTCTGGTCGGCCCGTGGTAAGTATTGTGAGCGAAGCCGTACCCCTCGTACATGGACGAACTCAAAGGTTCCGTTTCTATTTCAGGTCTGAAGCATACATAACCATGATACACGTGACAATATTGTAATATTATGTACATCATTACTATAACATTAATTTTCCCTCGGGTGGTAATGACTGTGAAAAGAAGGAAGTTTATAAAGACGTTCCGTCGCGTTCGGTCAAATTCATCATAATCGCAAACCGACGTAATAGCTGATTGTCAAAATTATAAACCGCATACATATTGCTACTATTTTACATTAAAATTATGCATCTGTTTAGTCATTGGCATGAAAACGGCTTTCTTATTTTAATAATTTCCCGCGACTTCGTCTGTATGGATTCCTCGGTATCACTACCTTTTTTGGGATAAAGGTATTCCTCGAAATATTTCCATACCAAATTTCATCAGTTTAAATTAAATGAATCATAGTAAATAATGATGATGTTAGTGAACACATTAGCATATTATTAAAAAAATATACTTACTTACATATGCTATAATGAAGTAAACAATCAACCGATTGCAATTTTGACTATCGCCTAATTTGACCATTCGCGATTTTGACTATTTGCTAATTTGACAATTTGCGATATGGACCATTCGTTATTTTGACAGTTTTTCGATCATTTGACCGAACACGACGGAACGTATAAAGATACCTAGAACCTGAAATGCTTAAAGCATTAGAAATCCTATCTATTGGCGGCTTATTTTGCCTTCTGAAGCATAGCTAACTAGCTGACATATAGTTTCATTTATCGGAAGCGGTAGCAGCTGATGATAACACTATCACTTATTTATCCCTAAACGGATAGACAAAGGCTAAGGTCACTTTTGTGAGGAACTAGAGGAGACTATGAGACACATCTTGTGTAGCTGCGGTTCAATGACTTTGGATCAGCATAATCCTAAGTTAGAGGACTTCGGCACTACGCACCAGGAGACATTCTGAAGCTTATGCAGTCCTTCTTCTGAAATCCCGATGCGGGTGAGTAAGGCAAGGGGGCAAGTACAATATAACCAAAAGGTTAGACGTGCTTCCAAATGTGAACCCCAAAGCAAGATAAGGTCATTTTAAACGTGATGGTAGGCGTAAAGGTGGAGAAGGCAATTACAATAGTGATGGGTTGCTAGCCGCATAGCCTGTAATACATTACTTGGATTTGTGCAGGAACAGAAGCAGCTATAAAGTAAGTACATTCTAAATTCATTAGACTGACATGGAAGAACGTAAATTCTAAGTATCAATTAACCCCAACTCTGATGTTTTTATCAATCAAGCCTAATCAACATTGAGGCAAGGCTAGTGTTATTTCGTGTCTTACCTGTGAGGCTGAAGAGTAGGATGCAAAGGACTTATATTGGAAACTCTGACGTCATATCCAGCCGCCACGCCGCCCAGCAAAGCTGCCATGTTGTATAAAACCAGTTCTATTATACTAGGTTTCTTGTACTTGTAACCTGAAAATGAATTATAAAATAAATGAAGTCCCATAAAAAAAACTTAAGCTATGTCAGATGCCTTTAGGTAGCCTGAAAAATCTGTCACCATTGTTGGCCACTTACACACACGAAAAAACAAACAAACATGAAAAAAAACGTGACTTGCCTAAAAAATAAGTATGAAAGTAACAGGGTAGGAATGTATATGGAAAGACTTAATACTTCTTTGTTGGTAACAAGTCATTATTAATAAAACAAAAAAACAAGAAACCCTACTGCCATTTATGTACCCAGTGTCACTCTCAGAATTAAAAAGAATCTAATTTTCTCAAGCTTATATCCATCGAGCCGTTCAAGTTCATGGCGCCAAATATACGCCATTTTGTTTTTTTATTTACCCAGTTTCGCTATAGTAAATACAAATCTAACGACACCTCTCAAGCTAAAATCCATCGAGCCGTTCGGGCTGCAGAGCGTGCGAAACAATTATACATACATACATACTCTCGAAAAACACAACCCTCCTTCTGGCACAGTCGGGTGAAAAGTAGAGAGATTTGAGGTAGCAAAGATAGACAAAAAATAATAATATAAAACAAGGAGAAGTAATGTTGTACTTGTACAAAAGTGAAACGACTACCTAGCGAAAGTACGCTTCTGAAAAGAACATTATACTGAAAATTTATGTGGTTCTGTGGTATAGACATAACCAGTACAAGATTAGCTATATTTCGAAACTCCCACACTAGGATTCTAAAGGGGAAGCTTAAGAATCCCCTTAGACTTTTCCATACCTACGGAGTCTACTTTTTATTTTGAAATGACATGCCAGTCGATAAAAATTTGTAATTATAAAGAAATCCCGTTCATAATTTTACTGTAGGAAACCAATTATAACCCTAAATAATTGGTTTTCTACAATAATGTAAACTATGAACTGGAAAGAAAATATGAGGGTGTAGAAGTTTTCCATACGTCGACGACCGTGATGGTCAAATATGACATGATACACTATATTCCCTTTTAATTTTATATTTTAACTATGAAAACTAGTTATATGCCTAAATATATGTAGTTTCTTTAAAATGACCTAATTTCGCCCATATCTGACATGTCGTCTCAAAATAACTCTAGACTACGTTTGTATGGGGAAGTCTGATTCTGTCTAGGGTAAGGGGACTCTTAAGTGCTATGTAAACTAAAATATGACAAACGTACCTTCAGTGCTATATAATGTAGGCATCGGTATTGAATATCTTGATGAAGTACTCAGGGGGAATTCCGGACCCCATTCCTCGGGGCTGAAGTCTGTGTAAGGAAGAAAACAACCTATGTGAATGAAAACATAGGCGCGTTAGTGTACGTGGTGCGTGTTTATGAAGTATGGCATTACTGCATGTGCCTGTGGAAATGATTTTTTTGTCCATATAATATAAATTTATTTTTTATATCACCAAATATTTATTTTCACATATTTATGTTTAAATACCAACCTCCGTAATAAAGACACTGCGATATTTTAATATTCTTGTCAGGGACCCACACCCGACTAACAGTCATGTCTCACTTACTGACCCCCCCTCCGAAAACTGAGACACCTATGTATAATATTAGACCCCGTTATCTACCGCTCAATTTGTCAATATATATATATTTTTGATTTGTATTTTTGTTGTTTCTGTATTTCAAATTATTATTTTATAGTATTTCAAACACTTCATTAGGCTGCGCCACAAAGGGAAATTGATCCATTCAAAAGTAACAAATAAATTAAATAACAAATCCAAGCCTTAAGTCTGTAAAAAGTATTAATCAGTTGTTAAAAAACAAGGAAGTTTAAATTAATAACAGTATTGTAAACAAAAACTGCATAGAGCTTTATAAAAAACTTAAATGTTTTTGCCAGTTGTATCTGTAGAGGTCGTCAAAAATTGTATTCATTTTCAAATGGATTTTTACAATCAGGCAACTAAGTTTGACTTCCAATAACTTGTAAAACAATTTTTTAGTTTACTATGAAAACTACAATAATAAACATAAAAAAAAATTATTCACAAAAACACTGAGCTCTGTTTTGTATGGATCAAATCTTTTGATATTATGTTAGTCAGTGAGTGAATCAACTTCCTTTTATTTCGATTCAGATTATCAAAATTGACCCATTACTCGCTCCCAAACTGAGCGTTCAATAACAGGGTTTAATAATTATAAACTACGATAATCAGAAACACTATTTCCACTTACACATGAAAAACTTTTGCACATAAACATACATGTGACAATGATGGTTTTATACACTGTCACTGAAAAAGAAAAGTTGTCAAGCTGCAAATAAAGTACAATTTTCAAAAACGATTTGCTGTTATAAAGAATGTATAAGTAAAAATCAAACAATCAAAATTATATAAGTTACACAACGTGAGCAATGACAAAATTACATGCAATATATTGTAACTAATGCTACACATGCCAAACAGTTCATTCTCATATTGTAACATAAAAGCAAAAGGTGTATAAATCAACTAATACTTACATGTGCAAAACCTTGAGATGGCACTTTTAAAATATTTTTGTTAATATAACGTGTTATTGTTTATTGAATCGTTTGTCAACCTTTCCCGATTAATAGCCGAAGTGAGACAAGCGAAAGCGACGTCTGTAATTTTGTTTCATTTCTTTCACCCTTCACCAATCGGATCTGTGAGTGTTTCTCTTGTTTGTCTTGTCTATGGCTCGTTTTTTAAGTTACAGGGAATGTTAGTAACTAACTGATTAGTAAACCCATGTTAAAAAAATACACCAGCTTCGATTTTATGGAAAAGGTTTATTTTATATATAAAAAGGATCTAAGTATATAACTATAAAGAACCAGATCACCAAAGAGCTTCTATATTATTGTCTTGACAATCGTAAGCAGAGTCAGGGTTTAGTTTGCTCTGCGATCACATTGCGTTCTGAGCCTCTCGTTATCGTAATACTATCCACCACCACGGCCGGGAACATGTTACAGCGGTTTCACGTACTTTACAGTAATTCTACTACATTTTTATCTTGGCAGCCTATAAGATTAGAAGACTTAATAATCCTGTTTTATGGCAGTATTTTTGTAGCAAAAACAAGTTGCAAGGTTAAGTTGACAGTGACTCCTTGACATTTTAACTTTTACGACCATTTCAAGACTGTTAATAAAATCATTAACATAAAAATATATTTTTGTCTAAATAACTCTTCATCTGTTGCCAATAATAAAACAATAGATAAACAATTGACCTGGGAGGAATTCCTCCCAGTGACATTTAAGGGGATAAATATATTGCAAATTACCGTAAAGCAAGATAATACTTACTTCAATTTGTAAGGTGTCATGAACATCTTTGTCAACTATAACCATATACAACGATTGAAGCAAAAAAAAAAAAATACAAAATCCGCCGAATACGGTGCTGAAAAAAATTATTAGAAAACAAAACACATCAAATAGGCTTCCAAGAGTACATCTGATTAGAAAGAACATTGTAAACATTTGAAAGCGTGCCATATGACATGGTGAAATAAAGCGAAGGTATACAAACTAACAAATAAGTAAGTACAACAAATACATATATAATCGTCTTACACTTTACCGTATGTAAATAGCATATACTATGAACTGCTAAGCATGCATAGCACTTATGTTTAACTAATATAAAAAAAAACCTGGCTGAAAGCAAACAAATGCTTACAATTTACAAAACAAAACAGAAATACGTCGTATCAAATAAAAGGGATACTAAAATTACAGCAGCAAATAAAATAAAATACTAAATCATTTACTAAAAAAACTACTACGTAACACGCGCATACAATTCATGAGTATCACACATAATAAAAAAAGTTCTAACAATCGATTCCACATTTAATTCTATCGAAACGCTGAACTCTTAAAAATAAATGATCCCTTCACAGTCGTGCTTTGTAACTAGCGTGCTTACAAAAAAATAACGAAATTGTGACACATTTTCAACACACATATAGCAAAAACACGGCATTTCTTTTATGTTTACTGATTCGCCCAAATATATACATATTGATATCCCTGTGCTTTTCCATCGGCGAGAGACAAATAGTAACTTATATTAAAACAACTCATTTTGCGCATCTCTAGGGAACGGTTTTGCGAATACTGGCATGGCGCGAATCGAATACTGGTACGATGAAATTCGCTTACATGTCAGTAAGTGAATATTCTTACTGAATTACAGAGATTATAAAACACTATACTCACTGAGAGGATAAAATTTTATAATATGTTTATTGATACTATTTGAAAGAGTACTATTTGAATTTCTTCTCTGTTTTTCGGGAATTTTTCGTAGATGTCAACACGACGTCAAACCTATTTTCACTTCCCACATCCGATGGAAAAGCACGTTATGTGTTTACAATTATACTAAATGCCTAGTACTTTTGCGATGCATTTTCTACAAATAATGTCATGAAACGTAAAAATTGTACATGCTGTGGAGAGAAGAGATGTATCGGATTGTTCAAGCGTGTCACAATATCAAAAAGATTTAGAACGAACTTGTATACTCACAAGGATATAGTAGGCTATCCTGAGATGTTCCTTTTTTGCAGCATTAAAAAAAGCTGACGTTAAGAAAATAATTTACTAAACAATAGCCAAAAGACTAATTAAGGTCATTCTTCTACCAATACATAAACATCTACAGGCTGACTGGTAAATCATTTGACGTAATTTCAGGACATTTATTTTAATGGAAAAATAACGACGAGGAAAATGTTTAGTTTGAACGCTGATCAAATGTGTGGACGATTGATTTGCTTTTCAGTTTACTTTATTTTTTTTTGTATTTTCTTTTTTGGCACTGTAGTTCATCATGATTGATTCAGTCTTCGAAATATGTCAAGTGTTTTCCAGTTGGCTTGTATCTTTTTACTAATTACTTTTTTTAAATTGCTTGTTGCAAATAATTTTAATACAATCTGGCAAGATCCTATCTTTCGTGAGTCGACAGATCCGTGTCTTTATTGAAAGAGAACTGCGACTAAATTAATTAATTTACCTACTACGGCTATAATTTAACAATTCCAGAAGCGACATCTACCGTCATGAATTAAGATAAATGCTTTCTTAATATTTATAAACTTACGCGAACATAATTTGTGTAACGTAAAGTGTTTATTTTAACATTATACAAAACCATTAAATATACAAAAAGTAGCTAGAGTACTAACTTTGAGTTATTTTATAATATCCAATGTAAATCTGCACGTTTTGTAAAAAATAATATAATTCACTTTTGATGCCAAATAAAATAATATATGGTACACCCAGTAACATCATTTTTTATTGCATTGTCAAAATCAATTCATAGTTGTTTAAGTTTACGCAAACTTGATATATGTGAAAATATTTAGCATTTTTGATTACCCTGTATTAAATAAATATATCAATCATAATAATCAGACACTGGTTACCGACTAAGACGCTTCCATGCTTGAGTAACATTATAATAAATTCTCTTTATGAGGTCGCCTGAGAAAGAATAGATGGGTGCCTTGTTTGATTTATAAAGAAATAGGCTAGATCGCGTGAGCGTTCGATATTTATTAACTATACAATTGATACTTAAAATCTTATTCAGCACATGGCTTTACCAAATCCTCGCATAATTTTTGTCAAAAAAAATATATAGCGTGATTTTTTAAATACAAATTATTACGCGTCTCTCTGTAATATTCGATGCTTTTTGACACGGTTTCGGTGTTTTTTGTAAATTAACCATGCGTTTGTACATATAATCGATTTCATACAATAGAATATTGTCTTAATAGTCTACATTCTCGTAAATCAATGTACAAATAAAGTCATAGAAGACATATTGTTGTCAGAGGTCAAAATACTTTTGAAGAGATTCCGTGCAGTAAGTGGATTTTCCATATTTATGTACTTCACATGATCTTACAATTTTTTTCTAGAGATAAGCGAACTCTACGGATATGAATAATGTTACACAAGATGGTACACAATTTATGCCTAAATTAAATCTAACCAATAAGTCTTTTTTGTTTTATATTTTTTTTCCTAAATTATATTCCTATATTATAATTACCTTACATAACTACTACTTACTATCAAATCCGGAACTTTATAAACAACTTATTTACAAAATGCAGTCGAGTTATAGCTGTGAGAAAATTGATTCCGTCGTAATTTTTCGATTTCGTTACGTCGAAGTTTGTCGAAGATATGCGTGAATATAACGTTTAGTTCAATTTTTCGATAAGGGCCCCAAGCAAGCGTCAAACTGATAGATTTAAACGTAGCATGTGTGATAAGACTAATTTAGATTTATTATATAAGTATTTAAAACACTAGCCATAATAAATCTAATAGTCTTTAAATGTGTGTATTGTATAAAATGAATGCTTTTCGGCAGTCCCGATAAAATATCTATGTATTTTCTCTTTTATGAACACAGATCTACTTGTCGTGATAAAAACAAAACGTGATCATAGCGTATTCATAAATATCGGTAGCCATGTCGCACTCTTTTTTATTGTATGTTACAGCATCATCTTCAAATAGAGATAGTAGGTATACCTGTCTGACATGAGTTGACAAATGAGACCAATTTTTGAATTAAGTGTTCTTTGTGGTGTACTTTTTGGCTTACGTTGTCTCAAACAAAAAACTTAACACAATTTGCAGTTTTTTTCTGTTATATAAGGTTGAGTTTTGTCTGTTGCATAATATGTCAAAATGTCGTTTGAAAAATGACAGATTTGGCTCTATATAGAACCGACGACTTCATAGAATGCTCAATGTGCATTTTCCAGGTAGGTAATCGGACATTATAGTGGTCCAGAGATCAAAGGGAAAGGAAACAGAGCTAAGAAAAGCTTCCGTGGATAGGAACTGACAAAATGATTTTGCGTTAAAAAAGGAATGTTAGTAGAACTGATATGTCTTTAATATGGCAACATTTTTGTACATCCTCTCGTATTTCGGTCAGAGGTCGTTTATGGCTCACGACATGTGTTTTAAATTCCGCGATGGGAACATCATTCAATGTAAGTAACATTGATATTTACTTTAAGCTTCTCTAGGAATGATTTTTATTTTATGTCAGACTTTTAAATATTGCTTTTTAAGCCTGATTCACACTATGATAAAAGAATAAATAAAGTTAAAGAAATCTTTAAAGGGAGGTTCCCTACACTATAAAATTTACCCTTTTGTTTTACATAAGTAAAAATATATATTGCACGACACGTCCTATAATTGTACAATGTACAGCATAGTGTTACATTGACTGTTCTTTCTCTACTAATCCAAAATGTTCCTGCTGAGAAAGAATCATCACAGTGAAATAAGTTTTTTCCAAAACATCAGGTGTGATCACTGGGAGACAGGTTAACATATAATATTGTCTTGGACAATGTTTGAGAACGCGGCTATCAAAGTGTTGTCCAATAAAAACGTTTTGCGCATTTCCCAGTTTTTAAGATAATTTTGTCCTTTATTTATTTATTTTTTGCAATAGTATACGTAAAAACCTTAACGTCCCAGTGTTGCCACCCAGTTTCGGGAATTCTTCATTGCGAATCAGGCTCTACTAGCATAGGAAGCGACACTAATCGTCCCTGAGCAGCTGCCTCGTCTCAGACGAGCTCACACTGCTTTGCACGGCAAAAAAACCCGCAAGACTATTCGAGCGCGCCTGAAAGTTCTTCAGCAAACTGCGCTTCACTTCCCCGTGACTGCCCTTCCGCTTGGCGCCCTTATCGATCGGGACGTCGAACACGGTGTCGTAATGGTGCGGAATGTCGGCCGTGGAGGAGAACATCGGGCACAGGAGTCTGCTCCGCGGCTCGTCGTTTTCGTAGAGGAGGTCGTCGTGGCTGCCGGAGCGTTTGCGGGCGACGTCGTTCTTGGGAGCGCGCACTTGCGACTTGGATTTGCGGGGTTTACGGTCGCGGTGTTCCACTGTGGGGGCGCGGTTACCTGGCGGGGGGTGGCGGGGCGCGGGCGGCAGGTCGGGCGCGGAGCACGAGATGCGCGGCGCGGCGCGCGCGCGCAGCGCCGGCAGCGGCAGGTGCCCGCGCGACCGCCCGTGCGCCGACGACGGGCCCCACGTCTTGCCCTTCACGCCGTCCGCTGGCACTGCCAACATTCAAAACGTAGTTAAGTTAGTGCCCATTTAAGTGCCTATTAGACCATACAATATTCAGTGTTCGATATTAAGACTGTCTTAATTTGTTTATTGTGACACACATTACAATTATTAGATATACATACATGCAAAATAGACTATTATTATTATCTAAGAAAAAATCTGTATATAAAATAAATATATGTCAAAAAAACAATAAATTATGTCAAATAATAAAACATGTCCGTCCGTCCGTACTTAATGTCACTTATTCATCGTCATCACTATCACCACTATTAGTGTTATACCATTGGTCATACAAACTTTCACAATAGATCAATACAGCCTTTACAATGGATGACCAGTTGTCAAAACTAAAATCAAAATCAGTGTTGGCGCGACGGATTATCCAGTGACCGTACTAATGGCGACATTGCGCGCGATATCGTGTGGCCACTGTCTATATAGAAGTATGAATGTAGGGGATGCGACCCTAGTGATGCTAAGATAAAGTCCGAGAGATTTTATGATGCTCATTTATTGATTTTAAACTTATGCCTAATGAATAGATGCATATGAGATGCGCTCGTCTCGGCAATTGGCGAGCCACTGAGGACCGTATGCGTCGCTGCGCGGTACGCCGCAGCTAATAGCTGGCTCAGCAAACGAGCCCAGTGCGAGATGCAGTTGCATCGAACACTTAAAGTCTAACTCAGAGCTACTCAGGGCTACTGTTAGTACAACAAAGTAGGAAATTATGACGTATAATGATATCGATTCAAAATGTATTCTATCTTTGTATGATCCTTATATAAACCAAGATCATTTTATTTGGTCATATAATATAAGTTCGTACTAGAAATTACAGATGGCATAACTAGTAAAAGTAACTAAATAGTTCAATAGAATTTGAAAAGATGTCTCTAGTTACTTACTCATTTTTTAACGATAGTAGATTTTAATAATAAAAAAATAAATATAATTCGATACAAATGAGGGTGAAAATAAAACCAATAAATATGATTTTAACTAAAAAAACATTTAACAAACCGTAAAAAGACAAATGTACGTAAAATTACATCAACGTCAATTTTGTCTTGGTACAATTTCTATATCTGTAAATGGCAACACCGATAAAGTTTTAAACTTGTAGGTTCTAGTTTGTAATGTTGTGATGTGAACTTTGGTGTGAAACAAAAATCAAGAAAACTTACTAAATATATAAAGTATGTGCTGAGACAAATAGAACTGTGTTATATTTTGGATATGTTTTGTCATTTCAACCATGTATATTCTGTGATGATCGTGTGATTTGATAATATAATTGATTTTCATTACATTTTAAATAAGGCTTTCATTTTGAGCCTATTTCGCATTGTTTATGTAATTAATTATTTATAATCCAAAATATTGAGGGACTGCCATCTCCATTAATTGTCTCTTTGGCGTAATTACATAAACATTGTGAAGTATGGCAGGTTTATCTCTTAAAACAATAACATCATACGTAGGTAAACTATAAAGTAGGTATACTATAGACGGCTTCGTGGTATAGATATATATATCTAATCCTTACTAAAGATAAGAGATGGCGTTAGTTATGCATTGCAAAAGTTATGCAATGCATTGCATTTATTTCCGCTTCACACCGCGAAGATGGGTCTCTATTTCAGTATATACAAAAGTACTCTGTGGTCTAACTGGACGGTATTTTTACCAGACTGAACATCGCACGCTTACTCATTTTGCACTGTTGGCAATAAAGAAATTATAATTTCTTTGGTTGGCAGCGCCGCGCGTCGATTGCAGGGTTGCTAGTAGTGGTTGGAGATTAGAACGCCGCCGCACAGAGTGGTTCGAAAATCGGCTTTCATTCAAATACAAATTAAAATGTGGATATTGTTTTGTTTCTTAACTGATTATATTTTGGTATTAAAAGCTACAACTTTTAAGTTTGATTCACGAAAGGAAGCAGAAAAGATAGAAACGACAAGGGAACGCATGATCGTAAAATGTACCAAAACGAACGATCTGGAGAGTTTGGTGAAGATTTTGCTATGTAAGCTCGTGATTGATTAAAATAAACACGCAAAAGTATACTAACGCGCAATAGCGCGCATGATATGCGGTGAACCGGGGGGCGTGTCCTTTGCGACAGCTACCAACTGCTTCACGCTGGACTCGTCGTCCGAAGGCCGCACGGTGAGCGTGTGCCGGAAGTCGAGAGGAGACGATATCGTGTCTTTCTTCACCAGCTTCGGTTTGCTAAATTTGCCTGGAACAATAAATATAAGAAATATTTATGAACAATACAGTCACTAAATATAACTACATGATTTGCGGCAAATCATGTGGTACACGGCAAATCATGTGGTACACGGCAAATCATTTGCCGTATACACAGATGCCGAAATTTTATGGCCGATTTTAAAAAAAGTAAACTAGCTAGTAAGTCATTTGGTGCTATACACACAGAAAAGACGTAAGACGTATACGGGGTGCAGACATATGCGCCCCGTCTTTTCTGTGTGTTCTGCTTTGCGACGCTTCTATACATTTTGTATAAAACGGACGCGGCGGAGACATGTCTCCAGTCCACGTCTTACGTCTTTTCTGTGTGTCCAGCGCTTTATAGAGAATGTGCGTTACTCCCCCGTTTAGTGAGTCAATAGTATTTATTGACCTATATCAATCTCTATGAATGGAATACGTAACGCTAGGTCACATCCAGCAAGAAAATAGTTAACAAACTATTTTCATTTGAATATAAATTAATTGAAGGATCATTGTTAACATCTGTTCTAAGGATCTGTAACAAGGATCTGTAACAAGCATTGTTAGCATCTGTTGCGTTTACACATACACACACACACACCCATTTACGACTATTTATCCTATTGGGACAGCAGACTTACAGCACCTGTATTATATATATCTCATCTCAACAAAACGTAGAAAACCAACAAGGACATTAAGTTACCCATGCACCAATGACTTGCTCACAAATGCTCGACTGTTTTATTTATATACAGTGGCCAACCTAGCATAGGTTAGCCACAGAGATAGAGGACAATCGAGAAAGAAGTGGGGTAAATGTGTGAAGCGAAACATGAAAGAGACGGGGGTTAGTAAAGACATGGTAAATGATAGAAAACGGTGGATGGAGTTGACGTATAGAGCCGACGATGATGAGAAGATGGGTTGTCCCGTAATATACTGACCCTTGCGTTTGTTGGGCGGTGGCGGTTGATGCGACATGTTGCTGGCGAAGATCATGATGTGCAGCTCTCGCGCCACGAGGTCGAACTCCCGCATTTGCAGCTCCCGTTCCTTCTGAGCCAAGTTCTGCTGCATGAGCCGCTGTTGCAGTTGGGCTTTCGTGAGCTCTTCCTCGCGCCAACGAAGTTCCTGGAAACCAAGTCATAGTAATAAAATATCTCGAATAGGAGGCTGTTTTACAACAATATTATCACGTCTGTTTCCCATGGTGGTTCTACAATAATCTGGAATTTAACCACCAGCCAAATTAAAGTATTATGGTCTTTAGCAAAAATAATTAATAACATGTTTTTTCTTTTAGTACGACTCAGTATAAAAAACTTGAGATAAAGAACCCTAAGTTTATCCGCAAAGTGCATAAGATTGTCGACATAGCGCGCCAACTAAGTAGGTACGTACAACGCGCCCCGCCTTCCGTGGGCGGGCGATGACCCCTATTCGTTTCATTGAAAGAAAGACACCTAGCTTTGTTTCGTAGCAATTAGGTAATTTAGTAAGGTACCTACATGTCACGAAACGTCGTGCTTCGTCTCGCGTGCTCGCCCTGGGATCCCTTTCGAAGAAATCGAGTATTTCATCTTCGACCTCCAGTGCTAACTTGACTTGTTCAACTGATCTGCTACCCCCGCTCGAGTGTATTGGCGCAGTGAATTGTACATGATCTAATAATCTTTGGTTTGTGCGTAAAATTGTTTCACGATTTGGCACTCGCGGGTTTATGCCAGAGGCTTGGAAGCGAGGAAAACTTTCACGGCGATAAAGTCTCTGGGCTTCGTTTAAACTTCCGCCACTTAAAATGTAACAACGAACCATCTCGTATTCACGATGTGAATACATTTTGGGAAAATGGTATACTCGCGGCAATCGCGAGGGTGCAACGAACAGGACGCAGACGCACTACCTACGACACATGCGTACGTGTGGGTGTGCGGCCGAGGACTGCCCTTGCGCGCGCAGTTGAGACAGCGTGGCGCCGGACCGGGATAACCACCCTTGCCCACCCCTCACACCCCGCAATTCCCGTCTCAGCGCGCAGCGTGGCGCAGTGTTGAGTATGTATACCTTGTCGATGGTTTGTGGTCAAAGGAAGTAATGTGACACATGCCAATGTTCTTTGTTCGTAATAAATCTATTAAAAGTAACATGCTTTATTTAATCTAAATATAATATATATATACCAAATATTTAACACGCAGCATAGTGTTTACGTACGTACGTTTGACTCGGTGACAATGCTGCAGCAGTAATCGGTACAAGAAAAATATTTCGAGATAAAAAAATTTGCATTCTATTTTTTTTTCATAAACGTGTTCAGGTAATGGTACTTAATGCATGAAAAAAAAATGGCTGGTGGTTAAAAAGTCACCCTGAATATGGTAACACATTGACAATTCAGCTGTTTTACTAAACCGGGCTGTAATGCCAAATAGCTAGAGGTTTTAGTCAAACAGCGATTTACACAATCCAACTGCAAGCCTGTATTTGAAAAAAGTACGTGTTTTGGGAAGGGACCAATGGGCTTTTCATTTTTAGTCTAGAAAGAAATGTCTGTCACTTCTTTATTAGATTCTTATCTAGAATAATTTAGTAAGGGGCTACCTGAATTTTCTGGGGTCCAGTGCTGCCCCCATTTAAAATTAATCATTTGAAAGAAAACTGAGATATCATTTAAAATTTTGTCTTGATCAGACCCTAGATAACCCTTCAAACTATTTTATGAACTACTGTTTACAGTTCAAAGTAAGAATATGAAGCTTTTCTACGCACATACGCCAAAAGTGGCCGTTTTTTACAATTGTGCGTAGAAAAGCTTCACGTTTTCACTTTAAACTGTAAACAATAGTTCGTAAAATAGTTTGAACGGTTATCTAGGGTCTGATCAAGACAAAATTTTAAATGAAATCTTCGTTTTCTTTCAAATGATTATATTAAATGGGGGCAGCACTGGACCCCGGAAAATTCATGTAGCCCCTTAATAGAAGGTACATAATAGGTAACTAAATAGGAAATTTTCAAAAATACTGTCACTATAGAAGAAAATAAATAAATGGAAGCTAGTGGATAATTAGATAATAATATGATCAAAAAATCCTTTCAGAATTAGTTAAATAAAAATTAAATAGAGCTGATATACCATACATAAAAGTAACACAACTAACAACAATACAACATCAAGGGCACCACTAACCTCCTCTATAGTTTTGCATTCCTATTGAAAGCATTCAAGAAACAATACATTTCCTTATTAGTAATGCAAAAAAATTTACAAAAAGAAAATAGTCATTATACATGACTTTTAAGTTAATAATTTATAACCGTCTGTCGCAGTAGATATTAGGACATAATTATGATTTTTTCTTGTAAAAATAAAAGAATGTGATGTGAATTGATTTATTTATTTATTAAAACTTTATTGTTCCACAATAAAAATAGGCTACAATTGACGAACTTAACGTTAAAAGCGTTCTCTCCTATAAACAGATAATTTGTTCAAAAATATAATTCGTTCCAAATTTCGCAATTTATTTTAAAATTAAATAAAGATTTATTACTAAGAAGCTGATGTCAACACTACGTATTTGTGCAGTGCATGCTGCCAGTTATATGTTATCTATACCTCTCTTAGTCGCCTCTAAGGTTACACGTGAGAGAGCCAAAAAGGTGGTGACAATTGTATTCTACTGTTATCACAATATCGCGTGAATATATTGATAACGTTATATAAAGAAATATTGAGAATAAACCCTACCCGAAAGCCTATAAGATCGATACAGTGATTGTAGCAAACCAATTCCAATTAATACTCTGTACGTGCCATACCTTCTCTTTTCTCCTGAGATCACCCAGCACCTCCTCAATCTCGACGCGCCAGCCGTCCTGCATGGTGTGGAAGGACTCGTGCGGCGCCCGCGTGAACTCTGATTGTCGAATCTCTTCCAGTCTTTCCAGGATATCGGGGAACGAGGGCCGGTCCCGAGGCGTAGAACGCCAACAGTCTAAATAAAAAAAGTTTTGTATATATTAGGTATTTTTATTAATATGTTCTTCAAATGAGGAAATAGTACTAAATTTTCATTTGCGGTATTACTTGAAAACGCGACTAAAGAGCCTCATTCTCGCAAAAGGATAATGACGATAAGTGTTAGCGATAATCTCATTGCGTCTCTATGTCAGTACGTACAATACGTACTGACATAGAGACGCAATGAGGCTAGGACATGCCAGGCACGTTTTGCTATACAAACATTACCTAAAAAGTCAATTCATTTTACGACAATACAACTTTCCTAGATATGTTATATAAACTATACATTTATAGATCTTACCACATCCAAGACTTAGGGGGTAGTAATATTACACTCTTTTACGGTAAGTTTTTGGGGAAGGTGGAACAAATTTTTCATATTCCTGAACTAGGCTAAATATAAGTCGGTTTTAGTTCTCACCTTGCATGAGCAGTTTCTAAGACTCCGGGCACGTGCTGGGTATGGGCAATGTAAGCTTGTTGATAGCGATTCCGTACGCGACGGCTAGCGCGCCTATTTATGCTTTTGTACGGGTCTCGCCTGTCAGCAGTCCCCATTGGAGTAGTTCTTAACTTGCATGAGCATTTTCTAAGGCTCCGGGCACGTGCTGGGTATAGGCAGTGTCAGCTTGTTGATGGCGACGCCGTACGCGACGGCCAGCGCGTCCATACCCTTGTACGGGGTTTCTCCTGTCTGCACTTCCCATTGAAATAGTTCTCACCTTGCATAAGCAGTTTCCAAGGTTCCGGGCACGTGCTAGGTATAGGCAGTGTCAGCTTGTTGATGGCGACGCCGTACGCGACGGCCAGCGCGTCCATACCCTTGTACGGGGTTTCTCCTGTCTGCACTTCCCATTGAAATAGTTCTCACCTTGCATAAGCAGTTTCCAAGGTTCCGGGCACGTGCTAGGTATGGGCAGTGTGAGCTTGTTGATGGCGACGCCGTACGCGACGGCCAGCGCGTCAATACCCTTGTAAGGGGTCTCGCCGGTCAGCAGTTCCCATAGGAGGACGCCGTACGACCACACGTCGGACGCACGGGAAAACGTTGAGTTTTTTATCACCTGGAATCAGATTTTAAAGAATTGATACATAAATATAAATACATTGGGACAAATAACACTGATTAAGCTAGCCCCAAAGTAAGTTCGATACTTGTGTTATGGGATACTTACTCAACGATACTGTATTTTTTAACAAATATATATATAGATAAACATTTAAGACCTAGGACAATTTGAAAAAGGCCATTTACAACTTGCCGGGAATCGAACCCGGGCCATCTGAGTGGCGGACTAGCATGGTGACCACTACGCCACGGAGATCCTCAATTAATTCTTTCATATATTCTTCGAAAGTATGGAATTTCTCGGTCATGCAAGCTGTCTATTGGCAGTATCTTCTCGTCCCTGGTAGTATGTTGTATTTCTTTTTGTTTATGTTGCAGTAAAGAGAGTTTGTATTGTATTACCATTTCAATTCTATTACAGATCACACTTCTCAATTTTGTATATACTGGTTATCTTGGTACTAGTGTTGGTTATCTTTTGTTCCCCCACTAATCCACTTTACATTCTTATTTTAGCAACATGCAGTGTTATTAAAAATGAGTTCACACACACACCTTACTCCCACGTCGACCTGAGCTTTGCAAAAGTATCAAAGCGCATATAACGTAAGTGATCGATCAGTGTACACAATTTATATCTTATAATTATTTTTTAACCATCTTATTGACTAAGAAACATAATTTTCCTCTATAAACTCTGTTCTCGGTCCAATATTCTAAAAACATCAATATATTTTGGATTGCAACAGATATTCACGTTCAAACGGTCTTAAAGTCGCCGGCGATCGTCACTGTCGTTTGCGCGCTATAATGATCTAACTAAACTGTTATGAACGTACATACACTGCCTAGGCGAGTAAGCTCTGATCGGCCGTGAACCGACTCTTAATTAGAATCAAAATTTCGTTGCGACGGCTGCTAGCCTGCTAAGACGACGATAACAATCGTTAATTAAAGAATAGAGCAATTAAATAATCTGACGGATCTTATGTTACATCAAGCCATTAGGCAATCTGAGGAGCTAGCGCCAAAGGGTGCCCAGATTTTAAAGGATATAGGCGTCGCTAAGAATTCTCAAGCATTATAAATGCTTACGTACGTAAAGGAAACCTAGGGTACAGATGATTTACACTTGGACTGGCGACCACAAGTGAGGTAAATGTGAGTTAGAGATGAGTCGTTCGCGATTGAACGAATCAAAAGGAACGGGTCATTAGCTCGTCACGACCCGTTCGTTCACTTCTACAAAAATGATTCGGTCGTTCGTTTCTGGCTTTTTTTTTTACTTTGGCCGGCTTGGGTCGAATCGATTGCGGCGAACGAAACGAACCGTTTCGTTCGCGATCGATTTAGCTCACCTCACACTCACTGACAGACTCGTGCCTACGCTGCAACCTGTGAACGAACGGAGCGACACTGCGACACGATTCCGAATGTTTACGAAAGTTCACATAAAAATGAAATATTAAGAGTCCATTTTTGCTTACTTATTTTTACTTAGATATAAACACTAGTGTTTGCTACTGTAAACTTTATGATCTGCGTAAAAGAAACTCTCACTCTAGAAATAAAATAATTGAAGATTAGTCTTTGTCATCGTATAGTTCTTTTCGCGCGCTATTTTGGCAGTTATTGACCAAATGTAAATAGAGACATTATGGTTTTTTCATACAAAAAACCGTCTTTTAATGTCTCCGCGTTTGAAAAATGGCACCACAGTATCTATTCGCTCGCGATCGGAAGCCGTTAACGATTGTTTCGTGAGAAAACCAATCAATCGATTGAACGGGTCGAAAGACCCGGGTCGCCTACTAAACGGTTCAGTATCGATTGAGATCCTAAAGATTGAACAAACGACACATGTCTATGTGAGTGACATTTACCTCACTTGTGATCGCTTTAAACTCACTATGTCATTTAGTTTTAAATTTTAGGTCTTTACCTATGAAATTGCCGTTTTGTATGAAAAAATTTAAACGATTTTTTTTGTAATAATCGAAATATTTACCCATGAAATCAACGCATCTTTGCCAACGCAGTGGCAGTGGCAACAAATTCTTCAAAGGCATTTTGTACTGCCTCTCGGGTATTGATTTTTTTTCCCGCCAAGAAGTTATCCAAATTCTGGAAAAAGTAGTAGTCTGTAGGCGCAAGGTCTGGTGAGTAGGGCGGATGACGGAGAGCTTCCAACCCAGTTCTTGCAACTTGGAGACCGTCTGCTGTGCAGTATGAGGTCGCGCGTTGTCGTGCAGGAGCAGCGGAGGGGAGCGATTGACCAATGCTGGTTGGAGATATACCAGCTTCTCCATCATTGTGTTCAGTTCTTCACAGTACACATCTGCAGTAATGCTCACCCCGTTTGGTAAGAAGATGTGAATCACACTGGCGCTAGACCACCAAATAGTGACCATCACTTTTCTAGGGATAAGTTTTCGTTTAGGGCATTGTTTAGGTGCATAACCAGGATCCAACCAACTTGCTAAGCGCTTGCGCAAATTCCACAATCGCCTTTAATTCGTCATTGTCGACCAGTCTTCAGACGACCGCGATGTTAATTTTTCAGGTCGAAATTTCCAGAACGGAAGCGAGCAAACCAATAACAGGTGGTGCGTTGGTTTGTAGTGTTAGCTCCGTAAACGTCGGTGATGTTGCGTGACGCTTGTGCCGCGTTGCTGCCACGACGGTACTCATATTCCATAATTACTCGAATTTTTAACGTATCCATGATGACGAAAAAGATTGAAATGCGATGAAAATGTAAAACTAATCAATCAACAAATGACTACTTTTGGAAAAAGAATTCTTTGTTTTTAAAATAAAATTAATTTGAAATTAGAATTCTTAACCAAACAAAAATTATTTTGATTTGAAATGGCCAGTACTGCAGAACGGCAATTTCATAGGTAAAGACCTATTATTCGCACTAATATTGGTCAATCAATGTGAATATTGTAGTGACACAAACCCAAGTATAAGTATTATCAAGTACTTAAACTAGAAAGTTACCTGACAGAATCAAGGTAAGTAACAAATCATAAAAAATAAACAAACCTCTGGCGGCATCCAGGCGTAGGTTCCCGCCGCCGACATCCGCGTGGTCTTGTACACCTCCCGCGCCAACCCAAAGTCGGTGATCTTGAGGGTCTTGTCTTCCAATGTGTCGTCAGGTAGGATGAGCTCGCTGAGCAACACTGAAACGAACAAACGAAACGATTTAACATTTGCCGATTGACATTGATTGTAATGAAAGCGGTGCCACGTAGGATCGTACGTGGGTTTGATCTCAAATGCTAAGTGAAGCGTTTGAATTAATTCTCACTTAGATAAATTATACACAAGGGTTAACTACATAACTCAATATCTAATCACTGATAGTTACTGCCGCGCTGCATGAAAAAACAGTAATTTACAGTAATTAATTATGCTGAACACAAAATAGTACCTATTAAATATTAAAACTATGCCACAGCTCATAGGAAATCATTCGGGTACAGCTACTTAAAATTTCGCCATGCACAGAAAGTCTATGCAAAAATATTGTGTATCACCCAGGTGGGTGATACACAATATTTTTTCGTACTTTCAATCTTACAAAAGTTGTCATAGAAAGCCGACCTTCACAAGCACCGCACTGCAATTTCTCGTGCGGTCAGATGACGTGATCAGAGAGCTCAAACAGTTTAACGATCAGCCACACAACGCGGGGCTCATTGAAAATTTATCTTCGCCGGAATCCTTCTGGTATCGCATGATTTATGTGACCGCAACACTCAGACCGTTTTTACAATAATCCTCTATTTGTGCTGTCAAGCACAGTATGTCAGTATGCATCAATGCAGCTTATGTTTCTATTTTTGTGTTTTGGTGTAAAGTGTTTCTGAAAGTTTATAGGTACTTACACTACATAATCACATACAAATGATAAGTGAGAAAATAAGCAAGGTCCGGGGTGTCCCAGACCATATGAATTACACATAATAACCATAAAAGCTTTGATTTTTACTTAGATTGAAATGAAGCCATTACACCACCATTACCCATCTCAAAAAAAGATAAAATGTCCAAAAAGGATTCAAAGTTCCACTCGGTGAACTTTTAAAAGATGTTGCGACTTGCGTTGCTCTTACCAGTGTGACCTTAACGACTACTCCTGCCCATCTTGTAATGAAGGCGGCAGTTTAAAACTCATTTTTGCCATATTTCGCAACTAAAATCGTCGCGACGCATACGCATGATATGAATCCTGATTGTCAATCGTTAATAAAAACTGCCTCCACGAATCTTATTCTTAGTTAAGATCAAGATGGTCATTAGAAATGATTGAATTTACCATTTAAAAAACTTCCGAAAAGAACATAATGACGTGAACGACAGAGAATCTTGAAAAAATCACTCACAAAATCATGATAACGAAATAGGTAACTAACTATGGAATCCTAAACATGTTAAGTTTACGATAAAAAATATAGTGGTACGTATATTTTGTAGGTGCTTGTTACATTTTGCATATACGTGTATAATTAAGTACAAATACAAAAGTACTATCATCAATTTATCACACTATACTATATTATACTAAAGATTTTCAGAGTACGAGTATGTTACTCCGAAAATTGCTATCAGTGCCCTGGCATACCGAAAACGGGTCGAGAGCGTTGCGTATAATTCATACGTCGATCATACCACCACACAAAGGGACAGCCTGTCTGCCTGACATGACAACCAATTGTTGCCGAATTAAATGAGGATCAAACGGTGCAATTTTTTTATTCCGACGCCGAAAATCGTTATCACTGTCATTATGTTAAAGAGCTACGTTTTGTATGCAGATTATATCTCTGATGCCTCTGGAGCGATTTTCGACATAGCAGATTTATTTATTAAGGTTGGGATATTATGAGAAAAATGTGAATTAAATTACTATCGTCATATTTTAACAAGATTAGCATATGATAGTAAAAAGCCGGTAAGTGGCCTCCGGATTCCGAAGCAACAGAACTATGGATGCAATCTGGATAGAGCTTAGTGAAAATCCACACAAGTAAAGGAGTCAATTAAAAAATAATTTAAATAAAGACGACAAAAGCTATAATCCCTAGACAGACTGCGCACGCGACTTGGTTGGCGCGACACCGCGACCAACAGGCGACAAGACATGAATAATTCAGAGACGAACTGGTGGGAAGTTATAGCCGGATACAGATCCGGTTCCTCTCCGGTGGCGCCGAAAAAATGGGATAATATTATATCCTCCTTTCGTTTCTCATTAGTGAGCCCATTAAATTGTTTGATCTGTCTGTGACTACTATATGCCATAAACGTATTATTGAAGTTATCCTTTAAATCGAACTGAATGTACCATATACAAATGTACTTTAATTTATATGGATATATTTTTCGTGAGTTCGGAATATATCTTTTGGACTGTCTATAGTTACTCACTTCGATGTTCAAAATACCGATGCCGGATAAGGTATATACTATCTTCGCAATTTTCTTTTCATCTTCTTCACAGCATTATAGCCTATATCAGTTTGTTTAGTAGTTTTGTCTAACTAAATAAACTGATATAGGCTATATACCTCTCCCAATAAGGGTTGGATCTCATTTGTGAGCACGGAACAGCACTTTTCTATGCTGCTATCATAGAAAAGTGCATTTCCGTGCTGCTAAATGAGTCTCAACCCTAAAGCGAGGATTTGCCCATAATGACTACACTGAGCAGACGGGTTGGTGATATCAGTAATTAGACTGACTGCCCAGAGGACGCTGCTGCTCTTTTCGTCGACCTATCCTATACCTCCCCTATTCCTCTTACGTCACGCGTGGGAGAAGAAATGGTGGCGAATTGTATTCTACTCTGCCGTCACAACACGGTCAAATTAGTAACCACTCCCATTATACAATGTGTCCGGTCAGCGGTGTCGGAGACTTTGGGGGGATGAAATACGGTATTTTTTATCGACAAATCACCCCTCATAAGTAGTTTTTCTCCTACCATAATAAAATGGCAGCCATTTTGTTTTTTTTTTAATCGAAGCACGAGTTTTGTACTAAATTAGCCATAGCTCCCTATGTAGAGGTCCTAGAAACACAAAATAAGTCTCATTCGAAAGCGAAACATGTAGACCATAAAATATTGGTAAAAAAATGCTAATTTTATTTATAAAAAGAACCAAAAAAATTGCTAAACGAAAATAATTAAGTAATTATTTTGCATTTTTTTAACAATATTAGGTTTAAAAAAAAATCTAAGCTGTTGGCCTACATTTTTTTTATGTCTAAACGATAGAACAGTATTTCCCCTAAATAAAACAGCATACATCTTAGCCCTAAGTTACATAGTTCAGAAGCTATGATGGTTTGAATAGACCCCTTATTGTCTAATCCGGCAGTTGAGAAAGAAATATAACAAAATACTTAGTCTTCACGACATTCTTTTTGGCAATAAAAAAAAACAATGTTTTAACCATTGTTGTAGAGACTAATTAGGACCTGGTGATGAAGATGATGATGATAACGCGGTGGCCAAGCGATTGTTCCACCGCGTTCACCGGACTTGACCCCACTTGATTTTTTCTTGTGGGGTACAATGAAACAGAAAGTCTATGTCGACGTGCCAAATACACGCGAGGAGCTAATTAACAAAATTATTCAAGTCGGAAATGAATTAAAGAATGACAAAGCGATGATAAGACGCTCTACGCAACATGTGGCAGTAAGAGCAACAGCATGTCTGCAACACCACGGAGGACATTTCGAACAATGGTTATCATCATCATCTTCATCACCAGGTCCTAATTAGTCTCTACAACAATGGTTAAAACATTGTTTTTTTTTATTGCCAAAATGAATGTCGTGAAGACTAAGTATTTTGTTTTATTTCTTTCTCAACTGCCGGATTAGACAATAAGGGGTCTATTCAAACCATCAAAGCTTCTGAACTATGTAACTTAGGGCTAAGATGTATGCTGTTTTATTTAGGGGACATACTGTTCTATCGTTTAGACATAACAAAAATATAGGCCAACAGCTTAGATTTTTTTTTAAACCTAATATTGTAAAAAAAATGCAAAATAATTACTTAATTATTTTCAATTAGCAATTTTTTTGGTTCTTTTTATAAATAAAATTAGCATTTTTTTTACCAATATTTTATGGTCTACATGTTTCGCTTTCGAATGAGACTTATTTTGTGTTTCTAGGACCTCTACATAGGGAGCTATGGCTAATTTAGTACAAAACTCGTGCTTCGATTAAAAAAAAAACAAAATGGCTGCCATTTTATTATGGTAGGAGAAAAACTACTTATGAGGGGTGATTTGTCGATAAAAAATACCGTATTTCATCCCCCCAAAGTCTCCGACACCGCTGACCGGACACATTGTATAATCTTACTTCTGTTACCTTCCGTACGTCACAACCAACATTGTAAGTAAATATTATTTTCTATTTTTAACCCTCTAAGAAAAAGAGATATGTAATAAGTTTGAAGTGTATGTGTCTGTCTGTGTCATTGTAGCGCCTAACCGAATAGGCCTATTTTTAAGCGTTTTTTTGTTTGTTTAAAGGCTGATTTGAAATCGGTGCAGAGAGGTTTAAAAGTTATAGAGGGTGAGAACGCTTGGAAGTTGAGGGCTTTTTATAATTTTTCTGGCTACTAAACTTGTTTGTGTTTAGCCGACTACGCCAGAAGGAGGATTATTCATGCGTGCAAGTGACAAAATATGTAGTTTTCTTCATTACAAATTTACAACCTATAACCGTACAACAGCGCCTAGCCTCTTTCAAACTACAAATAGCCTTTTTAGGTATTATTAATAGAACAGCTATTGATTCGGAACACGTGGAAAGCGGCATCGTTTCTATCTGATCGTGTCTTTTGAATACATATTGCATATTATGCTAAATGATCATGAATACAAACGGGTTTAAATATATATTGGATAAAGTTGACGCTTTAATTTGTTTCTTGGTAAATAACTGAAAGGTGCAAACATCATCATCATCATCATCCGTGCGTATTTTCCTGGTTGCATCTTCAGCAGTAACACTTCAAAGCCCGGGGTCCGCTACCTAACCAAGGAGATTTGACGAGGTTATTTGACGAGGTTACTGGTTTTTACACAGAGCGACTGCCGTCTGACCTCCGCAACCCAAAGGGAAACCAGAACCAATCCTTGGATTGTTCGATGATCAATCGCTAGATGGCGTTCGGAACCCACAGTTTATACATGCCTTCCGAAAAACGGAATCATCGCCTATTCGGATATTCAGGTGATTCAAGCCTGCAATATTCTAACCAGACTGGGAACAACTTTTTACAAAGTATGCTTCCCAGTGGGCTTCGAACCCATGACCTCCGGGTCACAAGGCGTAATCCTTGACCCCTGGACCACGGAGGTAGTAGGTGCAAACATGTCGCTAAGTTATTTTTAACCTTACCATACATTATATTATTGGTACTTTGATGGGATTGATGAGCCATCGCACCTTTCTAATTTTCCACTGTACTTTGTTTCTTTTCGTCATGACATGACATACATTCAAACATTGCCATAATGTAATAAACTTACTTAATGCTAAGTATTTAGGAACGTTTTAAAAAAATACATAGTGGGTAAGGTTGATATGCGCTACTGCTTCTAAATATAGAATAGCTCTATCTATGAATAAAATGTGGCCTGGATTCGATTGGCAAAGGAAGCTCAGCAAATCAAGCAATGCATGGATGACACGGTATTTTTACTAACAGGTTTTTATATAATCCAATAATTGACTTATGAACACTGAGATTTATTTGCGCACGAGACCTTTATAGGTACTTGAAAGAATAAGGGAACGCGACGCACCGTTTCCAGTTTATCATTCCCTTGACCATTCTATCGTGCTTATTAGATTAAGTAGGTATTAATCTACATATCTATGTTTTTTTTCGAAACTAACAAGATAGGTTAGGTACCTTTATAATATTTTGAAAAAAAAAATCTAAAATATTTTGGATAAATGATTTAGGATTAGGTATACAACTAATCTTCCTCAAATTAAAAAGAGATTAGATTAGTGGTTAGTTACATAATATTACAAGCTTTTATTTAGTTTCACCTGTCCCCTTGTCTATCTGTCTGTCTGTCTGTAATCAAATCTTGCAAGTTAAATTTGACCCACTTCCCAGTTTCCGATTGAGCTGCAATTTTGCACGCATACGTACATATATCCCGTGACAATGCAATATTATGATGACAAGGAGCTGAGGATGGAGGAATTGTTCGATTCGTCTTGAGGATCACTTTAGATAAAAGTTTTTCATTTTTTTTTATTTTGATTCATGTTGTTTATTACATGAATCTTATAGCAACTTTACCAGAGTACCGACATCTAGCTCAGGTAAACATTTTAGTTATTTTATTTAAAGCAACATGACAACCAAACTTAGCTTAACTTTGTATGCAGAGGGTTGGTTTTCTTTACACATAAGTTAGGGTTGGCTAAGTCGGGGTGCTATGGTCAGGAAACCTCCACGTTGGCTCGGCCTCTTGAAAGCTTTGCTTCTCTCACTTGATCTTTTGATCCGGCGAGAGCGGCGGGCTGACAAGGGACGGGGCTGGTGCACCCTGGGTGACAGTTAATAACTCCCTGCTATTTAAGGGTCTTGTTAGCTGTCGGCAAATATCCTGCCTTAGGGGGGGAAAGCGGAGCCCAGCAATGGGTAACGCTCGCTTTGGGGGAGGCTGGCGACGGCCAACGCTGCTGGCTCTTTAGTCGGCGGCGGTGCGCGGCGGAAGCTGTGCTTCGCGCGGCGTGTTTTGGTATACCATACACGTCGGGCAACTCGTTACCCCAAATTGATGGGGCCGAGGGTGCTGTCCGGTAGACGGGCAGTGCTGCGGGGAAGAAAACCTCATAAAAAATAACCCCAATCCTAAGGTCTGGCGTGCCGATGGGATGAATGGCGGGAGGGGAGTCCCGTCCCAAGCGCCTGGGGGGAAGGGGATTTACCGGGGACCTCACCCCGATAACAAAGGAAACTATGACATGGCAAGTTTGGCAAGACAATTACCCCAGGAGGGTACCAGCTCAGCTGGAGAATCCCTCCCTGCGTCTCAGGACGCAGGCAGCCCCACCGTATCTGGGGGGGGCACAAACTGCCTCAGGGACGTAGTCCCTTGCCCGGGCCAAGATGGCCGGATGGAGCGTTTGGAGGGCCGAGAAGGTCGTGGAGAGGTGGATGTCGAGGAGGGTGACGACTCCGACGCGAGCTCGACCATGAGCTTCGAGTCGGTGGCGTCAGCCTCCTGCGACAGAAGCAGGAGTGTTGGGCGTAAGAGGTGCCTGGTGGGCGCCCAGAGCGAGGCAGCGCCGTCGAAATTGACGACCGCGTCGAGAGGCCGATCGATGTCGGTCAGTGACCGCAGGGCCAGAGCGGAGGCGGCGGCTGCCAGCCAAGCCGAAGCTGAACGCCTGGTGGCTGAAATGGCCCGTAGAGCGATGGCGGAACGGGTCACCAGGCCGCTGGAGACCGAAGATGAGGGAGTGCCAGCAGAGGCGCTCAAAAAACAGGCGGAGACCAGCGTCTCCATAATCAAAGAGGTTGCGACTAAGTCGCGAAACCTAAAAGGCACTTTTGTGAAGAGCCTCAAGGAAGCCGCAACCTCGATTGAGGAAGTTGTGTCGGCCCTGCATAGGAGGTCGACCAACGAGGAGACGCTGCGGCTGCAGGCGCTGAATGAGCGCCTCGAGGCCAAGGTGGTGGCGCTAGAGCGCGAGATGGCCGAGCTCCGCGCAGTGGTGGAGCGAGCGACTGCGGTGGCCTCCGCTACACCTACATCGGTGTCTCCGGCGGCTATGATGGGTGGAGGCGAGGATCTGGACGCGGTCCAGAACCTAATTCTGAGGACAGTCGGCCCTGTCTTAAACGCCCGATTTGAGGGCATACAGGGCAGGCTGCTCCCAGAGAAGCGGCTGCGTCCTGCGCTGGCGGCCGACAAGCGTGGCAGCCAGAACGTGCAGGTGGCACTCCCGTCCTCCTCAGAGAGTGAAGAGGAGTGCCTCCAGGCGCCAATGCCAGAGAGCAGGGCCAAAGACTTCCTCAAGAGCCCGGCCCCCGCTCCTCCTATGGCAAAGAAAAAGACGAAGCAGCAGCGGCGCGAAAGCCAGAGACAGGCCGCCGCGGAGCCGAAGCCGTCCACTTCGGCGAGCACGTCTGCAGCCAAGCCGCTGGTGGCTGCACCGTCTAAGGACCCGGTGCGTGCGCGGGCCAAGGCTCCGGCCAAGGCCCCGGCCAAGGCTCCGGCCAAGGCCCCGGCCAAGGCTCAGGCCAAGGTCCCGGCCAAGGCCAAGGCTCTGGTGGCCAAAGGCGCACCGACTGCTTCGGCGTCACGCCCTGTCCCGGAGGCTCGCCCTCTCCCGCCTGCCCCTGAGTCCATGGACGAGCCATGGGTGCAGGTTGCCAGGAGAGGTGCAAAGCCGATGAGGCCGGCGGTGGCTGCTGCTCCGCCACAAGCTCCTCGAGCTCCGGCGAGGGCTCAGCCTAAGCTCCGCCCGCCGCGATCGGTCCTTGGCGCGGGTTGTAGTCCTGCCGCCGAGACCACTGCAGTGCTACCGCTGCTTCGAGGTTGGCCACGTTGGACAGTCATGCACTGCAGAAGCCGACAGGAGTGCATTGTGCCTGCGGTGCGGTAAGCCTGGCCATAAAGCCGGGCAATGTAATAACGCCCCTAACTGCGTCCTCTGCGCGGGGCAGGGCAAACCGGCGGGACACAGGGTCGGGAACAAGGCATGTTCTGCCTCCCGACCCGGCAAACGACGCGGACGGCGCGCTGCAGCAGGGGCCACGGCCCAGCCACAGCCCGCCCGGCCGGCGCAACCAAGCGCCTCGGAGGAGATGGAGATAGGGGCCATCGCATAAGTATGGCCCAAAAATTCCTCCAGGCGAACATCAACCACTGCGCCAGGGCTCAGGACTTACTTTGCCAGAGCATGGCGGAGTGGTTGATAGATGTCGCGGTTGTCGCCGAGCCATATTTTGTCCCGCCGGCCGCCCACAACTGGGTGTCTGACCGGGATGGCCTGGTGACACTTATTGTGTCGGCGCGCTCTTCGCCTCCCGCGAATATTGCGCGGGGTCATGGAATCGTCTCTGCTCTGCTGGGCGGTGTCGTAGTGATTGGGGTGTATTTTTCCCCCAATCGGCCGCTCTGCGAGTTCGAGGCGTTCCTGACCGATGTCGAGGCACTCGTGCTCAGGAGCCGCCCTCATCCCGTGATAGTTGCGGGAGATATCAACGCTAAATCCATGGCGTGGGGATCTCCCGCATCAGATGCGCGGGGTTTGGTGGTCGAGGAGTGGCTCATCACTCTCGGGCTGACTGTCCTGAACCGGGGTTCGGTCAACACGTGCCTAAGCTGGCGGGGCGACGGCGGCGGGTCAATAGTTGACGTAACGTTCGCCAGCCCTGCCATTGCGGCGCGTGTTCAGGACTGGAGCGTGTTGGTGGACGTGGAGAATCTATCTAATCACCGCTACGTGCGGTTTGATCTCTCCGCGTCCGCAGTCGCTCCGAGCGGTCCAAGCTGGATCCCGAGTGAACTCGGCCCGAGGTGGCAGCTAAAGTGCCTCGACAAGGAGCTCTTGCATGAGGCAGCCGTAGTCCAGGATTGGTTCCAGGCGTCGGTCAACGTGGAGGTTGAGGGCGAGACCGAAAGGTTCCGGGGTGCGATGACAGCGGTTTGTGACGCTGCGATGCCCCGGGCCAGTACTCGCCCTCCCAGGCGGTGGGTATATTGGTGGACCCCGGAGTTAACTCGGCTCCGGGAGTCCTGCATTGTGGCAAGACGCCAATATGCCCGCTACCGCAGAAGACGGCGCCGGAACGAGGACGAAGAGGCTGCCCTGTGCAGGAGGCTCGTGGAGGCGAAGAGCGCGCTTAGTGTCGCCATTGCTGCGGCAAAAGAAGCGGCTAGGGAGGAGCTGCTGTCGACACTAGACAGCGACCCGTGGGGACGGCCGTATCGATTGGTCAGGAAGAAATTCCTGCCACATGCCGTCCCCCTCACGCAGAGTCTGGAGCCGCAGCTCCTGGACGAAGTGGTGGCCGCTCTTTTCCCGCAGCAGGGCCCGGAGTTTCAGCCTCCCAGTATGGCTCCTCCGTCGGTGGAACAGAGCGGGGACATCTCTGAGGAGATCCCCGAGATAACCAGGGGCGAGTTAGGCGCCGCCATCCTTAGGTTGCGTGCCAAAAACACCGCCCCTGGTCCGGATGGCATCCCGGGTCGAGCTCTTGTCCTCGCTCTGGATGTTCTGGAGGAGCAGCTGAGGGGGCTGTTTAACGCCTGCTTTGCTCAGGGAAAGTTTCCAACGGCGTGGAAAACGGGACGGATGGTCCTGCTTAGGAAGGAGGAACGACCGGCGGACTCTCCGTCTGGCTACCGTCCCCTCGTGGTGCTTGATGAGGCCGGCAAACTGCTGGAACGAGTCACTACCGATCGCCTGGTCAGGCACCTCGAGACGGTGGGTCCGAACTTGGCGGATTGCCAGTACGGATTCCGTCGGAGCAGGTCCACAATCCACGCCATCCTGAGAGTGAAAACAGTGGCGTAGGAAGCGGTTTCCCAGGGAGGGTTCGTCGTGGTGGTGTCTCTCGACATCACCAACGCCTTCAACACCCTCCCATGGGCTTGCATTATGGAGGCACTCCGTTTTCACGGGGTGCCAACATACCTGCGCCGCTTCATCGGAGATTACCTCTCAGGAAGGAGGGTCATTTTCCCTGCGCAAAGCGGGTGGAAGGAGAAGGAGGTGACGCGCGGTGTTCCGCAGGGGTCTGTCTTAGGACCACTCCTGTGGAACATCGGCTACGACTGGGTGCTGCGGGGGACTAATCTCCCAGGTGTGGAGTTGGTGTGTTACGCCGACGACACCCTGGTGGTATCCCACGGCACCTCGTTTCGTGAGGCGTCAATCCTCGCCACGGCTGCAGTCGCCGAGGTGGTGCGCCGAATCCGGCGGCTGGGTCTGGAGGTTGCGCTCCACAAATCTGAGGCGCTATGTTTTCATAGCCCTCGGAAGGCGCCCCCTCCAGACGCCAGTCTGATGGTGGGTGGAACCCATATTGCCATCAGGCCGACGATGCGCTACTTAGGCATCGTCCTTGATGGCAAATGGAATTTCGGCGCCCACTTCGAGGCGTTGGTTCCGCGGCTCATGTCGGCGGCGTCGGCGCTGACGCAGCTCCTGCCGAATCTCGGAGGTCCCGAGGCGTCCTGCAGGCGCCTCTATATGGGGGTCGTGCGGTCGATGGCGCTCTACGGCGCCCCCGTGTGGGATGAGTCCCTTAATCGCCAAAGTATCACCCTGCTGCGCAGACCGCAGAGGTTGATGGCGATAAGGGCCGTCCGGGGATACCGCACGATCTCCTTTGAGGCTGCCAGTCTGCTTGCCGGTTCGTTACCCTGGGACATAGAAGCGAGTGCCCTCGCGTCTCTATTTTATTGGCGTGAGGAGGCGCTGGCCCGGGGTCACCGACCGGCACCGAGGGAAGTAGAGGGACGTCGCAGTGAGCTGCGTCAGCGCTCTATCGAGGAGTGGGCCTATAGGCTGGAGCAGCCCAGTTTCGGAATCCGAACGGTTGAGGCTGTCCGCCCAGTCTTAAGCCAGTGGTTGGCGAGGCAACATGGCCATCTCACCTTCCGCTTGACGCAGGTGCTATCCGGACACGGTTGTTTCGGAGGGTACCTGTGTCGAAGAGCGGGTAGGGAGCCGACTGCCATATGCCACCACTGTGACGGGTGTGCGGACGAGGACGCCCAACACACACTGGAGAGCTGCCCAGCCTGGGCGGAAGAGCGCGCCGACATGTGTGCGATCGTGGGGGACGACCTTTCTCTGCCGACCTTGATTCAGGTCATGGTCGACAGTGAGACGTCGTGGAATGCGGTGCAGGCCTTTGCGGAGCAAGTGATGCTCCGCAAGGAGGCGGCGGAGCGAGAGCGTGAGGACACCACTGACCACGCAATCCGCCGCCGGCGCACTGGGCGCAGGAGGCGGGCCTATGGCCTGCACCAGCAGACCCCACAGTAAGGGCCGGTCGAGTGGTGGAAACGGGATTCTGCTGCTCGGCTTAACGGCCCTCCGGGTTGTAAGGCGTCGGGTGTCACCACGCCTTAACCCTTTTGGGTGGAGTTGGCGGCCGAAAGGCCCCCCCCCCTCAGGTTCGCTCTGATACCCTCTCTTAGTGAGAGGGACCCCCAGAGCGAACAGGGACCGCCACAGCGGTCGCCGCGCCGGGGCTATGGAGCGAGAATAGCACACGGCCCCGGCACATAGCGGCTGAGAGGGGACACCGCGGAGTTTTTAGTGGTAACACCACATAACCTTACCGGTTTCCCGTGACTGGTAAGGTATCCGAAGGGATTTTCTCCGCGACAAAAAAAAAAAAAAAAAAAAAAAAAAGGGTTGGCTAAGTCAATAGAAGGGTGAGGGTGCGATACGGTTGGGAAATTGCTATCTGGCACATCGAGCGATATGGCAAATTTTATGCAGCGAAAAGGTGGCAGCGGAAGTGGCGTATTACGCGAACGAAAATAGCAGTTTCCGTAAATGAAAAAGTGAAAAATAAGTTTGTTTTTAACCCCCGACAAATAAGAGGGTTGTTAGAAGTTCGCACAACTTCGACCCATATGGCGATCCATAAAGTTGACCCGCAAATTCAAACTCAAAATCTTCAGATCTAACGTCAAACCTGTCTTGCTATACGGGTGCAAAACGTGGAACCAAAGAGATCACGCAGCCGATCCAGGTTTTTATCGACCGCTGCCTGCGACAAATACTTAGCATCTTCTGGCCTGAGATCTCCAACAAAAGCCTGTGGGAGGCGTGCCGGGAAATGCCAATAGACAAGCAGATCATGCGCTGAAAATGGACATGGATAGGCCATACTCTCAGGAGAGAGCCCACACACATTCCGAGGCAAACCCTAGAGTGGACCCCTCACGGCAAGCAAAAAGTTGGTCGCCCCAAGCAGACCTGGCGGCGCACAGTTGCGGCGGAGATGAAAACAATCGGGCTAACCTGGCCTGAACTAAAGCGCGTAGCCAAAGACCGTTCGCGATGAAGAAAGACTGTTGAAGCCCTCTGCCCTAGGGGCCTTAGGACCTTAAATAAAATTAAATAAATTTAAGTTTGACGCTAATGTCTGTCTGTGGCATCATAGCGCTCGACCGGATGGATCGATTTCGATGCGGTCTTTTTTACGTGAAAGCAAGTTCCTTTGCGGTGGTTCTTAGCTGTTTGATGAAAATCGGTTGAGCCGTTTAAGTTATTGGGGATTAACGCTTAAAAGTCAGGGCTTTCTCTAGCAAATAATAGATGGCGCTACGAATATCCATCTAGTAATGAGTAGAGGAACTACCGATACGACCTCAGTAGTTCCGCTACTAATTTCTAGATCGTGTTCTTGACAATCAGGGTTTTTTTGATTTGAGCAAATAAACTTGGTAAACAAAAATTAATTTAATACAATTATAGAAAGGAATGACAGAGCTAATAATTAAAATATTTTTAAAATGTTGTAATAGAGCCCTTTTGTTTGATACCACACACGATATGATGCAATTTATATATACCTTATTCGAATACCTTAAGTATTTATGGATATCTGAACATTGAAGATAATAGAGAAAAGATTAAAATACACACATATAGCGGCGGAACTCATAACCTTCCTTTTGGCCTCGCCATTCTTCGCCAAAAAACTAGATTTTACTAGCGCCTAAGATTCTCAGTTCCCGAAACCGTGTTTCTTTAATATTCCGGTAAAAGTAACTTCTCTACAGGTTCTGTCCTGCTGATAAACCGAGTTTATTTCAGGTTTACTACGCGCATTTCAGCTCCTTCATAGACTTATAAATTTGAATTATGTTATAACTTGGGAGGCTTTAGGTGTTTTTACTGCCGAGTCAACTGCGGTCAACTTTTACGATCGCGCATTTATGTTGGCAAATTTTGACCGCAGTCTTGGGTCGGTATTTGCTTATTTTTGGACAAGATCCCTTATATATTATTCTATTAATATCCTATTTAAATATTATCTATTTCCAAAGTGAAACTAATTAGACAGCTACTGCCATGACAAGTGAAGACAGAAGAATTGTATAATCGTTAATGTTGTGATAATTCACACTTTGCAAATTGTTAACATAAGATAGACCTTTAAACTTTTTTATGAATAACCTTTGAATGTATCATTGGTCTATCTAGCTTAAGGTCAATCTAATGCCTAACAACTTGCAAAATGTTAATAATCACTAGATTTACGATTAAACAATTTATTTTAAATGAGGGCGTCAGTTCTGCCCTGTCTTCATCTTAACAAAACATCATCAACTTGTTTTCTTTCTATACAAAGTAACTTCTATTAGCAAAGAAAACATACAAATTTGCTGCTCTTTCCCAGTTTTATTGTTTAATTAATTGCAAGGAGTCTTTTCCGAGTCGGCTTCCTTATTTGTTCAGGAACTCGGGTAAACTTTATAAATTTTCAATTGATTGCTGGATGAAAAATTTATTTTCTGGAACGGGGCCGACACTCACGTTGCCAGTTAAAATTTAATCAATTCTCAGGGAAGCGTGGTAAACGGACAGTGAAACACGGTACAAATCTTACAAAGTTTTAGAAGACATCCAGTAGTGTCTGAAGCTTAAATTATTCATTTCAATAAGAGCTTTCGTTTTTTACGGATGGAAGTATCCAAACAAAAAATAACTGCATGTTTAAAATAAAGGCTCTTTAAAATATTTTATATCATCCGCGTACATATTTGCCTTTCAACTAATATTGACTGAATACAACAAAACAGTGCTAGTATTTAGTAAAGCTATCCATTTTTATTTGTAAATAAATGTTGCTAACTAATTGCTTTTCCCGTATAATTTCGTCACATTGGATAACAAGCACTATTGTTTGAAAGGGGTTTGTGACGTTGATGGACGACTTCCAATGAGTTGGACTTACGGAAACAAAGGCATTTGTCCTGAATGCGAAAGTAGTTGGAGTCTCAACTTGATGTTTTATTGGGTCCATTTCATTTCCTTGTCATAGATTTGTGGCTAATAACAAACATATCGAGTTTTAGTCAAATAGATTCTGTCGGTAAGGGACGAAAGGACGGTATCTACTTAGCAATAAGTAATACACAGAATAGATAGTACCATAAGGACTTAAGACACGAAGAATTTTATTAATATAAAGATTGGATTGGATGTGTACTCGTCTACATCGGCACTTAGGATCAGCTATAATATCTATAGCTTACCTATTAGAAGATAATTCAGAATACAATCGATTTGAGTTGCTTTAACGACCTGTCATCAGCATCCTGGACTGTTTAATAGTAAAAAAAATTGCTGACATCCGAAGATAACGATAATGCACAGCAGATTGTCATAAGAACAATTTTAATATTAGCTTTTGCTTTTAGACAGCATTGAATTAGTAATATAATTTTTTTATAATATTTGGGTTTCTACGTTAAGAGGTTTTCGGCTGTATGAGACGGCGGCATAACAGAAATTTGCTAATTTCTGTTATGTCTATAATAATTTAATAATACAGTGCAACCTCGATATAACAAATCGGAGGGGAACAAGAAAATATTCGTAATATCAAGTAATTCGTTGAACTGAGGTTTGTTATGTTGAGGTTAGATTGGTCTAAAATTCGTTATAAAGAGGTAAAAGAATAGTTTTATTCACCTCAATATTACGTACTTATCTTGTTATAGCGAACTACTAATAAATGATAACACATTTTTATCAAATTACATACTACATGTATATGTATTTGCTATGTATTTAAAAACAATTAGGTAGATAATAATTTTTTTTTCTTAGATTAATAATCAAAAACAATTAACAATGTGGTTATATAGTAGCTTAATCTCAATTTTGTTCATTGATTAGAAAAAAAACTCATTGATAGTTGTCTGTTTACCACCGGTATGATTCTCTTTTACTGTTTACATTCAAACCACTTTCTTCTGAAAACTTATCTTTAAATTTTAAAATTGTAGCCAATGTACTTGCGGGAATCCCGAACTTATTAGCTATGTCTAATTTTTTCGTCATGGGATTTTGGTCAACATAATTAATGATGTTTCGCTTTTCTGCGACCGATAAGGAACACCTTTTACGTTTCTGAGCTTTCTGAGGGTTATCTTTAACAACAGTGACGAGCAGAGGTGTTTACATTACTTTCCATCAAAACAACAATGATTACTTTACAAACAAAAGCGTGTCGAGACATGGATCACATTACATATAAGATTAAGAGTTATTATTATTGGTGGAAACTTTATATAAAGGTTTTGGGTTGGCAAAATTCGTTAATTAGAGGTATGAATACTTTTTCTTGATAGTTGAAAATTCGTTATAAAGAGGTTGTACGCAAAGAATGTTCGCAATGTAAAGGTATATTTTATATTGACTCTTATGGACAATTCAAGGGGATTACGAAGAATTTGTTAAATCGAGGAAGTCGTTATATTGAGGTACGTTATATTAAGGTTGCACTGTAGTATATTTAAACTTGTGTAGCTACTTGTGAATACTTTTAAAAGGGTCAGTTATTTAATCGTTATTTTCTTGTTTTAGAAGGTACCAGGGGAGATATCTTGTACAGGGGAGGGACATGGTGTACAGGGTAGGGTACAATTTGAACAGGGGAGGGACTTCATATATGGCTTTTTAAATGAAATATTTTATATTTTGAAGAAATCAACTTTAATAAACTTTTTTTGGAGTAATTTATTAATCAGAATAAAGTATTTCTCAAACAGTCTTTACTTAATATTGTCAAATATAATCATCATATTCATTGGTAGCATAGTGTAGTGCTTAAACATAAAGATACATTTTCGCGTCTTTATCCATGACGGGGTAGACAGAGCCCAGGGCCGTAAGACCCAATGGCCACACTTAGCATGATGGTGGACGTAAAAATGGATAAAAAGAATCACAATAGTGATTTGCTTGCCGTATCGCCTATTAACATGATTAACATCTCTCCCATTTCCGCGATCGGTTTTTACGATCCGCGCGGAAAGAGAAGCAGCTGGTACATTCTAAGTTTTTCCTTTCTCCCAGATTAGCATGTAAAAGCTGCATGATATTGTCTCAGACTTGAGTGAATTTTCACGAAACTTCTCCAGGTCTTGCCGAGAAGCTAGAAGTGAAAACGGCTCATAGTCCGAATACGAATCCGATCCATAAACATGATGGTGCTTCATCATCCGATCTAGGAGGAGTCATAGGAGCAAAACATGAATTCTTAAACGTGCTAAGCGACGTCTTTTTCATCCGCTTTTTCTCCACAACTTTCGGGCTTTTGTTTCTGTAGGGGTTATTTTGTTTGCAGTTTTGATAGTACCTTTTTCCTTTTTTTCTTTCGTATTTTACATACCTTTTTTCTTTTTTTCGAGCTGCTATGATCTATTACAATAATATTACCATAATTTCGCATGGCTGAAAATGCTAAATGTAATTGGATTGTTATCTTTTCAATCCTTCAATAACCAGATTAAAAGAAAACTAAGAGTCAAAAACTTATAACATACCTGGCAAAACAAAATTAATCCTTGTCATTGTTTGAAATATCTATAACTGTAATTTAATACAGAAGTTTAGATACACTATCTCATTACGGTGCTAGCTGTTGAAGCCTACTACATATTTCTTAGCTCACAAATTTATCTTCCCTGTACCCTTTGTATTTGCCCTGGCACCTTTCGAGACAGGGGAAATATGGCAGGAGAGAGACTTTTCAACTTTAAATGGAATTTACTTCTAAAGTATTTATTGTTTAGAAATCACACGCAAACATGTTTTAGGCATATAATTACAATCAACTAGAGATTAAATAATTTATTAAAATAATAAATCACAAAAATAAGCTAACCAGTGTAGAGACGGCGTTCACAGTTCTCATCCGCACGAATCTAACTCCGTGATCAAATTGGCCGCTAATCGAACCGTGCAGACTGCTCGCGTTACGGCTACTGCTAACTTCACGAGAGTCACTAAGCATTCTCAGTTTTGCTTTACCAGTTACTATATATTATTTCCGAATAATGAAGTAATAAAAAACCTCAGGGGAGGAGACTTAAGGCCAGTCATGACTAGTAAATACCTATTTCCGAACTCCTCCTTTTTCCCCGCTCCCCCTCAAATCGTGGTATTTCGATATATAGCCATTTCATTTCATCGCATCGTATGACAGTGGCGCCATTTTCTTAAAACTATAAGACAGACTGATCCTATCTTTAATTTCATAATTTACTTAGTGGCGCTAATGGCGTCGCGGTCTGTTTTGCTACAGCAATAACTGCGGTTGTACAGGCCCAGGTTCGAATCCCGACAAGTGTCCTACAATTTTATATATTTGTATTTTTTGTTACGTACCTATTTTTATATTTACAAAATAAAAGCTTTCTATAAGATAGGTATACTTTTATTATTATTTAATTTTTTTAGTTTGAAATATGAATTCTTATCTCTTTTTTTGACGAATTTATCACGTCTGATAGAAACATAGTAAACACATCAATAATATCAAAATCACAATTAAATTAAAAATAGACAAATACATTTTAATTATTAAAAAACATTTGAATATTTTTTTTATTATTTTGATACACAGTTTACATCTTGATCTTATGCAGTATTTGATTTTGGTTGCAAAAATATAATGCCTTTACAAACCAATTTTTAACCAACTTCCAAAGAGAAGGAGGTTATCAATTTGTCGCGATCTTTTATTTCTTCTGTTCACCTATTATTTTAAGAAGCCTGGACCCGGACCAATTTGGAATATACTTTTTTGTTTGAAAGGATATACTTGTCAGGTGGTCCCATAGAAATTTTATAAATATAATAATGAAGTTGGTAAAGTAAATTATTAGTTTTGAAAAATTATTTAAGCACGTAGTAAAAGTAAAACGCACTTATATCGCGTGACAATGCAATATTTTAACGGCATGGGTGGTGCTGATCTGATGCTGGAGCTAGAAAGTAGCAATAGGAACTCGGTAATGTAACGACATAACCCAATCAAGTTTGGGCTCGTTTGATTCGTCTTGACGAATACTTTGTCATCAGATGGTATCCAGGGTCTGGGTTCCTGGATGGGGTTCCTATGGCCACCTTCTAGGTCCATCATTAGACCTTGGATACTATCTATAGACAAAGTACTCGTCAAGACCAATCATCGAGGACAAATTGATTACGGAGTTTCTAGGGCCACCTTCCAGCTCCATCATCAGACTCTGGATACCATCTGATGACAAAGTACTCGTCAAGACGAATCTAACGAGCCCAAATTTGATGGGGTTATGTCGTTTCATTACCGAGTTCCTTTGGGCACCTTCCAGCTCCATCATCAGACCCTTAATACAATCTGATGACAAAGTAATCGTCAAGACGAATCTAACGAGCTACAATTTGATCGGGTTATGTCGTTTTATTACCGATTTCCTATTGGCACCTTCCAGCTCCAACATCAGACCCTTAATACCATCTGATGACAAAGTACTCGTCAAGACGAATCAAGCGAACCCAAACTCGATGGGGTTTTGTCGTTTGATTACCTCCTGGGTTCCTGAATGGGGTTCCTATGGCCACCTTCTAGGTCCATCATTAGACCTTGGATACTATCTATAGACAAAGTACTCGTCAAGACCCATCATCGAGGACAAATTGATTACGGAGTTTCTAGGGCCACCTTCCAGCTTCATCATCAGACTCTGGATACCATCTGATGACAAAGTACTCGTCAAGACGAATCTAACGAGCCCAAATTTGATGGGGTTATGTCGTTTCATTACCGAGTTCCTTTGGGCACCTTCCAGCTCCATCATCAGACCCTTAATACAATCTGATGACAAAGTACTCGTCAAGACGAATCAAACGAGCTCAAACTCGATGGGGTTATGTTGTTTGATTACGAAGTTCCAATGGCCACCTTCCAGCTCCATTATCAGACTTTGGAAACCATCTGATGACAAAGTACTCGTCAAGACGAATCAAACGAGCCCAAATTTGATGGAGTTATATTGTTTTATTACCGAGTTCCTATTGCCACCTTCTCCAGCATCAGATCAGCTCCATGTCGTTACATTGCATTGTCACGCGATATAAGTGCGTTTTACTTTTACTACTAGTAGGTGTATATATTTTTCAAAACGAATACATTTTCAAAACTAAAAACCGATTGATGACCTCTTTGATGACGACCTCCGTGGCGTAGTGGTCACCATGCTAGTCCGCCACCCAGAGGTCCCGGGTTCGATCCCCGGTCAGGGCAAGTTGGAAAATGGCCTATTTCAAATTGTCCTGGGTCTTGGATGTTTATCTATATATGTATTTGTTATAAAATATAGTATCGTTGAGTTAGTATCCCATAACACAAGTCTCGAACTTACTTTGGGGCTAGCTCAATCAGTGTTATTTGTCCCTATATATTTATTATTATTTTTTGGAAGTCGGTCAAAAATTGGTTTGTATGTATAGAAATTTTATTTCTGCAACCAATTTATCATCAAATATTACTGCGTAAGATGTTTACAATATGTAACAAAAATCCTGTCCGATCCTTGTAGGAGTAACTCAGACCGTCAATATAAACAACTTTTCGTATGGGACCAATACTTGAAACTTAGCTATTATTGTGTAAATTCACATAATAATAATAATAGGAACCTACATAACAAAAAAAATAAAATAATTGAAGGACCATATGGTGGGATTCGATCCTGGGGCCGCACGGATGCCCTCATTTGCCATAACAAAACAAACCGCAGCGCTATTATTGCTACTACGTAATCGGCGAAATTAAAGATAGCATTGTGCCTATGGAAATCTTTGGTTAAAATCATAATTAGCACCTGACGAAATCGAACACACGTCCAACCTCGTCAACATTGAATGGCCGACTGGGCGGTGCTTTCGAAAGTAATCGAAAGAGACCAGTTTATGGGTTTCGCACAGTAAAGAGAGAGGTAGGGAGATTTTAGTCAGCTTGGGCAAAGTTATTTCCTGCCTTGGGTTAATAATGGCATTTTATCATTAGTGGCCGAATATGAATAAATTATTATATTTATTAAAATAATTTTATTTTGATCAGGCTTTAGAAACACCAGTGGCCGTTGTTTTAAACGAATATTCGATGGTTAAACATGCGTCGTTTATGTGCCCTAGTCACATAAAGAAAAAGGAGAGGGAACTTTGTATTTATTTTCTGTCTAGAAAATTATAAGCTAATATGTTTTGAGTTTCATCAGGCTTTCGGGTATATAATCAATTAAAATATATATTTAATTCAGATTTTTTTATCGCCCACATTGGACGATACAGTCACATAAAAAACATCAATTTTTTTAGGTACCCCCTTAAAATGCGCGGGACAAAATGTCTTGAATTTTTGAAATGAAGAAGTTTAGGTATTCGAATTTTAAAACAATGGATTTACAATAATTTGTTTTTCTAGTGTTTAGATTCATTATATAAACCTATTTTATTTTATTGAGGAATACTTGAAAGTGACTGATTTTCTGGAAATACTGTAAAAGGACAGACCAGGGGAGAGACATTTTTTTAGGTTTCAGAGCAATTATAGCAAAACCAAGCAAATCAATTGGATGAAATTCAGTGTCATAAAAGGAGACAATGAGTTTTAATGAAATATGTTTGCTGGTTTACATTTTTCGAAATATATTTGCTTTTTTCATGCAATACGTCGATGCGAACTCTTAACGTAGAAACACCCATTTATTACAGTGCGTAGTCAGAAAGTAAAATACCTGTTAAAGCATACAAAAGAATATAAATAGACTACTTTTAAGTTTCATATGCAAATTTCATTACACTCTGCAGGCGCTAACCAGAGCTATGTGAACATCTCCACATTTCTACCAGACGCCCCCAGTGTTCTTTACGTTGCACCCTACTCAACGTACGGTTATTGTTTAAAAATGCACGCACTCAAACTCCAATTATATGAGTGGCGAAGGGAGGAGACTAGGCGCGCTCTCGTCTTTTAAAGTCATAAAGACTTTATATGCCATAGTTTTCCTTCTTGGAATAATGAGATACGTCTCCGCTTCTCAACGACCTCGAGATACTCAGCGTGATGAAAATTCTTTGCCTCTTTTCATTGCGGTTTTAATTATATTAAAAATTTCAATCATTTTCTTTTCCTATTTTTATTATATTCAAAGCGGGAAATATTTTTAATATTCACTTTTACAAAAAGTTTCTTATTAAAAACGACTACCGACTTCACTGTGAACTAAGTAAACTAATTGTAAGAGCAAAATAAGTAGACAATTGATAGAATTCATCAGGAAAAACCTTGTTAGTAAATATTAAAAATGGATTCGAGGTATGTAAATAGCTACGGTTACCTACTTGTTTACATGTTTTATCAAATCAATAACACATCGGTTTTAAAGAAAGATAACGACATTATTCTCCATAATGAAATGTGTTTTTTTATTTAATTTCGCTTACCTGTAATTAATAATGTTTGGCATTTAATTTGATTTAAATGAGAAAATATGCATTCACAGAATATTTTAATTTTAAAACGTTAAAAAAATTAGAACTTATCAATTCAACGTAAAACAATTATGTTACAGCTAATGTTCATTATCAAGCGGATATTATATTTAAACATAAAGATAGGCTAACAAGAGTATTCATTATTAATAAAATGTAATAAATAATCCCTGCGCTTGCGCCGGCGCTTGTGACCGAGACGGCCCACCCACGCTTGTATAAACACTAACGTCAATAAACAAACCGAGACCGAGGACCTGTCTGCGGCCAACTATCACTCGGGCTACCGCTACTGTTGCTATGTTTGGTAAACAATATTATCTTTGCAAAGGAATTATGTAAAGAGTGTAAATACTCGTAGTTAACATAAACTTTTCTCACGGACGCGAGATCGTAACCATTAAGGTGGTAATTAGATTATGTCTGCTTAGGGTCGTAAAACCGAAAATGTTCTATCTGCCACATTGTGACATTAGGGATTAAGATGTGATATATGACAGAACTTGTCATATAACTATAATTTTCTTATCAGCACGCCTGGGTTAACCGAAAGCAGGTTAATCATATACCTACCTACTACACGTAAATCATAAAATCATCCATAGTAACATCAAATCAAGAATACACGTGCATCAAAATACAGAATTTAGTGGTCAATTCAGGTATTGGCAATTAATTCTGTTCCTAATTTTGAGGGCCTTCGTGGTGTACTGGTCAACACGCTAGTCCGCCAACCCGGAGGTTCTGGGCTCGATCTCCTGCCAGGGCAAGTTGGAAATTGGCCATTTTCTGTCCTGGGTCTTGGGTGTTTATCTTTATACCATTTTATCCCTACAAGCTTGAGCTTACTTTGGGGCTAGCTCAATCTGTGAGATTTATCCCTATACATATATATAGTAAATATTATGTATTAATATTATACAATAACACGATACATTTCTGTGATAGCACGGACAATTAAAAAATACCATATCGCATGATATTCATTCCTTGCCTTAAAAAAGATGATTAAAAAAAATGGCGACATCGCGTGTCGCGCCTAGTACTCTTTGCAGAGATAGAGGAGTCGCGAGTCGCGATAAATATAGTTTAGTAGCCAGGCGCCGGCGGTGAGCTGTAACAGACAGATTAACAGGCAGGTCATCATATACCTAAGCCGGTTACTACCGATTTAGATAACTAGTAACCCTTTCATTATAATGTGAAAGGTGTTAGAATCAATTTATTATTGTGTTATTCATGCTATTAACTTATCATGACAGGTAGTTTGGTATCCGGTGGGATAATCTTAAATGGTCGTAACGTGAAACCAAATATTGATATTGACGTTTTTGCTGTCGCTACAAATGAATATTTAGGGCGTATACGAATAATAAAAATCTTAATTAGCTACTTGTTTGGCTAAGGTCACCCTTAAACGGCTAAACGGTTTTATCGCATCGATCATAGGTATAATAAAATACTGTGGCAGTCGTAAAGTTACATTATGCAAACAGTTGCAATATTATCGCATATCAACTATCTATAGGAAAATCAGTTTTATTAGACAACGTGGCAAAATGAGTGATCTGTATGATCGATTATCTATTATTTACGATCGCCATATAATATACCCGTCTTTACATGGAAGTAGTACTTAGTATGATGTTCAAAATAAAATTAATAAAACTATACTGTTATTTGTATATGAACTGATGACATCATTTTATGCGAGTGGGGTAAGGTACTTAAAGCATGAGTATCAATCAGTGACATGTACAAAAATGAGAAAGCCAGGCTTACTCGGGAGTCAAGAGTTCATCTGGAAATATCAGAAGTCAGGTTGAACTAGCCGCGGGCTCGAACTCACACGTGGGCGCGGCCTAAAAGCATGCTGTCTCACCTAACATTGAGTTCGGGCGAAGCAGTAAAAACATACGTTAAGTCCTTTGGGCAAAGGGGTTTTATGAAAAAACTCCTGCATTAATCAATTACAAATAAAGTTTATTAAAATCTTAAGTAAATAAGCCGTGCCGTTTGATTTGGAGATTTTACATTCTTTTATTACTTATTACGCCTAAAGTTGCGTAAAAATAACCAAAAAAAGGCTTAATTTTTGTTGGCTTATAACTAGGGTTGCATCGATACGCCTTTTCGCCGATACGATACCGATACCGATACTCTTATACAAATATCGGGGATACCAATACCGATACCGATACGTTAATTGAATCAAACATGAAGATAAAATAAATAAATCACCAGGCGGATTATTTTTTATTAATATTAAAAGTAGTTACATAGGTCGATATTAGATAATTATTATAAATTTTAGTAATTAACATTAATAACATTTTTATTTAAAAAACAAAGTAATCTTAAGTTTTGCGGAGAAAGGCGATTTTAAATAAAAAGTATCGTTGAATCGGTCATAAAAATATCGTCGATACCGATATATCGGCTAACCCGAAGTATCGCCGATATATCGGTATCGGTATCGGTATCGGATGCATCGCTACTTATAAGTTTATAACCATAACTTTTTAATGGCTTTTTTATACTATTCAGTATCCCGTAAAGACAAATATTATAATGAGACTAAACGATATCATGTTACATTTTGCGATGTACAATGTCAAACATTTGAGGAAATCCCCTTCGAAATTTGTATAGAAAAAAAACTCGAAAACCTTAAGAGCGAGTAGTTCAACCTTAACAGCGGCCAACCCGCCTTACTTTTCATACAAATGCTCGTAAGTGATTATGGCTTAACTGAACTTTCTTGAAAAGTTTTAACATACAGGTATCTTGTGCGCTATTTCTAGGTTTCAATTGAAATAAAAAATTTAAATTTGGAAAATCAAATTCAGTTTACTATAAGCCTCCAAAAATTTGCTTTTTTGTACAAATTTTACCTATATATATTAACTTCGCAAATTTAATGACACTGAACATTTATATCACACACTTGTATAAGGTTTTCTGAAAAACACGTTTTACCTGGAACAAGTTTTATGAAATTTCAATGTTCAATGGATAGTTAATAATAATACTAATTTCATTCAATAGAATGCAAACCGAGCACTCAGGCGCTATATTTCTCTTTTTGCTTTGCTTCTTTTTCTAGCATTGCCCTGGATGAAACAACAATATTTTCAAACTATGCTCGCGTTGACGATAGAGCGGATTGGAGAATGAATTAGCTGACTGCCCTTCTTCACCGGAAGGCGCGATGAATGTAATGCAAACAACGAGACAACGTTGAGGCAACTGTACTACAATATTTGCAAAAATTGTAATGCATTAACTTAGTAAGTTACAGACACACTTTATTCCTTATAGAGTAGACAGAGCCAATAGTCGCAATAAGTACTCAATAACCCTATATTGTAGCAAAATGATGGAAAACAGGAATCAGAAATAGTGTCAGTGTGCTACCCCATCGCTTATTTAGAGTGAATCCTGATGTTTCCGTCCATCCCCTTGACCAACACCTACGGTCTACTTGGAAGTAGCTGGTACATTTAATTTTTTTTCTTTGTTACGTAACGTAGAAGAGTTGCGTAATGAATGAGAATGAGCTGTCTCCTTTAATTAATAATTAGTAAAAAATTACGACATGATCATTCCACCGCAGCCGCAGGCAGTATAAAGTTCAATAGTAAAGGTGCGGCGCGATTAAGCCTTATACAGTGGCTCTTATCTTAATTGTGCTCTCTTGTAATAAATCTCTTGTTTCCTCTGACTTTCTTTACTGTGCAACTATACACATAAGGAAGCTATTAGAACTGTCAAAAATCTTTTATTGTTAAATCAAAAAATATCTAAATGCAGAAACTTTTTTTATGTCAGGGAAGAACTGAACAGTTTGAGCATAGGCGACAGTAATATCACTAACCACACTATCATGGATGGGTTATCAGTTATCACTTATCAGGGTGGCTTTGTAGGTCATGCTTAAAAAATCTACAACAAGTCAGGGTTAGACCGAATTTTCTAGTTTCGTATACGATTTCATGCTGAAACTAGAAAATTCGGTCTATCTAAATGGCGTAGGTATACCTAACGCCTCTTTAGGTCAGTCATAAATACGCTGCCGAGGAAAGGCTCGCTACGTGCTTAATGCATCGTCACACGTTTTTAGACGAAGCTCATAAATAAACTCAAGCTGATAAAACCACTACTCAGTCTTGTTGACGTAATGTTAGTGCATATATCGTCACCTTACTCCGTGTTGTTAGTAACAGCGAAGTGTATCCGTGTGTGCCAGTTAGTTTCTAAAGAAAACCATTTCTTATCTATGGCCGAGCAAGTTCAAGATATGGCGTATCTATAGCTTCTTAACTCAAACGGGCCAAGTGTCGTGGTCTCTCCCACATACCTTATGGGGCACTCAAACGTTTCGTCAGGTTTCACTCGTGTAACGTAAACAATACTTTTGTCAGTGGAATTACGACTTTATAAGCTGCAACACAGTGTTCATTTCAGGAGATTGACGTGCGTGTCGCAACCGACACATTCCAATCGGTCCCGGCTCCTTATGTTGTAGCGTGAAATTATTGTATCTTAGAGAATTGTTTGTTAATTAGTTAGTAGAGCAAGGCTTTAACTTTAACTGTTCTTAAAAAGGAGGTTGTAAACAACATGTGACGTAAATGATATGAGCTTTTTAATGTCTCGTTTTGAATACACAAAAAGTTGTATCCAAAAGACAAACATGTTTTAGTAAATAAGAAGCGTCAAAGCTTTGAAGTTATTGGTAGATACGTAACTATCTATCTTGCACTTGAATAAAATCATAAATACAATGATGTTATTATTTAATGTATATACGTATATGTTAACGATCCTTACTTATCAGGCAGTCGATTTACGCTACAATAGGCTACTATTAACATAAATCGATTATTTTTCTGATATCAATTTTCGTGCGATTGAGTAGGCATCTACTATAGATTACCTACCTGATTGACATCCAAATTATACATTATATAATAAAGATAAAAATTATACATCTTAAAACACATACATATAAAAACACCGAATTGTCCGAGTATACTCAAAGAATTACACTATGTAAATCTGAGAACTTACTTTTTATTGCGGTCAGGATAAAAATACGTTGAAAAATTGTTACTAACTTAATTCTGCTATCTTTGGCAACATGTCGCACGAGCCGGGATCGCACGGTAGTGCCTGGTCGAGCATGGTACGGACGGACGACCAAGGTTGCTACTCGTACTGTTGGTACTGATACTGATAGGATACCATGGCCGACAAAGCTACGATAAAATACCTATTAAATAATGCTTTACAAAATTGTGATGTTATATCCTTCCTAATGTAGCTAGTCAATTGATCTATCATTGGTGATATTTTCGCATGACCGTAGATTAGATTAGGATAGAAAAAGTCTAATAATAATGCCTAAATTTGATTATGATGACGACCAAAGAAGGAACAAGATACGAGGAGAGTACTGTCGCCAACACAAAGGATTAATATATAAATCTAGGACTTTCTGCGGCTGAAATGATGATGATGATGATGAAATATATAAAGTACACACAGGTGCACAGGGACGAAAATAAATTAAAACTTAGTGTTTATATTTGTTTTATTAAAAGAGTGGCTTCACAAATCTGCACACTAATTACCTACTGACCGTCATAGAAACATGTAAACGGGAAATACGAAGTGTTAGATTCAATATTTATTCTCTAACGTCAAGTACAGTTTTCGGTAGCCGGGCCATTGACCATAAGCGGTGCTGCAAAACAAACAGTCATGGTGATGTAGTAATTTTCGCACTTGACAGAAATCTGATTTCTAAGTAGAATCATCCTCGATTTGTTTTTAATTTTTAACAGACTTAGATGAAGTAGAAGATCTAGTCAGATATCTATTAATTTTAAAATTGTCTAGTTATTGAATTTTGCTTTCATTGAACTTTTAAAAATTTGCCGAACTTTGAATGTTAGTATAGGTCCTTCAAAGATTTCATGAGACAACTATAATAGGGGGTAGTAAAAATAAATTATTTTGTACTGTTATGAGAATAAAACGTCACGAAATAATGTCAATTGTCGTTGATCATATCCATTTTCAACGTGATTTTAGATTTATTATTGTAGAAAAACCGACAATTTGAGCGCTATTTGACTCCAAGAAATCATGACGTCACGCCATGCTATTTCATACAAAACCGATAAACAATTGACGTTTTGACGTTTAGAAAAAAGTTTCTGATTAGACTATTTGGAAACTTGCGGTAGTCTGGCCACCTGGGTATAATCTAAACCATTCAATTCGACTTTTGCAAAAAATTTTAGATGGAAAGAAAAATCTTCACTGAAAAAGTATTATACATGATGATATTATGTATGACGTTATATATACTTATATATCCATATACACTCAACTGAATTTGACATTGAGAGGTTGAGATTTTTATTACCTTGCTACGTCATAGTATCGCATCTCATCATGATTTCTCTTTACTAATTGTCTGTTGTACATGTGTCCCTACCTTTTGATTCAGCAAGTAGGGACGCAATGTACACTTCATTTTTTAATCATAGCAATTTGTTTTTATCTTAAAGACCGACAATCTTGGAAATGAATTAGAAATCTCATTATGAATCACGGATTTAGATCTATCGCTTTCTGTCTGAGTCATAGAGAATCACAAACGTACGATCGATTGGTGTTCAATGAAAACAAGACATTTTACGTTAACTGTTTTCCTCGCGATTTCTTTTACGAGCACACTTAAGGGGCTAGCTGAATTTTCCGGGGTCCAGTGCGGCCCCCATTTAAAATAAATCATTTGAAAGAAAACGGAGATATCATTTAAAATTAAGTCTTGATCAGACCCTAGATAACCCTTCAAACTATTTTATGAACTACTGTTTACTATTTAAAGCGAGAACATGAAGCTTTTTTACGCACATACGCCAAAAGTGGCCGTTTTTCTCACTTCACATTCTCACTTTAAACTGTAAACAATAGTTCATAAAATAGTTTAAAGGGTTATCTAGGGTCTGATCAAGACAAAATTTTAAATGCAATCTCTGTTTCCTTTCAAAATATTTATTTTAAATGGGGGCAGCACTGGACCCCGGAAAATTGAGGTAGCCCCTTAATTAGTTTCTTCAATTGTGTTTTGATAATCTATTATTATAATACACACTATACATGTAGATCATTTTGCTGAATTGATGTGCATGCCGTCGGAGCGACATAGTGATGTACAAGACTCGACTATGAGCTCAATAGGTTTGGAGTTCCGAGGCTAGGCCAGCGCGAGTTCTCTCGAGCAACGACTCGAGCCTTTAAAAAAGCTTGAGTCATAAAATTTACACAAGTTTTCAATAGAAACTCGAACCGCGATATACAAGCCTCGAGTCCTCAAGTTCTAATTTTGTAGACTCGAGTCAAATTTTAAGGCTCTGTGAACTTTGATAGATCGGTGTCCCGAGTCTAGTTAAGCCAGAGCTCTCACAGCAACGAATCGAAACTTAGATATACATGCATACACTTGAAAAACATAAACCCCTTCGTCGCAGTCGGGTAAATGACTAGGGTGCAGAAAGAGACCTAAGCTGAAATTTCACGCTTCGAGGCTCAATTAAGCTCGCAGTCGTCGCCGAGGATTCCGTCAAAAGAGTCGAGCCCTGTAAACGACTCCGAGTTCTAAGTATGCGGACTCGGAGGACTCGAGTCTTGTAAATCACTAAGCATTACAAAGGTCGCGTTCCTAAAAAAGCCGATGCCGCCTTTGAAGTGCCTTTAGAGCTGAACGAATATAGTTATATAATCTTTTACACAATCTATCCACCTTTTATATGTTTTCTTTTCCTGGCTCTATCTACTTTAATTTCCAAGATAAAAGTTCTTACTTTCGATACATTTTAATATAATAGTGACATAAAAGGTCACAGCTCCATATCTATTTCCATTACAAATGCATACCTACTAGTAGGTAACAGTTATATCGATTACAAGTGTTTTAGTTCATTAGTTATTCCAGTAAACTATTCCACTGATAACATGTTGACAGCTAGAAATAGAATGTATTATCGGATCAAACGATCAGATCCCACGGCTCTCCGCGCTACATCTGTCAATCAAACGATTACGAGACTACCGATTTAGTATCGATATCTCAGTTTCGGGTAATTAAGCTTGCTAACAGTGTAATCTAATGATCGTCTTAGTTATTTATAAACTATTTTATATTTAGTTTGCTTAAATATTGTACCTATGTATATTGTAAAATTGTTGTTAACTATAAAACTGTTATCAGACCGATTATGATGTACGGGTGTGAAGCTTGGACACTGACTTTAAAGGAAGAGAACAAGCTGCTAGTGGCGGAGAGGAAAATCCTTCTTGAGATTTTGGGACCAACGCAAAGGGAAGATAGAAGCTGGAGAATCAGAAAGAACCTGGAGATGGAAGGTCTAGTGTCTGAACCAAATATCATCGGTGAAACGAAAGCAGCCAGGCTTCGCTGGCTCGGACACGTAGAAAGAATCGGGCGTTTAAGAGAGCCTACTTGGGTCGTCCGAATAGCCGCCGACCTGTTGGTCGCCTCAGGTACAGATGGGCCGACGAGGAACAGAAAGACCTGCGAACCCTCTGAGTTGACGACTGGCAGCAACGCTCACAAGACCGCAAGAAATGGCGCCATCTAGTGTCGGAGGCCAAGATCCACTTCGGGTCGCTGCGCCACCGTAGTAAGTTGTCATAAAGTTAAGCTTAAGAAGGCATGTAAGTAACTACACATAGTTATTGTACATGCCTTCTTAGTTGTCGTTATTCACAGATTTATTTAAAAAAGCAATTTTCCATATTCGTAGTAGTAACAATATTATGTAGAAGTATGGACTTTACATAGTACAAATAAATATCGGTCAGCTTTTTGCGTTTGGATTCACTTTGTTTGTCAGCTGGTCTCTACCTACCTACTTCTAAACAGGTCGACTTTTAGTGCGTTTTTCATTATCGTGTATCAAATGTTAAACCGATAAAATATTCACAGCTGTCTTGCAATTTTACAACGTATCGTGTTTCCTGTTTGTTATGGTTGTTCACGTGTAGTACTGTACAATAAAACCGGAACGTGTGGAGTACCTTTGTTTGATAAAACACGAGTCTACATCGGCCGAGCGACGTCTGCTAGCTACACAATGCTCCGGGTTTTACCCACAGCCAAGCTTTTTGCATAAACTCGCATCGAATAACAATAAGTTTTAGAAACTCTGTAAACATTATTTATTATGTAAATAAAAACTACCGAATAGGTTTTGCCCGTCTCTAAAGTTAATCTTATCGTTTAGGGCAATACCTCATTAATATAAATTAGACGGTTTAATAAATTGATACGAAAAACAATAATTTAAGAATGATTATGTTCAACTATTATATAAATACGAATTCCTTCAAAATTACAAAAAATAAAAAAAACATATAAGGCACGAAACATAGCAAGCTGGGCGCTTGCTATGTTTCGTGCCTTATAACTCTTATAAGTATTAGGTACCTTTAAAGTGAATACCTACGATTTAACTAGGTAGGTATGTTATTTTGCATTGCAACACGATAAACTAGGTTTATGATAGTATTCAATAACACCTAGAACAGCGAAAAATTTATAGTATGTCGACGTGACATAATCAAATAGCCACGTGTGCTTTCTATTCTAGTATTTTATATCGTTTCATTACCTTATACAATATCAGTACATGAAACAAAAAATCTACTTCTCACAAACGTGGTTAGAGTGCGTGAAGGAAGATGTCGGTAAAAAGAATGTGACAAATAATAATACAAAGGAAGGATAGAGGGAAAAGGGACAGACGCTCGTATAATTTCCAGACTCTATGTAGAGTTGGATAAGGCGAGGGAGGATGAAGGAGGAGAATGAAGATACCAATACAATGCCATACCTAAAGTAAACAATTTAGGTACATTCTAACCTATCTACTTAGCACACCATATCAATTCAATCGTCATAATAACCATCTATTGACGTCGATAACAAGAATCTGACGCAGATTTTTCGAGAAAAAACAACACAGTACTGAGAATAGACGTGATTTTCCCACGGCCCTTCAAGTTATTATTATGTTTTAATTTATTACTTTACAAAGATTGTAATTAACCAATTACCAATACAATATTCATGATTCGTAAAACATTATTGAAAGCTGGACAAGCGCAAGTATTGTGCCTATGATATGATTACAGCAAAATTATGGAGATTAAAATATTTTTTAGGGTACCGTACCCAAAGAGTATAAACAAGACCCCTATTACGACTCCGCAGTCCGTCCGTCCCTCTGTATGTCAGTATGCTGTATCTTATGGACCGTGACGTGTAGCTAGACAGTAAAATTTTCGCAAATGATGTATTTCTGTTATACTATATAAACCCTTATAGCAACAAATACTAAAAACAAAATAGAGTAAATATTTAAGTGGGGCTCGGTTTGTTCTAAAGACCTTGATGGATATGTGTTATAATGGTTTTTACGATAGATGGGGATTGTAACTAATCAGTAACAATCTTGTATGGAGCAAAAAATAAGTAGAAATATTTTTATTCTATTTTTCTTTGAGCCAATGTTGTTTTTGAAAGTTATTTTGACTTGATTTTTGTAGCTACTAAATCCATATTAAGCAAGGATTGAGTCAATCTAAGCCCTTTGAAATGATCTAAGAGAATACTTAAACAAAGGAACTATTAGACTTTTTTTTAACCTTTATTGTCCCACAGCTGGGCAAAGGTCTGACGCACAAAATAATATTTTTATTTTAAACAAAAACTAAATTTTCAGCTTTCACGGTGGAGTTAATTGACAAAATCTTTTTATTCATTTTTAATGACAACATGAATAATTTTTTTATCTACCTGCAGTTATGTAAACCTTTCAAAATCTAATTTTTTCTAAAAGTGAAAAATATAACTTCGATTACTAAATTTAACTTCTAATAGACTATTATTTATTATAATAGATATTGAGACTCATATTGTATAATATAATAAAATATTTCCCTTGAGGAACTTTCCACTTTATGGTGTCTTCTGTTACTATAAACTTAAAAAATGTAATAAACCTTTTTAATCTATCTATCTTCTTATCTTATATATTATACTAGCTTTAACCCGCGACTTCGTCCGCGTAGAAGTAGAAAATGGTTCTAATAGGATTTTTACGGTATTAATGTTGTGATAACATATGAATTATTATGTTAAAATGTTTGAATACTTATAAAATATAACATTTTTTATAACTTAGGGATTTAAAGGCCTAGCAGATCCAGGGAACCTCCCTCTCCCGTTTCCTTCCCGTTCCCGTTGCCGTCATTTGCTAGACCGAGAGAGAGCGACGAAATGCTTCAAAATGGTTAAACTAATCTTGTTTCTCCATACAAACTTCGGACCCCCATTTCACCCCCTTAGAGGTTGAATTTAGAAAAATCCTGAAATACATACTTACTAACTTACCGTCAGGAGTACTCCTGCGAAGTTTCGAATAAAATAGTCTAACTAATCTTTTCACTCCATACAAACTTTGGACCCCCGTTTGACCCCCTTTGGGGGTGAGTTTTGAAAAATCCTTTCTTAGTGTGCTCCTAGACCTCATAAAAAACCTACGTGCCAAATTTGAAGTCCCTAGACCCTGCGGTTTCAGCTGCGCGTTGATCGATCAGTCTCTGTCTATCTATGTCAGTCATGTCTATGTCGAAAATGGTTCTTATAGGGCTCTCCCTCACCCTCTCCCTGTTCTCTGTTTTCGTTCCCGTTCCTGTCATTTGCTAGACCGAAAGAGAGCGACGGAACGCTTCAAAATGGTCAAACTAATCTCGCTTGCTTCTATACAAACTTTGGACCGTTCACTCCCTTAGGGGATGAATTTTGAAAAATCCTAAAATACGTATTCACTTATTTACCGCCGGAAGTACTCTAGCGAAGTTTCGAATAAAATGGTCAAACTAATCTTTTTTCTCCATACAAATTTGGACCCCCGTTTCACCCTATTAAGGGATGAATTTTGAAAAATCCTGAAATGTGTATTACTTATTTACTCTTGCGAAGTTTCAAATAAAATGGTTAAACTAATCCTGTTTGTTCATACAAACTTTGGAACCCGTTTCACCCCCTTAGGAGGTGAATTTTGAAAAATCCTTTCTTATGCACCCCTAGACCTCATAAGGAACCTATGTGCCAAATTTGGAGTCTTTAGACCCAGCGGTTTGGGCTGTGCTTAATATGTCAGTCAGTCAGTCAATGATTCATTCTGTTTCTTCTTATATATATATATATATATATATATATATAGATTATATATATAAAAGCGAAAATCACTCACTCACTCATCACGAAATCTCGTAAAATACTTAGCCAATGAAGATGAAATTTGACAGGAAGGTAGATTGTGACTAAGAGACGTCCGCTAAGAAAGAATTTTTAGAAATTCCGTCCCTAAGGAGATGAAATAGGGGTTGCCAGTTTGTATGGAACTTCGTAATTTTCAAAGTGAGAGACGCATGAAATTTTTAATTTATTTTTAATAGTTTGTAGAAATACTAATGCATTCATTAGATTTTGAAATTTTACATCCCTATAGGGGTGAAATAGGGGTTGCAAGTTTATATGAATCTTCGTCATTTTTGAAGCGAGACACGTGACATTTTTGAATTTATTGAGTGGTCAATAAAAAATAATAGTTAATACAGAATTAGATTATGAAGTTGCATCCCCTGGGGAGGATTAGGGGTTGCGAATTTATATTATTATGAAACTTAGTCATTTTTTGAGTGAGAGACAAAAAATTGAGACAAATTTGTTCTCTTTTGCTGTAGCAAATGACGGTAATGGGAACGGGAACGGGAAGAGATATTATAATACAATTTTAACGGTAAAAAAACAATTAAAGATCCTATTAGAACCATTTTCGACTTCTACGCGGACGAAGTCGTGGGTTAAAGCTAGTAATGTAAAATAAAATGTAGATTTTGACAATATTGACTGAAAGTGAGTTCATGGTGCAAATAGTCGCTTTAACCTTGGAAAAAACGTATTATCAAGTAAAAAAAGGCTATATGTATAGTATACCTACATGTATTTCTTTTGTTATACCATAAAATATAGTATCGTTGAGTTAGTATCCCATAACGCAAGTCTTAAACTTACTGTGAGGTAATTTTAATCGGTGTAATTTGTCCCCTATAGGTACATACATACATATATTTATTTGCCTGCCTATAAATTTTACAGTGTTGATCATTCAGGGTAAACTGAAAATTAAGTGTATAATGGTAGATATGAATACTTGTGTTTGTAGCGTCGACATAATTTTCTTTAGTTTCGAAGTGCTGTTACGTTTCGCTGCGTAGGTACGGGCCGTTTGCTTAGTGATTAACTTTGTTTAATGGCACGGTTGGCATTTTGTTACTGAAGGATTAGGAAAATAAGGCCAAGAAAAGAAACTACATAACTTCTAGGAACTGTTATATCATAAATTAAGTTAATAATTTGATTGCGTTTTCAAAGCCACTTGCGATGTACATTTTTTATCTTCTTTTTGACGACTATTTCTTGAATTTTATTCAATAATTTGTCGCGTGACCATAGGTTCTATGACGCATGTCCACTTGTGCATAAGCTGCTCAACTGGCAATCGTTTTCAAACAGCCGTGTCAAACCTAGTCTTTCAGAAACATGAACACAAGGGGTGAGTTAGAGGTTAATTTTAGAAACACAGTTGTTGCCACCAAAAAAAAAAATTAGGTTCCGCTTACCTAGATTCTTTATTGGCTTTTATTTTTTTCAGTTTTCTTTTTAATTTTTGTGTAATAGTTAGGTAAATATTACAAATACAATCCTATATGAGGAGTATGTTTACATAGCCCCCGGAAGCTTTTCGCCATGTTCTCTTTCAAGATTAAAGTACATCCCACAACAAATTCTTACCTTTGTAATATCAAGCAAAGTATATTATGTTATTAGAAATTAAAGGTTAATTATTGTTAAGTCGGTTCAGTGTTATAATAATATCTCCACAACACAAGTGTCAACAGTGGCGCATGAGCAATGTCATTTTTGAAAATAGGTGTCTGTTATTTTCGAGATCAGTCAGGGTTGCGTTAAATAGGTAAGATATAAAAAATAGCTTTAATTAAATTATTGCAATCAATCAGTTTTATGTACTTACATAGAAACAGACATTTGTAATTACTAGTTCGTAATTTACTATTATTACAAATTACATCTTCAAATTTGGGTTCCATTCATAGACATGCAAACATTCGAGTACCGCATTGCAGTTGTTAAATCAAATAAAAAGGGAACTTGCGACCTCTACGAAAACATTTTCGTGAGGTAGTAAGTTTAAGGGTAGGCTCTGGGCGAGGGTGTAGCCATTGACTTAGCTGTTTTTTTTGCATACCAATAGAGAGCTAGTAGACTTCTTGAAAATGACATTACACTATGTGACTGCTTGAGAGCCTCCGTGGTCCAGTGGTCTAGGCGTTCGCCTTGTCATGGGTTTGAATCCCACTGGGAAGCAAACTTTGTGAAAAGTTGTTTTCAGTTTGGTTAGGACATTTCAGGCTTAAATCACCTGATTATCCAAAAAGACCATGGTTCTGTGTTTCGGAAGGCACGTATAAACTGTGGATCACGAACGCCATCTAGAGTTTGATCATCAAACTATCCAAGGATTGGTTCTGGTTTACCCTTTGGGTTGCGGAGGTCAGACAGCAGTCGCTCTGTGTAAAAACCACATCAAACCTTTTTAGTTAGGTAGCGGACCCCAGGCTCTGAAGCATTACTTAAATATGTTCGGATGATGATTACACTATGTGACTACATATTTTCTTCACATATTTTTTATCTAAATAAAAACAGTGTAAATTTTTTTAGCCGCTGCACCCATGTCCCGTATTGTGCAGGCTGATCTGAGGGCATCTGACAAGCATACCCTTTAAAATAAAAAACAAAAAAAAATTCAAATTGTTCCAGGTGTTTTCAAATAATTGTCGAACATATAATAAAATAACAGGCCAAGTGCGAGTCGGACTCGCGCACGAAGGGTTCCGTGCCATTATCTATAAAATATTACGTTTGTTGTATGGGAGCCTCAAATATTTATTTTATTCTGTTTTAAGTACATATTTGTTAATAAACCGGCAACAGAAACACATCATGTGTAAAAATTTCAACTGTCTAGCTATCACGGTTCATGAGATACAGCCTGGTGACCGTTTTAACCCCTTGGTTACAGAACCCTCAAAAAAGATTGCAACGAATTGATTACCTCCTCCATTTTAGAAGTCATTGGTTAAAAATGTAGTTCAGAACTTCGAAGACAATATACTAAAAGTCCCTTATTCTTATAAAGCAGAAAAGTACCCAGAAGTTCATCTGATGCGGCCTATATACCTCTTGCAAAATCTATTTTAGTTAAAAAGTGTTCTGTCCTTGTCTCTTTTCTCAGCATTTAACATAGTAAGTACGAAGACAAAACATACCTATTTCAAATAAAGTAGGCTTATCAAATGATTGATATTTTTTTATGAGTAGTAAGTCATTTAATATTATATAAATTTCTTATTTTTTTTAATTGTCAATTTATTAGGTGCAATCTCATTTTGGTTTTGTGCACACTCAAATGTAGCTATTTTAATGAAAAATTAAATAAAAGTTTTATTAATGTTTCCGCCCTGGCAATGGATATTAATTTGGCATATAGGTACAGACATTTATTCAGCATTTATGCAATGCGCCTAATATGCGCGGGCGTAAACCCATCTCTACTCAGGACATGGATGCTTTGCTGAGCGGACACAGTACAAAAAATTTAAGCAAGTTGCAGATACAAGCTTTTTTCCTGTGCAACAAAAAATAAACAAATAAATACCTATACATGTAAGTATAACCAATCATAATTACAGGACAATTAGATTCCAATCACATGTGGACAGGAAAATTGGCAGTTTTGAATCAAATCATGTGTTATCTGTTAGTTCTGATTGAAAATGTTAGTTGTGTGGGTGAAGACAAAAAGTGTTGTGGGCAGAATAATATTGCTTAGCATTGCATAAGGGCTATCTTCAATATTCACAGTTATTGCAAAGTAGTTTTAATTATTGTACTTTAACCAGGCCATTTGCTTTTCAACATGTAAAAGAAGTAGTGGTAACTACTTCTTTAGTTCAGTCTTAGAAATATAGTCTATAACCAAGATGTCCATGACTTATATCTTGCTCTATTTCTCAATATATTATAGGTACTTATATCTTTTTCATTTGGCAATGCTTGTTTCAGGCAAAGAAAACCTTATAAGGAAAAATGAACATTTGTGAATGTAATGAAAAAATGATTGAATATTATAATTAATACTCCACCGGCTAGAGCATAGCTCTTAACCCGTCAACAACAACAATTTTGCAAACCCATTGTTATCTATTGTTCTCTCCGTTGGATCCGACGTCTGAAAGCTGACGGGTTAAATATAGATGATGTTGTGTTATTGAAATGGGGAAGGAAGGAAGCAAATCATTCCAATAAGAAACTTATTATCCTCAGTGGTTGATTGAGCCTGTGATTGTTACGTGGAATTGAATTTGTGCACAATATCCTTCCTTGCCAAACATTTAGCTAAGGGGATAGTCTATTTAGAGGTAGAGAGCTGCAGAGGGGTAGGGAGACCGAGAAAGACATGAAAAGAATGTGTAAGGACAGGTATGAAGGAACGAGGGGTTAGTGCAAGTATGGTGAATAACAGAAAGTAGTGGAAACAGTTGACATCTTCTTTTGTGGTCAAGTGCAGATCCACTATTGTGGGCAGACTTTCACAGTCTAACTATTGAATCTCGCAAGTGGAAGTCTTGACCATAACCTTTTTTAAATGCTGAATCTGTGCCTGTTTGTGTTGTTAACATTTGCCATTTCTTTGTTTGGTCTATGGTTGGGGAAGAACTTGAAAGATTTAATCAATTTATTATCAAGGTTGATTTCACATAAGTACTACACTTTACTTGTCAGTAACTAGTCAATAGAAATTAAAAACAAAAAATATTAATTCCAGGTCAATTCTCTGGGTAGAGATAGCAGTTATCAGTTAGAGAATGTTGAACACATTCCTAGTAATAACAGATAACATTTTATATGTAGGATGCAACCTTCACATTCAGGATAAGTTGATTTCAAGGATGTCTGGGCAGATATCTTTAAAAAGTTGATACATAAAATAATGATAAATATATTAAAGTTGAATATACATGATTGATCGTTGTTTTTTTAATCAAATATAAGAAAATTTATCAATTGAGAATAAAACCACAAAACAGCCTATGAACAAAACCACTTTTTTTTATTTATTTATTTTACAGCTCTGGATACAAGTCATACAAGTCTTTGAGCCTATCTTTATTTCTTCATTTCCCAATCCTAACTAGTTTTAATCAAAGGTTGGTGTAGGCTCTTATTGCTTCAATCAACCTTCTGGCGACAAATCTATATGAGCCCTATGGTTTTTATTTTTGTTGAATATGCATAGTTTAACTTGTTGCATGAAATGGTAGGTAACTACATATGCAAATAGTTTAAAGGGTAAAAAGTAACATGAAAATATACAACTTACCATTAGAACTCTTTAGATCTCGATGTATGAGCGCCATAGGTGCACCACAGTGTAGGTAAGCCATACCCTGTGCCACCTGTATCGCCCAGTCCACCAGGATACCGGGTCGGATCTTTCTGCCCGATAGCACCCGGTTCAACGGCCCGCCGCGTGCGTACTCCATCACCAAACACAAATTAGGCGCTTCTAAACACACGCCTTTCAAAGACACTATATTCTCATGCTGCAACACCCAGAACAGTCTCGCTTCTTGCAATACACTCTCTTTGATAACCTCAATGTCTTCGTTAGCGTCCTGGCGTGCCGCTTTGACAGCCACCACTTCATCGTTCCAGTAACCACGATACACTTTACCGAATCCACCCACACCTATCACTTCTTCTAGCTTGAGCTCACCGAAAGTGACGCGCGGAGGCTCTACTGACAACGGATCCTCTTCCGTCACGTACACAGCAGGGAATATGCCAACACGGTCCCCAATTTTTCCCGTCCACCAGCCCTCGTCCCCCGATATGTTCGAGTCCTTGGACAAGACCTCGACAATCTCGCCCCTACGGAGAGACAGCTCGTCCTCGCCTTGCGCCACATAGTCGTAGACGGCGGTAAACAGAGGGAACGGTGGTCGTTCGTCCTCGGCCGCCATGGCCGCGCGGCCGGCCGCAGGCCGCGGCGGCATTACCCCGGCCGCGCCCCCATCGCTCCTCTCCTCCTCGCTCAAGTGCTCTGACACTGCTGCAGCCTCCGCCCACCACCACACATAACGCTACACAACAACGCGTTTGGTTATGATCACCGTATTATTCCGCCATCTTTGTTTCCAACATCGATCATGGCGGTGTTGTGTTAAGAGTACACTAACAGGATTTTCACTGGTATGATAGCACATACACCACGACAACCTTCGTTTATTTTATGACGACATTCGCTGTGATAGTGTTACTTATTTTCTATTCATCTATCACGCTTTTCGATAGAGCGACGAAATGACAACCATACCACAGCGAAGTCAGTGACAAACTGTCATTCAGTGTCACCAGAATATGAATTACCTATCTACCATCTGTTTTAACTTAGTAACTTTAGTAGATTATTTATAGAAGAAACATGATTTTAAATAAAAAAACTTTGCAGTAGCTTTGTATGTAACATCATGCTACTTCGAAGTAGGTTTATTTTTATTGAGGTAAACTATTATTTTTTATCATTAGTATTGTGCTTAATAAAAAAAAATATTTTCAGTTTACAGTGGCAACACTTTTATAAATTAGTATGATATTAAAATCACAGATGGCAGCTACTCTTAATTTACAAGAAAACTACGCCATCTAGGTTACTAATGTGGAAACCATATTGCTATTGCGTTCAAAGCTTGCAGTTTTTTTTTAGATAGGAAATTGTAAGATATATCTTTTGAAAATATAGCAGTTAAATTTTTTTAAAAATATAAAATATTATAATTAAACGTTCTTGTTTTGTTTTTTTAATATAATGCGATATTTCAGCTCAGCTATCAAGTGGTCCCATGGTGTAATGGTTAGCACTCTGGACTTTGAATCCAGCGATCCGAGTTCAAATCTCGGTGGGACCTTGTCATCAATTTTTGGACTAAACTAAGAGAACATTTTTTATCGTGATTTTGAGTTATTTTAGTCCTTGCTAACATAAAAGAAATGGAAAATATACGTTCGTAAAAACCACGTGAATTTGAGAGCAGTCTGAGGGAGTCTGAAGGGATGCTGGGTAGGGAGCATTATTGATCGCGCGAAAATGGGATGGTCGTATCCATTCGCGGCGAACACCCAGCCCGCGGACGTGGGACCGCTTTCCAATCTCCAAAAAACGCTTAAACGCCTTAATCACTAGTTTAATAAACCAAAAAATCTGTACAAAACCACGTTGATGTGTCTGAGAATAATTAACAAATTATAAAAGCAATAATAACGAAAACCTAGTGGAAAATCGTCGCGCTAACACAAAACATTAGAAAATGTGACATGACAGTGAAAATGCGAAAAAAATCCGTCGATAGCGTTAAAATTGTCGTAAAACATGTGAATCGTACAAAACGTGGACCTGGGTCTGGGTACCGATAAAAATTGTAATAAGATTTGTTTGAATGTCTTTTGGGTGTCTCATTTCTTTGCGGTTTTAGTGAAGTCGCGATTTATAATGGCCGATTTATTATCACCTGGTTAAATTGGTATTATGTGTAAATATAGTTACAAAATGTGTTGTTCGAAGAGTATTCTGAAGAATAAATTCTGCCTGAAATGGTGTTGGCGAAAGCGCTGGCCGGGATCCGAAGCTAGTGGGATCCTCTCATTCGAAGTTCGCTCAATAAGTAAATCTTCGTAGCCATTCGAGTGTTTAGAAATATAATTAAGTACCTAGAGGTAATAATTAAGCACTCAAAATGAATACATTCAACGCGCCAACCACGCAAATAAATGCGATTGACAAAATGACAACAGTCAAGTGTAAATCCGTGGATTTAGAAGGATACGTTATAATAGTAGTGCAAACTAAGGATAACAAAGTAAAACTGTACGGTAAGTGAACTATTTTCTAGTATGTAATTAGTATATAATTTAATTAAGATAGTCCCGCGAAGAAAAAGGAAACGAACGTAGAGTTTCAGCTAAGCTTAAAGCTTTCAAAGATAATAGGTATCTACTTAGGTAAGTAAACTTGAAAATTGCTACCACATCGGATTCCGATATTTTCAAACCACCAAACCTTGTAATATTTAAAAAGTATTTATTGAAATAAAAAAAATCGTGCGTACATTTACGAACGCAGAGATTCAGCCAAGCTTAAAGGTAATACATATAGGTATCTACTTAAGTAAGTATACCTGGAAATTACTGCCACAACGAATTTCGATATTCGCAAACCACCAAACCTTTTAACTGAAATGTATTAATTGAAACAACAGAATTTATCGGGCGTATCTACTTTTACGAACGTAGAGTTTCAGCTAAGCTTAACGCTTTCAAAGGTATTAGGTTCACAACGTGGAAGGGACATACCCGTAATAAATCAATCCACGGGCTGTACTAGATCTCTACAGTATAATGAAATTAAAATAACAATCAAAAAGAAAAAAGAAACTCGACATTCCCATACAAATTGCCTTTTGTATGGAAATAGCAAATTTTTATTTTGCTTTTTGTCTGTTATTTTATTTTGATTATACTAAAGTGATCTAGTATAACACGTGGTTCGATTTATTACGAGTACTTATGTCCCTTCCACGTTGCATACTTATTACGTAAGTAAACCCGAAAATTACTACCACAACGAATTCCGATATTCGCAAACCACCAAACCTTGTAATTGAAATGTATTTATTGAAATATCAGAATTTATCGTGATGTGGAATTTAACACTCAAAGAAGCAAAAATAATTCAGTAAACATCCAACATAAATGAAAATAACTTTATAAACTATTTAAAAGTTTCTTTTTTGCAGCTATATCCATTTCTGTCTACAAAAAATACATAAAAGCGATTTCACGATAAATTAAAAGACGCCTCACATTTTATACATGTACCTAATACATATAAAAAAATAAATCTTCAATGGTGAGACAACTCGAAATACAATACCCTCCTTCGGCCCTAACGGTAGAGAAAACCCCATTAGCTTTTTAAAAGGTGGTTAAAATTCTAAACTAGATTTTCTTAACATCTCAGAGGTATTTTTCTTAGCTAATTCCCTATATGTGCCACCCTTGAGTAATTCCCTGAACTTGTAAGCACTTCAAAATTAAGGTGACAAGAATGTACTTAATTAAAGACAATGCTTGTGAAGAATGTGAGCTACATACGTACATTGCACAGATGATAAGCATATAAGTTGAAAAGGTTGGGGAAGGGGACAGACACGGTATGAGTAAAATAAACCATTTATTTTAGTACGTAGAGTAGGTACAGTCGCATATATGCGTGGGTAGTAGACAGGTATTCATATTCAGTTTGCAAGCAGGTAAGAGAAAAAGGGCTTATTTTACTTTATACCTCTTTGTCACACTACTAATCACATCCCGTTTTAGCGTTTAATCTCTTGCGGGGTAGGCAGACCCTACCCTACAAACCGGGCGCAAAGTTTGGTTACAGAGCAGCAAGCATGGGAATCAGGGCGCAAACTTTAATTTTCAATTAATTTTTTTTTTCTCTAAAATCTTATATCTAACAATACATACTTAAATAAAACTTTTAATACAAGATATTGTGAGAGACAAAATTGTAGAGTAGGTAATATCAAGAAACAACCAGTTGTTGATGAACGTGGTCTGCATCAGTTAACTTTGTTAGGGAATTGTATCTTTTATTAACTCAATGGTTACGCTAAATGTGCAGCCCATCGTACAATTTGCGATAGATTACTCGCAGCTCGTAATCACTGAACAAATTGAGTTGAATACATACTCCTGTTGATTGGTAAAATACAGTGTAGGGGCGTGGGAGGGCGCGTGAACAGTTTTCCATTTTATGTAAACATAATTAAAGCTCACGAAATAAGCACATGTGCGCTGTGTTAATGAAATCAAGGAATTTAAAGGCGCTCCTGAGTTTGATACCCAGTGGGAGCAAGTCTTGAATTTGTCTATGGTTCTGAGTAATTTATCTACTTACGTCAATCGGGCAAGCTTTACTTGACAAAATAGCTTAAGGGGCTGCCTGAATTTTCCAGGGTCCAGTGCTTACGGTTATCAGTGAAACGGATATTTAATTTAAAATTTTGTCTTGATCAGACTCTAGATAACCCTTCAAACTATTTAAAGAACTATTGTTTATAGTTTAAAGTGGCCTTGGTCAAAGTCAATGGTTACGCTAAATGTGCAGCCCATCGTACTATTTGCGATGATTGAACAAATTAAGTTAAGTACATACTCCTGTTGATTGGTAAAATACAGCGTGGGGAAGTGGGCGAGCGCAAACAGTTTTCCATTTTATGTGAACATAATAATTAAAGAAATAAGCACATGTTGAAATCAAGGCATGAAAAGGCGCTCCTGGGTTTGATTCCCAGTGGGAACAAAGTCTTGAATTTGTCCATGGTTCTGAGTAATTTACCTACATAAGTCTATCGGACAAGCTCTACCTGCAAAACAGCTATCTATCAAGATTGAGCTGGAGGTCAAGAACCTCAAAAAACTTACATAAAAAATTTTCGTGGCTCCTTTTCTTAAATTGATCCCTGAGCCCTAAGAACTAGTTCTGCAAAACGCCGTGTAATAATCTCGTAAAGATGCCACATCATGGTGTTAGAATAAAAATTAATATATTTACGTACAGAATCTACGAATAAAGGTACTTTCAGTTTTGCTCAGCTAGAATGTTTTGTTAAACTTGGAAGTTACCGCATCAATAAACTTAGTACCACCGATTATACATATATATTATTCCGTTAAACTAGATTTTATTTATGATTCCAGCTTAGGTTTTGTGTATACAGGGTGACTTTTTAATCACCAGGAGCAAGTTCAGTCCACGATACTAAACTACTTTTATAAAAACAAGAACTGAAAATCGAAAAAAAAAACGTGCTGCTAAAGAAACTCCGTTTGATTGAGCGATTTGAGTTTTTATTTAATAGAAATTAGTTATGGTTTTTATATACCTATGTATAGGTTTCGGTTGAGTGAAAAACACAAAAGCAGGCTTTATTGCTAAGAAAATATAATATAGCCCGAATCGTTCGTCACAGTGTTTTTCTAAAATGTCTTTTTAATCTACTCTAACACTGTTATGAGTGCAACAATATTTAATTGCATTTCTTGTCCAGGGTCACCATCTGCAGGCAACTGGGACAATCTGGAGCTGGCAGACGAGATCATGGACGTGAACGAGACGAGGCTCGAGGATATGACCAGGGCAGAGGTCCTAGGTCATATACACGAGGTAATCTACTCATAATTACATATTATTTGATTGGAAATGTTGCAATTTTTTTTAAAACATTCTTCGTTACCTTCCCATCTCGTAGCTTGGTTTCGATTTCCATGCGGGCAAATGATTGTTACCTATTTGTTGAATGAAATTTCACATGTGTGTAAATCTCCTATATGAATTTTATTGTGTACCCACTTAATACAGCTTATATAATAAAATATTAGGTCCTTACATATGAAATTGGCGTTTTGTATGGGAGGAACAAAATGTCGAATATTTTTTAATTTAATATATTGAACCATTGTTATGAACCATTGTTATCTATGCACTTTTGCCATCTAATAGGTAGTTATTAATTGATCCCTTTACTAAAAAAACCATTCTGACGGGAATCAATAAAATCTTTGAAGGTGGTTTGGGCTGCCCCATCTGAGTTGAATTTTTTCCCATTCAAGAAATTATAGAAATTTCTAAAAAAAAATTGGTGCAAGGTCCGGGGAGTACGGTGGGTGTCTTAGAGATTCCAATTAAAGCTCTTCTAATTTGGTAGCCGCCTATTGTGCAGTGTGTGGTTTAGCGTTGTCGTGAAGCAGCAGTGTCATAGAGCGATTGACCAGCCTCGGTTGTTTAGCAGCTAGCTTATCCATCAAGGTTTGCAATTGCTGACAATAGACGTCTGCCGTAATCGTCTGGCCAGATTTGAGAAAACTGTAATAAACGACACCGGCACTAGTCCACCAAACGCTTACAAGTAACTTTTTTTGGGTCAATTTTCGCTTGGGGTAGGATTTGGCTGGCTTGCCAGAGTCCAGCCATTGCGATGAGCGCTTCCGATTATCGTAGAGAATCCACTTTTCATCACAGGTAATGATTCGATTAAGAAAGTCTTCATTATTGTGCCGGTCAAGTAATGTAACGCAGGAGTCGATGCGCGTTTGCCGGTTTGCTTCACTCAATTCGTGAGGGTACCTACTGGCTTTTGAATCTTCCCAATTTGCTTCAAGTGAATTAAAACAGGTTTATCACTAACACCGCAGTCTGCAGCTAAATCGAACGTGGTTTGCGAAGGATCCGCTTCCACAATTTAGCCTTTAATTCTTCATTGTGAACTTGGGTCTCTGGCCGTCCACGGGGCTTGTTCTACAGGTCGAAATTTCCAGAACAAAAACGTTGGAACCAAAAACGCACTGTGATTTCTTTTGCAACACATCATTAACCCTTCGAGCCGTTTCCGCAGCACTGGTGCCATGGTGGAACTCGTACTCGTAAATAACGCGATATTTCAAGTTTTCCATTTTGTAAACTGAGCGCCGCAAACAGAAAAAGAAAAAACAGAAGAAAAAAAAACAAATGAATAACGAACGGTTTACGAAACATACATGTGGAAATAGCTGTATAAATTTGATTCCTAACCAAAGAGGAGAAATTTGTGATTAAAGTGGCCAGTACGACAAAACGCCAATTTCATATGTAAGGACCTAATATTTTATTTACGTGTTTTTGTTTATATGGCATATGAAACAAGCTTAGTGCGTAGTGTGAGTTGTTGATTATAGCCACGTATTTATTTTTCTAAATATTATTTTAGTGCAAAAGGTTAAAACTAACTAGCGTTTCGGAACCACCACTGCTGGGAAGATTAAGCCAAAAGAAACCCAGTTTAGTATTGGACCCTACCTAGCCTGATGGGCTATGTTTCAATAACAATACAGATTTACACTAATTATACATTATAATAATAGTATTAAAATTGCAGTCAACTATTTCAAGATGATGATTAGTCATGTACATGATAAAAACGATAATGTCATTGTAACTATGTTGGATGTTAACTATGTTTAGCTTAATCCGGAGTCCAGAGTCAAAGTCTGGCAACGCAACATAGTTACGAGGGCTACATAAAAACATACTTGGATAAGATCAGGAATACGAAGCCCGAAATTGTAGGACTATTGGGATTAACTTTCCCATTATTACTAATGTTAAGTCTATTGGGACAAGAATTCCTAGTTGTCCTACTAGTAAGTTTCCCATTAGAGCAACTAGTAGGAAGACTAAGACTAGTTCCAATGACAAGCCCTGTCACTAGATAATTTTTAGGATGCCAAAGATTCAAAGATTCAAATGTTTATTCAGTAATTAGACCTTTACAGGTACTTTTACACGTCAATAAGTATAATTTACGTTACGTGTAAAGTATATTAAAATACTCGTATAATTTATTTTTAAAGAAAAGCTACCGATGCCAGCGCTTCGTAACGACCACTGCTGAGAAGAAACGCCGAAAGAAACTCATTTTCACAGTATTGGTCGCCTACTCGCCAGAAGGGCTTAGTCATATTATTATTATTGTCTTTTAATTATATAAATACTTATAATATAATACAATTTTCACTCATTATAAAATGTAATGCTTGCAAACAATTAAACAAACATAAATTGCGTAATAAAAAAGATTAAGTAGTCAAAAAAGCGAAGCCGAGCTGATCAGTCCCTCCCGGCAGCACCCGTTGACGAGTTGACGCACGGATCAGCCTTCCCAAAGGGTAAAAACGGGACCCTAAGATTCCGCTGTCTGTCCGTCTGTCCGTATGTCTGTCACCAGGCTGTATCTCATGAACCGTGATAGCAAGACAGTACAAATTTAAGATTTATTTCTGTTGCCGCTTAAACAACAAATATTAAAAACAAAATAAAATAAATATTTAAGGAGAGCTCCCATAAAACCAACGTGATGTTTTATAGATAATGGTACTGAACCCTTCCTGCGCGAATCCGACTCGCACTTGGCCGGTTTTAGTATATATATAGAATTTTTCAAGATATTTATGATGCCAACCCTGTCATTGCCATTACGCTAAATGCCCCACAATTACTTCCTGCGCTTTCCTCGCACTTCATGGATAGCAACAGGTCTACATTTTACGGCACAGATTTAAAATTTTGTACTTTAAAAATGAAGATCATCCACGCACACTTACTTGTAGTGTAGTATGTTGTTGTAGAATAGGTCAATATCTACTAAAATAATTTCTCTTGGGCTTTTTGTTCAGATTTTTCAGCTTGCCTAAGACTCTGACATAGTTTGACGTCTGCCATACAATGATGACAGCCGGAGCCGGGACCAAAGACTTATAGTTACGTCCCTTTTGAATCACGGAGGCACTTTGTTTTGTTGCACAAATTGTTGACGTCAAATCGTTACCTACTTACATACTTACAGCTAAGTTTACTGCCGCTTCCAAAGCGCCTATTTTAACGTTACATACGAGTACGTGCAATTTTATCCCAATAAAATTAAATATATAAAAAAATCAAACAGAAAAATTGTGCTTTTCTAATTATACTTAGTTCTTTTTCCGAAGCGAAGAACATAAAAATGTTTACTTATATTCATCCATGTTAACGACGATTTGTATTCCATATTTAGAAAATCACGACATTTGTGCCTATTATTTTTTTTATTTTAAAACAACATTCTTCTTTTTTTGCTGGACTGCCAACATTATATTTGATTCTACAGAGATTACACTAATGTTCAGTTTTTAATCTCTAGGGATTTGCTTTTTCACTTTTTCGTCCCGAGAGAATAATCTGTAACTTTAGCTCCAAATATTTTGGGATAAAACATTGTTTTTCGAGTAGATGAGACGAAAAAATACTATTGGCATTCCAGCAAAAAAAAAAAAAGAATTTAATTTTAAAACAACCAATACTGGGCACGGGCGTCGTAATTTTTTAAATTTGGAATATTATATCGTCCTCAATATGGATGAATGTAGGTAAACGTTTTTTTTTCTTCGCTTCGGAAAAAGAAATAAAGTGTAATAAATAAAATATACACAATTTTTGTCTTTCGTTCAAAGTAATTACAGAAGTTTTAAGTTATATCGTATTAACATGTAATTATATACATTAACGTGTACGGTTGCTTAAAAAAATATAAAGAACCACGCAAACGAAAGTTATGAGTGAAAATTTTATCATAAGTAGGTGCTCTTCGAAAAATTACTTATTTCTTAGTATTTATTGAATTAAACGACATCAAAAGCTACTCGTATTAGTATCTGTCGGTTAAACTCTAATTAGGTGGTCTACTTTTCTTGAGGTATATTTTGTCTTGTATTTCCTAGCTTTTCTCATAGATAGAAGTAGAGGTCGAGGTTATACTTTTTTGTTATAATGTTTTTGAATATTCTGAACATCAGTTCCTTATTTTTGTCCCGTTCGGGATAAGGACGTGTAGTTTTGGTGATCGGTCGGTGGTTTGCCATTGCACAGTCACAATATAGGTAGGCAGATCCTCAATCCTAATCTAACCTAATCTAAACTATTTATTTTAGAAACTTTTTTGTTACAGTGCATATCATCGTGTGTAATCAAACTACGGGTCAAGAGACGAAGTGAGACCAAGCTATGTAAGTACTATCTACCATTTTGACCGTAAAACACTTCCAAAAATTAAATCGCAATTTAATTTGTAATCAGAGCTTTGGCCTAGCCTGTATGTATATAGGCATACAAGTAGAGTACTTGTATGCCTAAGATACAGGCTGTTTCATTATCTTATTTTTTAACCAACTTTAACAAGGAGGAGATTATCAATTCGACCCGTATGTTTTTTTTTTTATAATTTTTTGTATGCATGTCTCACTATATCTTCGCCACATGTGAACCGATTTTATGATTATTTTTCCACTGGTCTCATATTAATTTGATGAAGATATGATGAAGAACTTTTGAGATATGGAAGAAACTCCTAAAAGAAAATGATATCTATATAATTTCTTTGAACACAACCTATGGGTTGTTTCTTTTTGTTAAAAATTTAATTATTGTGGCTTTACTTGACTTAGGGTTTTATGGGGCAGCATTCAATAGATTTGACCCAGACCTTCAAGGTTTAGGGATAAGTAAAATTCCTAGTTCTCGAATAACAAAAACTAAGTAATGCGTCGGAGCCTGACCTGAAGTTATAACAATTTATAAAGTTGCCTATTTTTCGAAAATTAAAAAAACTACTTATTATAGGTACATTGAGAAAAAGAAATAGCTGAACCAGTTTTGCTTCTTGCAATTAGGTTAGTAGATACCAAACTTTTGTTACAATGAGCACTAAGACTGCTAGTAGCCCTGAATAGGATTTATGTATGAAAAAAATATTTGTTATCTAACCAGTTTTTCCATAAATATTCAAAAGTAAATTACTAAAAGTGAAAATAAAATGAGAATTGGTTAAAAACGAACGAGATATAACAATTTTACGAAAATATGTCTACCTCACTCGCAAAAACGCTATTTTCTATGACAAATGTACAGATGATGTGGACTTTGATGTCACCAGGCCATATCGGACTTCTCTTTCTAAATGAAACTTTAAAGTATCACATGTTCGTCGCTGATTAAGATATTTAATAAATTCTTTCACATTTGTTTACTGTGGTTAATAAGGATTTAATTAAACAAATAACAAAAAATACGTGCATATTCCCTCAAGTTTAGTAACGTGGAGCAAAAATTGTTTGCTAATAGCAACCATTCTTTTTTCTCAGTGTAAGTATTTGATAAAGATGGCCCTATATCAAACCACTAAAGGCTCCGACGACACCGATGACACACTCTATACACTATATTTATATTAGTACTTACTTATACAATATATAACAAAAATCCTGTCCGATACTTGTAGGAGCAACTCAGACCGTCAATGTGAACAACTTTTCATATGGGACCAATGCTTGAAACTCGAAGAAAAAGTCGACATTTTCATACAAATTGCCGGGCTGGCCGAATACTTTTGTATGAAAATGACGATTTTTTTTCGAGTTTCAATCATAAAAATCAAAAATCAGGAAAAGTTGTTCATATTGACGATCTGAGTTGCTACTACAAGGATCGTATAGGGTTTTTGTTACATATTGTATAGGGTCTAACAGAATGTACTGAAACTATTTTAAAGCCGAATTCAGTCCATGTTACTGAACAACTGTCCAAGAGAAAGTTCTGCTGAAATATGTAAAATAATTTTTGGCCCTCCATAAAAGTTGACCGATCAGCTGAGCTGATCTGAGTTTTCATAGAAAGCAAAACGATTTTTTTCGTATTAAAATAAAATAAAATAATTTTTATTTCAGATAATTAAAATCCATAGCCAAATACGTAATGAAAATTTAAAAAAAAAAAATAATAGATTAATTCTACGGCATTATTCAATTTATTAGATTTAGACTTCCATAGTGGAGACGTCAAATTATCAGCCACTGTCTTCAGGATGCTCTTCTGACTACGCCTAACTCTGTCGATCAGGGATGCTATTTTTTGCGTATTATATCGTGAAAGCTGTCTGTGTGGTAGTGCGCAAACATCCACTACAGAAGCGAGGCAGCCCCAAAAGCATTCTGAAAACATTGTTGTACTGAACACGCAAAACATCTAAGTGCTTTTGGTATGTGCAACCCATAGATTTCCCGTGTGAAATGTCGACAGATGATGAAATGTATAGATAGATAGATAACTTTTTATTGTACACCAAAAGAAAAATGTAACACAAAGAAATAATTTAAAAATCATGGGTACAATGGGCGGTCTTATCGCTTAAAGCAATCTCTTCCAGACAACCAGAAACGTATTCCGATGTATATATTCCATTGGGAAAATTGTTCACTGTTATGGGCTGAATTTTGTCTTAAAATAGTTTCTGTGTATATTTTGTTATACCCTATAAGTAGTATAATTTTTACCTAAGTTTCAGAACATTATAATATTCTAGATACGAGTACATACATAAATAACCGATCAGATCCGCAATTATAAATCATTTTTTGACAAAAAAAAGTAACCGACTTCATTTTATTTCAGGAGTTTCTTCCATATCTCCAAAGTTATTCGTCATATTTTCACCAAATTAATAACAACTTAGTAGTAAAGGCTTTCAAATAAGAAAAGAATCATCAATTTCGGTCCACGATTGACGAAGATATCGTGTAACATACATAAAAAAACATAGACAGTCGAATTGATAACATCCTCCTTTTTTTAAGGCGGTTAAAAAAGGTTCATTGACGTGTATCTGATTTTAACACCAACTTACACAACTTACAAAATTGATTTTGATAAAATACCTATGGGACCACCTGACAGGTATGCCCTTTCAAAAAAAAAAAGAATGTTCTAAATTGGTCCAGGCGTCTTCGAGTAATCGGGGTAACATACATAAATAAATAAATATATATGGGCAAATCACACAGTTAGCCCCAAAGTGCGTTCGAGTCTTGAGTTATGGGATACTAACTCAACGATACTTTATTTTATAATAAATACATATGAAGATAAACATACAAAATACATCGAATTGATAACTTCCACCTTTTTTGAAGTCGGTCACAACCATGCACACCATCCGTCTCACGTCCAGCGGCGGCGCCGCATCAAATTGTAGATTGTCGCCATTCCAGTGTTTTATCATTATCATCTGTTTCCCACGATATATCATTAGAATACGTAGAGCTAGCTACGTAGTAAGTCATCCTCATCACATCACATTTTTTTTATATACCACCCAGATTAAGTTAGCCTCAAAGTAAGACCGAGACTTGTGTTATGGGATACTAACTCAACCATACTAAATTTGAAAATAAATACATATAAACGAGCAATTCTAAAACACGATTAATATTATATAGATCTCGGAAACGGCTCCAACTATTTAGATGAAACTCGGTATTTAGGGAGTGACGAGACTAAAAAAATGATTTTCATAAAAAAAGCCACCAAGCTAGTAGTATAGTATAAACATCAACGATCCAGGCCAATCAGTAAAAGATCATTTTCATATTGATGTGACCGGGGATGTAACCTGGGACCTCCTGAAGTCGTCAAGCTATTTAATTCCTTTTTTCCATTTATTGGCCCACTGTCACGCTAAAAGTGGCCTTGCTTGCGTACGTATAATAAAAATAATAGTAAAATAAAAAAAAAAAAAATTAAAAATTCGATACTCCCATATAAACTGCCTGGGCGGCTGGACGATTTTGTATGGAAATGTCGTTTTTTTTGTTTTTTGTCTTATTTCTATTTCATTTTACCAAGTGATCTAGTATAGCCCGTGGTTTGATTTATTATGGGTATGTCCCTTTCACGTCGTATAACATAATTATTTAATTCTCATCATATTTACATACCTTTTTAAATAAACAATTACTAATGTATTTGTAATAACTGATTTATAATTCAGTTAGAAGATTTGACAGCAACACATAAATTGATGATTCCCAAGGGACATTTAGAAAAAAGAAGCACTATTTAAATGTTTTCTTTCGATTTCATAACAGGTAATTGTTGACGTCAGATCATTTACTTAACTACCTGAATTTTTTACCAACAACCTAAACAACTACCTGAATTTTTCGGTCTGTCAAGACAAAATTTTAAATGATGTGTCCGTTTCCTATCAAATGATTTATTACAAACTAGCTTTTGCCCGCGGCTTCGCTCGCGTAGGGGTGGAATTTATCAAAATCCTTTCTCAGGGGATGCCTACGTCATAGTAGCTTTATGCATGCAAAGTCTCAGCCCGATCGGTTTAAAATTGACAAAGTTTCATACAAACTTTCATCCCCTATTTTATCCCCTTGGGGGTAGAATTGATCAAAATCCTTTCTTAGCGGATGCCTACGTCATAACATCTACCTGCATGCCAAATTTCAGCCCGATCCGTCCAGTGCTTTGGGCTGTGCGTTGATAGATCACTATGTCAGTCAGTCAGTCACCTTGAGTTATATTTATATAGATAGATGGGGGCAGCACTGGACCCCGAAAAATTCAGGTAGCCTCTTAAAACTAAGTCTGTTGCCGCTTCCTAAGCGTAAGTACAGAAGAAGCGGTAACAAACTGTACTGCAGCATATTCTCCAAAAACGTCAAATTACAATTGTACTGATATTAAAATTAGATATGTTGCCTGAGAAAACATTGTTTTGCCATAATTATTAATTAAGAATGATGTCAAAGAAAAATATACATAGAATAACTGAATCTTAAATAAAAGCTTGAAATTTTAAAACCTTATAAGGTCGACAAGCCTGAAATTTCATTTCAAAACGCTGCGTTAATAAACCTCTCCTACATGCACTCTAAATTAAATCAATTTCATGTCCGAACTGATAGCCTCGATCTCTACATGTGTTGATATTGAAGCTGGATCTCTACATAAAATAATATTTAATTACATATATGTTAAAACAGCGGGATCAATTTCCACTATCGTCAAACATCAAATGTCTTTATTATTATTTGTATCGATGTCCAACGGAACGTGCTTCGCAAGACACGTTAAGTCCTGGCTCCTGGCTGTCATCGTTAGATGGCAGACGTCAAGCTATGTCCTCAGGCAGCATAAATACTTTGATACTTGATGTTACATACATGACAAACAAATAAAAATTGTTTGTTTGTTTTTACAAATTTTACACAAAAACTAATAAATCACACAACTTTATTTATGAAATATTTTTTGCCTAAGTAGGTTTATTGTTTTTAGAGTTCCTAGTTTTAGAGTTCCTAGTAACCTAAAGGGTAAAAACGGGACCCTATTATTAAGAGTCCGCTCTCCGTCCGTTCGTCCTTTTGTCTGTTTGTATGTCTGCCACCGGCTGAATCTAGTGATGTACAAGACTCGAGTATCCGATTCCTCTTACTTAGGAATCGGAGTCGCTTACAGGGCTCGACTCTTTTAACGGAAGGCTCGACGACTTCGAGCATGAGTGAGCCTCGGAGTGTGAGATTAGAGCTCGAGTCTCTTTCCGCACCCGAACTTATTTCTGCGCCCACATCTTTTCCTGACTGCAAAGAGGGAGGGTTATGATTTTCGAGTGTGTTTGCTTTTGCAATGATTTTTCATTTATTAAACTAATCTGTGAAAAGAAACAAACTATCATTAATTACAAGAGAAGTTAAAATAATGTTTGCTCGCATAACTTGGAAAACTAAAATTCATTAAAAATCACGCCTCGAGTCCTTGTAACCTTTCAAAAACAGCTCACGTTCTTTTTAAGACTCGAGCTCTTTTAAAGGCTCGAGTCGTTGCTCAGAGAACTCGCTTAGCCTCGAAACTGCGTATTGAGCTCATAATGCCATGTAAAACCGACTTGACTCTTCAAAATTAGAACTCGAGTCTTGTTCATCACTAGCTGAACCTCATGAACCGTGACAGCTAGCCAGTTGAAATTTACACAGATGATGTATTTCTGTTGCCGCTATAACAACAAATAAAACACAGAATAACATAAATAAATATTTATAAATCCCACACCACAAACGTGATTTTTATAGATAATGGTATGGAACCCTTTGTGCGCCAGTCCGACTTGCACTTAGCCGGTTATTGTTTTTCTAGTCTAGCGAAGGTCTGATATTAGGGTTGCAGGATGCATCTCTACATTGGGTTGGGTAAACATGGATGATTGCACCTTTTTTTTTTTTTTTTTTTTTAACGGAGGAAAGATCCCTGTTACGGATACCCGTAAGCCTGCGGGGGAGGCTGTCGGGTTATGTGGGACTCCACGCCCGAGTGACGTGCCTACCCACTAAAAAACCTCCGGAGTTCCATCACAACCGCTTTTGCCGGGGACACGGGAACGGAAATACAACCGCGAACCCCGGCGCGGCTGGCCGCCAAAGCAGCCCCTCCGCGGGGACGTCACAGCGCCCCCCCACTCACCAAGTCGGTGCGTCCGGAACTCACGAACGCGCCATACCTCCACGGGCCAATTGAGAGGCGGCAGACTCCCACGCAGTCCACCGCCTGTGGACCCATGGGAGCCAGATAAACTGGCTCCCAGCGGCGGAGAAGATGAAAGGCTCCACCGCTTGCCTCTCGCCGCAAACGCGGTGCGGCACCGCTCGGTCGCGGAGGATAGGGAGAGCGGCAACGTAACACCGACACTCCTCCTCCTCCGCGACCGATCTTCAACCACAGCCACGGCGGTGTGGCCCCGCCTGAAGCGCCGGGAGAGCAATGAAACATTGCCCTCCCGGCGGCCTCACCCCGGGTGGGGGGAGAACTTCCCACTCCCTCGCCGCCCCATTGGGCGTATCCCTACAGGCTCAAGGCCGAAGCAGAGCCCGCGGGAGCGCCCCTCCCCGGGTGGGGGGAGAACTTCCCACTCCCCCGCCGCCCCAATGTGGGCGCTCACTGCTGGTGGAACAAACAGCAGGAGCGCCCCCTCGCGGGTTCCTCTTAGCTTCCCCGTGGGTATCGACTACCACGGGTACTGAGCCCCCCCGGTACGACAAACCGGGAACCCGTTGGGGGGGATGGATGGTTGCACCTGGTCGAGGTACTTTATCTTGAGCAACTTTGTACTTGGCATAATGCAGTTTATAGGTCCAAATTTTTTACCTTAACAATTAACACAACTGTGGTTAAGCTATGTATAAAATCCTGAAAAATCCTGTCACCTGAGGTGTCCAATGAAAAAAGATATCCTTATGAAGTTTGGTATTTTTTCTGGTACCTAATTAAAAATCATTTTTATTTCCAAGATGGTTTTCCTTCTTAATCAAATAGTTTATTGAAATTAAATTTATTTCTTCGACTCAAATTCGACTGATAGTCTAAATTGAGCTTCCATTGCAATTAAAGGAAAAATGGCAAGTTTCTCCTAACGCCCATTGAAATGTAACTTTGAATAAATTCTAAGTAAAAGGGAAATGTATTTTACAGCACGTTAATGCGATTGCGCTCTTTGCAGTACAGGTAATATGATTACTGCCGAGTCCGAGTGGCTTCGGAAAACCAATTTCAGTAAATTAAACTCTAAAGCTCCGTCTTCCCTCCGCATAAAGTTCAAAATCGTATAATTCACACCAGAGGCGACTTCCAAACGTTACTCCACGACCATGCGCGTATAAAATAACGTATGTTCGTTATTGCGACAAGGTTGTTAAGTCGTTCAGTTTTACGGCCGTTAGAACGTTGTTGTAACGAACGTTGTGTAGTAATGTTGCATTTTCGTGCAATTGTGCGCACCCGCTACGTTTTCGCTCGGACATAGCAGCCTTTGAGGTTATATTCCCGGGATGTTGCCAGAGTTGAATGATTTCCATTATGTTATCACTTATCATTGTGGTTGGAACATACATACCTACATACAGAATTTACATACCTACATAGTTTACGAGTATATGAATTTTTCACATATAATATACTCACATATAAGTTAAGGTAGGATCGCCCGCCGCTTTTTCTTGGCAAGTTAACTCTCACACTCATAGTTTGTTTTCGTGTGTATGTGAGCGTGTGGCCAACACTATTTTCAAGCTGTGAGGCAACTGACATAGCTTGACGACTGCTAATTGAAGATAGTTGTCTTTAGGGTTCCGTACCCGAAGGGTAAAAACGGGACAATATTACTAAGTCTCCGCTGTCTGTCCGTCTGTCTGTCACCAGGCTGTATTTCATGAACCGTGATAGCTAGACAGTTAAAAACTTCACAAATGATGTATTTCTAATGCCGCTATAACAACAAATACTAAAACAGAATAAAATAAATATTAAAGTCGGGCCCCCATACATCAAACGCGATTTTTTTAAATAGATTTTGCTACAGAACCCTTCGGGCGCGAGTCCGACTCGCACTCAATATGACTAGGATGGTTAAATTCACTAAACTTAGCTAATTTGTGTTAAAATTAAAAATTAAAATGGTGATTCAGTAATTAGACCTTAACAGGCACATTTATAGTCAATAAGTATAATTTACATTACGTATAGTGCATATTAAAATTTAACTTTTTTTTAAAGACAAGGTACCGATACCAGCGCTTCGCAACGACTACTGCTAAGAAGAAACGCCGAAAGAAAGTCATTTTTACTGTCATCATAATCAATATCGACATATAATTTTCCTGCATAAGGTTGCAGTGGGTGTACGGGTTAACAGAAATTCCCCGTGGACCCACTGGTGGGTGAAGCTGGTGGGTGAACGGGTCGCGGCTCATTTCACCCGCCTAATGTCGACTGCTGGACATAGGCCCCTCCCAATTTTCACAGTATTGGTTACCTACTCCCAGAAAGGACTTTGTCACTATATTATCAAGTCTTTTGATTAATAAATACTGATAATATCATACAATGTTCACACATTATGACATGTAATGCTTGTGGACGAGTTAACAAATATAAATTACGTAATAAAAAACACTTAGTAATCAAAAAAGCGAAGTCGATGTGACCAGTACCTCCCGGCAGCACCCATTCACGAGTTGACGCACGGATCAGCCATCGTTAAAGTCAACCATATTAGAGGGAATCCAATGACTCGACCAGCGACGCCAACACCAGGTATGAAAAGCCCGATCTCGATCACCTATTGATTGGTGTTTGAAATAATACGTAACACTGACGAAAAATATGTTACCTTTAGATAGTAACGGTAAAATTTTCAATCGATATGACTATACTAAGGACCACAGTTAGATATATCAGTAAGTAAATTGACGTTTTCAAAATGACTCAATATAATATTATAATTGCAATTGAAAAAAACCTGTCTAGCCTGTATAGTAAAATGAAATTACGGTGCATCTGCAGACTCGGCAAACAGATAGAAAAGGCATTTAATATTATACCGATAGACAGAATAAGGCAATCACTTGAACTCCAAAGCCACAATTCCTCCAAAAAATAGTAATCAACAAAGAACCTCTTTCGTTACGTAGCCAGCCAGCACTCACATTTACAGCCATTAAGGAAATGAAAACCATTACTTGGCAACACCGAGTCACACCGAGCGACAGAGAGGGAAAACTGGTTTGAGAGTGCCGCGAACCTCCGTACCTACTCGCAGTGTTTTCCACTCCAACTCGATATTATTATCAACAATTACCCATGTTGTGTTAAACTGTGTTTCAACAATCAGTGTTTAGTAGTTGGTGGTTGTCCGGTGTGATGCAGTGCGGTGGTGTGTGTAGAAAGTGATTGGTCACTGTTTCTGGTTCTCATAAAGGTGAGTGAACTTGGCCCGTTGCGCCAAGGCTCTTGCCCTTTTGCACTGTCTCCAGACTGGACTGGACCTCAGTTTCATCTCGCAGAAAATCGAATAATTGAACAAGTTGTATCTTTGGAAAAATCAAAATTGTTTATGGAATCTCTAGTAGTAACTTTGAATAATTCTGCAATTAATATTCACCATCATAATACGGTACGTTGATGCTTCATTGACGTGGAATATAATACCTAAAATATCTAAAATGGTATATCGGAATTTTAAGCAATGCTCGTGGTCTTACTTTATTACAGATTACAGGGCAATAAGTATTTCAAAAATAAATTGATCATTTTCTTCTTGTTGCCTTTTTTCCATTATTTGTGGTCAGCTCTCGTCCTTCTCATGCGCCTGGGCAATCTGTTTTGGACTGTTATGGATTTTCAATAAATAGATCATTTTAGAAAGACATATATTGAAATATACTTAGGTATGTTCATGCATTCCATTGTACAATAGCCATAAAATTGTACAATGAAATGCAATAGGCATTTTGACAAGAATTGGAAAATCATTTAACATTCAACTATAAAATATATCAATGACAATTATTTTCAATCATTCCAGTATTAAAACTAGTGAACATTAAAATTAATTATTATTTGCAACCCATAATGATAAAATGTGCAGACGTAAGTAATCGTAGAAGTGATTGAGGTGATTGTAATAAAAATTATAGAGCCACTAAAAATATCTGCGATAAAAATTGTAAGTACTTTAAACTTGTGAAACATTAGCTAATATGAAAATTGCACGCTTTATAAATTCGTAATGATGATGAGTCTAAATACGATTTTCATGTGGAGAACACCAGATCTCAACTGCTGCAAAAAATAATAATCGCCATTGTAAAAAAACCGGATAACCTTGATGCCGTACTGAAGAACGTAAGCGCGTCATTACACATCACAAATTTATACGGCACCTCCCTGGCAAACAGTGTACAGTCAACGCAAAGATAAATTGAAATATTTTTTATTATTCTAATAAATTGGGTCTTTCCCTTCTCTCTAATCTATCGGAGGCCAAGATTCATTCGGGTCCTAAAGCCAGCGGATTTAAAAAAAGTATTTTTTTACATAAGCCTCAAAGATAAGCATTAGACCGTCAAAGAGACCACATATTTTTTAAGATGATACAAATGATATAAAAGTATCTCTATTATTCTCCGTAATTTATATTCTGATTTTTATTCTCTAGTTTAGTCGTTGACTGTACTTGTACATTATGCACATATATGAGTAAATACAGGTAAATGGTAGTCTGTGTGGATAGGCTAGTGTTATTGTGTCAACTGTGACTAATGGAGGCACAAGCTATGTAAAGCTGTTAAGTAATTATTGAGAATTGTAGTTCCAAGCGTAGTAGGATTTTGTAGATTCACTTTGTCATCCTACTTTACCAGAGAACTTAATAAATCTGCAGACAATATGCAACACTCCCTCGTCGAAAGTCGTAATTTTTGTATTGAATGAGCGAGCTAAGTTTTCAAATTCTACTGGGATAGTCTGACGTTTGTATGATATTGTTAAAGACGTTTGTTTTTAAGAATTTTTGATAGGAATTTCAGGAGATTGGGTAAGCAAGTAGATTGAAAGCGCTAGAGCTGTGTCTGTGAGTGAGGCACAAGTTCGATCCTAACTAAGCGCGACCTGTCCCTTTGAGATTTACTCCTGTACGGTCATTTTCAACTACTAACACTTGAACAAACGCGAGGAAACCTACGCAAACTAGTTCATCAGTATTTAATAATGACTGTTGTCACTAGATAACATTCAGCTACGTCAGATGCCTTTAGGCAGCTGAAAATCGGACATCAGTGTTAGTAATAGCACATTCAAAAAGCTCAAACAATCAAAAAGTTCCAAATTACGTTACGAGACTTTTCGTGATTATTGTGATAGTATTGCCAATCCTGATAGAAAAGGTAATTTTTTCCCCTGTTTGTCTATCAAATGCCAATTTAAATTCACCAAAACGTAATTTATTAGACGAGGGTACAAACACAAGTGCCAAATAAAGAGATGAGCGAGATGGAATAAAAGATGCCTCAAGGTTCTCTACTAGGTCCTGTACTACTCGTACTTACATTACTGTTAAATTTATTCTTAGAATATTCTAGATATTCTCAGATCATACGAACCTAATGACTTTTTATAAGTAGATTTATAGCTGTCATATTATGCAAGGATTGCTTCAAGAGAATGACAGTCTATGTAGGCACCTACATAATTTTTAAGATTTCATTATGTTTCTTTACTGAACTTATACCATTTTTATGATCGTAAGGTCATAACGAAATTTAGTTGGAAGTGAATTCCAGTTACATTTTGGAATGCTACTTATTCTGATTGAAAACCAGTTCATACGTAGACCCCATACCAATAACAATCCTAATCAACTTTATTACGATCAATTTACAATAATAATCTTTATATCATATATTCTAACAATGAAAGCAATCAAAAACCAGTCCGTAAAGACTATGTTTAAAATAGATCGAACCATGTTTGGTAAATACTGTTCCGTTGTAGTATACATCGGTACCATTATTGTTAGATTTATTCATACACGTTAAACCAATTTTACGATGAATTTACAATAACCTGCCAAGTGCGAGTCGGACTCGCGCACAAATGATTTCGTATATTATCATCATTTATCTGTAAAAAACACATTTGTTGCACAAATATTTATTTTATTCCGTTTTTAGTATTTGTTGTTATAGCGGCAACAGAAATACAATTTCTGTGAAAATTTTAACTGCCTAGCTATCACGGTTCATGAGATACAGCTTTGACGGACTGACGGAAAGCGGAGTCTTAGTAATAGGATCCCGTTATTATCCTTTGTGTACGGAACCCTAAAAAGTAAGTATGAGTAAAGTATCAATTGCTCCTCAAATGTTTAAGAATTTTATTATTTTACATTATGACACGTAAGATGAATACCAGCCAGTATATTTGCAATTAATATTAAGAATTAGAGTAAAATAACGTCAGTAATGACAGAAAAAGAAATGTCGTTTATAAGTCTTACTCACTAGAATGTCTAGGGTATTTTTTTGCGCTTCATTATTCATCAATATATTTACATACAGTATCTAGGGATCATATTGTACTGAGGATATTTTTTTAAGTCAGTCATAATATTTCCACTGTAAATAATATTAACATTGACTGTCATTTATAATTTCGCAATAGGTGAAGGACACGCATCATACATTTATAAAAATGTACATAATTGCTATTGCATCCACTGGCTAGTAAGTGCCGCTGGAATGCAATGGCGTCAAGCTGCAACTAAGCAACCGCTTATAAGTTTCATCATACTCCAGTTCGATTAACAGCGTTATTACGCATTCTCCGTATAATTTACGCACCTATTATCTACTCTTGCAGGTTATGTAAGAATTCTAAGAAAACTCCTTTTCCTTCTTCGAAAGTTTGTTGTTTTCTATTGACTCATCTTTTTTCACATTTGTGCTGTTCTGTTCTAAGGCAAATGTCTGTATTATACCATTCAGTTTCCCGAAATAAGAGTCTTATCTTAACTCAATGTCAAGCACATTTTTTCCAACACCTCTATTTAAGGCGGCCCTTGCCGGCCGCTCTGTCAATACGAGCATAGTTTGAAAAGTTTGTTGTTTCATCCAGGGCAATGCTAGAAAAAGAGGCAAACCAAAAAGAGAGCGATAGCGCCTAAGGGCACGGTTTGCATTCTATTGAATGAAATTAGTATGCTTTTTAGCCACAAGTCCATGGGGACCAGGTCCTTTAAGGCGTTCATAGGGCCAAAGCCAACATGAAGAGGCTTTTAAGTACGTTTTTATCTAAAAAGTGACATGGCTGCATCTATGGAGGTCTATCCCTTGATGTACTTATTGAGATGCACCAACGGACAGTCCTCCATGGCTGCCGAACTATTGCCAGGGAGGGATTTACTTGATTTGGGCTATGTGGATAGGATATTAGTGGACCGGATAAATGGGTTATGGAGTGAGATACGGACATCAACCTAAAAATCTCTCACAACAATTTTAGCCTGACAGATGGTGATTTGCTGCTCGTTGGCTACACTGCCTGTGGGCACCTTAAATAGCGACGAAAATGCGGCCAGGGTGCAACACAATGTGAGCAGCTGAGGGTGTAAAGAGGTGCGGCTCCGGTTTCACCATCACGGGGCTTACCCCCGAGAGCGGGTTTCCCCGTTATTACGCCATTACGTGCAATACAATTCCACCCTGAAGAGTATGTTCTGCTCTTGTGACTCCACTCTGGCCGGCCAGTTAAGGCAAGACAGAGGCGGGGGGTGTGTAACTGTATGTATGTGTGTGTGTGTAAGCGCATGTGTGTATGGTCCCCCTGGAGGTAGGGTACGTGGTGTCGCCACTCATCACCAGCTCGCCACAAGCTGCCCTGCATTGACTAACTGCACTGGGAATCCAGTGGGCGATGGGGTCGTCATTGAAAGAATATTAAATATTCATAGGGTGCGAGAATTTAATAAACTTGTTCCAGGAAATAAGTGTTTTTACCTTACGTTAAAACCTTACAAGTGTGTAAAATAAATTAATTTTAATTAAAACTTACATGACATTTGCGAGGTTTCTATCGGATTTTTTTTTATTTTTTTACAAAATATGAGTCCTTTATGAGCGTGTGAAGCTCAGGTAAAATTTGTGCTAAAAAGCAGAGTTTTGGAGGCGTATACTGAATTTGTTTTCCAAAATTTTAATTTTGTTTTCGATAGAAACCTAGAAATAGCACACAAGATATCTGTTAGTTAAAAATTTTACAAGAAATATTAGTTATAACATCATAATTACGTACGAGCGTTTGTATAAAAAGTAAGACAGTAAGGCCGCTCTTAAGACTAAGTGGTAGCTAAAGTGGCGTCCTCTTCTGAAATAAATATGGTGATAATTAAAATGGCCACTTTTGGCTAAAAACAGTTTTAATACTAGACGGACTCTCTCTCTCATCTCAGCGTTTTCCCAGTTGCGTCCTCAGCTGCAATGCTGAGAAGCCCGGGGTCCGCTTTCCGACTTTTTCTTCTCCACTTTGCACGGTCTTGAGCATCCTTGGTTGTAAGACGATTAGCACGCATATCATCTTTGACGACGTCAAGCCAGCATTTCTTCGGTCTACCCCGCCTGCCGGGCACCGGCGGAGGCGGCATGGCTATACATTTGTTTCCCACGTAGCTTGCCGGCTTTCGTAGGACGTGACCGTACCAGCGTAGGCGACTTTCCTGCAGTTTGTCCGCTATGTCACGGACATGAAGCCTGCCGCGGATGCGGGTGTTTCTAACACGATCTCTCCGTGACACTCCGCATATCCAACGCAGCATTTGCATCTCTGTGACACGCAACTCCTGCTTGTGCCGCTCAAGCAAAGGCCACGCTTCACTCCCATATAGAAGGACAGGTCTAATGATGGATTTGTAGACCTGTCCCTTCAACCTAACCGGCATTTTGGGGTCACAAAAGACACCAGTCACCTCTCGCCACTTTGCCCATGCGGCAGATATACGGGCCTTGACGTCGGCATCGATGTCTCCGGACGCGTGAAGGTCCGTACGCTTGACCAAGTCTTCGCCTATGCGTACGAGTTCAGACCACCGTTTTCAAGCGACTCCCTCCACACATTTGCGCGTCGCACCAGTCTCCCTCTGTCCGCATCCGCCAGTGCGATATCGTCAGCATACACAAGCAGTCACGGAGGTTGCTCGTGTGTGTCTCTGATGCTGTCAGACACTTCGTCTAATATCACACTGAACAGGTATGGACTGAGAACCGAGCCTTGGTGAACCCCGACTGTAACGGGGAAGGGTTTGGAGTCACCAACAGCAGTCCTAACTATGGACTCGGAATCGCGGTACATATCGCGGATTATGTCAGTATAGATCTCTGGCACCCCTTTGGCCCTCAGAGTCAATCAGATCATCTCTCGAGGAACACAGTCAAAGGCCTTCTCCATATCCAAAAACAGGAAATGGAGAGGCGTATTCTTTGCCCTGTATTTCTCCATGATGACTCTTAGGGCAAAGATAGGGTCCGTAGTGCCTAGGCCGGGGCGAAATCCATACTGACACTCCGAGACTGTACACTCCTGTCGGATCCGAGAGTCTATTATCCTCTCAAAGAGCTTCATGGTGTGGGACATGACCTTTATACCGTAATACTAGACTACATAATACTAGACGGACTATTAGTAATAATTTCAAAGGTTATTCATAAAATAGTTTAAAGGTCTTTCTAGACATTGATACAAATCAAATTTTTAAGTATCACCATATTTAGTTTTTAACAATTTATTTCAAATGAGGGCGCCACTTTAGCTACCACTTCGTCTTAAAGTTATTTTCTCATCTAAAGTTCATCATATATATTATAAGAAGTTTGATTTTCTTTCACTGTTATAATATATTTTTATACTGTGTCCTGACAAAGGCTGGTTGCCAAAAGTCGTAAGAAATTGTTTCTTTAAAATGAAAATTTTTGTGCAGAAAATTCGATTGGACCAAATTAGAACACGCAGGGCTTACAACTTCGTGTTCCGATTTCGTACAACTTCACCTCACGGGACTCGTTTGAAACAGTTCCCAACATCAATTAGGGCTGTGGACATGTGTTGGTTAAATTACCAACATTTTTTTTACCCAGAAATACTACCATACCAAATAGAAGCAGAACTTTTGCTTTACTGTCTACTTATTCACCTACTATGCCTATTATATTATATTAATTTATGACATACCTTTTAGCGGTACAATGTTCGAACGCAATGTATAGGTATATTTTTTTACTAATAAATGAAATGGTAACTATCTGTAAGTTTTCATTTTCAGTGCGTGTGATATCCTTTTTTTTAACATCTCTTAAATGGCCCTTTTTCACATTTATACGCATTTTTTTCAAAAAAAAAAGAATATTTCAAGATAACAATAATAAAAGCAACAAAAAAGTTACAGAGTCTGGTCTAATACTTCCATAATCCCTTAAATTTTTAGTTGAATCCTTAGCTGTGCAGCTCTTGCTCCGGGTTTACATTTTAGAAGGATCCTAAATAGTGGTTTTAGGATCCGCGAAAGTCAAGCATTGCTGTTTACAACCAAGCCACAAGGTTTACCATTGTTCAGTTGTGTGTCGCATCTCTAAAATATCCAGAATCGGGGTGTAGTGTCTAGCTAGAAACATTTGTAGTTTCAACTTGCGTTTGTAAACCTACATGTCACCGGTGCTTAGTGCGATTAGGTACATGACGTAACGGAGATGATCACGATTCAGCCGCCATTGTTATTACGGTTGTGGATAACAGTAACCGCTCATTCTTTTGTTTGACAAACATTCAATGTTAATGTTTGACGTGGAATGCGATCTGTGTCATGTGGAGAGAATGTTCTATTGCTTTTCAGCCGACTTCTAAACTTGTGGATATAGATAGATCAATTTTAATTGAAGACCTCTGTGGCGTACTGGTCACCAAGCTAGTCCGCCACCCAGAGGTCATGGGTTCGATCCCCGGTCAGGGCAAGTTGGAAAATGGCCTTTTTAAATTGTCCTGGGTCTTGGATGTTTATCTATATATGTATTTATTATAAAATATAGTATCGTTGAGTTAATACAAGTTTCGAACTTACTTTAGGGCTAGCTTAATCAGTGTTATTTGTCCCTATATATTATTTATTTATTCATTTAGACAGACTTGTGTATCCAGTTTGATCTTTTTTCCTTATCTAACTGATTTACTTGCTATTGTGTCAGTAGTAAAGAAAAGTTTGTCAGAAGGGCTGAATAGTCTAAGAAAGTTACGTGGATGACTATTTCATTTATATCATTTATTTCCTATTTCCATTTATACCACTTTCATAATTTTAATTTATGTATATAAGTACAAATAATCAAACAACAATAAACTGACACACCAAGTGTTGATTGAAATTATACTCTCTGATCATTATCAGAACAGTTTACATAGCTATGTAAGTATAAAATAAAATTAAAAGAAAAACATAATCTGACTGCAGTAGTACTTCACAGAGATATAGGTAATGAATAATACAAATGGTAAAGCCTAAAAACCACGCGGCCACCCGCAGAATAATGCAGTAATATAGTCATATTTTAGTCTCATATGTACCGTATTGAGGTAACATTTACATTCACAATAAAGTCGGGAATATTAATCATTGGTAATAACGTGCACTAATTACCATTAACTCTGTTACTATTACTATTGACAGATCCACAAACTACATTAGCATATTTGCGAGAATGAATGCAATGGTCTAATCAAGTGATGAAGCATTATGTTATGACAGTTTTGATAACGACATCTATAGATGCTTATTCTACTCACTTTTGAAGTATCGTCTCAACAAACAACCGCATACTTACGTGTAGATGCAGATCTGTTGTAGTAAGTGTGCGTTTGTATCAGTATGTAGCGTCTGGACCTCCGAAATACAGTTCTTGTAGGTGCATCCTTCATCTGATAATATTAATATGATCAAATCTTTTCGAATTCCTGAAAAGCTGCTCAAGTTGTCCTCGATTTTTTCCCATATAAGCTAATCAATCGACATAAATCCAGAAAAAAGATTGGAAAGTTAAGACTAAAGCGAAAGAATTGTTAAAAGAAAGAGGCCATTGCCGCCCAGCAGGGGGATATCAGTATAATCTCTTGTATTCAGTTAGTGACCTATAGTGATTAGAGTACTGTACAGAGTACCTACATTCATAGGAAATATAAAAAATAATAATATGTGGAAACAATTAGAAGTAACTAGTATATTTTTATTTATTTATTTAAACTCTTTATCTTTTTTGTTTGTGGCCAAGCTGTTTTGGTCCATGTTATCATAGTGATTCTTACATGTTAAAGTAGAGTAACATTTACTCCTAGTTCCGCTAAGTATTTACTCTAGATTCCAACCAGTTTTCTTCCTCGTTGCCTTCTCTGTAATCCATAATGTCTAGTCTGCTTCATTCTCAGAAATTTCTGTACGTATCTTTCAAGCGCATATTAAATAAGTTTTATTATTTTGTTCACATCTCAGTAGGATCTCTATTTAGGCAACCAGGTATTGAAGGAGTGTCATTGCGTCTTATAGAATTTTTTTTTACGCATTAATTTGAAACCAGAGCCGTTGAAAAAATTATTTTATGTCGATAATGCTCTTGTCAGCTTTATCTTTAATATTTAAGTAACTTTGCGATAGAGTTAGGTGAAAACGCAATTCTAGAAAAGACATTCCTTAGATTCTGTAACCGAAACTCTTTTTTCTGAAAGCGTTTTCTTTTTCTTACCTACCAAAGAGAGTATTTTTACAAAGTTTTCCCTGTCAGGAACTTAAGATACAAATATTTGCTCCGTTTTTCGACGGCAAAATTCGTTTGAATTCTGCGTCTTCCTTGATATTGTTTGAAATTTTAAACTTTAGAGGCTCAGCTTGAAAACTATCCGAGGGTTGTGGAATAAGAACTTTGCCGTGGCAGATGGCAAGCTGTAACTGCATGCAAGGTTATATTTTGTTAAGTAAGTACACACAGTCGCATATTGCAATTCTACAAATTTTGTGTAAAATATTGGTCCATGGACGACCTTCTGTTGAGAACCTGACATGACCTGCCAAATTGTATTTTGAATCTGATACTTTCAACGGATCAGTTATTAGTATTCTGATTAGATCTGAAATTATATGTCTTATGTATAAGTGGTAGTGAATATCAGATTTTTTAAGGTAATTAATGCAATTATTGATTTTTAACAGCACTACAATGCGCGGATTATTATCTATATTAAAACATGTTATAAAACATTTCGCCACGAGTGGAGTCAAACCCACGACCCTCACGTTAACATAGTTCGAATCCCACTCATGGCAACATTTTTCCTCACATGTTTAATTTTGGTAATTAGAGCACTTGACTTAGCTGAACGCAATCAAGTAAAACAAGTACGAAGGAACTTAATAAAGTGCGACTAGTAGGCTCACTCCTCCAGATTAAGCCCTCATCAGCAACGGTCTTGCACCGTCGAGCTACCGAGTTTATTTGAAATAAAAATCTAGTTGAATGTGATCATACTGTGATATGTATAATTAATTGTATATGCATCATCGTCACAGAACTTGTGAGCTACACACTTGACTGTCTTTTTTCTATACTTTATAATGTAATAACTCCGTAGATATGTACCGTTTTATCCGCCTGCACTGGAATGCAGAACTGGTTCTTCAGTTACCAGAGCACTAAGTAACAGTCATCCCATTTGAAAATAAACGGTAACGCGTAGACATTAAAACTGTTTTTCTCTTGTCACGGTTCAAACGCTGATCGCTTTCTGATGTGAAGATAGGTGATGTACGAGTATCATCATTAGAGCCGCGTGTGAAGGAATGTGAGTTTTAACATGTAAATTATAGAGTAGGATTTCATTGAAACGTGATCGGTACTTCAAAAGGATGAGGCTTTGTATGTCATAAAACTTTGTAGTAACTTCGATGGGTTCTTTGCTGGATTTTTGATTGACGTGAAGCCTTACCTTTATTTTGAGTTATCACTGTTGAAAGAAATAATTGTAACTACTTATACCTACACACAGACCTCTATAGGCTGAGGAATACGAGTATGATTTCATAAAAATGATACGGTCGGTGTATCTCTAATTTTTTTCATAGATTGTGAACTTTTGTTTACTTCAAGATAAATGGAACGGTCAACTGAATCGAATAAATCAATTTAAATTTTTAGAAAATATGACAAGAATTTTAATATTTTAACATTAAGATGTTTTGAAACAACTTTATAGGTAACATATAAGACAAGGCAATGTGAATTTGCACAAATGTTACGACCCCGTAAAATATGGCCAATAAAATTGTTAAGGCGATCAGATTGACGCGAAACGCGATATTACCGGATTTCGCTTTGAAATTTTTCTGGGTTATTGAAAAGGCATTCGGATACTTTAGCAATCGTTTTACCTGTACGTATATTTTGTACTTTTATAACCGGTAGTTCACATAAAGGAAGATCCTATTATAAGAAATATACGCAGAAATACATCTTAGTAAAGGGCTAGTGACAGAGCGAAATGGATAATGATCGTAGAGGAGGCCAAGACCCCCAAAGGGGTAGCGCCGCAGGAAGAAAAAGAAGTTCACCTTAAGTACTTTCAATCTCTTGAACGATTTGGCTCATGACCGATCTCATTTGATTTCATTGTCCATCGAATACATCCTCATCTTTGTCCGTCTTCCCACTGGTTAACCCATCTCTTATTGCTGGATTATTGATGTTTCTTGTCTTCTAAATATGAAGTTCCAATTTCTGTAGTTATTTGAACATACATATTCGCCCGTTCAATAAGGCTGGTAAAACTTAACCTATAATATGTATTAATTTTCATGATGTAATGCATCGAAATACAATGAAAGAAAAACATAACAGATAATAAAAAACCACTACAAAAACATTTCAAGGACAAAACATACACTTTGATATCTTCATAACACGTACTTGGATGATCTTATCCATTGTTTGTTAATTAATTCAACAAAAAAGCCTGTGTAAAACATTCTTAAAAATAAATAATTCGACATGGGGCCCAGGGGCCTTGAGTTCGCCAGAATGCCAATAAGATAGTAAAATACATAAAAAATTAAGATAAACAAATATATAGGGACAAATAACACTGATTGAGCTAGCCCCAAAGTAAGTTCGAGACTTGTGTTTTGGGATACTAACTCAACGATACTATATTTTATAACAAATAAAAATACAGATAAACATCAAAGACCCAGGACAATTTGAAAAAGGCCATTTTTCAACTTGCCCTGTCCGGGGATTGAACCCGGGACCGCTAAGTGGTGGACTAGCATGGTGACCACTATACCACGGAGGTCGTCGTTAATCTTAACGACATGCATCTTGCATCTGCATGCAAGTTGCATTTCACATACTCTTATTATGGTCACTGACATAAATTCTTGAAAAATGTTTTGTCTTGTTCGTAATGGCTTAGGGTCCAGAGTCCAACCTCTAAACTTTATTAGTTCTTATTCTTCAATGGATAAAGAAATACTAATGTTGACCAAATTCAGGAAAATTTTATCAAACGATCGGCATTAGTATGTTCTCTGGATACATATATTTTGGCTGTGCTTGTAAACGAAATAAAACTGCCATTTGATATGAAAAAATAGGAAAGTAATCATATCGGTGCAGTGGCACTACTCCATAGGGCTTCTCTACTAATTATCGCCTCATAAAGGTGCGTCAAGGTCGTCTTTTGAAGGTGAAGGTTAGAAATTAAAATATACTTACACCAACCATAATCAATGAACGAAATTGCGATACTTAAAAGATTTCCTGGTTAGACCTACAGTTTCTAAGCACTCTGGTAAATAACGTGAATACATGTGACTATGTGACACATCCATGGTAAACGGCAGCTCCGCCATCGGAATACCAAATGAAGCTGCATGGAGTATTCCTAATGAGTTCACATTGCGTATAATAATGTGCGCAGTGAGACTGAGCGTCTAATAATATCAATACCACTAAATAAATACTTAGCTTTGTACATTGTACCTACATATCTTAAAAATCAAAATTAAAATGTTCTTTTAGTAATTTGGTCTTATTCTTAACATGTTAACCACAACACCCGGCCTATAATGACTACGAATTGAATGACTGATGATTTTTCTTTTATGGATAAATATTTTAAATGTGTGAATGATGTGAATGGTGAAACACGCGTAAATGCAAATAACAATATATCGAATGCTAAAACTATAACCGTTCCTTTTAAATTTTCCATAGTTCGTTAAAAATAAGTATGTTCCTAGCTATTTACATAGTTATTATTAAAGGAAAACAAATAAGACATTACTGAACCTAGCCATATTGCGGAAAAATCCTAACTAAATTAAACGTGGCGCCCTATACTAGACACTAAAAATATTTCCCATGCACTCAATACACCTAGACAAACATTTAAAAAATGTAGATAATTGCAATTGCTTATTTGCCATACACAGATACGATACAAGAGCCTCTACATTTAAGCATCCCTTGAAGAGGCGTTACAATGGTTGCATTGCACAAGGCTTTGACTCACAGCGGAGAATGCAACGCACATGGAATATTCATTTGTTCGTTGAATATCAGCCCGTCAAATTAATCGGTTTATTCCAATGCTGCAGATAAAACCGGCTCTACTAGACGCATTAAAACCTTAAGTCACATTAAAGTCAGCGCTATCGATTTGGCATACTGCGATATAAGTTTTGTCAATAACTGCCGTGTCATGGTGAGTCTCATATCAAATTAGGTCTCTTCTAAGATCCTTTCCAAAAAAAAAAAATCGATTATTCCGTCATTTATCACCAGCACTATTGATTCCCCTCCTGGTTTACTAAATGTTACTGATAATCGCATGAAAAGCGGCAAAGAAGATTCAGAGTTCATCGAATTCATTCTCCATTCACAGATACATTTTCACGTCTTCCCTGACGAAATAGACAGAGTCCAGGCCCGTAAGACCCAAAGGCCACGCTTGGCATGATGGTGGGCGTCAAGATGGATAAAGAATCAAATTAGTGATGGGTTGCTGGCCGCATCGCCTATTAACATGATTGAAATCTTGCCCATTCCCCCATTTTTTCTATTATATTTTTAATAAGTTAGGATGGAATGGATGATATCTGATGTCCTTACTTCAATCAAAATTCTTAGTTTCTTACCTTACGATTTAACGATTCACTCAACCACAAATCAGTTTTGGTTTAGGTAGGTACTGATTGCAGAGGCAAATATCCAGTTACACAGATGCCCAGATAATTGGATGGTAAATTAAGGACAAGTGTAGGTAATTTCCTATTAAATTCAATTAGAGTGCATGACGAATTTAATGATTGTAATTTTCGTCATTCATTTGTGAACGTGTAAAGTTGGTTAATTATTGTTTGCTTTACACGCTTATTGGATTTTGTGTTTTTTTATGGTAAATTTAGAGTTAGTTTAATACAAGATGTTCTTCTTCTATTGAAAGTGTTGACAAAAGCGTCATGGTTGTCAGTACCCATGAAATACTATTCTTTTTAAAGGTTTCTTAAGGGAACCCTTGTAAACTTGCAATGTTCGTAATTATAAAACATTGATATGTTTATTCGGGTCAAATCATGCAAGTGCAGTATAAAACAGTTATTGTTATTTACCGATTGAGATGAAACTTTACACACAGGTATGTAAATAGGATGACAATGCAATAAAATGTTGTCATACAAGAGATGGTCTAATGATGAATTCTGCTTTGGATGAAGAGGATGGAACACAGTAATAAAAAGAGTAAAATGTTTCACCTTTGGACTTAGGTATTCCATTTGTCTTGAAAAGTATATGATTTACTTTAGAAGGTATTTACTTGACTTGGGTCATGCTTTCACAATTTTATTTTAACTTATTTTTTGATAAATCAACACAATGACGCGTCGAACAGAATCTGAAAGAGTACACAAACATCCTAATTTCTTCCAGATTACACGTAGAAACAGTAGAATTTGATGAAAAAAAAAAATAAAACATTTACTCATCCATATTTTAGCTTGCATAATTAAATGCTTAACATTTTGTCAACAGTATCAGACATCGGCCACAATATCATTCAGGATGCCTTCCTCATCGCGGTGGAGGAGCAGGCTCGGCAGCGGCTGCAGCGGCTGTCAGCTCTCAAACGGATCACACCCGTCGATATGTCTAAGCTCTCTGTAGAGGTAATAACATATAAATTTCGTTCCTTTTTTCCGCTGGAGCAAGTGTCTTCTAACTCCTAGTTTTGTTTTCTGAAATAAGTCAAATCCTTTCAATTTTAATCATTGCATTCATGGATTGCACCTGGCATCTCGGTGTTTAGAGCGTTAAGCATAGATTTCATAACAGTTTCACCTGATTCCAATAACCAATACGACTAAATATAATCAAATCCATGTCATATTTAGGTAATAACTCAACCACTGTCACTGTATTCAGTATAATGATTAGTTCGATAACAAATCCAATTAAAAAATGCGTGTCTAGTAGATAGACAGGTCTAGTCACGCTATAAAATATAAAAGAGGTGACAAAAGACAAAACAAGTCAGAAAGAACTGTAGTCAACATAAATCAGGAAAGAATAAAACAACATCAATCCTCCAATATTATCGAGGCAACAGACAATTCTGATACAATCTCTAGAGTTCGCCCTTTCAATGCCAAAAGAATATCTTTCTATTCGTACAGTTTATAACTAATGCTAGTAGGTAAGTGTGTTTTCTATGTTGGCTACGCTATGAAGGCGACGCCCGTACTCCACAAGTAGAACACAAAACTACTAATGGCTAGGAGTTAAGAAATAAGCGGAAGCGATAAAAATATATTTAGAAACGCTTGCTGGACAAGATGTAAAGATAAAAGTAGAATTTAAAAGCTGTTTTACCCACAAAGAGGAATGGGCAGTAGCTCTGGGTATCCTTTTAAAGTATGTAAGGCGATATGTAGTAATCTGATGCTGTTTTCGCTCCATATCAAGAGAATACTAATAACAATGTTATTTAGATAGGTACACAGTTTTGATAGTATTAAAGTTGTAACGATTTTCCTCTAATTTAACAGTACAATAAAGCACTTATAATGTGTTTTTCTGTTGCTCATTATTTTATTCAAATTCCGAAAACATTGCTTATTTTCATAAAATCAGTTCAATCAATCGGGAGAACCAATTTTAACATAGAATTACGAAAAGGTTTTTTAAAGGTGACAATTCTGTACTTACATTCTCTTATCTTTAAAATCCTATCTTCGTTCCTAACTTCAGTATTCAGCTCGTGAATTGCGACACCCTAGTAATTGTTTATTGCCTAAGTCAGTCAGCCCCGTCGATTCGTTACTTTCATTCTGCTCTCGAGCGCTCTTGAATCAGTTCAAAACTCAAATTCTCAACGGCTTCAACAGCACTTTATGAACAAACTAAAATATTCGCTAAGGAACTCAAATTATTCCAAGAAATTTACGTTTTCTTGGAATGCTTATCTACTGTCCGATTTTAACGACCGACTTAATGTTTTGGTGGTACTTTAATGACCTACTTTTTAATACCGGCCGTTATTTTATTAACAAACTATGATTAATAAGGTTTAACAAAATAATATGCAAAATAAATCATACACTATATTACTGTCACCACTATTATTTAGTTACACATTATCATCTTAACAACGCCCTGTTTCAAAAATAATCAAAAATACATTTTCACTCGTAAATAATTTCTTACAAAAGCTTACGCCACAATTATCATTATAAGGGTCCCCAAGACCACTTGTTGCCTTTCACATTTTTTAAATCCGCATTTGCGTATTCTCAAGTGCTTTTTTTGTGTTAGAGTTAATTGGGGTCGAGTCGGGACGCGGGAGATGTATTGCTGCAATCCATTTAAAATTTTAATAAACTTTGTGGACTGTGTTAGTTTTTTTTTTCTGTTTCAGTTCTGCGTGGAATAATAATAATACCCACGTCTTCACAAAGTCTCGAATTTTAGAGGTCACATAGAAATTAGACGTACTTTACTTAAATCTTTACAGAAATGTTAGTCTGTTGCGTTAATTATTTGATATTGTATTTCCTAAATGCCTTCTTTTTTCTTTCAAGTTAAACAAAAGAAAACGGACGCAACCAGAAAACAGACAAGAACTGAACGGATACATAGCAAATTCTACCGTATACGTGACGTCTATTAACGAAAACGGAGCAATTGAGAGCAAACCTACGATATCTTCACCGAAATCACAACCAAAATCATTGCAGGCCAAACCAGCACCCGTCATAGCGAACGGCATACAAGAAAAGAAGAAAGACGCAATAGAAATAAAAGAAGAGAGGGTCGAACCTGAGAAACACGAAAAGGATTCAAGTGAAAAAAGTCTAAAAATTAAAGTGGAAAGTGAAGTGAAAATAGAAAGTGAAGTGACTAGTGATAAAGATATTAGTAAAAGTGACGCGTACAGTGTTGCTAGGGAGCACCTAAACAACGGTCGAAGTGAAAAACTTTTGGGAGAACAACCTGACCACAGGATCAGGGCGACTGCTATTGTAGAGAACAATAAACTTGGACCAGGAGAAAAAGGGTAAGTTTCGTGTTTTTTTTTAATTTTAGCCTTAGCAGTTTCTTACACTGCCTGCGTTCTACAGCTAGGGCAGAAATAGTTTATTCTGCAATTTAAAGTAGTAGATAAATCTTCGTTGCATTGCATTACATTGTTGGCAAGGGATATAAAGAGATCGTTTTTATCTTGATTGTCAAAAGTTCATTGTATTTTTGAGTCTTAGGCAGAAAAACCGGTATTAAAATAAACACGAACTTAATGAACAGAATGAGACATTTGGATGTAAAATAAACGGGATCCAGTCTCATCGCTGTTCTTTATCCTCGTGATATTACAGCGAGGCACTGATCATAAAAAATTACGTAACCGCCTGGGTACTGAAATTCGTATTTTATACCCATCGCGGTCTTTTTATGGTTGCCGTTTACAAGTGCGGATAATACCAAGCTGACAACGAACCTCCTATATGCCGTCTTTAGAATTCTATTACCTTAATTTTGCGAGATTTAAAATGTTACAGTTGCTTTTTAATATGAAACCAGAGTGCTCAATATTATTATTTAATTGGTTGCCTGTTACTATTACACTGGCCTTAAAAAGTGAATGAACTAGGAAGCCATAGCTTTACCAAGTCGTCCAAGGTTTCAATTTAAACTTTCTTGTAATTGGATACCACGTTACGCATTTATTTCTAATAGCAACTACTAAGTACTTGCCGTTGCATGTCGGTCCGTTGCATATTTTAATGAGGTATCCATATCTAACTATCATACCCATGAAATGCCTTTTTAGATAGATATCATGCAAAATAATGCATGACTAAAATTATGAAATTATTTACGAGTGTAACGATTTAAATTCAGTAAACAGTATAGAAATCAATGAAACATTATACTCCCTGCTTTCTGCACTCCATAAAGGAACATCAAACAAACTCTTTTTCGCCTTGATAGTAAAGAGGATTCATCTAAATCCTTTGTATTATTCAGCAATACAATAAAACCCTACGGAGTCGCTATAATGTCTACAATGCTACCCTAATCATTTTGGGGTTTAGTACCAGGATGCTCCAATTGTTCTTTGCGTTATTTAGATTTTTTGTATGGAAAATTCTACTTCCAGAGCGATACCAAATTGTTCTTATAATGGTTAAAACTGTAAATATTTGCCTTATGTATATATATGGCTTTTTGTCTAATTCATACAATAAATTTTAGGGTATTAATGATGAATTGAATCAGATGAAAAATTTAATATTACTTACTATCACCATAATTTTAACTGTACCTACATCCTGTTATCTGCATATATAGTATATATAGACGCACCGACCTAGGTCAGTTCGTCCATAATCACATCATGTCATGTGTAAAATTACTTAACTGCTTTAATCAGAAATAATGTTTGTTTGTAAATAATTTGTATACCAAACATTGGTAGACATGGATTCGGAATTTCATTCATACCATATTTCCAATAATTCACAGAATTGCAATACAGAATTACCAGGAAAATATATTAATGAACGAATTCGTTAATTAAAAGCAGTAAATATTGGTTTTTGAACGGTTTGTTAATTTTATTGATGAATTCATTTTAGACTGTAGAGGCGGTTTCCCGAAATTATTTTTTATCGTGTACTTATTCAAATAGATAAATAATGTGTAGGTGCACAATCTGATTAATTTATCATTTGAGTGTTTATATGTTCATACTTTCTGTTTGCTGATAGATATATGTAATTATGGTCCTTCCTTGGTGTTTTCTGAAAAGTTCAATTCAATATAAGTGTGTATTTTTTCTTCAAATTATGCCACACAGTTCCACGACTGCTTCTTTGAAGAGAAAGAAAAAAAATGAACTTGAATCACAAAAATATGATTGACTCAGACCAAGAAATAAGCGTCTCAGCCCTAGCACCTTACTTGTTGTTACTTGAACATGTCTGTTACTACGTATGTTACTTGAACATACTTGAACATGTCCACATGAGAACGTAGGGTAAAAAATCCGTAACACCATACGAGTAGACACCTTGTTATGTTTTTGAGTCACACACATACACGGTATTACCGTTGACGTCTTTTCTGCAAAAACTTGACGATTTCTTGTAAGGTAGTTAATTGTTTATTCCATTGTATTAGGTATTTAATTACAAAGATTCCGGGCACTTACTCATATAAATCATCATTTATAATTAAGAACGAAATAAAGTAACTAATTCGATAACGTTCCTGCTTTCTTGTTCGTCATCATATTATTCACTACCTACCTGTTAATAAAATAAACAAAAAAATATATTTAACTTAAACTAAAGTAATAACTTAAATTACATACAAATAAAAAAGTCCTAGCAAATCGTTGCCCCGTGGTATCATCGTCATTATTTTAGTCCACTGAAATAAATATTATGAGATCTTCATGATAACTTAACTACACATCTTTATTTCCAGTACAATTCACTCGCTTACTTACAAAACAGAATCATGTCATCAACCGCCACTCAATCAGCCACTGAACACAAGTTTCCCCAAATCACAAGTAAAATAATATCATTATTAAATCCGCAAATACAACTAACCATCCTAGATGTTTTGAGATACCTTTTGACACATTGTATGGTTGTTAAATGATTGATTATTCTCGGTTTCTCTTTCCGTACTTTCGCTTTGATACCTGTTTCTTTTTTTACATATCATTTTATTTTGTAGTTTGCTTATTACGAAAAGAAAATATAATTTCATCGTGATTTTTTATGGTGTGCAGCATTTTTTTTGACATTTGAGCAGGAACTTGATCGAATGATGTCCTAAAATAGTTGAAATAAGAATTAGTTGTTCGTGGATAAACGACAATGAGTCAAAATTTGCGGGTTGCACCGCACTTGCACCTGAATCGTGTCGACAAAAAGAGGCCTACGCTTAGCGCGGTTCGAGAAGATGATTCTTCAATGTTCAGCCTTTAAGGGGGTACCTAAATAAATTGATGCTTTTTATGTGACTGTATCGTCCAATGTGGACAATGAAAAAATCTGAATTAAATATATATTTTAATTGATTATATACCCGAAGGTCTGATAAAACTCAAAACATATTAGCTTATTATTTTCTAGACAGAAAAGAATTCCAAAGTTCCCTCTGACTGAAGTAATGATAATAACCTGAAATAGTATGTAGCAGGAACTGGGTATAACCGGGGCTGGAACTAACTTTAGAAATGACTAACTAATAAATCGATATTGAATAAAAAAACACGAGTAAGTTTGACTCGCGCTAGACTATCAAAATCCTGCGTGGGAACTCTTGTCTTGTTTTTTTCTCCCAGACCTACATGGAAGGAAATTGAAATGAGTTGTTTGTTATACGCGTCCATCGTTTAAAGCCGTTATTTGAACTGGTTAGACGTAATTATCGGCTAATTAACATCAGTGCGTGCGTGCATGAATCAGCCCGCCTCCGGATCTGCAAAAACTACTGACTATAATGTTATATTCTGATTGAAGATACATAGAATTTTATAATACATATTTTCTAATACAAGAGACGATCAACTAATTCGATAATAGGTATATCAAAAACTAAAACTCCTATTTCTCTAACTGAACTATTGGAAGCCGTTTCATTTTATTAAACTTAGTTTAAACCCATCATAATATCAGCATTTGGCAATATGTACTATAACCTACTCTCATCTGCAGGCATCTCGGTTTTGGTCCTCAAATTCTTCAAAGCAAAATTTATACCAAATCGTGGGTCCTACTCGTTCTACTAGCATACTATATGGTCTTTGTGTTTCTGTACTTCATGAACAATATAAGCTTTACAATGACACTAAATAAAACAAGTAACCACTTCTAAGTACATAACGTTAATTATCTAATCATCATAGGTACCTACTTATTAGCAATTCTGTTGAACAGAATTAAACTAAAGGATGTAATGGATGCAAGGGCTAGGTACATAATAAAGATGCATTTTTTTTGGTATATATCATCTGGCATATTGTATTATTACGGGTGCAGATAACTGCACAGAGATCTAACAGCCACTTAATTTTCTTGTCCAATGAATGAGACTGATCGTGAATAACGGATAGCGTCAATTGACGTGCAGTCACGTTATTTTCGCAATTATGTTGGTGATCTTGGAAGTTACATCATTATACGGCTCTGACAGGAAACAGTAAACATACCTATCCTACGGTGAACCTCTCGAAGGCAAAACTTTACTGATGGTTTTTTAAACGATTTGCAGTAAAGGAAAAAAAAAATATGTCTTGAAAAATCTGTGCTAAAAAGTGTAGGTATCAAACAAATAAAACTTATTTTTTTTTTCTTATTTGCTGGATATTAAAGCAAAACTTTTTATCGATACAACTCACAGAATTTTACAAAATAGATCACCCAATTGAAAGTTGGGTGGACTATCTTAGACCCGTAAATGGATGTCAATATTTTAAAATATATCTTATTAAATAATCAAGGATTTTATTTGAAGAATACACAATATAAACCTGCAACGTCTCTAAAATAAACTAACAGAAAATATTATATTTTAAAACGTTCGTAAGAGTCATATTTCCTGATATCGTTGTCATGTTCAGCCATATGTTCCTAGCCTAGCCATATGTAAACAAGTGATCAAGTATCGATTACTGTTCTGGCAATCGTGATCAATAAATAGCTCATCAAATTGCTTTATTTGCACGTCGTGCAACTCTCGTCATTTGATAATTTATCTTTGTTTTCATCTTCTCTAGAAACAATTTCACTTCTAAACACAATTGATGCTTTTTCCAGCAGCAATCTGTTGAATCTAGCCGACGTACGGTAATAACTTTGCGTTGGTACGTGAAGATATTGCTGTATCGGCAGGTAGATCAGTCAGTCGCCGGCACTTGTCTGAGTGACACTTGCCGTTCTTTTCAAAAAGATACTCCTATAGTTGACCCTTTGTCGTCTATTCGAGACGTGGGGTAATATTACCTGTGTTCCTCCCCCCACCTGTTATGCGCCCGCGCTCGTGAGACCCGTTTTTTCCTTCTCTTTCCCACGCAACCTTGCGCTTGAGCGTTCATCCCATTATTTGAATTTAGAATTTTTAAACTTACCTGCCTGGTAGACGTGCAGCTTGTAGTATTTTTTGAAATTCTGTGATTTTTCTGGAATTACAGTGGCTTTATTATTGACTACAGTTTTTGAGTGATGTGTTGTGTGAGTTTGATTTATGTTTAGTGACATGTTCTATGAAAAAAAGTGATTAATGTTGGTCGTACCCAGGATGCATTATAAACAATTGTTCAAGAGGTAAACATCTAATTATTTTTCAATATTTACTACTTTGTTACTTGCCTACGATAGCTGTATTATATTAATGTCATCATGATACAATTCTGTAGTAATAGTAACTAATGTAAGTATATCGTGTTCAGGCTCAGTTTGCTCAGGTGTGAATGTGCTGCGACATAATTTTGTTTTTATAGCGTTAGTGGCACAGTTGTGCGATTCCATTATAGTAATTTCTTAACAATTCTACCACTCGCACTAATGGTTGCCGAGGAATTTCTCTTACTTTAAGTAAATTACCATTATATATCTCGTTATACATTTTAATTAATTTCATTAGTAGATACATTTCTATGCAACAATACATTTACACTATCACGTCTTTATCCATAATGGGGCAGCCAGAGCATTTTGGATCTTGCGACTCTAGGCAGACAGAGCTCTGGGCCTCAAGTCCCAACGGCCACTTTTAGCGTGATGGTGGGCGAAGTTGGAATAAGGTCTGTGGTGTTACCCTATGGTTGACAACGCTTTAAGAGTTAATTTCGCCTATTGTTTCTGTACAGTGTTTATTTGATTAACAATCAAGCTAAAAAAAGGAATTTAAATAGTGATGGGTTGCTAGTCGCACCGCCTGGGCGAAAATGCTAACATGATTAGCATTTTCTCCCATTCCCTTGATCGGCTTTTACAGTCTGCGTGAAAAGAGAACTAGCTGGTACATTCTTAGCTTTTCATTTCATTCAGACCAGCATGGAAGAAATAAACAAATATAAAGGGACAAATTACACTGATTGAGCTAGTCCCAAAGTAAGTTGGAGACTTGTGTTTAGGGATACTAACTCAACGATATATTTTTAACAAATACTCGTACGTATATAGATAAACATTCAAGACCTAGGACAATTTGAAAAAGGCCATTTTTCAACTTGCCCTGACCGGGGATCGAACCCGGAACCTCTGGGTGGCGGACTAGCAGGTGACCACTACACCACGGAGATCATCAAACTTGGAATTATATTCAAACTAAGAATTTTTGTAATACCTACCTACTTATTGGACGAAGCATGTTGCGGATATACTTTTGTCTTTTTTTAAAGAATTGAATTGAATAGAATCTTTTGAACATTTATAAATTTTAAACGTTTTACTAAGAATTTTAAAAACATTATAGAATGTTCTATAATCAATTATAGATAATCTCGTCTAAGGCTATGGTTAAGTATCGTTTAAACCCTTTTTCGAACTTTCCCAAGTTCCCACTGCGTATAAATTATAAGGATGGTTCCACATGATCGCCTGAAGCGTTATTCACACAACCGGTAATATCTTGTAATCAGAGTCTTAGTATGTAGACGCTACATGCTTATATGCGTACGAGTAGATGTGGTTTTTAATGACCAGTCATATTACTTTTTCTGTCCTCGTCTAGAGCTCTGACCTTTTTTACTTTCTATGAACTCTTTATTTTTTTGTAAAATAATATGTTGAAGCTTATTAAACTGGTCTGCACTCGCGGATTGCAAGTTTACTCAAGTTACGTTTAGAATATCTACTTCTAGAAGCTTTTAATATATGTATAAAAATCGTTCAGCTGGATTGTCAATGTTTTATGAAACAGCTTACGTTTAGATCACGTGTCACCATGTCGCAGTGTATAAAGTAACATTGTAGATTTTAAATCGGAATTGTGCCACTTGTGGCTGTTAGTGCCATAACAACAAATACATATGGCCTTCGATAAGGTAAATTCTTCACCTCGTTCCAAAACTAGCTGATTTGTATCGAGAGACATCGGCGTCATCGTCTATGATTTTGTTCTGCAAATGGTTGAGAAGATTAAAGAAGATCTTCAGCTTGATTCCTATATTGGAATTCTGACGCCCGTTTTCGGGCAAGATGGAAAATTCACGTGGATCAATAGTATAATGCCAAACGGCTAGAGGTTTTGTCAAACAGCGGATTATACTATCCAACTGCAACATTTGCATTATGTACGGATAAGTAGTTAATTAATCTCCTGAGTTTGTATTAAGAACGTAGTTGTATTATATTATAATTTAAAATTGCCCTTAAGTTTGCGTAAAAGCATCTCATAACAACGGAAATTTGTATCAAAACTGGTATTGTTAACTTACATTGACGACCGTTTCTTGGAGAATCACCCATTCCGCATCTCATAAGCATAACTTCACGTCCTCGCTTGAATAATTTGTTAAATGAAAGTCAAATTTATGTTGATAGCGTTAGAGCCCATTTTGTAATACTTCTACTTGATTAACCGTCGTTCCGATTATGAAATGGCGAAGACAATAGGGCTATTCAGTATTCCAGAGTTGTTCGAATTTCCCGCGATCGCCTTAATATTCGAGTTCGGTGTCGGATTATGGACGGGATACGGATTTAAATCCGACGTTTTTATGTTTAAATCGTTTTGTGGTTTCAATATAAGTCTGTCGTTCGATTAATCCCTTTAATTTAGCTGTAGGTATCGTTTACATTAATCATTAGATTAAACCCGAATAAAATTCGTCAATCGAAGCCGAATATAATTCTTGAATTACCAAAGGGAAACTAATTATTGTCTAAGTAATAGTTTATTAGTGAGTATCATCCTTTGCATATTGCGAATGCCATCCTTTAAAATCAAATACTTTTAGTAATTTTACTGATACTTGCAGAATTTCCGGATACCTTTCTCATACCACATTCTATATCATATCACAAAACCATTATTTTATGTATATGTACACATCCAAAGACAAGTAAGATAACTTTTATTTTACTTTTTGTATTGTACCTTTATGGATTGAAGAGCAAATTCAGAGAAATTTATTTATCAGTTTGCCACACCAAATGCTTCAAGATCAAAATATGTAATTAGTTAAATAATTAATAAAAAACCTTTGCCGAGACAACACGTGTTAAAAATGTTGAAAGCCTTCGCTTAAGTTCTTGAACCGACATTTTTTACTTAAACTTATAGGACTACACACTAGCCGACCGTCTTATCTCCTTTAAACCGATTAGCGACGCATACCTTCATCTACCTACTTAAGGGCCTATTTAAAATACGATATCTTTCGGAATTAAGTGCTACAAAAGACTCTACTGAGAACTGAACATTTATGTACTCATTTCTATTTTTATACAGATATACTTGATATACAAAATACACTACCACGCCTCTATCGGGGTAGACAAAGTCTAAAGCTTGAGGCCTTTTTAATTTTTATACTCATCTACAAAACAAGTGTAACGAGTCTTTTCATGTTTCAATACCTATTCATTCCTATACATACTATATCATTTGATCATTCTTGCTGTCGTAATATTTTGTCAAGCATTTTGTGACTTTAACGAGTATAAATACATATTACCTATTCTAAGCTTTTAAGCATGTCACCAAAGAGATATAAGTAAAAGCTATACAATTTTACCAGCTTTCTCCTTTCGAACACAAGTCATGGACCTCAAAGGTAAGGAATTCGGAAAAACATATCAAAGGAATTTGTGGAATTTGTTCACAGTCGTGACTGTGACATTGTCTGGTCGTCTCTGACTATAAATCATCAGAAAATATCTCCATTTAGTAATTAATTATATCTTAAATTATGTAACAAATGTAACACGAGAATTATGAAAGTAAGCATCTTGTAATAGAAAGAACGCATAATATACCTATTTACTTCCTCTCACAGTACGCAATGCATTTCAATGAAATTACGTGGCTACCTTGAATCGAATCCAAAAAGTTCTCACGAAAAATTTGGCATTGCCGCCCAAAGTAGTACCTTTCCCAAAACATCAACAAAGGAATCATTCACGGAATGAAAAAAAAAAACTATCACGTCGGCATGCCATGCCGGAGTAATCGCCGAAGATTTCCAATAAAAAAACACAGGTAACCAATTTTGTGATGACGTAACGGTCTCGTCCGATATACTCGGAATGAATTCCTTTTCTTATTCTTGACCTCTATTGTTTTAGTCATATGTTTTTAGATTTGAGAGTAAAGACCATAAAATTGATTTCATGAGTGTAATTTACTACAGTGTGGTCGGTCCATCAAATTACCTTGCCGGACCGCAGCTGGTAGAGAATGGGCATTCTCCTTTAGTTCATGCGGAGTAAATTACATTTTGTCAATAACGGATTAAGACAAGACAGTTATTATAAATACCTACAGTACTGACTGATTAAGCTAAATAACAATGATCTAAAGAACTAAAGACGTTAAGTTTGTAATTTTAAAAAAATCCTGAATATTTTGTGAAACTTAGGTACTATTTTATTTCGTTACTTGGCCAAAGCCAGCGGGAAATCAAAGAAATGGCAGACGTCGTGGAAAATGAAGGGAAGGTTGATCTCAGGATAAGCAAAGAAAAGACCGAGTACTTTCACATGAAAAGATACAAAGACAAGACAAAAGAGGAAAGACCTCAATGTGAAAGAGACCGTCTATAAAGGTGTCAGCAAATTAAAATAGGTACTTAGGCTGCAACGTTACATAAACCAACTAAAGAGGTGAGGAGATTGCATGATATCCGGATCCACAACGCCCTCAGGTGCACAGCCGCATTTCACAAAGTCTTAGTGTCCAAGCTATTTATAACGCAGAAGAACCAAGATACGAGTTTATAAAACTGTTATCAGACCGATTTTGATGTACGAGTGTGAAGCTTGGACACTTTAAAGGAAGAGAACAAGCTACTAGTGTTAGAGTTAAGATCCTCTGTAAGATTCTGGGACCAATGCAAAGGGAAGATGGAAGCTGGAGAATCAGAAAGAACCAGGAGATTCAAGATCTAGTGTCTAAACCAAATATCATCGGTGAAACGAAGCTGCCAGGCTTCGATGGTTCTAGAAAGAATGGGAGAGGATCGGGCGTTAAAGAGAGCCTACAAGTGTCGGCCAAACCAAATGGCCGCCGAATTTTTGGTCGCCCCAGGTATGAATGGGTCGGCGAGGTACAGAAGCAACGCTTACAAGACCGCAAGAAATGACGCCATCTAGTGTCCGAGGCCAAGATCCACTAAGGGTCGCTGCGCCACCGTAGGAAGTAAGTACTACAATTTAATTTCGAGAAAATCTATAATTTCTAGTTCGGACCTCTACCAAATGGGGATATACATTATGTAGTACATATAATTAAGAAATACTTCGGAAACTACAAAGTGACACTTGTAATTTAAATACAACTATGGGCTGGTAAACGTAGAAAAGACAAATAAATAGTTTTTCCCGATGACAGTTATTGAAGGCAGCTTCTTAAATATTCTTAACATTCCCGAGCTGGAATTATGGCGTGTTCACACGATGGAAAGGTAAACAAAGCTCGCTTATCGGTCGAGCAGTGTTCTTGACTCCCAATTGCCTGGCTATTAGCCACTTTGTAGCCAAACTCAAGTGGGTGCTCGAAAGGTCAAATAATTCCACAATGATGTAGGTGTTCGGAACTTCTCTAGTAAAATCTAAAGAAAGTTCAGGCTAACTTAAATGTCAGACAAATAAGCTTGTTCTCCATTTATATATTTTGGAAAAACATAGGTTAACTGCCTGAAAAATAAGATTCGTTATAATGTCGTAACAACCTTTCGAAATAAAAAAAAATGTTCATTAGAACTCCCACAATTTAATTTATTAATTTAGTTAAACGTGATTTGATTTCATATTATTATAACATTCGTTATTTATAGGTAATTAACGGGTTCGCTCGAATAACCTTCTGTTATTAAAAAAGTCTTATCAAAAATACAAGTTCATTGAAAATATAAAAGTTATATTTCTAGATTGAATAATATGTACTGCCAAAAATAATATAATTATAAACGTAACGTAACAGACAGAACAAAAAAGTGACAAAGAAAGTGTTGAATATGATTTAAAAATAATTATTGCATTTCATATAAGCTATACTTAATTAATTAGAGTACTACTTTATTTAAATCAAAGTAATAAAAGATTTTAATGTTTTAATTAATACCTGCAGTGACATGGAAGAGAAATAATTATGTTTGCAAGGTACTACGTACATGTCATTGTTAAGATCTTAGGTAAGTATGTTATTTTTATTTTCTCTAATTCACAGAACTTTACGTAGGAATTTGAGTATGCCAAGCACTTTCATTATCTGTAACGACAGCAATAATGGCTACACCAATTACTCTTGTACCTAGTTATTTTCAATGACGCTCAATAACAAGAATGTAGGGTATCCCGAAACTAAAAAATATGTACTATTACGATGTACATCGTAATAAAACTCATAAAATCAGCTTTTTCCCATCCAGTGCTAATTAATGGTTATATATATTAGGTAATTAGGATACTTGTGTGTGTATAGATATATTTTTATCCTTCATGGAGTTAGAGAACCAAGGACCAGAGTTCTGAAACTGATCTAGTCGGTTTTTAAATTAATACATACATACGTTTTACGCCTATTTCCCACAGTTAGATACCAGAAATAACAAATTTATATAATTTAGAGATAACTTTTTTTGTATAAATAATAATGCAATAAACAATTACTATTGCACCATAATAAGGATCAAACTAATACAACTAGCAAATTCATAGCAAATAGGAAAAAAATCTTAGTTTTCACAGAAAACGCTTTATTTTCTGTTACATCTAAGTAGATATTAGTTTTTTCTTTTTGATAAAGTTGTAAATTAATAAATTTCGCTATTAATGCGGCGAAAGCTAACAAGTAATAAATTCAAAGATATACGCAGACGTTTGCAGAATTAATTCGACCACTTTCTAACCTCGTAAATGTACGTAAACCATTGTTTCGAAATAAATAACGTTCATGCCGTTGAATCACAAACCTTACTACCTATGTAGTGAAATCAACGAATGTGAGACTTCTTTAGTGCCTCCGAAAGCAAATAAGGGGCGCTGGAGTTGTTATATAGATGGGGTAAAAATGCAGACCATATTAAAAATATCGGCATCTATATATAGCTGAAGTTAAAATTATTATAATATCTATAAATCAATAAAATATGACTATGAATATGGACTTGAAATAAAAAACTATCAAAATAATTGTAGGTGTGCGTAATGTGCACATTTAGGTACAGGTTTAGGACAGCAACCTACAGAATGGAAGAGATCCCTATATAGGATAGGCCTTTGTATATTTGCTCTTTCGTATGTTATCTTTGTAATGTATTTTTATGGTACAATAAAGTTATTACAAACAAACAAACCTACATAAGGAACCAGGTAGCTGAATAAAATGCACTTACAAGAAAGTTACGATCGATATGCATTTCAAAAAACGTACTATTTTGTACCCAGTTTTCTACAATATTGTGTAGAAAGAATTAGCACTTGGAAAGCAAATATTTTTGGTTTCATACACGGAGTGACGGCATGAAAATGTGCATTATACGTGACCTTGTCACGGTCACGGAGTGATCATTGTCGTCAGAAATGACTTATTCCGTGAGAATATATTGAACAAACCTCAGCAGAGACATTCTTTGCGAGATCTGCACCATCCAGTTTTTGCAATTTATTGTTCAAATAATTTGGCATCTTTGCAGACTTGCAATTCGTATCCATATTTTTGTTGTTGGTACCTATATTCTGTCCAAGATAACTTTGCTACCTTTTCTTGGTCGATGTGGCTGAATAAAAAAAAATATTTTATTAATGTTTTGTAAGCAATCATTATTTTGAGAAAGCAGTTTCGTAAGAATTTTTCAAGCTTTCATTCATAAATTCACGGAACGTGACGTAACTCGTTGATGTCTTTTGGCTTATAGAAAAAAGTTATTTAAATATAAACTTTTTAAGATCCTATCAATTTTGATTTAATTCAATCTATCCATGATACTAATTTGACTTTCAAGAAAGATTAATAATAAGCGATTAAACATTTCATACGTTTTACTATTTAGTCGTTTTATCCTGGAATATATAGGGACAAATAGGGAAAAATAACACTGATTGAGCTAGCCCCAAAGAAAGTACAATTTGAGAAAGGCCATTTTCTAACTTGCCTTGGACCTCTGGGTGGCGGACTAGCATGGTGACCACTACGCCACGGAGGTCGCCTAATGCCATTTAACTAGATTAACTTTCTGATACGAAGCGAGGCGAAATATCTACGAAAATAACATTTCGTATTAGAAAAAAAATCTGATAAAAGTCCGTTGACCATCCTCGGCCTGGTAACATATCTCATGGGAATGTATCTCCTTACTGCAGGAGACATCCGACGCCTCTCGCGTGTACCGTTACTGTCATACTATATGTCTACATTCATTAATTCCATGTGTAAGGTGCATTTGATATACATCGCTTTAATATTACTGCACGTTTTGACCTGCTGTAGTTTGTGTTACTATTGTTGTTTTGTTTATTTTGCGAGTAAGTGCATGGCCAATTACACACAAGATAGCAATGCCAGTGTTGGCATTGGAGTCAGATTGTCTAAGCTGCTTCAATCGAAAACGTACAACCCGAGAGCCTAAGTTTACTAAACAAGAAGAAAAGAATTTAAATATCTATAAACTTTTTTAAATTGTCCTATTATCACTGCCGCTTATAAATCAAATCATTAATTTGTTTATACGAACAGATGTAAATATTATTAACCTCTTCTATAGCCCTTCATATTCATGCCCTTCTTTATGTTGGTTTTAATTGTTTTAATTCTCCATTGACGATAAGAGCATTCGAGTGTTTATAATATTCTGATTGGTTGTTAAACAATGCTCTCATAGTAAACCCGTTTTTTGTTTATTATGTTTTAAGAGTAGTTAAATCAATGAGATTGATACTAACAGTGTATGACAGTGTGCCCTACTACCAGTGCCGTAAATAGACCTTTCTACGCCCTGTGCGAGCTTCCATATCTGCGCCCTTGTTTTTTTTTTTCAGATATTATAGGTACCCTAGAGCAATGCTATGTATAGGCCTTTACTTCATTTCAGGGTGATAAAATAAAGCACAAGGAACTTGGTGTTGGTGAACCAGTTATTTAATATTTTGGAAGAAAAATCTATTTTTAAAGAACTGATGTGGGCATACAAGCAGACGAGCCATCTAATGTTAAGTGGACCCTTCGCCTTTTATACAACCCACTGTGTCTCACTCACTAAAACTCAAACGCAAGTTCACTTGTGCAAATGTGTTGCCCACCTTTATGCTTAAGATGAAATTTTTGGGCCTCTCTTCATACATCTATAATAAAATAACACCCTGAAAAGTTTCAGTAAACTGCAAATTAATTTAATTTTAAGTACACGGTATGGTCACAGAATAAGTACTAAAAGTCACGTAGTATGGTAGAGTTTTGATTAAGGAAGGTAGGATGATATGAATTACGTATGAATTTGTGAAAAAACGTTTATTCGAAAATATTTGCTACATTATTCACAACTTCGACAAACACTAAACACAAATACGCTCGTGCGCTGCTATAAAAATGAGCGCGATGTTTTGTCTAATTTAACCTTTCGTGTGTTGCAATAACCAGACGCAATAGTAAAACAATTGATTTATATCGGAATCCGGTATAGCCACACACAAAAGGTAAATAGACGTTTTTAATGACACTGGCATGTAGGTACGTATGTGATGGAATCGAGCACTAGTAGAGCAGGGGGCACTTATCAGGAGCAAACCGGAAAAATAATAGTCCTGCCTGGTCTGGCCTTTCTTGCGCCTCCCAGAGACTACGCCCTGTGCCTGGGCACCGGTGGCACTGCCCTATTTACGGCACTGCCTACTACATACCTGCATCCTAGACGACTTACATGTGGCTACTGACGACGCCGTCAGAGTAGCTCAACATTAGGCTGATAGAATATAAAAAGTATAAAAACCAGCCAAGCGCGAGTCGGGCTCCCGCAGGAAGGGTTCCGTTAAAAAATCACGTTTGTTGTATGAGACTAACACTTAAATATTAACTTTATTCTGTTTTTAGTATTTGTTGTTATAATGGCAACAGAAATACATCATCTGTGAAAGTTTTAACTGTCTAGCTTGCTTTCACGGATCATGAGATACGGCCTGATCACAGACAAACACGGCCAGATGGTCGGACGGACAGCGGTTCTTAATAATAGGGTCCCGTTGTTACCCTTTGGGTACGGAACCCTAAAGACAAACAAACCACCGACACGCAAAGATGACAGTGAGACAAATTAGTGCATCATTTTAAAATGTACTTACATAATGTATAATCCTTATAGGGGAGTGAGGGTGATATCATGTATGTTTGTTTGGGTCACATCTTGCAACTCAATTTTAAACCCTCAACCGTTTGAGCTGAAATTTTGCAATATTATGGAGTCGCGAGATATTCGACAAAACTCAGTCATAGAACAACATAGCTTCAATGAGTAGGATTCGTATGATTTTACTTGACGAGCACTTTATGGTAGGCAATATCTTGGGTCTGATTATGGGAGACGGAAGGTGGTCGATGTAACTAGCAATTAAATGATGCAATTCCATCGAGTTTGGGTTTTTTTGATTTGTCTTAATAAGTGTACTTTGGCCTCACAATAAAAGCCTGTACAATTATTATTTTTTATAAATAATGATCCATTGCTTGATATGTTTTTCCAAGCTTGGTAACCGTACTCGAACAAATGCATTTCCAAAGAACCCTTGAAGTTTGGTAGGCGGCCGGTTGTTTAAACTAGTTCGGCAGTTTCTACTCAATTTCGCAAGGTTCTTTCAACATCCTTGGGTGATCCAAGTTTAATATGACATGCATATTATATTTGGCGAAGGAAAAGCGGGTAAGCGCGCCACGGACTCACAAGGAGAACAGCTGAGTACGCAACCGGGAACGTGTAAAGATAAAGCTTAGTATACGTTACATTTCTTTCATTGAGCCATTTCTTATTACCCAGAGCAAGTTTCATCCAGTGCCTTTCCGCCTACTTCACATGCAGTCCTAAGGGCAGGTGAGTGTTAACCTAATCTACGGAATAAACATTGTATGGAATTTGTATCCACATTGTGATAGGTCGTTTTACTAAATAGAAATTTGATATATGTGTTTATACTTTATTATACATACCTTGCAGGTATTGTGCTGAGTGTTACGATGCTATTTTTGATAAATAAGTTCGTATTATGATTCTGATTGGTGCTGACTGTTTGTTGTTTTGGTCAAAGTCTAAAAAATTTGCTTATTTACGTCGTCTCTAATCAATTTGGCCTGTACACAAAGGGAAACGTTTGTTTTCTTAGTTTTTTCCACTTGGTTTGTGCATTTCCCAGTTTAACCGCTGAAAAAACATTTGGCTACACGAATTTTTGCATTTTTGCATAGCATGGCTTTCATATTAATAACACCAATTTGGATGCTGTTGATCTTTAGAAATGTATGTTTTGTAGCTAAGGAGCAGAAGACCAAGCAATTAATAGACATCAATTTTTCAAAAAGTATTTAAATGGAGATAGTTTACTTAATATAATAATCGTGTCAGAAAGAAGTTATCTTTAAGTACATTCTTGCAGGCCCTTGTGTCAAAAATTCAATAAGTTTGGATTCCCTCATGCTGGCTTGTTGTAGCAGTCAATAAAATGCCTCCATTTACTTCCACTTCAACTCAAGTCTTAGCATTCCATTCCATCATTTCCATTGTCGTGTACGTGGTGGTCACACCCACGCCGCCTCGCCTCAAGGCGCGGCGTTGACGGGCCCCGAGCCTAGACAACCATTCAGATGAAATTGCATAGTTTTGCTGTTATTCGGAGTTGAGATTAAGTTTAGTTATATTAGTTAAAACGTTGCGAATTACCTGGGTAAACCCGAGGTAACGTTTTACAATGTGAAGAACAAATTCAAAAGACTTCAATTTCCGTCACCAGTACAATTTCTGTTATATGACTTATAACAGAAATTGTACTGGTGACGGAAATTGAAGTCTTTTGAATTTGTTCTTCAAAAATGATTATGTAATGACCTTATGAAATTCTAAACATTTATTTAAAAAAATCAACTTTAAAATCTGTTGCGTAGTTTTAAAATCTAAGCGCAACAGAGGGACAGACGGGCGAGATGGTATGTTTTACTCCACATAGGTATTAAATTTGATATAAGTATTCGAAATACATTTATTCTATCATTTAAGAAACATGTAATGTCTGCTATTATATTTTTTTATTTCAACGTCTGTAAACCAGCGAGAATATGTAGCAATAAAACAATATTTCAACTTTCCACACACTTTCTCCGCGAGATGTATTGTTAAGCTAAGGCTGCGACATAGAAGTGACGTGTTGGACCAGATAAGACTAACGGTATGCTATAGCGACTTAAATCTAGGGTTACTCATGATATAATAATATACTTCACCTGGTTTTTCTTCCCGTGACAGCTGGTCACGTGATTGACCTAAGAATACGTCATCATCAGTCGGGAGTGCTGCCACTGTGTGTGATTGAATTATACCCGCGAGCAAAATGCATTGTTTAATTTATCAAATCAAATATGAACTAATAATACAACAAGTCTATAAATAACACGAAATATTAAATAGTTAAAAAGTGTTTTATTTTACCTTCATTCACTTATTGAGAAAGTCCTTAAATTTACTAAAAAGAACAATCAGTGGTGGTAACACTCATCGTGACATTCATGGCGTAGTCTTAGGCCATCATAGGGAAGAGAAGAGAATAAATACCTTGTTTTTATTGTATTATGGGGATACCTTGTACTGCGGTTTCCCTAGATTTTATCATATTTAATGAGACTTTACTAATTGAAGCTCATTAAAGAATAAACAGAACAGTGTTACTTGTTAATCACTTCTTTATTTCTAATGAAGTAGACAAAACTGAAATTGTGAGATCCCAAGCCACTTTTAGCGTGCTGGTGGACGTGAAGTTGGAAAAAGAGAATTAAAATAGTAATGCGTTGCTAGCATATATTCATATTCTCTCGCCCATTCCCTCGATAGGGTTGGAGAGAGAAGCAGCATTTTAAGTTTTTTTTACTCTCAACTCAACCAGCTTGGATGAAGCATATTTCTACCTAACTTTCTGAAAAATATGTCCAATGTTAACATTTTACTAGTATGTATGTATGCCAACCCTAATCACGTCTTTTAATCTTTAGGACTGGTTAGTGACCAATGAGCCCTGAGCCACGAGTGCATAACTCTTGGCCTGTTACAATAATATTAATGTTACCTAAATTGGCTGCCCCGGGGCGATTGTCTACAGTGTTGGAGCAGAATCCGGCACCTATTACCTAACACTTAGGAGTGTTAGTTCGATCTTACAATTATTCTACGAATACACTAGATACAAGACCGACGGTCATTACTGTCAGTCTTGTAGGTATCTATTGTATTCGTTTTAAGTATCCTATGAGTAAGTACCTTGCACTCGAGTGTTTAGATAGAGGTACTTTATGTCATGTACTATAATTAAATTATTATGAAACTACGGGAAATACTCTTACGGACTTACGGCATCTTTTAATTACAGTATTGTCTTAATTAAGCCTATTATATTGTCATTTTTTGTAGAAATAATCTTTAAGTACATTCATTTCACATGTTTAGTTACAGTATAGTATAGTTGAAGCAATTTCAAAAACATTTTCTGGTTATGACTTCGTAAATACCTTAGTTTTGTAGCAGTGTGGTTTTATACTGTCTCGAGCTTTCTCGTTCCGATAAATCTGCGTTTCTCTTGTTAGCAAATGCGTGACTCAGCATAACTTGGCTTGTCTTCGTTATCGTCAATATCTACTTAAAACCGGCAAGATTTCTTGCGCACATAACATACAGGAAGCCGATAAGTGTTAAGAGTGCACAATGCAAAATAGTCAACTGTTTTTTTTTATTTACTTCTTTTTTTTTATGAATTTCTTTGTTGGAATTGTAAGACTGTTGGTATCATCGGGAAGCAGACAGAGATCTGTTTGAGATAGATAGAGCCGAGGATCGCGAGATTCAAACGGAATACTGAAAAGAAATATTGATGGTGGCTGTAGATCCCTATAGGCATACGACCATTCCCTTTTACGTTTAAAGACCATTAAAATTCGTAATCATACTTCCTAATCTATTAAAACCAATAGTAAATTAGATCACATAACGTCCACTGCTGGATATAAGCCTCTCCTAAAGATTTCGTAGTATGTAAATTATAAGCAATCTAGTAAATTAAATAAATTCTAACAAAGTAATCAAGCACCTACTTCTTCTACTACAAATCAGTACTGTGTGCTACTTCGCCTCGATAATAACTACTTGTATACCAGTGAACTGTTGCTTCCGAGCAAGCTGAACAAAACCTCGCAGTCGTGGGAACCGATGGCTGATTGTCAGCGGACAATGGTGGGTGGGATACCGGCGTTATTGGTTTAAGAACAGTCTTTTTGCTCCCAGGCCTTACTTCCGCCGTGACTCGTGTTTTGCAGCCTTGGCTTATCACACAGTCATGGACGTTTTACTCGACAGTCGAAGGAGCGTTATGGTTTAAACGAAGTGATTATATACTCTTTGGAATGGTCTTTTTTTGTGGCCTATTAAAAACTGCAGTTCAAGACTTGGAAACTTACCAAGGAGATTGGTGTGTAAAGAATGGACCTGTAGGTCAGATGCATCCCATAGAATTATAGCCCATAGAGATGCATCCAAAGCTATGTTGTTACAGAGCCCGGTTTTATCATTTCCACTTCGTACGGTCTTTGGCATTCTTGGAAGTCAGCTTAAAAAAAAATCTGAATCCATTTTTGATTATTTACCAAAGATTTAGAATAATATACAAGTAGTGTTACGTACACACACGAAAAAAAAAATCAGCTCATCTTTCACTTACTATTTATTCAGCATAGGTTTCACTTGGCTACTACGTCCTACGTCCTTGGTATCTACGTTCGACCAAAACGTAGTCTATAGTAAAATGGATGCTACATTTGTTATAATTAACCCAAAGAACACACAGAAAGCACTAGTTAAAAGTCCAAACATGTTAGTTATCCCAATTTTGCGGCACAATTCCCAATTTCCCACAAGCCCCGGCTCAGAATGACCCTCGAGGAACTGCCGGTTACTCTAATGAGGGTATCATTTGTCAGACGGCATTTAGTTAGTGTTTACGAGGGCAACTCTCCAGTTACTAGTTTTGGTTGGATGCTAATTTCTGTGCGCTTGGTAAAATCAAAAGAGAGATGCGAAAATTCTTCAGAATCGACAAAGGTAAAGTAGTTTAGGCACTGGCTATGCATCTTTGAAGCACGAGTTCGATTTTCACTATAGGCGCGATTTGTAGGTACCTCTTAGTTTGTTCTCATGTACCCATTTTCAAGTACCACTTCTTGCTTCCAGTGAAGGAAAACAACATGACAATAGTTCACTAAGCTAATAATTACTTTTGTTACTAGATGATTACAAAGTTACGTCAAATGCCTGTCAGCCACTGGCCAGCGTGGTCTTAGTGCTTGTAAGTAAGACAGATTTCCAAAAAATGCAAAAGAAAAAATATTCAGTTTTTAAGTTTTTAGTATTCATAAAAAGCTCACAAGTGCACTCATTGAGAAATATAACTTAGACTGAATTTGGCAGGATAATCGGCACTCCTAAAATCGGTAGCATTTTAAATAGAGTTATTCCAGTCTGATCCTACCTTTTTTTCATGGGTAAGTACAGTGAAGAGAAAAACTGTTATTGATGAAAAAAAAAACAGTTTTTATTAGTTATAATCAATCACAGTTAATCATTAAACATATAAATAGAAATATATCTGACATACCTATCTCAAACTTATAGTTACTATATACAATACTTATAGTTCGCAACACCCTAACCGACTAACCATGTTTTAGTATGGGTGCATGTTAGCGAAAAATAAAGAAATTTTGCACCTTTCATTTAGATAACATGACATAAAATTGTAAATAATTAACCAATGAAAAAGCAAGTACTTAACAAAAAACCTTTTTTAGGCAATTATTACAGTAATCACATATATTATGGTACGATAATGGTATTAATCGGTGTTAATAACAAAAAGTAAATAAGTTACAAATAACAAAAATAAAAACAAAATCAAGACATATTTTCCAGTTGTAACTGTACAAATATTTTGTTAAATATTTTGTTACTGACGGACTGTATCAATATGTTTGGTATATCCGACCGGAATACAATACTTAATTATTATTTCTGATACCCTGGACAGAGGATTAAGACCGTAATAAAAATAATTAAAATAAAACAGATCCACTAGGGTATCAGATTATGGGGATTCGACCGGAATAACTCTTGAAATACAATGTGATTTTTATGAATAATATGACGCTAAGCTATTATTTCGCCCAACTTGTAAACCAACAATGTACAATATGTACAATACGAATTAACTTTATTTGCCACTAGCTTTTGCCCGCGGCTTCGCTCGCGTAGGGGTGTAATTTATCAAAATCCTTTTTTAGGGGATGCCTACGTCATAATAGCTTTATGCTAAGTCTCAGCCCGATTGGTTTAAAATTTAAAGTTTCATACAAACTTTCATCCCCTATTTTATCCCCTTGGGGGTAGAATTGATCAAAATCCTTTCTTAGCGGATACCTACGTCATAATTAACCTGCATGCCAAATTTCAGCCCGATCCGTCCAGTGGTTTGGGCTGTGCGTTGATGATCACTACATATGTCAGTCAGTCAGTCACCTTTGAGTTATACATATTTATATAAGATTAGAAGATTGTAAGAATCTGTAACTGATTTGGCTCATATTTGATGTTTAAAAGTATGTTTCTTTTATTTATTTGCTCATATCACCTTTCATGAAGATCTGTATAAAACCTACTAGGTAGTTATTTGTTGCCTAAAAATAAAAATCGTTTGCTATGATTAGGTAGGTAGTTGACCAACCAAATCTAATGGTGGTTCTAAAAACAATACTTACTTCCATAGGTAAATTGCCGATAACCGAATGAGTCATACAGTCCACCTAGACTTGAGTCTACGTAGTCGGAACTAATCGGAACTGAAATAAATGTCGAAATTATGTAGAAGACCAATGGTTATTGTTCTTTGTATGAGAAACAGAAGGTACCAATCTATTTTATTACTTCCTAGATAAATGAAATCAATGTAAACCTTAATTATCTGATAATACTTGTATATTTTGAAATAAGTTATAATTTCTCGTGTGTGAAAATTTCATACTAAAGTCTTACCTCCTTATTCATAAAAAAATACAAACGGTTGCTAAACCTGTTTTAGTTAAAAATATGTTTTGTTTCGCTCTTGCAAAGTCAAATATTGAAAGGAGTGAAAGGGAGAAACATATTTTAACTAAAATAGGTTTAGCAAACGTTTGAAATTTTGTATGAATAAGAGAGTTAGTATCTAATTAATACCTATACGTAGTTATACTTTTAACTTTTGCCAAATAATCTAATACAGGAGATCAACACTACACTACAAGCATGACTTACGATGTAAATCACATCCATCCGTCCACATTCAGTCGCGACACTCGCGACGTCAGTACCCCGGCTATACGTACTTTTTATCACCTCGTGTTATCTGTGGTAAAACAATTAGTCAGTTTGTGGTAAACGTACCTGCCAGTGAACGTGTGTCCGGTTTAAACATATAAGTTATTCAAATTTCGAATTCATAGACAATCTAGTGAAACGTTCTTTATTTTATTGAGGCATAAAAGTGTACAGCCTATTCGTGAGTGGAATTAATTAATATTGAAATTGTGGGCGTTTCAAATTTAAGGTGAAGGTAAGGAATGTCAAAGTGGAAAACAAATAAAAGTTCTATTTCAAGGACGCAGTGGAAAGGCTAAGGGATAACAAGAGATTGTTTGTCCGGCTTCACTAGGATCCAATTAGTGGTCACTAATCAAATTTACTTTTAAATACACTGTCAATAGTTTGAATTGATACTGTGACCGCGGAGGTAATCGATTTTATTGTTTGTGCTCAGCCATTTATTGTTATCCATTTGCTATCGGATGAGCTGCGATAAACTTTAATTGATATGGAATGATATTTAATTCCCACTTTAATGAAAATTTCTGAAGCTATGAACCTGAATTTAATTTTTATACCTATTATGCCAATAAAAAGTATTTATCGATCTGATGAAACAATGGTTGGCATTTTTTTTTTTGTAATATAATGTAGCAATGGTATGTTTAAGAGATAGGTTCAAACTTTTATTATACTTATTTAACTACATTACTTTAAGTACTATGGTGTTAACTATACGATGATTGAGTCTTCGAGTGACAATAAGTTGGATTTTCTCCTATTGTTTATTATGAACTCCCTAATAAACATTAATTGTATAAAATAGTAAAAGATGACATATTGCAGAAGGTATTTTTGTTTAGGCCAGATAATGATTAAAAACACAAGTAGGTTTATTAGTAAGTCTGCGTTTCATGATAAGACGGACCGATTCGTTCTTTTAAGTATGCGTGAATATTGTTTACCTAAATTAACAAAAAAAATAAGAAAAAAGGTATCCATTTTATTTAGTAAGTATATTTCATATGTAGTTAGTAGTAAGTATGAAGTATCTATTTAGTTCATATTTTTTTGCTAGCTGCATAGACTGGTCCTTTAGACGTATATATGTTTTATTAGTACCTTTTTGTTCCATGGAATTAACCAAATAGTCTTAATTTTATTATTGATCACATCTCTCTAGGACTACTCATAAAATTCCCAGCTAATCACGTGATTATCTACGTGAGTCAACTTGCTATTGTATTTTATAGTAATTCACCTTATCTTTGTAATAAGCAATCAGCTGATAAAACGAGGGAGACGTCGATATATGCTGTCTTTGTCACACACAGGCGTGTGCGGATGTGTCGTCGTCACGGTGGTGGTCTAATGGCCTACTTCCGGTCAACCTGAATTGTTATTTTAGTGGACCTGTTGAGCCGAAATACCTTTTTGGTAGCCTTCCAACAGGCATATACCATAAATCGAACGAAACATTTAAGGCTGCCCTTTTATCATTGCTCCGTCGTAAAATTTGGGGTGAAATAAATGAAGAAGAAGTTCCGTCGTAATATTTGAAGAGAAGGTAGAACTTAGGACTCAAGTAATGCCTAAATAATAAGGATCTGAATAGGTATTTACCATCATTTTTATCTGAGGCGGTACAGAAATAAAGTAAGTATTTAAAGCTTATGAATTTGAATTTTTGGAGTACGACGTACTCATATACGAGTTATTAGTTGCTTTGCTGCACCTTAGCTATGTGGTAGCCTTGTATATTGTTTTAATTCTCACATCAAATTAACTATGTAATAATAAACCGATTAAAGGAATGAACAATCGAATTCTGTTCAAAACGTTTTTGACCATGCTTACTTATTTTAAGAAGAATAAAAAAAATTTTTTTGGCTGGCAAAGAAAAGACAATCCATGTTTTACATAGGTAGGTACCTTATTTTTTCTAAGTTCGTTGTAACTGTTGTAAGTTAATTTTTACATCCGTTTCTGCAGTCAGCAAAAATGGATGTGAAAATTGAAATTACGTGCACGACCCGACCGAATGCACCAATTACACGAGTAACTGATTAATTTAATAGCGTTTCTGCTTTCGCCATTGCTCTGTTGAACTGTCGACTTAGTAAAAGTAAAACTTTTCATTAAATGTACGTTTCTAGATTTATGAAAATATCTACCTTATAAAAAAATTGATTGGAATTCGTACTTTTATCCTTAGAAATTAAGATCTCTATAAATAGAAACGTTGAGTAAAACAGTCGAAAATCAAGCAATCAATTTTGTTATTTGTGTGATGCTATAAGGATGCTATGCTCTAACGAACATTAAACTCATGGTAAAAATAATAATTTACAAACGATTAGTATGTAATGCTCATGAAAACATCACCTATACGTGGTTATCGAGATCAAAACAGAGATGAAATGTTAAAGATCGACTGTTAAATCAGATTAAAAGGTACTGAAAGATGAATTCCCCCGTAGTTTTCCCATTTGATGAAATAAACTGCTGCCGCACCTGCCTATTTAATGGGTTTATAAATTGTCCCATTCGTCCCCAGTGGGGACGTCCCCACTGTGGACGAATGGGACAATTTTTAGTTTTGTGAGTTTCGATTGCCTCCCCCGCGTCGTCCCCACTGGGGACGAATGGGACAGACTTCCATTACAATTCCGATTTGTCCCCAGTGGTAACAAAGGGGTTCTCTACGTAGTTGCGAGCACCGCTGTTGCGACGCACGCCGTTGCGATTTTTTTTCCACTGGTAGTTGCGAGTGTCAGCTATTTTATTTAACACTAGCTGATGCCCGCGACTTCGTTCGCGTGGACTTTATGACTCCGGCGTATAAATATAAATAAAAACTAATGAGAGAGAGAGAGAGACAGAGGGAGAAAGTACTTGTAACAGTGTTAGGAGTTAAAAGTCAATAATATTTTAATTCTTTCCTTCGGGAGCCAATATGAAAAGAGCTGAAGTGTTACTAACCCTGGAAAAAGCCACAATAAGTAGGCCATGCGAAAAACCAGTCCTTAGATCGACATCAGCAGCTTTAAGCCTCTAAAACTGTGACTTATTTTCATAGCAAAGCAAGTTAACATATGGGACTGTGTATTTTCAAAAGGAAAATTGTTGGGGATGAGTGGCATACGCGGAATAAATACAGTTTCACTGGCATCACTCACTTACTGTGAGCTTTAAGTGTCTCAGCAGACTATGCCGAAGTTTAGTGGCTAAAGTTCAGTGTCTAAAGTTCGGTGGGGATGACACACTAAATAAGCTGAAGTTCAGCTGCTGAAGTTTTTGTATTTGTATTTATTTATTTGTATTTATTTATTTATCAATATTACGGTACATATCATTACAGGTTGACACCTAATGCGATAGTACATTACCATAACAAATTATCATTAATGATACCCGTGTGAATTCATTCAGAGTAGTATTAAACAAGTCGATTTTACTGGCTACAATATTAAGTGTGCGCAGCGCCTGTGTCAGTGGTGCTTCCCGCAGCAGGTTGGTGCGCGCTCGGGGCGCGGCCAGCAGCGGCGGCCGGTGGCGGCGCCGCACGTTTTTTTTTGGCACATATAGGCCAATCTGTGACAACACATCCGGATGGTTTTGCTTGCCCCTGATCACCTTAAAAACATATGATATGGTAGCCAGGTGCCTTCTAACCCTTAACCCTTAAGTTCGGTGGAAACGCCGGACAGCAGTGATGTGCCGATATGAGAATTTAATCTTCCGTCTTTGGCGCGTCTGCGGCGAACGGAAACGGGAGCGGAAGAGGGAACGGAAGTGGAAGAGGGAACGGGAACGGGAAAGCGGGAGCGGGAGCGGAAGCGGCAGCGGTGGCGGCAGCAGCGGCGGCGGCGGCGGCGGCGGCGGCGGCGGCGGCGGCGGCGTCGGCGGTGGCGGAGGTTTAGGCAGAGGCGGCGGAGGAGTCGGCGGCGGCGGCGGCGGCAGCGGCGGCGGCAGAAGCGGCGGCGGCGGCGGCGACGTCGGCGGAAGCGGCGGCGGTGGCGGCGGCAGCGGCGGCGTCGGCGGCGGCGGCGGCAGCGGCGGCGGCGGCGGAAGCGGCGGCGGCGGCGTCGGCGGAAGCGGTGGCGGCGGCGGCGGCGGCGGCGTCGGCGGCGGCGGCGGCGGGAGCGGGAGAGGGAGCGGGAGCGGGAGCAGGAGTGGGAGCGGAAGTGGGAGCGGGAGCGGAACAGGTACGGGTACGGGTACGGGTACGGGTACGGGTACGGGTACGGGTACGGGTACGGGTACGGGTACGGGTCCGATTCAGGCAAAAGCATCGGAAGTTCGGCGTTATGTGTTGCTAGTAATGCAAATAACATTGCAGGCATGCATTGGCTGAAATTCAGCCGCTGAACTTCGGCATACAGTGCTGAGACATTAAGTTGGGTTCCGTTACACAGTTTCGGCGGAGTCAGTTTCGCATCAGCATTATTGGCCCTCCGAAATTAAGACTTATTTTGTGAGCCGTGAGTCCATTTGCTGCAAGTGAATTAAGAAACTCAACTGGATAATTGGTGGCGTCGTCAACAACACTATCCAAGAAATCTAAATATATATGTATCTAAATATATATAACTCAAAGGTGACTGACTGACTGACATAGTGATCTATCAACGCACAGCCCAAACCACTGGACGGATCGGGCTGAAATTTGGCATGCAGGTAGATGTTATGACGTAGGCATCCGCTAAGAAAGGATTTTGATCAATTCTACCCCCAAGGGGATAAAATAGGGGATGAAAGTTTGTATGAAACTTTGTCAATTTTAAACCGATCGGGCAGAGACTTTGCATGCATAAAGCTACTATGACGTAGGCATCCCCTAAGAAAGGATTTTGATAAATTACACCCCTACGCGAGCGAAGCCGCGGGCAAAAGCTAGTTAACAATAATTTGCGTCATAAGTTCTTTATTAATTGATTTTTAATTTTTTGGTGTCAATATGGTGCGTTCACATAACCAAGAATTTTCTGGTGTGTTATGCTCTGAAGGTCCGCAAATACTGAACTACATAAGTTCTACTTCGGACGAAACAACTTTTTTTTTTTAAATTTCAATGTACAGACACATTTTTTTTACTCTTTTATTATAGTATACATTTAGTATGTTTTTGTTCAGCGGCAACAAAAAACATCATCTATAAAAATTTCAACTGTCTAGCTATAATAGTTCATGAGATACAGCCTGGTGACAGACAGACAGACAAACAGTCGGACGAAGTAATAGGGTCCCGTTTCTACCCCACCCTATGGAACCCTAAAAATCGAATAAAATAAGTATTGATGGGGGGCTCCCATACTACAAATTCATAGATTATGGTACGGAACCCTTCGCGCGCGTCCGACTCGCGCTTGGCCAGTTGTATTATAACTCAACAAAAAGTTCTCATCAGACTTAACAACTTTTGCTAAGGCGGCATTTTAATATTTCTTATAGTTTAGCTGGACCATCATTGTTCTGCATCATGTGTTCCATTTTCCAAAATCAATTATAGCCTATATGTTGCCCAGGCTTCACAGCTATATAACAAAAAAGTTTCATTCGAATCCGTCCAGTATTTCCGGAGATTAGCGTGTACAAACAGACAAACAGACAAACAGACAAACAGACAAACAGACAGACATTTTTTTTTATTTTCTTACTCTATTACTATATCTCCATCGCCCCAAATATTTTTTTTTGAAAAATTTTCAATGTACAGAAACATTTTTTTTACTCTTTTATTATAGTATAGATAACTAAAGCCGCAATAATAAACGACGCTGTTTCGAAAAACATTTCCACATGAAAAATATTAGTACCTAAAATGTACATTTTTATTGTTTTTTTATGTATAACACAAAATATACCACTTGAACGATAATTGTTTATAAAGATTCATAAACAATTATCTGTTCAAGTTGTTTATGCTATCGAAATGAATCAATTGCACATGAGACAGTATTAGTTAGTTCACGAGCGTTCGAGCGTGTGAGGCAGTGAAAATGTTTTTCGAAACAGCGTCGTTCGTGACCACATCCTTCGAGCCCACAAGCATACGAACCTATGAGGCAGTGGAAAAAAAAATTCGCAACAGCATGCATCGCAACAGCGGCGCTCGCAACTTCGTAGGGAACCCCTGATAACGGTTTTTAATAATTGACCAAGTGCGTGTCGGGCCACGCGCAGTGTAGGGTTCCGTAGTTACGAATTACGAATACCAACTTTGAGTTCATGCCACTAAGTACGTCTTAAACTAATTTTCTATTGAATTTGTTTGAAATTTTCCTTTTCCAAGTTCATTTTATAAGTTGATCGCCTATAACTTTTTAATTTGTAAACCCTACTTACGAGTAGCTCTGATAGTTTTCCTTCAAATTTCGTAATATATACTATAGCTGTGAATTTTTTCACGTGTCCATATATAACCGTTTAGCAGATAGAGGTGGGGGGGGGGGGGGACACGTGCATCTAACAAAAATTTTCACTTTAAAACCAAATATTTCAGGAACGGATCCCTAAATCTAAAAACGGTGTTTACAAGCTCATAATATTTTTGAAAGACCAATTCAACGATACCCCACATGATTGTAAGTCTAGAAAATAAAATTGACTTTACTTGTATGGGAGCTAACCTAAAAATAATTTTTTTTCAATATTTATTGTGCCACTTTTTCCGCATAATTAATATACACACCTATACCAAATTACAGCTTTCTAGTACTTATAGTCGCTGAGTAAAACCGCGGATGGACATACAGACAGACAGACAGACAGACATGGCGAAACTATAAGGGTTCCTTGTTTACTACGGAACCCTAAAAAGGGACAGATTGAAAGAAGGGCTTTATGTATATGGAAATAAAAGTTACATGTGTATCAAAGCTTTATTATTGTTATAATTAGGCCTTTGTTACGGGTTCCCTACGTAGTTGCGAGTGTCAGCTATTTTATTTAACATAACTAAAGCCGCAATAATATCCATTTCATTTACCACCACTGGGGTCAAATGAGATTCAAAAAACGCAAAATTTTTTATTTGTCATCACTGGGGACAACTGGGAATTGTAATGGAAATCTGTCCCATTCGTTCCCATTGGGGACGAATGGCACTGTGAAAAAATATTTATTCCCTGGGATATACCCTAATTTATCAGTCAACCTCTTGGTTAGCTACCGACCCACGCAAAAGCA